>CAWUFW010009592.1:0-600000 GCA_963921515.1 Calotriton arnoldi | reverse complement strand
ATCTGTTATTTTTTTTGTTTATTAATTTATGACAGTGAAAATTAAAAATGAGCATTCTAAAGTTTAACATTTTCCCTACTGTTCCTTATGCTGGAATGGGATTAGTAAATCTGACCCCTCCAAAGTGAAACACTTTCCCTACTGTTACTCAGATTGGAGTGGGAATAGTAAATTTAACCCTTCCACAGTCCAGCACTTTCCCTACGGTTGCTTGAGTTGGAGTAGAAATAGTAAATCTAACCCTTCCCAAGTCTTACACTTTCCCTACTGTTACTTAAGTTTGAGTGGGAATAGTAAATCTGATCACTCCAAGGTCCAATAGTTTCCCTACGGTTGCTAACGTTGGAGTGGGAAGAGTAAACCTACCGACTCCTAAGTCCAACTCTTTCTCTACTGTTTTTAACATCAGAGTTGATATATTAAATCAGACCCCTCCAAAGTCCCTACTGTTGCTTACGTTGGAGTGGGAATAATAAATCTGACCCCTCCGCAGTGCAACCCGTATCCTACTGTTGATCAGGTTGGAGTTCAATAGTAAATAAACACTGCATGTGTAAATTTTGTATCTGAATTTTTTAAAATTCTTACAACATGTATTTTATTTTTAGTTTTTTGAGTGTTTTAATTAATTTGTTTTATTTTAATGTTATTATATAGTTTGTTTAAAATTTTAATATCTAGACCCTTTAATTAGTACTATTTTTTAAGTTAATATATATTTTAAAGCTAGTATGGTCTTTAAAATTCGATTTAGCTGCCTATTTTCTGACAATATTGTGGTCTTCAATATTCTTGTTGTCCATATTTTTGACTTTCCATACACTGTCAAAATTTTAGTCCTCAATATTTTTTATCAATATTTTTGTTGCTGATATTTGACGATATTTCGTAATCCAACCCACCTGATAGTGACTCAGTTATGGACTTCCTCAGTGGTTACTTTGTACTGTATGAGACCCTGTCCCTTGAGATGGGTAGTCCCAAGAGGTGGAATAACATTTTTGAATAGAATTGATTTCAGTTTTTTCCCATCAATACAGCCTTGATTAGGGAGGCTCCTGAGGTCTGGACACTACACATTCTAGAGTCATGCATCCAGCACCAAAACTGATCTCTTTGTATTTCTTTTTTTTTTTTAAATTGAAAATAAGCAGCATCATCAATTCTCATTCATAACTCATATTGATATTTCATATAAATTATTCATAATATATAGATAATTACTGAGCATCATCAGAATGTCTCCTGACTCATACTTCATAATAAAATTTCATATCAATTGCTTATGATATTTAAATACACAGTTATTTAAGCAGCATCCTAATATCCCATAATTCATATGAATATTTCATATCAATTATTCATGCTATATAAATACATAGTTATCACATTATAATAAAAAATTCATAATACATTGTCAATATTTTTATGTGAAATTATCCCCGTCCAAACTGAAGTATTAAAAAAGAAACAGTTCATGACCTAATTGCTCCTACCCCTTTCCTCAACTTGACCAGATTTTGCTAACACGCTTAATAGCGCCTACTCTATTTGCATAAAGGTGCTCAGGGTTATAAACCATACCCATCTTATTACGCCATTGAGTCATGGAAGGTACTTTTATCGATTTCCAATTTGATAGACTTGGAAACCAATGCAGCTATAAAACAAAGCTGATTCAATTCCGTAGGGATATTGCGAATACCTAAAGGGGCGCCAAAAAGAGCTCCCAGCGGCTCAGGTAAAATCGCCCGGCCTGCCCACTTACTCATTTCCTTAAAGCTATATGTCCAGAACCCACTCAGTTTAGGACAGGTGAATACCATATGCAGCCAGTCTCCTGGCTGAGATCTACATCTAAAACAAGAGGTATCGGTAGCGTGGTACATTTTTTGAATTTTTACTGGTGTATAATAGAGCATACATTTACAAAAAAGCCCATACGCTAAAATTAGCAGCTCAAATGGCTTTCCTACTAACGATTATAATAATCTCAATGTGCCTTAGTAATATTACAGCCTATGGCATTGCTTATTCTACTAATATGGTAGAATATTAGCTTATGCCCGGAATGTTGAAGCTGAATTCTGTACCAATTGCGGCGTCCACTAAGCCGTGAAATAAAAAAGGCGTGATTTATAGTTTCAGCTGCCTCATTCACCTCAACCAGATTGCTTGAGTATAAATGCCTAATTTGAGTATAGCTGTAAAAAAGGGATGGACTAACTGATGTATTTTCACGATTAAGGGGCCGATTCCGATCTCGGCCGGTAGGGCTCCGAATCGGATTCGGCTTAACCGGATCCGATTCGGAGCCCTATTGCCCGACCGATTCGTACGCGCGTCCGGGCGAGCGAGTACGATGCGAAATCGCCGACCGACTCGTCCGGGCGTCCCGACCGCTCCGACCGACTCGTTCCCGGGTCTAACCGCACCGACCAACTCGCTCGGACTCGACTCGCACCGCGCAATGGAGACGTTCCCCGGCCGGGTAAGTACGATGCGCGCCGCGGGCCAGTCCGACCGAGCCGCGCACTCCGGCTCGAAAGAGCAGTCGGAGCCGTACTTTGGAAGTCCGTGTCGGACCCCCTGTACGCGTAGCCGCGCGAGTCGCACACAGGGGGACCCATGGGTCCCCCTACCTGTGCGTGTACGGCGCGAGTCGCTTCGTCGCGTACACGCTGTAGGGGGCGCCCTTGTCCGCCTCGCACCCATTGAGTCAATGGGAGCCCGCGTACGCGTTGTACGACCGGCTCCCATTGACTTCAATGGGAGTCCGACCGACTCGAGTCTGATGGCATACGTGCGCATCGTACTCGTTCGGTCGGGCTGCACCAGTCCGATTCGGTCTGAAATCTCTCCGGGTCCGGCTCGGTCGGAGAGATTTCCGGCCCGAATCGGAATCGGCCCCTAAGTGTTTGCCATGTTATAAAACAGTTATTTCGGAAAAAGTCCCCTAAAGTACGAAATCATATCGTTGCGTCGCGTGCTAGTGTGGAACGCCCCAAACTCAAACCCAAACCAGCATAACGATCTAGTTTCATTTGAAGGTGAAAATATGGAATCTTATATTCACGCCAGATATAACTAAAGCATTACCCTACAATTTGAGGCGTCTTATAGCACGTGCGCTTCAGGAGTCTGGGGATCGTTAAAAAGGGGACCAGATTTATTTTTGGTATTTTTAACATATTATGTAAATAATAGTTCTCTCCAATTGGTATATTTTTTGACGCAAAACTCAGCCAGTTTAAAACTTAGTGCAGCCTGACAGTTAGTCCTAAAACAGGGAAGAGCTAAGCCTCCCTCTTATTGAGTCAAAGAAAGTACAGAAAGCTTGCCCCTGGTTTGTTTCGATATCCAAATAAAAGAATGAATCTCGCCTTCCAAGGCCTCACAAAAAGCCTTGGTAAGCTTAATCGGCACATTTGAAAAGGCGAACAAAAACAGAGGTAATAAATGCACTTTTATTAGAGATGTACACTCAATGATTGTGAAAGGATGTTTATCCTATTGTTTAAGTAATACGCAAGTTTTAGTTAATGAAGGTGCATAGTTTAGAATATATAAGTCACTATAGTTTGTAGTCACCTTAATCCCAAGATATTTAATCGGCTGTGTAGCCAAAAAGGCCATCTGCATAGTTGTGGGAAGGATCTCCGAGGAGCTGTTAAAACTTAAGCCTTCGGATTTTCTTGATTAATTTTCTATCCAATTGCCTTAAATTCAGCGATCTTATTAAAAGCTCGTTGAACATTATCCTTGTCTGCCTCTAAATATAAAGCAATATCGTCGGCATATAGCTTAAGTTTAGGCGTGCCGCTAACAGGTGGTTTAATAGCTTGATCTTGATGAAGAGCGCAGGTCAATGGCTCTATAAATAGCACAAACAAGATCGGTGACATAGGGCACCCCTGACGAGTCCCACTATTAATATTTATGTCTCCCGCTGGTGAATTATTAATTACTATAATTGCCTTCGCCCCTAAATATAGCATTCATAGCATACATATAAAAACTTACTGGAAACGCAAATCTGCAAAGGGTTGCACAAAGGACTTCCCATTGAACTAAATCAAATGCTTTTTCAGCATCGAGCATAATGGCAGTGGCGTTAATATTCTGAATCGAAAAAAAATCTACAGCTTGTATCAAAACATTTGTAGTGGAAGTTATAAATCTGCCAGGGAGAAAAACATTTTGATCGCTATGAATGATATGTGGTGCGACTGCTGCGACAATATAAGCGATGATTTTGATAAACAACTTATAGTCACTATTGAGAAGACTAATGGGGCGATATGAGTTTGGATCAAGCTCCGATTTGTCCTTTTTTTAAAAACTGATCGCTATAGACTCAGAAAAATCTGATTGAATAAGCGCAGAAAAAAGGTGCTAATTGCTGAGAAAAAGCTTTGTAAATTTCAGCATGTAACCCATCCTTACCGCATGCTTTAGCATTAGGAAGAGATTTAATCCTGGATAGCTACACTAAGACGGCACTGGGGTGACATCTCGCAGGAACCCCGACGCACCTTCTGATGCAGTACATCTATGTGTTGGGTACGGGCCGACACATCATAAAATGGTTTGCGGAATCCATCCGAGAGCACACTATCGATGATGTAACACCATTGCGTAACAAATGGGAGTCAGACCTGGCGAGACCCTGTACACCCAATGAGTGGAGTATGTTGCTAAACAGCCCTCGACAAATCCCCAGAAATGCAAGGTTTATACTCATTCAATTCTATATAGTCCAAAGGGCCTATTTATCCCCAGATAAAATTAATAGGTTCTTTAACAGAGCAGATGCTTGTTGCCCGCGATGCAAATTGGTAGAGGCTGACCTGTTACACATGTTGTGGTCATGCCCCAGACTGCAAAGTTATTGGCAGGGTGTGATCCAATTATTGAATACAAGCACAGATTGGACACTGCCGAATACATGGGCGGCTTGCATAACAGCAATATTTCCCAGAAACAAGAAATACAAGGCCTCCCCCAGATTTTTAGACCTGGGTCTAGTGGTGGCCAAGAGACTTGTCACGCGTCGCTGGAAAGCAGCTGATCCCCCTCCACTTACAGCCGGGGCTTATACAATGCTATACTGGACCAAGGCAGAGGCGGTCTCACTGCTAAGAGAAGACACACTGGGGCTCCGTAAGTATCCCATTTCGGCAGCCTGGGGTGCGATTCTGGCGGCGCTTCAAGTAGCATTGGCTCCGAATGACCCCCCAGTTGCTTCTGGTACAGACTAACTCGGCCCATGCACAAGAAGTAGGGTGAACTGTTAATAAAGTGATCTGTAGTGCGCATACTACATATCATACAATAGACCAGTATGCAGAAATTTGACATTGAGAGTGATACAGCTGGGATTGTATAATTGGCAGTATGATAGCAGATATGACTCGCTTCCCCCCTCTCCCCAACCTCCCTTATTCCGTTCTGTTTTCCCTCTTGGCTGGACGTTAATAGTTCACTGTTATAGATCTGGTAGCCTGCCCACCGGCTATGGCTTCACGACATGGCCTGAAGGAGTCATTAGAAATATACAGGTGGAATACCTCTGGGTGTGAAATGGACAAATTGTACTATGATTATATATTGAGTCAGTAGTTAGCCCTGAATGCTGTTATAGTATGGTCGTATCAAATGTATGTTAGCATGTTGTATGGCTATGTCTGGACCAGCTATTGTTTATTTACACATCGATACAATGCAGCGTATAATTTGTGATTCGACGGCAACTGGTTCTGAATAATTTTGTGTATGTCTGTAACATATTTCACATTTTTGAAAATTCAATAAACAGTTTAAACAAAAAAAAGAAGGAAGAGATTTAATTGTTTGTTGTACCTCGGCTAAAGGTATTGATGTTACGATTGAATCAGCCTGGGCGGCCATCAGGGTCGGGACTTGAGTACCCCCAACCATCCCTTAATTGCCTCATGAGAGCTGCCCAAAGCACCAGCATAAATTATTTCATAATGTTGGAAGAACGTCAGAGCCACTTCTGATGGATGTATTTTAATTTTAAAAATTTCCAGGGAGGACCTGGCCTGGAAGTTCGGGCTGGACTGTTCCCATTGGGCGCAGGGTCAAGACTGATTTGCATATGGCTGGGTCCAAACTGGAATGGCATGGTGAGCAAAAAAACGATGGATTTAGGCCCAGATCTCTGTACTGGGGTGAATGTACGACATTGTTCTGCATTCTGTCCATCAATTGTTGTTTTTGTATTTTAATTTTATACAAAGTGTCTTTTATTGCTTTAATACAGTTGGAATTAATTCTACGTTTTGCTGACCAAGCCAGAAATCAACCTACAAATTTCCTTTCCTGAAGATATGAGGAGTGGCTCAAAGTTTCTTTTGCAAAAAAGAATTCACAAAACTTCTGCTTAGCTTCTGACAATAATTTCTGCGTCTTACTGCTTGGGGCCACTGTGGCTTTATCAACCGCCCTACTCAAGTTAACACGTTGTATTTCTCTCTTCCTGTCTATGGGCGGCAGAAAAATGTATAACTTGTCCTCTAAAAAATACTCTTAATGCTTTCCAGACTGCAAAATCTGATGCTGAATCGATATTAAAATTTCAAAACTCCTCCAACCTACTTTTCATCAGTTCCACCTAGTCCTCCTCTGCTAGTAATGCCTTATTGAAACTCCATCTTGCTCCTGAGCAAGAGGATGTCCCCAATGGAATAGTTAAACTGATCAACGAGTGATCCGAAAACATGTTATTCAAAATATCTGGATCCTTGCCTTCCAATACATACGATGTTAAAAAGAAATCTACATGAGACGCAGTACCATAGCGCTTGGAGCAACACGTATATGGTTGCAATACCCCATTCTGCGTGCGCCAGGGGTCTACGAGAGTAAAATCATGAACTAAAGCTCGCTGGGCACTTATGGATTTAGGTTTGTTTTGTTGCCTAGTAGAACGTTATGTATCTATTGCTAAATTCTGAATTCAATTAAAATCCCCACCTATTGTAATGTAACCTGTTTCATCTTGCAGAAGAGAGTGCAGCTCTTGCAAAGCCACAGGTGAGTCTTCAATAGAAACGTGATAACTTATCAAATTATAAATTTCCCTATTGATTTGTATTTTAACTAAAATCCACCCGCCACTGGATCCTGTACTACTTTAAGAACTTCCGATCGAACTGTACGAATTATCAATACTGCAACTTCTCTGATCGAGGCCTGAGATGAAGCAATAAATGTGCGTTGAATCTGCGGGGGAATCCGAGGTTGTAAACCATCATTTTCCTGCAACAATATTATATCTGACTTTAAAGATCTAAAACAGGCTAGCATTCCCTGCATTTTAAGTCTATTGTTTAGCCCGTTAACGCTGCATGATACAATTTTCAACCTATTACGTGACATTGCGCAGTCTGCTTCTGTTTCCCCTTACCTGCTGCTTTTTTCCTATTTTTACCCACATGCCTACCCTTTACCCATGAACCCTCCCATCCCTCTCCCCTTCCCCCTTGATCTCCTAATCCCCTCACCCTACCCCCAAAGTCCCTGGCGCCTGACCCACCACAAGCGTCCCCCCAACCAACCTCCCAGACCCCACACTCCCTCTACCCCCTTCCGACCCTTACCCTTAATGTGGTGCCTTGGCATGGCACCAGGAGATCGACTGAGGCTACTCATGGCATCCCAAAAAAGAAGAGAAAAGAAAAGGCGGGACCCCCAAGAACAAATTTACCAATACTTTTCTCATAAAATCCAAAGGTGCACCTATATTAAAACATTCTTACTTCTGCAATCATTTCTTACAGTCACTAATTGGCTCAAGAGCTCAAATTACTGCCTCCCTGCTTTCTGCCCCGACTGGTGAATTAACTGCAAGAAATCACGGGCCTGCTCTATGGAATTAAAATTTGAGCCAAGCCCTTAAAAAGAACTTTCAGCTTTGACTGCTGTATAATACCCGCAGGTGCCCCCGCCTGCTAAAAGCTACTAATTAAGCTCTTGAATTCTTTTCTACGGCGGGCTGACATGGCAGACATATTGGAAAAAATCCTAAAAGGGAAATCACCTGGGATCTGAAAAGATTTATTCTTCATGGCATTGGTGAGGACCTGCTCCTTGAACCGATAGTCACCCAAGTTTACAATAACTGTCCGAGGATACTTAGCGCCAGGCATTTGAATGGCTGTCACACGATTGGCCCTTGTGATAGTCCATTTTCGCGTCCTTTAGGAATTCCGGTAAACTTCAAATTCGGCGTGACTTGATTTCGTCATCGTAGATTTTTATCTGCAGATCCGTTAACTTGGCTTGGTGTTTAGAAATGGAGGCATCCTGTTGTGGTCTTAGATCCTCTATATCTGAAACCAGCTGCTCAACCTCGGACAGCGGCGTTGTTAAATTCAGCATATTCTGATTAATAAGATTCAGCTGTACTTCAGTCTTTCTATTAGCCTCAGCCTGAGAGGTTTTCATGTTTTGAGCTCATCTAAAATTTTATGTAAAAGTGAATCTGTAGAAAAGATGTTCTTGTTTCCTTCATTCATACTATAAGCCTGCATAGCTGCCTGAGAGCAGCCTAACTTATGGAGAGTCATCGCCTTCTTCATCGCCACATGTTCGTCTTGCTCAGGCTCTACTGCCTTAAAGATTGGTGAGAATGATGCAAAATTTGTTGGCAGTAGATTTATACTGGTATCTAGCTCTCGGGGGATAGAGTTGGTTTTGCTCTGACCCTGCGCGGCACATTAGGATCCATTTTTTGTGCTGGTCCATCTTTAGGGGGCTCCTTCAGCCCGGATACTGCAAACAGATGATAGTTCAGAGACTCTGTAGCCCCATGTATGTTCTCCACAACCCTTTTCACTCCTGCTGCAGCTGCCTGGCCCACGCCTGCGGCTTTGGTTGCAGAGTCAAAGATAGAACTGAACATATTTGAAGCCGACAAATGAAGTGCCTTTTCTTTATCCTTTACCTCTCCCTGAGGTGTACCCGATTCATCCCCTTTCTCCTCCTAGACCAAAGTGTGCAGAAGGGGATCTGGTAAAGGAGAAGAGTGTATAGCTGATGTCATGACCCCTTGATTGCCATGTTGCTAGCGGGTTGTCTTTGCGGGTACTTTAGACTAACGAGGCTTACTCATTGAGTCTCGAGAAATAAGTTTCATTATCCACCATTTGCTGGTGACTGCCAGACTCAGGGATTTATCTTAGGGACCGCAAGCCACACCCATAGCTACATAGGCCACCTCCGGGGCCCCCAAGATTCCTCCTCACCCTGGAGAAGCTTAGTGCCTCCCCCCAGGGCTCTTTAACAGTTTCGCTGAAATTTAAAGTGAGATTATCTCCAACTTTGTCTCCTTCTCACCCCACCCCATGAGTCACGATTATGGGCACTCCACCTGTGCAAATTTCTTAAAATGCAGTTCCACTCACCCTATCCGGTTAATGGGGGCGGGGGGTGATTCTACTAGGCAGAACCGAAGCCAGCTGCCAGCCAGCATAGCCAAAAGTCTGCTGCCTGCTTGCAGTAAACTGCGACAACACCAATTCCATATGCAGTACGAAGCTGGCTGATATTGCAACAGCAGGTCAGATATACAAAAAGAGCCCCCCCCCCAACAAAATGGCCTTATCCAAGGTCGCAGCTGAAATTTGTTATCAATGGGGCAGTGCTAAAACACCAATACTGCCGTAATTAATCTCTAACATCAGGAGTAGTGCCTGAACATCGCGGCACCGCCGCGCGCCCTCTTGGATGCTGTTGAGTGCTGTCCGACGTCTGAGCCGCGAAGCATAGCGAGAGCTCTGTACGCGACCCTCTTCCCTCTCTTTGTATTTCTTGTAGTTGTAATTGGCTTGAACAAAATCCTGTTGGCCTTGCTTGATCTCAGCTACAGTTTGGTTAGCAAGGAGGGAAACGTTCCAGTAAGTATATGGGACCTATCATATCCTTGACAATAGTGCAGAGAAATTTAAATTTGATTCTCCGTGGCACTTAAAACCTGTGAAGTTATCGGAGGGGTAGTGAAGTGAAATTGATTTTTTCCATTTGAGGCAGGTTTGGCTGCTTTTTAGACATAGACTTTTTTTCCAGTAGTCTAGTCTCAAAAGCCCCAGTGCTGTGTTCACCAGTGGGGCATCAGTGGAAGTGGAGGGTTTATTATGAGCAACATAATCAATATATTGGAGTTTTTAACCATCATGGCCATTTGGTGATCAAACGAAAGATTCGAATTGAGCCATAGTCAGGAGCTGGAATGGATCCCATCTCAATAGCCTATGAATGCATAACGATATTCTCTGGTTATTCCACATTGAAGATTTCGGTGTTAGCACCCTTCTAACATAAGTAGCTCTACTCCATGAACTGCTGGGCATGTTTTGTAAACGTGGTGATGTTTTTCTTCTATTCCTCATGCTAGCCTTGTCAAATGTGGAACTGGACCTCGTCTGTATACATCTGGAGATGAAGCTGGTGTCCATCTAGTTAGTGGGCTTAAGATATCATATCGATGTTGAACAATAGAGGAATCCGTGGAGAAGCCTATGGGACCCCATATGAGATTTTTTCCACTGCTAATAAGTATCAGTGTATTCCAACTTGCTGACTTCTATTTGTCATGAATTATTGTAACCATTTAAGGGTCTGAGATCAAAGCCAATTTTCCAGATGCTCTAGCGACTTTTTCTGCTCCACTGTGGCATACAGTGTGGATAGGTTGAGACGAATTCGGATTTCCAGTTGTCCCACATCAACTACAGTAGACAGGCCATTTTTAATACTAATAATCTCAGTCTTAGTTCCATTTAAAGATCAAAAAGCTGAACTTTTGTTTTGGAGAATGCTATTTGCTTTAATTATCATTTACAATTAACATGTCACCTTTTCCAAAATGAATTTACTGATCAACAGGATGTTAGAAACAGGTCTGATGCTTGGTGGGTGTTGTGGGTTGTCCACTGGTTTCTTAAGAAAGAGATAATTGTGTGTTTTAAGGCCTTCTTTACTATTCCTTTGAGAAATGATACATTGACAATTGCGTTATCCAGTATCTCCTAGCTCAGTGAGTGCCAAATTTTCTTATTTCAATTACTGTGGCAAACAAGCAGTAATACCAGCAGCTTTAAGTATCTGCTTGAGACTCGCAGTAACGAAGGATGAATAACGTGTTTGAATCATAGAGGTTTAGATTGGGTTACTTGATAAGGTGACTGAGCTATCCAAGATATCAGTTCATATTTTAACAATCTTATTGGTGAACAATTACATCAGGTTCCTGTGGTGTTGGTTTGAGGTGATAGACTTCAGATTAGATGCCTCCTGTTCCACTGCTTCATTGAAATGTTTGAAAAGCTTCCTCGTCTGATGTGTTGTTTGATTTATTTAAGCACTGTAATACTCCTTTCTTGCCTTCTGGGTTGCTCTATGGTATTCCATCATGAGTTTGACATATATCTTTGTCAGTTGGTGATAAGGATTTTCTTCAATATTATTTGATTTTCTAAACTGTGTTCTTGTTTGTTTATGGTGAAGAGTTTAAGAGGAGCCTATTGGTTACTGGCTTCCCCATGCTGTAGTCAATTTACATTGATGAATGCTTCATGAATCCTTCTTGGCAAGCCTTTCCTTCAGCACCAGTATAGATTTGGGCTAGCCATAGGGAGTCATTTGTGAGTTTTTGCATTTGGAAGTAGCAGAGAATGTGATCAGGGAGGGTCCATCAAGGAATTTGGCTTGACATTTCATTCTGCGGTGAGGATGCTGCATGTAAAAACTAGGTTCAATGTATGCCCCCTGAGTGGGTGGGACTGTGGAGTAATGTGTAAGCTATGTGAAGTTAACTTAAGAATTTATTTTGCAGCCCTGGTGGCAGTTCTTCAATAGATGCAAGACTCCCTCAACCACTGTTGTCTCTCGACACTTGTCTCCAATTTCTACTCAACACATTCATTAGAATACTAACCTCATTAATCATATTACAATGAACACCCAAGGAAAGAACATTCAAAACAGTACAGGGACCTACATTATTTGGGTGTTGCCTACAGGCACAAGAGTTTTGACTATTTCAGTTGCCTGTTTACAGTTCATTGTGTCTACCCAGAGGTTGAAGTTGCTCACAACTATAATTCTTCATGAACTAGTTTAGGTTGAAATGGCCAGGTCTGCGACATGCATTAGTAAAAGCCAAATCGTAATCCTGGTTTGCAGGTATATTATTGAGTTTGAAAAAATGGTAGGAGCAAGGAGAGATAAGCACTAACTAATGAGGTGCAGCTAGAACCTGGTATCTAGGTTAAACAACAGTAAAAGATTATGCAACATGCAAATGAACTGTAGACGACCATAGACAAGAAAGATCATTCAAAATGGTTGATGAAAAATGATGCAAAAACATGAATACTTTCTGACAAGAAAGCTTATTCTCTTGAAGTGTCTTCAAAATGTGTGCCAGAAGAGGTATCTGCTTAGGTTATGTAAGCATGGGGTGAAGTCTCTTGGTGCTAGCCTTGTCTATTGATATTTATGTCTATCTTTCCATGGGACAATTAAATTTTTAATGATCAAATGAAATGATCAAGTGAATGATACTAACTCCCAAAATGCTGGTGTTTGTTTTCCAAAAATGCCATCAAGAGTTTATCCTTTAATACAAGTTGATTCCTGAGTAAGTAGCGTAAAGAATGATTTAGATGTTTGCTGGAGAAATTCCACTCTTATCATGGGTGAGATCTTAGTCCTTGTCTACACTGCTGGTAGAAGTTCAGCCACATTTAGAGTCTGATGCGACGGCGGCACAGATTTCTCTACTAAAGCACATGTGCTACTGTTCATGTTGTGAAAACCACGTTGTGCTAATGCTGGCTTTGGATGGTGGAATTTTTACCAGGTAATGCACATCCACGGTACAGTGTCATTGTCCACATGTACAATCTCTCAGACCGACTGAATGGAGGGGTTCTAGGACCGTATGGACCCCATACTTACTGTTTTATGAACATTAGCCTCCCTTTCCATGGCTGTCTTTCATGGTACTTTTTCCACAAAATATAGCAGCAGATCATCTACTGTAGATAGGGATCTGTATCTAGACCAACTTTGCCGAGTTAGCCCCACTTATTTGTTGACCTAAAGCTGGAGATAAAGGTATATGCCTACCCAATGGTTGTCCATCATGCACCAAAGGAATTTGCTGGCCAGAGGCATGACGAGAGGATGTCATTTTTTGGAAGATTGCCTATTATCACCCTTCTTTAGACCCCTAACACTTTCCACCAATAGTTTGGTTGGGAGATTATTTTCAACGTAGCATACATTAAAGGAGCTAAAGTGCTCTTTTAGCATATAATGTCACATCTACCTCAACCAGGAGGCCTATAAAAAATGATACAGGTTTTTCCTTTTGGGAAAGACCAATATTCACAGCTAAGCAGCCAGAGACATAGTAGATCAGGTTTCCATCTGACCATGATGAGAAATGTGTCTAACAGTTAAGATTGTGTTTAAAATTAAGCTTTTAAATGAGGAAAGGGAAATTATAGCTGAAGGCTTGGAGGACATTCGCTTTGTGAGTGGCCTATCAGGATCTCTGTGCAGTATTGGAAGTGACTGTGTAATAGTATGAGCAATGCCTACACAAATGCATAGTAGTAACAAAAATTCCCATTCATCATTGCAGGAGGAGGGGGAGGAGCCTGAAATCACCCTACCACAGCACTATAAAACGCCTTTGCAGCCCTGCTGGGCGGGATGTGCATGGGCAGCGCCCGGGCAGGCCTGTCTGCCCCTGTCCATGCCTGGATGAGACCGGACCTGGCTCACTCTCTAAACTCCCTCATTTGCTGCCCTGTCACAGGCTTCAGCGTTTTTCAAGGGCAAGCACAAGGTTACCACCTGTGGGGGACCCCTCCCTGCGGGAAGACATGATCCCCCCCAAATTCCATCAGGGTAAGACTAGTATTTTATCTATTCTCTCATTGGCAGTGGGGGCTCTCAATGACTAAATTACTAACGTAGAGGAAGAATTGGCCTCACAAGGGCGGGTTGACAGTGTTCCCTCCCCAACTGTTTGTGGTAGTTCCTATGCAGCGCATGTATTTCCTGTTGGCGCTTCAGCAACTGCGCCAGCTACTGAGCCCTCGAAGAAGGGAGTTTCGGGAGGCAAATCTAACACAGTACAAGTCTAGGCGTTAGTAGACCAGTCAAGCCCCGAGGCAGTCTCGCCTCAAAAGGAGTCCTTTGTTAGTAACAGATTCAAGACTGTGTGGACAAACTGTACTTAAAGCTCGAGCTGCTTATTAAGGGGCTACTTCAACTACTTGAGAGATGCTTTGGAAACATCGAACAGGTTATTAAAGGAATTAAAGAGGGTCCACATATACCCAATCAATCTCAACCAGGTGTGCTGTTTAGTGCCCCGGCCCGGTTGGAGGATCTCCCTACTGGCATCAACCTCACCAGGGATGTTTTAAAGACATCGGGTGAGAAAGAATATCCTGACAGGGGCAAAGGAAGACCCGTAAGGGAGACTACTTGTCCAGGCACCTTGCTCCCTCGTCTTAGCTCTCACCACCCTAATTTGGATCACCTACCCCATCCAAACATCGGGGCTGTTGTCGACCTGCCTCCCGAAGCAACTCCATATTTGGTGGTGGTAGGAAGTGTGCTACCTTTGAAAGGACATATGACTGAATCTTACGCTCAACTTAAGAATAAGGTGACCCATTGGATAGGGGTGCATTCCAATTTGGGCCACTGCATATATGATCTGATCAACCTGGTGAGAAGAGTTAGGTGGCTGGGGAAAGACAAGAAAAACTTTAAAGGGGACTGTGTGGTGATTAACTTTAAGTGTCCTATGGAGGTAGCGCGCGTCCTGGCCGCTATTAGCTTCTCCAGAGTTAGTAAAACGTCTATAATACAGGCCCTACCACTAGGTTAGTACAGGGCGGAGGTAGCATGTACTACATCCTAGACAAAGGTTGGACATCAGGGCCATGCCCCTCACATAAAGCCTCCTGCGTATATGACCCTGGAGATTACTAATAGATATGCCCCCTGAGCTCCTTGGATCTCTGTGATTGACTTGTGCATCCTGTTGTACAGCCAAATCCCATTGTCCCTCCCACCCCCAATCGTCCTTCCGATTGTCCCCCTGATGGCCCTGTTGTGTTCAACCATAATGATCTTAATCTGTTTAGAACATTGCCTGTCTTGCTACTAAATGTAATGATTCGTATTGGCATTATTTTATTAAGAAGTTTCATGTGATTTGTTTGCAAGAAGCCTAGGAGATTAAGAACCGTTTCTTTTTGGAGGGATATAAAACTTATTTACACCGGCAGTTGATTCGGTTGCTGCTTATGCAAAAGGCGACCTGGTAATTTTTGTTTCCATAGAGGTTAGGGGGCTGATCAAGGAAACACTTTCTGGATCATCTATTTCACAAGCTTTATGAATAATCCTTTCAGGCTTTACTGTCTGAAACCAACTGCATTTCTATAATGCAAACCCCAGAGTTACAGAAATCATCTAATATTCACACCTTGGGCTCTTTTATTGATATATTGACTGGAAAAAGGGATGGTCTGGCCAACTTGATTATTACAGGCATGTAAAACAACACTGGGTGAATAAGGGAAATAGGGCGCACACAAAACACAGTACCCAATATAATTCAGTCACAATAATAATCAGTGCAGTGCTCAAGAGAAGGGATGTCAGCCCGCATCCCTGGTTTAAACTAAATGAAACAGCAACTCTGAGCACATGCGAAAATGAGTCCAAAGACATTCATCTGATAGTCGTCAGTGTGTCAATCTTTTCTTTCATCGGCCATCACTTCTTGCACCAGCCAACACGTGTTTCGTCCTTGGGTACAGTCACCCTCAGCTTCCTCAGGGCTGGAATGTTAAATAGGATTGTCTTAACAATGCATCCATAATTAACAAGCGCCAAATTGGTATTACTCATGTGTATATGGATGTACTCCCCACATTGTCAAGTCAAAAAGAGCTATAAAGACCAAATGGAAACTAGAGAATAAATGCTTATAAAGTCCTATCAGGTGTGACAGAGAAAACCATGCTTAAAAATGTATATAAGGTGCACCTATATAGTGCTCACAAGTACGGTGATCATCATTGCAAAATGTATTTGGTTGTCAAAATCGCATGCAAAATAAAATTACAAAAGATGGTGCCTAGCTCTCAATTGCCATTACAACCACAGAAAAGTAAAAAAAAGTTTTATATTAATCTAAACAATAATACCCAATGTGATATTATTGGCAGGACTCTAAACCAATAATAATATCACCTTAAATGATGCTTACCTTTGTATTCAGTCAAAATCTCTGATCTAAAAAAAACGAGCATGCAGAGCCCACGTTACAGCCTCCTCATAAGATCAAGTCCTATGTCATAATAGAAATGAATTATAAAAACAACAAGCCCATACCTGTATAAGTAGCATATCGCTGCGTGCTTACCATCTAGAGTGCTGATGTCTGCAGGAAGATCAAACTCTCACCTCCTGTGTGGGAGAAAATGTGGTACCCTAAATCAGTACTGCTGTTCGGCACACCAGGCCTCTCACCCCATGGTGAGTAAAACAATCTTGCATTCAGTGCAATTGATGGGAATATAATCGTCAGTATGAATGAGCCAAAACGTTTACTAAAATAAATTCAGCCTCTTTATGTAAAACCAGTACCACCCAAGACCGCTTATAAAAAGAAACATACTGTAAACACTGGCAGAACGAAACTTGAGGGGGCCTCCGCAGGGCACGTGGAGGAGCCCCCTCCAGGTTCAATCAGGAGCTTGGCAGCCAGAGTGCTGTGCTGAGGGCCCCCCCCCGCACCGCGGGGGCATGTGTTACGCCCCTGACTGTAAAGGAGAGACTTTACCAGTGCTTTAAATGGGCCGGTACTGTACGGTACGGAGTACTGGCACTTTTTTATTTTGAGAGGGAGAGTACCAGCATTTCTCAAGAGAAATGCTATACTTTTAATTGGAGAGTACCAGCACTTCTCAGAAACAAGCGAGTACCTGCACTTCTATTTTTCCATTTCAAGCACTGGACTATACCAATATTGGACCGGGTGTGGCAAACCAGTAGTGTACTCTGCAAGGTTTGAACAACCTCTCTCAGGAGTATCGTAATCAGAAGCTACTCCATTAGAAAGTACGGGTACTGCAGACACGTTATGCCACTACGTGGAGTTTGTGACAAATCAACTCCGGGTCAAACAGGTTGTATGTATGTAAAACCCACTACGCGGCTAAAATCATGCCGCTAAGAGGCTAATGCAGTAAACCGATATTGCGATTCCCGTATCCGTCAATAATATGGAAAAAACAGAATAGCCACAATCAAAAGTAACTGAAATTCAGGGCGACCATCTTATGTCCTAGCTGTCCTACCAAGGAAAAGCAAGAGAATTGGCTCACTAGAGATATGAGTTGAATAGATGTTTTCTTGGACCTTATAAACCTTTCTACTTTTTTATTTCCACTGAACACAGTTGAAAGCCCATCATAACCAGGTGTTGTAAATTCAGTATATGTTTATATACAACAAGGGAAACCCATGGATAAAGAGGGACAAGTGGGATATGTATTTATTAAGGAACAGAAGTTCCTCCAACACAACAGTAAACAATTAGTATAATAATAATAATAATAATAATAAACATTTTGTTAAGCCCATGGTTACACCCACCGATGTGTCCCACAACAACAGGGAGAAGTCAGAGGAGATCCGAGCTCTCGAATCTAACAGCAAAAAGAAAAATGGGTGAGTAGACCTCTAGACATTGCCTGCTGGTAGTATGTCGATAGGAATACAATAAAACCTATATCTGATTCCAATGGACGATTCATATATATTTTTAATGCATAAACATTCAAGTAATAGTGTGGGGAAAAATACAAACCAAAACCAGTAGTAAATTTTGATTTCATAAGCTCAGGCCTACAGGTGTGACAAAACTAGAACACAATGGTTGTAGTCACAATTCAGAAGTACCAACGCTCAAGTGAAGATCAGTATCAACTATTTGAGTCTTTGTATTGTGGTCGATGACGTTTCGATCCCCAAATAATCATGGGATCATCATCAGGACATGAATTATGTATGCGGCCACACACATGGACTATTCCCTCCATGTCTCTTCCACTTCTGTTGACTTTCAACATCAGTATTCGTTCTCAGGCACATTAATTCAATTAAGGTAAGTATCATCCACGAGGGACCTGAGATGCCTCAGGGTTTATCTATATAGGTTTGACACATTATCTTGGGCAACATAAGTGACATTCCTCTTCAATTACTCTCTTTTGACAATGAATTGCTATATATAAAGTACAGATGTACTAGCAAAGAGCATGGCTGAGAGGGAGCACCGCTGTATATGCCCGCCAAACTGGCAGTTCCCCTGTTCTATTAAGGGTTGGGGAAGCACCAGGTTTACACTGGCGGAGCCTATGCTCGCTCCACCAGTTTAAACCTCTGACCTGGTGGCCTGTCAATCAAGTAGATACAGGTAACAGTGGCTGTCATCCAATCCTATTGAGGGCAGGGTGACCATTACTCATTTTTCCTGCCCATGTCCACCAGTGAAGGCAGAGAAATCAAACTCCCACTTTGGGAGATTGCTCTCTCCGACCAAAAGGGTTTTACCTGTGGTCGCTTTAAAAATGCCGCCTGCTCAAAAAATCTACAGTGTTTTGAAGGGAGAAACAGAGAGGCCCTGCCAGATATGTGGGGGATCTCTCTATAGTGTGGACAGTTTTCCACAATGGTGCTGGAAGCTATGGCCACGATCCCCGTGGTAGACCACCGGATTGTCCTCCAGGGTCTGCATAAGGCCCACAGTATCCCCCCTTTGATTTTCATAAACTTCATGCATGCCAAAGGTGCACATTTTGCCACCTACTTGCCTAATTAAATATGTAATGTTTGTCATCCAGCATTAAGGGGTGTTTTTGAGGTGTGTATGAATGTAAATGGAACACGCCTAAGAAAATCTATAGAAAGGCGTCTCCAGCTCGTCTCCTGGGCCTGTCATAACATGTTAGAAAAATGTAGGCACTACCATTTACAGAAAAGGTCTGTTCATGTTCAGTTGGAGTCCTGTTGAATAGTGTTCCCAGGTTCCCTACCCTCATGGAGGCCAGAGTGTCAGACCGGATCCACTTCATAAAAACACTGCAAAAATGAAGAAATGCATTGATTAAGAAATGGTTATGAAGAACCTCTTGTGAAGAAAAATACAATGTACATTGCCTTGCCAATTACGATGAAATCATAATGGAGTATTCTAAAGAAAATCATTGACAATATGCCTTATCTTACATGAAAAAGAACTAGAGAGAAAAGGTCTCTTGCAGAGAACTCCTGTTTAGTTTTCTCTATGTATAGTCCTGTCTTCTATTTCTACTGTGCATACCGTGGTGAATCTTTGGTCGTGTCTGCAAACCTCTCATAGTGACTGCTCTTGCACCAACCCTGCCTGTTTGATGTCCTTCATTGCACAACCTTTACTCCCAAACGTTTACATTTGTATTAATTGCCATTCTTTTAGTACTAGCTTCTCTCATTAGCAAGTCATGTAGTAGTAATGTATTCATGTTCGATTAATTAAGATCATTACATGTTAAACTATACATAAAACACCAAGTGTTACAACCGGGGTTGTTATAAAAAGTTTTAAAGCCGAGTTGTTTCACGGGTATAAAAGGTTGAAACATTCCAAAGAGGCTGATCAAATTAATTTATCGCTATGGGACTTATATGACATTATAACAATGTCCGAGGTTGTAAGGGTGAGGGAGTAAAGTGCAATGTGCCAGGTGCAAACTTATAGGTCCTCCTGCTGTTTGGGCACGTGCTGCAGACGGCTAGTCACCTCAAGATGTTTTGAGCTTGGCTAGTAGAGATTCCCTTCCCTCAGTAGTCCAAATACTAGGCCCTGATTAGGAGCCATGCGAATATATGTGCGGAGATCTCAGGAGGCCAATATTCTGTTTCTGTCAGTATCGCCACACATATAACCACCAATTACAAGTTATGCACCAAGAGCTGAGGAATAACTGTGCGGATCAGGTTTTACCTGGCAGAATTCCCCACAGAAGTCCCAGTTCTATGGTATTTAATGCACACAGTTACCATCTGCTTACAGTAGGTGGTAAATGCTTGCGAGAGGGCTGGGATGGGGGATGGAGGTATAGGTGTGGTGAGGGTAGCAGAGGGATGGGAGGATGTTGCCTGGCATGGGAGCATTATATGCTCCCCTATGCCATAGGAGAGGGTTGGTGGGGCTGGGATCATGTTGGGGATGCGCTGCAGCCCATCACCAAGCCAATTTTATTGGACTGATTTTCCAGGTCCATTGTTCCAGCACCGGTAAAGCCCAGTTGCTGGAACACTGGGCCACTTACAATAGAGTGGAGCAGAATTCCACATGGGAGTTCTGCTCCACTCAAATTGTAATCAGGGCCTTATAAGGATGAAAGTAGAAAGTTAATTTTAAATATAAAAGGTGTTATTCATTTCAACTCTCAGTTAATTGAAGTTGAATACAAGTGTACTCCATAGATTGTAAATAGAGGAGTTATTTGTCTACCCCCAATGCATTTCAGGCATAAAGCTCTTACTCAGTGGGGGCATAAATTAACATATAAAAAGGATGGAAGCACTTTACAGGTAGATGCCCCACAAGAGCTAGGAGTTTAGAGGGGTGGAGGGTAGTTGAGATTGAGAGACAGAAAGAGAGAGAGACAAAGAGAGAGGGTGACAGAGAGAGAGACAGGGGCAGAGAGACAGGGGCAGAGAGAGAGAGGGAGACAGACAGAGAGAGAGACAAAGAGAGGGAGAGACAAAGAGAGAGACAGAGAGAGGGACATAGAGAAAGAGAGAGAGAGACAGCGAGAGAGAGAGACAAAGAGAGGGAGAGAGAGAGAGAGAGACAGAAAGGGACATATTTACAAGGAGTTAACGCCACCAGAATATCACTTTTTCCAACGTTCTGGTGGCGTTAACTCCTTCACCTTATTTACAAGGTGGCGTTAAGCCTCTTAATGTGGCTTAACGCTGCCATGTGAATAATCCCCCTATTCACGCAGCACTTAGCGTGAATGGGGTGTGCAATGGGTGTTGCAGTGGGCGTTCTGTCGCAACACCCATTGCTTTTTCACCCTGCCCCATATTTACAAGGATGGGGCAGCGCCAAAAATACCGCCAATGAATACCTGGTCTTAAGCAGGCGATAAGAGGAGAAATGTTTTATTTCTACTTGTATTTTGCTCTTTCCACGTGTGCTGCATTCGACAGCACACATAGATAGAGCAAATCACCTGTAAAGATTGTTTATGTGCAGGATGGTGTCCTTAGCAAAATGGCGCTAGGGTGCCTGCGCTGGTGCTAGGCAGCTTTTTTTGCGCCAGCGCTAGGGGTAATGCAGGGGTGCACCGCATTCTTGTCAATACAGCGTATCCCTGCATTTTGAAACTGTCGGAGCGCGGCGTTTCCAATTTTGGTGGAACACCGCGCTTCGCCAGTTTCTTGTAAATATGCCCCTGAGAGGGAGGGAGGGAGGGAGAGAGAGAGAGAGAGAGAGAGAGAGAGAGAGAGAGAGAGAGAGAGAGAGAGAGAGAGAGAGAGAGAGAGAGAGAGAGAGAGAGAGAGAGAGAGAGAAGATGTTAGACTTAGGTTTCCTTTCCATCATGAGACTCAGAAGTAGCAGTGCAGTAATAACACATCGGGTAGTACCGCGGGAGTCCAAGTAATCATCTATCTGCCTCTACTTAAAGGGGACTAACATAAAATCTGTGTTACCACTTATTTCTGCCTGTTAGTTTAGAATTCCTTGGGAGTTTGTACCTGGAAAACAATGCTGTAACACCACAAGAGGTATTCCAGCTCGCCTCGTTATACCAAGTCAGGCAGTTTCTGCACAGATCGGTGTTCCAAGGCACCTATTGATGGGGCCCTTCGAATACGTAAATAGCGCTAAATATCACCATGGTGCAAAATACCACCAACAGGCCAGTTTATGTGATTTAGGGCCAGATGTACCACCCACCAATTTGCAACTCGCAAATTGCGTCGCATTTACAACTCACAATTTGCGACTTGCAAATTGGGATGTACAACAGTGTCTCAGACACTGTTTACGATTCCTAATGGGGTCGCAAATTGCATGCCTCATTAATATTAATGAGGCTGGCGCAATTTGCGACCCCATTAGGAATGGCTAGAACTCCCAGGGATGGTGGCCTTCTGGGGTCAACAAACCACCATGTCTGTGACTGCTTTTAAATAAAGCAGTTTGTTTTTTTAAATTTAAATGCAGCCCGTTTTCCTTGAAGGAAAACAGGATGCATTTAAAAAAAAGAAAAACGAAACTTTTCAGTTTCATTTTCTAAGGACAGGCAGTGGTCCCTGGGACCACTGCCTGCCCTTAAAAAATATTTTTTGACCCATTCACAAAGGGGAAGGGGTCCCCTTGGGGACCCCTTCCCGTTTGCAAATGGTTTACCACATACTTGAAGTAGGTGGTAAATTGCGAGTGTTTTGCGACTGCAATTGCAGTCGCATAACATTCATACATACAAATGCGAGTCGCTATTAGGAAGGGGCGCCCTTGGGATACCCCTTCCTAATAGTGAGCCGCAAACCTCATTTTGTGAATTGGTAAAATTTACTGATTCGCAAAATGAGGTTTGTACATGGCCATGCCCTAAATTGCGGTCGCAAACGGGCTCATTTCCCGTTTGCGACCGCAATTTAGGGTCGTACATTTGGCCTTGGTCTCCAATATTTGACAGGTAATGCTCCATTAAAGCTACCGCTGTCACAGGAATGTTTGCGTTGAAAGTTAGCTGCTGACGCCTGTCACAGGAAAGGAGAGGCGGTAAATGTCAATGAAATAAGACGTCTTTGTCAAATAAGCTGTTTTGCTCAAATGATCCAAATTGCTAGGTATCAGTACAGCTCGTCACAGACATCAAGGTACATGCATATTACAATTTAAGCGTGGTTCAAACAATAATTAGATTTACAGCTGGGAGCTAAGGTAAAAGAAGAATCATTTGGTTACCAAGAAACCACTAAAGAAAGCTTTAAACATTGTACTGTCCGCTGTGCATGTTGATTGACCAATGTATCACTGACAGCTTACCTAGTCACAAAATTGGATTCAATGTAGGGTACTTTCAGTGCTATAAGTTGTGTTTTATTGGAAACAACTGTTCGCCTTTTCCTCTCGACTGTACAAAGTTAACATTGTTAAATGGCAATATTGTAACCATCGTGTTTTTGTAAAATATATATATATATATATATATATATATATATATTCCTCCTTGATGGCCCCTTCGAGGGCCGTACACGAGCGCACACTGATGGGTTATTTATCTTAATTTATTGAAGCCACACACAAACAAACACACCCGACAGACGCGTTTCGGCTACACGCCTTCGTCAATGTCGGTAGGGTAAACATTACTTTCTCTTTTTAAAAAAATATAAAATCATCGACATAGAAAAGGAAAAAGCAGTTCATCCGGGTTATGCATAGAAAGCGAAAAGGGGTTATTGTAAATCATCACAAATCTTAGGTTCAAACAGCGGCCATCTTAAGATGTCTAATTAACCATATTATTCAACAATTAAATTATAAGACCTACTGTTTTATATTTACATTCGTTTGTTGAACGTTTTTTTGTGGTGTTCATCCTATGTACAACTATTCACATCATGTATACATAATTTTATACAATCTAGCCACGAGTGGTATAATAGATATTATGAGTTATGTATAATTCCTCAATTCATGTTGGTGAAATCACAAATTATAGATTTAGTATTCCTGTTATTATGCCCTGAATGGGCTTATTTTCTAGGTACTCCAATCAAAAATTCAATGCATCACAATCCATCGACATTTTGATGAATCATAAATTATTCAATGGCTTATACTTAGTTCATAGTACATAAGCATTTTGAAATTCATAACCCCTATATGTGCTAATATAATTACAGTGCAAAAGTACTTCCTGTCCTTCCTATAGTACATATTTACAAAACTTCCTTTACAAACTTCAAGGAATATGAATCCATAATTCTTCTTCATTATTCAAGCCTGCCGGACTTTTCGTTTGTAATTCAATTATATATTTCGATTCCAATCTCCTAAGTTTCCTTACTCTGTCCCCACCCCTTTCATCTTTGGGGACCTGATCAATGCAAAAAAACTTTAAGAGATTCTGATTGGATTTATGATGGTCTTGAAAGTGGCGGGCCACTGGATACGTGGCATCCCGGTTCTTTATAGCACGCATGTGCTCTAGAACCCTTTTTTAGTGGGATGGATGGTGCTCCCCACATAACTTAACTCACATGGGCAGGTCAAACAATATACTGCAAAATCAGTATTGCAGTTCATTAGTTTATTGATTTTTCTTTTCGTTGTTCTGCCTGGGATGTTAAATTCCTTGACCTTTTTGCAGTACTTACATGCCTTACAATTCATGCATGGATAAAACCCTGTCACAGTGTCTTTCCTTTTGGGATTTTTAGAAAAGTGACTCCTCACTAGTTGGTCTTTTAGGGCCGAACCTCTCCTGTAAGTTATCAGGGGTTCTTCGGTATATGTGGCCCTATAATAGTGTCTGATTTCAAAATCTTCCAATTCCTCCGAAAGATTTGAAAAATCTCTGAGGACTGGGCTGAATATTCAGTTATCATCCTTATTTCTCCTTTCTTCTCTTTTCCCTGTCCTAAAGATTCTCTTTCTCCAAATATCAGATTCTTTCTTTCTAGTTGTTCTGCTTTCCTTTCCGCTCCCTTCAACACTCTTTCTTGATACCCTCGTTCTCTTAGTCTGTTAAATGCATCTGTTTTAGATTTCAAGAATTCTGTATGTGTTGTGCAGTTTCGTTTGATTCTCACAAGTTCCCCATATGGAACGCCACTGATCACATTATTAGGATGGAAACTATCCGCATGTAAAGTGCTGTTCCCAGCCGTGGGCTTCCGATAGAGTGTGGTCTGTATGTTATTATCTTCTATATAGACTAGTAAGTCTAAATAGGGTACTTGTGTATCACTGATGCATTCAGTAAATGTCAAATTACATCTGTTGTGATTGAGGGCCGCTATATAGATCACCGCATCCTCCCGTGTCCCCTTCCAAATGATGAAGAGGTCATCTATATAGCGGGACCACAACACAATGTTTTCTAGCCACTTCTCATTATTTCCTGCCCAGGCCACGTGCTTCTCCCACCAGCCCACGAATGAATTCGCGTAACTGGGGGCGAAGCACGTGCCCATCGCAGTTCCTTGCTCCTGATGGTACATCTCCCCTGAAAATAGGAAAATATTATTCTTTAAACAAAAGGACGTTAGCTCTACAAGCATAAGATTGTGTTCAAGAAATTTTGCATTTCGTTTCTTTAAAAAGAACTCCAACGCTCTCAATCCTTTTTCATGTTCTATACTTGTATATAGACTTGTTACGTCTAGAGTTATTAACAGCATGTCAGATTCCCATTGAATATTGGAAACAATCCGTAAAAAGTCCTTTGTGTCCTTCACATAGGAGCTCAAATCTTTAACTAGTGGATTTAAAAAACAATCTATGTATATAGAGGCATTTTCCAACAGACTATTCAACGAGGAAACAATTGGTCTTCCCGGTGGATTTTTATTACACTTGTATACTTTGGGTAAATGGTAAAATGTTGGAATTTCCGGTGTCTCACAATAAATGAATCTGAAATCCACATCTCCCAATTTCCTTTATCCCTCCACTTAGTCAGGATTCTATGGAACTCACTAATTCTGTTCTCATATACACTCCGAGTGACTATTTTATAGCAGTCTTCATTGGACAATTGTCTCCACGCTTCCCTCTGATACTGTTTCTTGTCCATCAGTACAACATTTCCTCCTTTATCTGAGGGTTTTATGATTAGTTCATCATCATTCTTCAGGTCCATGATTGCCTTCCATTGGTTCTTCGAGATGTTATCCTTTTTAAGGTTAGGACCTTTAGCTTGTAGTTCCTTAAGTTCACCTATGATCATATCATGGAAGGTATCAATTGCATCATGTGCCATTTGAGGAATGACATGTGATTTAATCTTCATGTTGCTAACCGCTCCCACTTGCGTTATTCCTGCTTCTTCTAGAATTTTCATTGTGTCGATTTGGCTTATGATGTTTCCTTCGGATTCCAACTCTCTCAACACCTGTATAGTTTCAATGTCAACTCCAGTTAGAATATTTTCTTCTACCTGTACAGATCCTGATAGAGGATTGGATTTTGTTGGGCGTAGGAGGTGCAGTTTCATTAATTTCATCTTCCTTATATACTTATATAAGTCAATGCGCACGTTCGCATAATCAAATTGCGCCGTGGGACAGAAAGTGAGACCCAGCTCAAGCACTCTTTCCTCCTCTGGTGTCAATTGTCTTTTAGATAAATTCAGATTATTTGCCTCTTGATCACTTTTTCTTCCCTCCACGTTTGCTCCGTGTTGTCATCTGTTCTGAAACTGCTGCTTTCTCCCTTCTTGCCCCTTCTGGTCTTCCGTTTCCTCTTCCTCTCTGAGGTGGATGAGTTCTTGCAGCTGGTCGTTGTTTTACCTGCTGTATTAGCTGATATTCTTGAAAAAAAGTCGGTATCACTTCTTTCTCTTGTCGCACCGTTAGTTCTCCCTCCGATGTTTCCACCTCTGACTCTGATGTATCTCTAGAGGAAACCTCCTGTGTTTTTTGTTGCATCAATTGTTTCCTAGGGCCTTCAAATTTCTTAGCAAAAGTTAGGATTCTTCCGGATTCGTAATCCTCCTCGTCCCGAAGATACTTAGTTTGCTTGCGGTGCTTGATTACACTTTCGTAATCCGTTAAGCGTTTTTCATTCGTTGCTGTAATTCCTCCTTCAGTTTGATGTCTTTGTCCAAAGCTATTTCAGCTTCAATGATTTTAATCTCATCCAATAACTTCTGTCTGTCACTCCACGCATATTTGATAAGTATTTTTACCATGCCTGTAGAGGACTCGTGCGTGTACTCCGACCATTCCTGCAAGAGCGAAGGGTCTGGGTTCTCATACGAGGGGGTTGTGTAAATTCTAAGTCCCCTAGGTATTCGATTGGCATCAAGGTATCGTTGTAGGGAGGTGGCCTCCCACCACTTTCTCGTTTCCTTTTCGTATGTTTTCTCCAACTTGTTATATAATGATTTCAAACTATTCGATTTCGTTTGTACTCCCGCACTTGCTTGTGATTCAACATTTAAATTTCGCGTCCTTTTGCAAAAAATGCTCTCTGCTGCTTCCTCCCTTTCCCGGTCTGTAAACATGCTCAGTTTCCCTTATTCCGTGGTGTGGCTTGCACAGTGTCTCTAGATTCTCCCATCAACGTGTCTATCACTTGCATTCATATTGCGAAAATGTCAAGAAGGTAACTTCGCTTACCGAGGGTTCCTGCCGAGTACCGGGTCCTCCGACTCGTAACCTCCGGCGTTTCTCCTCCACGGCGTCGCGTTGTCTTTCCCTTCTCTTAATTCGTCTTCCCCAGCTGGAGTCTGCTAAATTTGCAAATGGGAACGTGTGACGGAGCCAGCAGCAATATCCAATTTTGCCATACGTCCACCCGCTGCTTCTCTCACGACACGGGTGCAATCCTCCGCGTTGGTGAGACGCGAACTCAATTCCTCCTTGATGGCCCCTTCGAGGGCCGTACACGAGGCGCACACTGATGGGTTATTTATCTTAATTTATTGAAGCCACACACAAACAAACACACCCGACAGACGCGTTTCGGCTACACGCCTTCGTCAATGTCGGTAGGGTAAACATTACTTTCTCTTTTTAAAAAAAATAAAATCATCGACATAGAAAAGGAAAAAGCAGTTCATCCGGGTTATGCATAGAAAGCGACAAGGGGTTATTGTAAATCATCACAAATCTTAGGTTCAAACAGCGGCCATCTTAAGATGTCTAATTAACCATATTATTCAACAATTAAATTATAAGACCTACTGTTTTATATTTACATTCGTTTGTTGAACGTTTTTTTGTGGTGTTCATCCTATGTACAACTATTCACATCATGTATACATAATTTTATACAATCTAGCCACGAGTGGTATAATAGATATTATGAGTTATGTATAATTCCTCAATTCATGTTGGTGAAATCACAAATTATAGATTTAGTATTCCTGTTATTATGCCCTGAATGGGCTTATTTTCACAGGTACTCCAATCAAAAATTCAATGCATCACAATCCATCGACATTTTGATGAATCATAAATTATTCAATGGCTTATACTTAGTTCATAGTACATAAGCATTTTGAAATTCATAACCCCTATATGTGCTAATATAATTACAGTGCAAAAGTACTTCCTGTCCTTCCTATAGTACATATTTACAAAACTTCCTTTACAAACTTCAAGGAATATGAATCCATAATTCTTCTTCATTATTCAAGCCTGCCGGACTTTTCGTTTGTAATTCAATTATATATTTCGATTCCAATCTCCTAAGTTTCCTTACTCTGTCCCCACCCCTTTCATCTTTGGGGACCTGATCAATGCAAAAAACTTTAAGAGATTCTGATTGGATTTATGATGGTCTTGAAAGTGGCGGGCCACTGGATACGTGGCATCCCGGTTCTTTATAGCACGCATGTGCTCTAGAACCCTTTTTTTAGTGGGATGGATGGTGCTCCCCACATAACTTAACTCACATGGGCAGGTCAAACAATATACTGCAAAATCAGTATTGCAGTTCATTAGTTTATTGATTTTTCTTTTCGTTGTTCTGCCTGGGATGTTAAATTCCTTGACCTTTTTGCAGTTCTTACATGCCTTACAATTCATGCATGGATAAAACCCTGTCACAGTGTCTTTCCTTTTGGGATTTTTAGAAAAGTGACTCCTCACTAGTTGGTCTTTTAGGGCCGAACCTCTCCTGTAAGTTATCAGGGGGTTCTTCGGTATATGTGGCCCTATAATAGTGTCTGATTTCAAAATCTTCCAATTCCTCCGAAAGATTTGAAAAATCTCTGAGGACTGGGCTGAATATTCAGTTATCATCCTTATTTCTCCTTTCTTCTCTTTTCCCTGTCCTAAAGATTCTCTTTCTCCAAATATCAGATTCTTTCTTTCTAGTTGTTCTGCTTTCCTTTCCGCTCCCTTCAACACTCTTTCTTGATACCCTCGTTCTCTTAGTCTGTTAAATGCATCTGTTTTAGATTTCAAGAATTCTGTATGTGTTGTGCAGTTTCGTTTGATTCTCACAAGTTCCCCATATGGAACGCCACTGATCACATTATTAGGATGGAAACTATCCGCATGTAAAGTGCTGTTCCCAGCCGTGGGCTTCCGATAGAGTGTGGTCTGTATGTTATTATCTTCTATATAGACTAGTAAGTCTAAATAGGGTACTTGTGTATCACAAAAAAAAAAAAAAAATATATATATATATATATATATATATATATTACCTACTGGCGGTCGCCAGTAGGTAGTTATAGTTAGAACCTAGTTTCCATAGGAAAAGCATTTTTTGATTTGCTAATAACTTTGGCGTCGTTTGACGAATCTACCTGAAATTCTCCCCCAAAAAGGTCTATCCAGGTCAGCTCCTATCCTGAAAGTTTGGGGGTGATTCGTCAAGCGGGGGCTGAGAAAAAAGGGGGGTCCCAAAACTCGTTTTCTCCATGTTAATTTCCATAGGAAATTTTGCGACGAGCTACAGCCCGAACTGCTGAACGGAATTACCCCAAATTTGGCAAAAACGTAGAGCTTGGTTCGGAAAGCAACCTTTTTTTTTAAATGGTGTAAATCCGTTCAGTAGTTTTTGAGAAATTCAAAAAATAAGAGTCAAAAAATCAATTTCCCATAGGAAACTTTGTGCAAGGCTACAGCTGAAAATACTGAACAGAATTACTCCAAATTTGGCAGAAAGGTAGTGCTTGGGTCAGAAAGCGACCTTTTTAAAAATGGTGTAAATCTGTTCAGTATTTGCTGAGAAATTAGAAAAATAAAAGTTTCGATATCTGGGTGGAGCCTAAGTAGCGTGCGCAAGCTTCACTGTGATTGGCTGCTAGTAGTCCAAACCAGGAAGTGTTGGCAGCCATCTTGTGGCTCGGTAGAAGCGAGTCACCCGAAAATGGAGAAACAAAGGTATAAAACAAGAGAAGGGGGCAGAGAAGAAAAACCCTGACCCCCTAGGCCTGCTCAGCTGAGTGCAAACGGTTACTTAATGACACTAAAAACTACGAACGATTGACCAAGGATCCAAGTGAAGCCCTGAAAACACGCATTCACACCCTCGTAGAAGATGCAGAAGTGAAGAGCCTTATCACTAAAAATGAGGCTAAATTTCTGACTAACACGCCAGGCACTGTACCTTATTTCTACATTGTCCCAAAAATCCATAAAAACAAAATACCACCGCCGGGACGCCCAATTGTTTCAGGGATCGGTTCATTATTAGAACCCTTGTCTCGTTATTGTGACTATTTCTTACAACCTCTGGTACAAGCTACCAGCACCTATTTGAAAGACACAAAAGATCTACTAAGCCTGATAACGGACATTTCATACAATCCCAATACTTCACTGCTAGTGTGCTTGGATGTAGAGAGCTTATACACCAGTCTCCCACAAGACGATACTCTTAGGGTTCTAGCAAGCACCCTACACAACTCAAACTGGCAATACAAAACCTCCAAATCCTTTGTTCTAGAATGTGCCACTCTAGCACTCAAAGAAAATTTCTTTGAATATGAAGGCAGAATTTACCTACAGAAGCACGGAACTTCCATGGGCAGCGTTTTTGCCCCCAGCGTGGCAGGCCTATATGTGTACGACTTCGAGTCCCAACACCTACTACATGACAATCAACCACGAATTCCTCAAATCAAATTCTATAAGCGTTACATTGATGACATCTTTCTAATCTGGGAAGGAACAAGCGAATCCCTGCATACATTTTGCAACTGGCTAAACACATGCGACCCCAACCTTCGCTTCACTTACAACTCCCACAGACAACAGACCACATTTTTGGACTTAGACATTGAAGCAGCAGGGGAGGCCTCAAGAGCAAAACACATTTTAAACCTACGGCTCGCAATTCCTTACTCCATTTCACCAGCTTCCATCCAAGACCACTTCGTGAAAATCTCCCTTACGGCCAATATCTTAGGCTACGCAGAAACTGCAGTGAAATCGAGGACTATAAGTCTCAAGCCATAGACCTGAGCAAAAAACTGCGGCAACGTGGATATCCTAAAAGTATCACCAATAAAGCCAACAAGAGAGCCAGAAACCAAAACCGAGAAGCACTAATTGAAACCCAGACAAAAGACCCCACACCAGTGCCACTTACATGTGTAACAACCTACAACAGTGTGACCAACAAAGTCTCACAAATCATTCGAAAACACTGGAAAATCCTGAAGACAGGAAACCTTGAGTGGGCACCACCACTCCTTTCCAATAAAAGAGCAAGAATAATCAAAGATGCCATAGTGTCTACCAGACCGACACAACCACAACGAGCACCTAACACAGTTCTCAATGCCTGGGGGCTCCCAAGCATCATGGGCCATTACCCATGTGGGAATTGCAGTGTATGCCACATCACAGAGACTGTAAAAAACCTCACCCTGGAACCGGGAAAGACATGGGAACTCAGAAAACACACTAACTGTAACACTGAACATGTCATTTACCGCATCGTCTGCCCTTGTAACCTCATGTACATCGGCATGACGAACCGCAAAATTAAAACCAGGATCTGTGAACATCGCAGCACCATACGGTGCAAGAAAAATACAACCAGAATGACAAATCACTTTCTAGAGGCAGGCCATACAACTAATGACATGCGATGGGTAGTCATAGAAGCGCTGGACCCTAATGTACCCAACATCCAAAGCCGCCTACTTGAGAAAGAACAAAGATGGATATATCGCCTGTCCAGCCATATCATTGGCTTGAACGACAATATTCCCTGGAATAGTCTTAGAAGATCCTAGATGTAGCGTCACCCATCTTTGATATCACACCCCCTTGATACAGTTATCATTACCTTGTAGAGAGATCTTTGATCCTCATTTCCCCTGGCACACCTACCCCCTTAAGAATCAGGACAGACCTGTAGGACCTCAGCCTCTCCTTGTATTCTCTGTCACCTTTCCCCCACACTGCTCGCATATCCCAACGAGCAACGTACCCTTACATGCCCTAAGCTTAGGGCCCTCCATTCTCTTTCAAGTACCTTAGAGTGTTCTACCCTTGCCACTCTGCTCCATTGTAGTCTCGACTTTAGCACTCTGCCCAGACATTTGTACGCTCCCTGAATAACATGTTGCTGTCTGGACATCTTCAGATACTTCTCAAGTGATTACTCTCGACATCACAGCTGTATTCCAGCCCTGTCAGAGCATCCATGTGAAATAGCGATCTCCTCCCATATCTCAGTCTCATTTCAGTATGCTTCACCATCGCTTCACTAATTAAGCAATGTTTATCATCAACTAGCTTCAGCGAGTTGCCACAGACTGCGCATGCGCAGTATCAGACACACTGAGAGCTAGTACGCATATGCAGAAGGAGTCACCATTCCAAATCCACGCATGCGCACACGCTCTAGCCGTGCACAGCCCGACTCCTACATCCTCACTGGCACGTACTCCATGGCTCCAATTCCCTTATATACCGAGCCCCCACCGGCTCCCATTCTCATCCGGGATGCCGAGAGACCAGAATAGGTTATCTGCAGTTTCGCTCCGATACCAAGTAAGGTTGCGTTAGAGGCTATACTCACATGCTCTTCGAGAGCAGTGTCTTTTTTCTAACGTAGAGGTTTCTTCCTATTCAGAGGTTTCCTTTCCCTTTTCCTCTTCCCCTTTAAGATCCGTAGATAGGAGCGAACTCCTCCCGAGCCCCGATCAGCTAAACACTCTCAATCACAGTGTAAGCGTTGTTTTCTGTTATCTGTGTCCTTTTGTTGTATTTTGTTTTTAGCTAATCAGCGCGCCTCGATCGACAGCACAATGCCGGCTTCTTTAAGAGTGCGCTCACCTTTTCGAATCATTTGCTAACGTTGTGGCTTGGCCAGCACCTAGTCACGCTACTATTTGATATAATGCAGTGACCACGGCCCTATATTACCACTAACTGCCGCACGGAAGCCCTAAAGCTTCATTTCAAAGCGATGTATGTGAAGCATGAGAGCTGCTGCACCAATGTTTGCATGCAGCACGTTCACCATACAGGCATGTCTTTCATTACAGTTACCATCACCAGGCAGGTCCTTTGTAGGACCATAGCACCTAAGATTGCATTTTATGTTGCTTATGTGTCCGTCATAATCATGTATGCATGTATGTGTTTTTATCCACAGGTTTTATACTATATACGTGTCCGTAAGTACGTTGACACACAGTCCACACACCTTAGCGCATGTGTAGGTACTATTTTCTAAGCAATTTTTCACGTGGCAACTCTTTTTTGCCACTCACGTTACCAGCACGGTCCTGACGAAAGCCCCTCTTACTTCTCTGTGCGGGCTGAAACATGTAGACCCAACACACAGTCAACTATAAGATAATTAATTCTTTCCTAGTTGCATCACTTATTTTTAATGATATCCTGAGCCGCCATAAAATAAATACAAATCAGGCAAGGATTCTCAGAGATATTTTTAATTCACATCACACTTTTGCACTACACCAGCTCCGCTGTAATCAGGCGTCGCAGCACAACCAGGGGGCATTCGGCCACCTGGTTGGGACCCCAATGATGAAGCATGACACCAACCAGGTTGGTGTGTGAGGGGTCTTTTTACCAACCTAGTGGGTTCTAACACTGCCTCCCAGTGATGGTGCCTCACATAGTCAGGGTTCGTCCATAGTTGATTAAAGGTCCCAGAAGGACCCCCAGGGCCCAAAAAATCATTTAAAAAAAAATCGCGCTGGGGTCGCGGGTTCTCGCGTTTCATTTTAATGAGGCCCTTGGGTGGGCTAGGTTCCGGGGGTATTTCTTAAAAAATAATAGCAGGGTCTCACAGGGGTTGCGGGGGTGCGCTGGGGTCCGCGCAGCCCCGGGGCTTCACTCATGTTGGGAGGGGGGTTGCGCGGCCCCCCTTCTGGAGCCTTCTATGTGCTTGTAACTTTGGCGTCGTTTGACGAATCTTTATGAAATTATCCAAAAAGTTTCTCTTTTTTTGATTAGCTCTTATATTGAAAGTTTGGGGGTGAATGGTGTAGGAGGGGCTGAAAAAAAGAGGGTCCTAAAACGTGTTTTCTCCATGCAATTTCCATACGAAACTTTACAGAAGACTACAGGTGAAACTGCTGAACGGAATTACGCCAAATTTGGCAGGGAGAAAGGTGATGGTCCAGAAAGCACGCTTTTGTTTAAATGGTGTAAATCCGTTCAGTAGTTTTTGAGAAATATCAAATTTTACAGATATTGATATTTGAGAATTCTGACATGTGATTGGCTGAGGGGTTACAAGCACCAGCTTGCGGCTTATTGGCTGTGAATGGTTGAAACCAGGAAGTGTTGGCAGCCATTTTGTGATTTACTCCGTCAGCTCGCATCTCTCCGTGTAGAAGCCATCGGGTTCGTAGTTTTACCTCTGCGAGGCAACACTGGCATCTGTGTCTGTGTGAGATATGCCTTTCACGCTGCCTCTCTTCATATCACCAGGTCGCGGCTATGCCTTTAGAAACCCGTCCGTCGGCTCGGAGCTCTGTGAGTCAGTCTGTCGGTACGATCCCCTACACTACCCAAAGACTACCCAAACACCACTGCACTGTCGTAAACTCTAAAACACTACCCCCAGCACGATCCCCTACACTACCCAAACACCACTGCACTACCCTAAACCCTAAATCTACCACCAGCACGACCCCCTACCCAAACACCACTGCACTACCCTAAACCCTAAAATACTACCCCCAGCACAACCCCCTACACTACCCAAACACCACTGCATTGTCGTAAACCCTAAAACACTACCCCTAGCAGGACCCCCTACACTACACAAACACCACTGCAGTACCCTAAATCCTAAAACACTATCCCCAGCACGACCCCCTACACTACCCAAACACCACTAGACTACCCTAAACCCTAAAACACTACCCCCAGCACGACCCCCTACACTACCCAAACACCACTGTTCTACCCTAAACCCTAAAAGACTACCCCAGCACGACCCCCTACAGTACACAAACACCACTGCAGTACCGTAAACACTAAAACACTACTCCGAGGACGACCCCCTACACTACACAAACACCACTGCACTACCCTAAACCCTAAAACACTACTCCCAGCATGACCCCTTACACTACCCAAACACCACTGCATTTTCGTAAACTCTAAAACACTACCTCCAGCACGATTCATACACTACCCAAACACCACTGCACTACCTTAAACCCTAAAACGCTACCCCCAGCATGAACCCCCAAACAGTACACAAACACCACTGCACTACTCTAAATCCTAAAACAGTACTCGCTGCATGACTTCCCACACTACACAAACACCACTGTGCTACCCTAAATCCTAAAACACTACTCTCAGCACGACCCCCTCCACTACACAAACACCACTGCACTGCCGTAAACCCTAAAACACTACTCCCAGCATGACCCCCTACACTACCCAAACACCACTGCACTGTCGTAAACCCTAAAACACTACTCCCAGCATGACCCCCTACACTACACAAACACCACTGCACTACCCTAAACCCCAAAACAGTACTCCCAGCATGACCCCTTACACTACCCAAACATTACTGCATTGTCGTAAACTCTAAAACACTACCTCCAGCACGATTCTTACACTACCCAAACACCACTGCACTACCTTAAACCCTAAAACGCTACCTCCAGCACGAACCCCCTACAGTACACAAACACCACTGTACTACCCTAAAGCATAAAACAGTACCAGTCCGTCGGTTCGCAGGTCTGCGTCTGCGAGCCGTCGTGTCCCTAGCTGTACATGTGCGAGCCAGTCCGTTAGGTGATAGGTGTGTCTCTGCTAGCAGGGCCGTTGGCCCGTTGGTGTCCCCTTGCGAGTTAGACCCGAGCTCTCCCTCTGCGAGCCAGCACGCTGGTGTGCGTTTGCGAGCCGACGGCCCATAGCTCTCCCTGTGTGAGCCGAGCCGACGGGCCGCAGCTCTCCCTCTGCGAGCCTGCCCGACGGCCCGCAGGTCTCCCTGTGCTAGCTGGATCGCAGCTGTCACTCTGCGAACCGATATTGGGAATATAAGGCAGCTCTAAAAAGAGCCCTTGTGTTTATTAGTTGGAGCTACATATAAGTGCGGATGCACAGCTTCAGGTTATTCAGAAAAACTCGATTTCCCTGATCTGTGAAGTGTACTCCATCACTTCTGTAGATATCAGCCATATCAAAACGTATGTTGTTGTTGTAGATCGACCCCATTCTATGGTCTCTGAGGTATGCAGACACAGCTTTGTTGACATTCTTCCTAGATTTTTCAATCTGAGGACAAAATTGGTTTGACCATTTCCACTTCTGTCTTTGGCATATATTGGAATATACAAAGACAGTTTGAGGCAAAAGCAACATCAATTGTCGAAAGGTGTCTTTCATTAGCATTTCCAAACCTACACCAGTCAATGTGCCTAGGTCGTTTCCACCACAGTGCACAATCATGAGGTCAGGGTGTTGGAGATGCAAACAGGTTTTAACCAAAGGCAACAATTGGTGCCACTTCAATCCTCTCTGTCCAAACCATTTAATGTCCACATTTTGTAAACCTAGGTCTAAGTCAATACGTCTCTGTTCTGCATACCTCTTGCACCAGAAAACATAGCTATGTCCTACGATCCACACTAGCATTTTGAAGGTATGACTGGGAAGTATGGATAGAAGTCTGTAGCTCATGCAGTCCGTTCGTAGAATAAGAGATATGTTTAAAGGTGGGGAACTACTTTTTTTTCTCATTCAAAACGATAACTGATTGGAAGATGAAAAGCATTGTTTTTTAAAAGTAGGGTGCACATTCGTTTTGTGGAAAAGCATCTTTGTGATTGGTTAAGAAAAAGCAGTTTAAACGTGGAGTACATATGATAGGATAAAATTTGGTCAACTCAACCACACCTGCTACTTGCATTTGGAAGGCACTGTTCGAACTTAAAACAATTGTGAACTTTTAACCTGCACATGCCGTTAAATGTTCGAGAAAATGTTGCAAAAAAATATCGTTAGGTTTAAAACAATTGATGAACTTTTAACCTGCACGTGTTGTAAAATGTTCTAGAAAGTGTGTTGATAGAATACGTTGCACTTCTGACTTCTATGTGTCCTTGAATATTAAAAAAACTGTTTATATGGAAAATTCAAAAATAACCAATAGAGAGAAGTTTTGCAATCTAAAAGAATCAAGGAACTATTCTAATTTGTTCTTTACATGTATTTATGTGTGGAGTAACAAAATTACAGACACAACAGCACCAGGAAGAGGAACAAGCAGGGAGTGGGGGGACGGGGGAGATGGGCACAATGGCACACATGCACAATTAAGTACAGCACAACTACAGACAAACCATGGCTAAAATGAAACACACCAACAAGGAGCACAAGTCACACAACCCGCCAACATCACACCACTGAACAAGCACAGAAGTGAAAACCACACTGCCTGAAAGGGAGAAGGGTGAACAAAACCTCACATGAAGGGACATCTCACACAGAATGCAGCACACACACATAGGAAGCAGAGCACACCAACATCCAACACAATGTTGTGCAAACACAAACATTCGCACAATCGAACACAGGACACAAATGCACTCGCCTGTGGCGGATAAACGTCCAAAAGCGTCAGTACGAAACAGGCACATGAGAACGCATAAGTACAAACCCACAGTCCAGATGGGGTAGCAATTCACGTATGGCAGGCAGCCAGAGAGTCCGTGACACACACATTGGCATACAAATGAAGACACAACACATTTGGAGACAAGTGAAAATGTGGAAACTTTATAAAAAAAAGTGCTTGTCAGTACGACCAAGAGTAGTGCCACGATATGCAGACAAATGCAGCAGCATGCCTGAATAAGGAACGTAGGAAAACGTCCATGTTCACCTCGGGGTAGTCCATCACCAACACACGTCAGTGTCAAGCAGCGTTGGTTGTCCGCGCCTCGGACATGAGTCGACACCAATGCAGCCATGTCCACTGTCGTCTTGGGACATGTGACCAGATGCAAAACGTGCAATGATGCGGCGGGACACGTGCAATGTGGCACATCGAGTCGTGGTTGCAGGTACCTTGTCACTCGTCCATGAACGCGAGTTCAGCTGCATAAGCCACTATCTCTAATGAGTGATGGTTGGCCACAATATTTGACATGTCGTCGACGTAATCCATCAGCTGACCAGGACAGATGTGCTGACTCCAACCACTGTACCCAATGTGCACCAAAGCAGAATCGGAAAGTGGGTCAATTTGCTCACTGCATACTACGACACGTGCAATCTCCCAGGCACAGTTCCCAACATGCATGCCAATTATCCATGCATGCCATAAACGGGCATCACCATGACACTCCTGGTCGTGGGCCAACAGGGGGCGCACACACCCGTTGTAATCCATGTCAGCTATGCACACGTTGGAGAGGCACACGTCCATGCACCACTCGGATAGGCACGTGCAACATTGTAATACAGGTTGAACGCAGGTGACATCCGCAATGCGGAAGCTCAGCCGGTAAGTGATCCGCAGCACTGCCAAAGGCAGTGCACCCAGGATATAGGTGGACGTGAATGGAGTCGACCATGTGTTCGGGATGCCCTGCCATTGCGTCAGTGGCTCTGCTTGTAGCTGCACTGGCTTGCCGTGTGCCAGTCTTGTGGATGAAATGGCACAGCTTGGTGCAATGAGCCAGGTCTGTGTGCAATGGGTGCAGGGCAGGGGTGTGGTGGGAGTACGTGTGAAGGCCATTTCACGCACGCTAACTACGACGAAGGACTTTTGAGTGTGGGATGTGTACTCGTTGTTCTCAAATCGGGCAGTGCGTAGTGTAGGAGACGGATGCAAATATTATCGTATCTGTCAGGGGGGGCTGGCCACTTGCAAGTTCCTTCTCGGAGCAGCAGATGTGTTAGCGCAAGATAGCTCAGACAAAGAACCTTTTCATCCCTACAGTAACTTCTCCAGCTGCATTCATACAGGATGTGTACAAAGGCCGGTCGTGAGTGTTGTGGGATGTCTGCGACCATGGTCATCATGGATGAGATGCCCAGCACGTGGCACATGGGCGGGTTCACTGTGTGTTACGTTGCCAAAGAGCTGCTCCTCCCTCCCATGAGCCCCCACACTTTTGTGCGCTGCGCTGTTGTATCCCGTGCACTCATACGGCACACCATTGTAATGCCTATTCGCGCATGTCCTGCGGCATTCCAATCACACCGTGACACTGCCGTTTGGAGGTGGTGCATGCCACTTTACAACATCGACTGCTGCGGCCCTTGTGGCGGCCACACCAGAACACAGAGACACACTTACCGCACTTCTTGCACACGGACATGTCCGACTCACCCCGTTCCCCTTGCCGGATAGGCACACGCCTGCGCTGACCTGTGTACGCCGGACCAGCACACGCCGTTTGTGCATGCAGGAGGATGCGTGCGTAGCTACATGTCCAGGCTCACTGCCAATGCTGAGGTGACATGGTAACGTCCACTGAAGACAGCACACTGTGATGTTGCAGGGCCCGTGCCCATCATGCTAACACAATGACCACACTTGCTCAGATGCGGGTTCGGGGGGCGTTGGCGGTCCTGGGGTTGTTGCGATGAGTGTTGTGGCCCTCATGGGTATCCGTGTATCATGCTCATTGACTCTATGGCACCTGTGGGTGTTCCGGTGTGGCTCTTGGCTGTGTTCCCTTTCATGCTGCAGGTAGTCGTCCTGCTTAACACCAGCAGAAAGCAGGTGTAAAATCCCTGGTGCTAACGCGGCTTATCGCCGGAATTTGTTTCGCATCGCAGTTTTTGCCTTTTGTTGTGAAAGTTGTGATGTGGTTTTTTCGTGTACAGAAAAATAAACGAACTGGGCAGTGTATCCTGTCAAGATTCAGCACCTGACCCACTATTCCCAATCAATATAAATACAATGAGATTTCTTCATTGATTTTGTGTGTACACTGTAAATGCACCCACTACCACAGTGCAATTCAATTCAGGATTTTAGTATTTAGAATAAATCGCAAAGGTGCACCTCGTGTGTTTTTGCACGGGAACGCCTACTCTGCATCTCATTATCAGCACTTTAATGCAACTAAAGTTGAGATAAATCTAACACACTATTCAGAAGCTGGTGCAAACTGCAGACATCACCAGTATTCCCGCGATAACTGCCCCAAAATTTAACACCATGGTGGACCCCACCAAATAACAGTAATAAGGACGAGAAAGAGTCACACAGCATTTAACCCCTTCGCTGCGTTCGTCGGCCAACGGCCGTCGCGAGCACTACCTCGGTAGTGTTGCGCACGTCCGTTGGCCGACGCGGCCCCACCCGTTTAATAGAACGTTCCGCACTGGCGCGGAACGTTCGAAGCAGCAAAGGAGTTAAGTAACAACCAAAAACTTTATTGAATATTTTTTTCTTTTTTTCCCCCCAAACTTTATTTTTCCGTTTACGTACATATAAAGGATAAACTAAATTTAACAAACTCAACACAAAACAACAAGGCGGAAGACTCCTGTCGGGTCCATCAATGTCGACGACACAGCCTGGAAAATAAAGCACAAAATAAGGACGTGTGTAATGCGCATATCAAAGGAGTGAGACACAGAAAGAGAGAAGGAAAAAAAAGCCAGAGAGAAAAAGAGAGGGAAGGAAAGAAAGGGAGTGAGAAAGGGAGAAGGGAGAGAGAGTGAGAGAGATAGAAGGAAAGGAAGGAAGAGAGTGAGAGAGAGAGTGAAGAGAGGGAAGTGAGAGAGAGAGAGAGAGAGACACTGCCGCCCCTGCGCATCCATGACCAAATAATTACCTGCTGCCACCGGAGTGTCTACCAGTGGGCACTCCACGTGCCCGTGAAAGCTCCAGGGCCCGGTCCGGCACCATGGCTTGGTGCACATTATGTGGACCCGCTCCGCGGCCCAGCAGATCCCACACATGTCGCTGAGTCCTGAGTCATCAATGGCGGAGACCACATCAGCTTTTGGTGCCGCTAACCCTGTGCAACGCAAGTCAGCGCCACGTGGTGGTAGGCCGCTGACGGCCATGCAACTTAGGGTGCGACTAACCCTGTGTAACTCAAGTCCGCGCCACGTGGTGGTAGGCCCCTGACGGCCACTTCAGCTTCGGGTGGCACTAACCCTGTGCACTAAAGTCCGCGCCACGTGGTGGTAGGCCCCTGATGGCCACATCAGCTTCGGGTGGCACTAACCCTGTGCAACTCAAGTCCGCGCCACGTGGTAGTAGGCCCCTGACGGCCATACAGCTCAGGGTGAGACTAACCCTTTGCGCAACTTTTCATGGACTCTTTATGGTTGATACCCGTGGAGCGTCCGCCATCCAGTCACCACCGGCAATAAAGGATGTGACGTTGTCGATCCATTATATTTGCGTGGTCACATGGCCTGTGACGCATGTCCCGGGTGGGTGTGGTGTGTGTGCAAACCTGCCCTCAGGAAGTGGCCGTGACATGTTGACAACTAGACCACTGACCTGCACACCAACAGCGAGTACGCCTGCGACAGGTAGCTATGTGGGGGGGGGTGAAAACGTGTTTTCTCAATGGATTTTCCATAGGAAACTTTAGACAAGGCTACAGGTCAAACTGCTGAACAGAATTACGCCAAATTTGGTAGGGAGAAAGGTCTTGGTCCAGAAAGCGCGCTTTCTTGCATCGAGTGAAAATATAAAAGAAAGGTCCCGGGGGCAATTTAATATACCAGAGCTCTGTCTGGCGAGATATCCCTTTCACGCTCCCTCTGCCCAACATCACCACTTCGCAGCTATGCGGTTAGAAGCCAGTCCGTCGGCTCGCAGCTCTCTACCTTTGCGAGCTAGTACGCTGCTGTGCCTGTAACTCTGCGAGCTACTACGCTGCTGTTCCTTTGGGAGCGGACGGCTCGTAGTACTGCATCTGTGAGTCTAGCGGATGGGCCGCAGTTGTCCCTCTGCGAGCCTGGGTGCGAACTGTTCATAAGTCACACTACATTAGCATTGAAAAGCCATTTTGTGATTCAGTCCGTCAGCTGGCATCTGTCCGAGGCATTTCTGAAAACATACCGGAGTTCTTTCTGTGAGAGATACCCCTTTCACACTGCCTCTCCCCACATCAGCAGGTAACGCACCCTCTTCCCACATTACCAACATACCCCCAACAACCTTCTTGGGCCCGGAATTGTCTCTGTGCGGTTGGACAAACAAGAATCTTAGTCATGTATAGATGTACATATAAAACATTTTATTTAAACAAAACAACAACAAATAAAACTGAAGGGAGTCTGGTGCTGTGGTCGCTGCCACGAAGTTGGGGTCACTGCCATTCAGGACTCAGGACACAGTTCCACATGTGGGATCGGCTTGTATTGAACAGGGTTAGTGGCACCACGTGTCGCGCCTTGTGTTGTACAGGGTTAGTGGCACCACGTGTCACCGGCCTTGCATATGGAAATATGCCTCACTGATCGAAGGGAGTCTGGTGCTGTGGTCGCTGCCACAGACTTGGGGTCACTGCCATTCAGGACTCAGGACACAGTTCCACATGTGGGATCGGCTTGTGTTGAACAGGGTTAGTGGCACCACGTGTCGCCGGCTTGTGTTGAACAGGGTTAGTGGCACCACGTGTCGCGGCTTGTGTTGAACAGGGTTAGTGGCACCACATGTCCAAAATTCGAATTGCGAGCTCTGCTGCCCGCAGTGTAGACTGCTAATGAGTGTTCATTTGCACTTGAAGATGAATTTGGTGATTGTACTAAAGCTATAACTGATATAAAAAAGTTCTTGAAGCAAGGATACTAAAAGGATATTATGTAGGTTTTAGGCCTGTGATAGTTACTTGCCTACTGGACTCTGTAATTAATGAATCAAGACTTAATTTTAATTGTGAGCCCTGATGACCGCAGTGTAGGCCAGAGGTAGTGGTCAGCAAGGGCCCATAGCCACGTGGCGTTGAGTTGAGGTGCACAGTTAGTGGCACCAGAAGCATTGAGAATGTCTGAGCCTGTGATGCTGCTTGGTGCGGACGGGCCGCACTGGGAGCAATGTCTCTTGCCTACTGGACTGCGTCATCTGCAATCGCGACTGTATCTGAATTGTGAGCCCTGCTGACCGCAGTGTAGGCCAGAGGTAGCGGTGAGCAAGGGCCCACAGCCACGTGCATAGGTTGGTGGCCCCACCGGCCTGCGTAGTTCAGGTTCAGTGGCACCACGTGTCGCCGGCCTTCCATATGCAAATACGCCTCACTAATCAAAGGGAGTCTGGTGCTGTGGTCGCTGCCACGGACTTGGGGTCACTGCCATTCAGGACTCAGGACACAGTTCCACATGTGGGATCGGCTTGTATTGAACAGGGTTAGTGGCACCAGGTGTCGCCGGCCTTGCATATGGAAATATGCCTCACTCATCAAAGGGAGTCTGGTGCTGTGGTCGCTGCCACGGACTTGGGGTCACTGCCATTCAGGACTCAGGACACAGTTCCACATGTGGGATCGGCTTTTATTGAACAGGGTTAGTGGCACCACGTGTCGCGCCTTGTGTTGTACAGGGTTAGTGGCACCACGTGTCACCGGCCTTGCATATGGAAATATGCCTCACAGATCGAAGGGAGTCTGGTGCTGTGGTCGCTGCCACGGACTTGGGGTCGCTGCCATTCAGGACTCAGGACACAGTTCCACATGTGGGATCGGCTTGTGTTGAACAGGGTTAGTGGCACCACGTGCCGCCGGCTTGTGTTGAACAGGGTTAGTGGCACCATGTGCCAAAATTCGAATTGCGAGCTCCGCTGCCCACAGAGTGTAGACTGCTAATGAGTGTTCGTTTGCACTTGAAGATGAATTTGGTGATTGTACTAAAGCTATAACTGATATAAAAAAAGTTCTTGAAGCAAGGATACTAAAAGGATATTACGTAGGTTTTAGGCCTGTGATAGTTACTTGCCTACTGGACTCTGTAATTAATGAATCAAGACTTAATTTTAATTGTGAGCCCTGATGACCGCAGTGTAGGCAAGAGGTAGCAGTCAGCAAGGGCCCATAGCCACGTGGCGTTGAGTTGAGGTGCACAGTTAGTGGCACCAGATGCATTGAGAATGTATGAGCCTGTGATGCTGCTTGATGTGGACGGGCCGCATTGGGAGCAATGTCTCTTGCCTACTGGACTGCGTCATCTGCAATCGCGACTGTATCTGAATTGTGAGCCCTGCTGACCGCAGTGTAGGCCAGAGGTAGCGGTGAGCAAGGGCTCACAGCCACGTGCATAGGTTGGTGGCCCCACCGGCCTGCGTAGTTCAGGTTCAGTGGCACCACGTGTCGCCGGCCTTCCATATGCAAATACGCCTCACTAATCAGAGGGAGTCTGGTGCTGTGGTCGCTGCCACGAAGTTGGGGTCACTGCCATTCAGGAGTCAGGACACAGTTCCACATGTGGGATCGGCTTGTGTTGAACAGGGTTAGTGGCACCACGTGTCGCCGGCCTTGCATATGGAAATATGCCTCACTGATCAAAGGGAGTCTGGTGCTGTGGTCGCTGCCACGGACTTGGGGTCGCTGCCATTCAGGACTCAGGACACAGTTCCACATGTGGGATCGGCTTGTATTGAACAGGGTTAGTGGCACCACGTGTCGCGCCTTGTGTTGTACAGGGTTAGTGGCACCACGTGTCGCCGGCCTTGCATATGAAAATATGCCTCACTGATCGAAGGGAGTCTGGTGCTGTGGTCGCTGCCATTCAGGACTCAGGACACAGTTCCACATGTGGGATCGGCTTGTGTTGAACAGGATTAGTGGCACCACGTGTCGCCGGCTTGTGTTGAACAGGGTTAGTGGCACCACGTGTCGCGGCTTGTGTTGAACAGGGTTAGTGGCACCACGTGTCCAAAATTCGAATTGCGAGCTCTGCTGCCCGCAGTGTATTCTGCTAATGAGTGTTCGTTTGCACTTGAAGATGAATTTGGTGATTGTACTAAAGCTATAACTGATATAAAAAAAGTTCTTGAAGCAAGGATACTAAAAGGATATTATGTAGGTTTTAGGCCTGTGATAGTTACTTGCCTACTGGACTCTGTAATTAATGAATCAAGACTTAATTTTAATTGTGAGCCCTGATGACCACAGTGTAGGCCAGAGGTAGCGGTCAGCAAGGGCCCATAGCCACGTTGAGTTGAGGTGCACAGTTAGTGGCACCAGAAGCATTGAGAATGTATGAGCCTGTGATGCTGCTTGGTGCGGACGGGCCTCACTGGGAGCAATGTCTCTTGCCTACTGGACTGTGTCATCTGCAATCGCGACTGTATCTGAATTGTGAGCCCTGCTGACCACAGTGTAGGCCAGAGGTAGCGGTGAGCAAGGGCCCACAGCCACGTGCATAGGTTGGTGGCCCCACCGGCCTGCGTAGTTCAGGTTCAGTGGCACCATGTGTCGCCGGCCTTCCATATGCAAATACGCCTCACTAATCGAAGGGAGTCTGGTGCTGTGGTCGCTGCCACGAAGTTGGGGTCACTGCCATTCAGGCGTCAGGACACAGTTCCACATGTGGGATCGGCTTGTGTTGAAGAGGGTTAGTGGCACCACGTGTCGCCGGCCTTGCATATGGAAATATGCCTCACTGATCAAAGGGAGTCTGGTGCTGTGGTCGCTGCCACGGACTTGGGGTCACTGCCATTCAGGACTCAGGACACAGTTCCACATGTGGGATCGGCTTGTGTTGAACAGGGTTAGTGGCACCACGTGTCGCCAGCTTGTGTTGAACAGGGTTAGTGGCACCACGTGTCGCGGCTTGTGTTGAACAGGGTTAGTGGCACCACGTGTCGCCGGTTTGTGTTGAACAGGGTTAGTGGCACCACTTGTCGCGGCTTGTGTTGAACAGGGTTAGTGGCACCACGTGTCACCGGCTTGTGTTGAACAGGGTTAGTGGCACCACGTGTCGCGGCTTGTGTTGAACAGGGTTAGTGGCACCACGTGTCGCCGGCTTGTGTTGAACAGGGTTAGTGGCACCATGTGTCGCCAGTCTTCCACAGTGTAGGCCGGAGGCAGCGGTCAGCAAAGGCCCACAGCCACGTGACGTTGACTTGAGCTGCACAGATTGGGAGCATACAGTCTTCTTAACCGATTATACTCTCTTACACAATTTGCATCGGCACTAATCTTGAATTGTTAGCCCTGCTAACCGCATTTTAGGCCGGAGGCAGCGGTCATCAAGGGCCTACAGCCACGTGGCGTTGACTTGAGCTGCACAGAGTTAGTGGTACTTGAAGCACTTAGTGTGTGCGCAGTCAGCGATGATGCGTGGTCCGGGCTGGCCGCACTGGTAGCAATGTCTGTTGCCTACTGGACTGTGTCATCTGCAATCGCGAGTCGCTCTGAATTGTGAGCCCTACTCACCGCAGTGGAGGCAGGAGGCAGCGGTGAGGAAGGGCCCACAGGCACGTGTTGTTGACTTGAGCAATGTCTGTTGCCTACTGGACTGCGTCATCTGCAATCTCGACTCCATCTGAATTGTGAGCCCTACTGACCGCAGTGTAGGCTGGAGGCAGTAGTTTGTACAGACATAAGTCCGCGGTGCTGTGCCGCTGGGGGCCTGTGTGGCGGAAGTCAGCGATCGGCTGAGGAGGCTGGCGGTCACTTCGGCGGCCTCGTGGCAGGGTGAGGGGCGCCGCCCTGGCAGACGCTTTGGCCTTCCCACAAGTGAACCACGCCCAGAGCTCCGGCCTATTTATTCACACTCCTACGCTGAAGTGGCGTACGTCGGACCAACCCACTCCGGTTACGCTTATGCTTACAGGGGGGGACGACACAGCTACATGACTGAGATCTTTCCTAGTGTTTGACGTAACATGGTTGGGTCCACTGTCCACAACACTACAAGCACCAGTAGTATTTGTGCACATGGAGAGGTGTGTGTTCTGCATCCTGAGATGTGTCCAGCACATCACCGCTACACTTTGCATTGTGTGCATTGTTAAACATGGGTGAATTGCTTCCTTCACATATAGTTTGTTCACACCTGTCCCAATATTCAGCTATTGTGTGGCTGAGGGGCCATGCAGTTTACGGAAAGTTCGCTGTCTTGTTCTGCGCTGCCTCAGTGGTAGAGGGGGGGGGGGTCCTGGGGGTGGTGGTGGGTGTTGTGGCGTTCTTGGGTGTCGGAGCTGCTTGATCAGTAGGTCTATGACATGTGTTGGTCTTCAGATGTGGCTCTGGGCTGGGCTCCCTTTCATACTGTATGTAGTTGTTTAATATTTAAAAAACAAGAAGACATTATATAGTTTAAATAACAAATAAAAAAAATTACAGTAGGGAGAGGGGTGGTACGGGGGGAGGTCCTGAGGGTTGTGGCAGTGGGTGTTGTGTCCTTCTTGGGTGTCGGAAAAAACTATAGGTTAAATGAACATTATAATTAGAAGTTAGCATTAAAAAAACATTGAAATTCACTGAAAAAACCATAGGTTTCAGGCACGTTATAGTTAGAAATTGGCATTTAAAAAAACCTTTGAAATTCACTGAAAAACCATAGGTTTCAGGCATGTTATAGTTAGAAATTAGCATTTGAAAAACCTTTGAAATTCACTGAAAAAACCATTGGTTTCAGGCATGTTATAGTTAGAAATTAGCATTTAAAAAACCTTTGAAATTCACTGAAAAAACCATAGGTTTCAGGCACGTTATAGTTAGAAATTAACATTTAAAAAACCTTTAAAATTCACTGAAAAAACCATAGGTTTCATTGACGTTATAGTTAGTTGGACATTTCACTCATACAAAACCAGAGAAATTCCGCCGTTATAGTTAGTTCAGCTAACTATAACTCGCGCCCCCGCAATGCACTGCTGATGACGTCACATATTACATCACTCATGACATGGTCAGTGACATCACTGATGACATCACTGATGACATCTCAAATGACATCACTGATGACATCACTGATGACATCATCCAGTGACTGTGTGTTTCTGTAAAGTTTAAATATGTTTAATATATATAGGGAAAGGCGTATTGAAGAATGAGTAGGTGTATAAGTGTCTGAATGGATGATTTAGTTGTTGCGTGACTGACTCTATAAGTGAGTGATTAAACGTATCTTACTGAATGCATGGGTTAGTGACTAAACTGTGTGAATGTCTGTATCCATCTGTCTGTTGGTGTGTAAGCGGCTGCATGGGTTTGTGAATAGCTAGATGAGTGTCTATATGAGTTATTGATTGGTTGTCTGAGTATCTGTATGGGTGCCTGAGTGTTTGTGTGGGTGGGGTGTGTGTGACTCTGTGCATAGATGTGTGAGTGGGTGATTCACTGGGTGCATGGTTTCAAGAGTGCATCTGTGATGGACTGTATGGGTGGGTGAGTGTGTGTATGGGTGTGTTAGTGAGTGAATGTATATCTCAGTGGTACATGTGTGAGTAACTACATATGTGAAAGGCAGTATATATGTGTGTTAGAGTATATAAATGGCTATAAGTGAGAGTGTGTGATTGTGAGAGTGGCTGTATGGATGAGTGTGTGCTTGTATCAGTGATTGTATAAGAGCGTAAGAATGTGCTAGTATTTGTATGAGTAAGTGAGCTGGTGTGTGTATAACTGTATAGGTGAGTAAATGGGAGTGTGATTAATTATTTGCATGACTGACTAGGTGTGTGAGTACCTCTATGGATCAGTGGCGGTGTGTGAGTGTCTATATAGGTGTATGAGTGCATATGATAGTCCTGTACTGAGTGACCGTAAGTATGAGTGACTGTACGGGTGAGTGAGTGGATGTGTGTGTAGACCTAAGAATCAGTGAGTGGGTATGTGGTTATTGGTGTTGGAGTGTCGATGATTTTGAGAATGGCAGTCTGTAATTTAGAGTGGGTGTATCAAAAGTTATATTAGGGTGAGAGAAGATGCATGAAATTATCACATGGATGATGTCATCAGTGATGTCATTTGCGATGTCATCAGTGATGTCATCAGTGATGTCACTGACCATGTCATGAGTGATGTAATATGTGACGTCATCAGCAGTGCATTGCGGGGCGCGAGTTATAGTTAGCTGAACTAACTATAACGGCGGAATTTCTCTGGTTTTGTATGAGTGAAATGTCCAACTAACTATAACGTCAATGAAACCTATGGTTTTTTCAGTGAATTTTAAAGGTTTTTTAAATGTTAATTTCTAACTATAACGTGCCTGAAACCTATGGTTTTTTCAGTGAATTGCAAAGGTTTTTTAAATGCTAATTTCTAACTATAACATGCCTGAAACCTCTGGTTTTTCAGTGAATATATATATATATATATATATATATATATATATTCACTGAAAAACCAGAGGTTTCAGGGACGTTATAGTTAGTTGGACTTTTCACTCGTACAAAACCAGTGAAATTCGGCCGTTATAGTTAGTTCAGCTAACTATAACTCGCGCCCCCACAATGCACTGCTGATGACGTCACATATTACATCATTCATGACATGGTCAGTGACATCACTGATGACATCACTGATGACATCTCAAATGACATCACTGATTACATCATCCAGTGACTGTGTGTTTCTATAAAGTTTAAATATGTTTTATATATATGCCAAGGTGTATTGAAGAATGAGTGGGTGTATAAGTGTCTGGATGGAGGATTTAGTAGGTGCGTGACTGTATAAGTGAGTGATTAAATGTGTCTTACTGAATGCATGGGTTAGTGACTAAACTGTGTGAATGTCTGTATCAGTGTGTCTGTTGTTGTGTAAGCTGCTGCATGGGTTGGTGAGTAGCTACATGAGTGTCTATATGGGTTATTGATTGGTTGCCTGAGTATCTGTATGGGTGCCTGAGTATTTGTGTGGGTGGGTGGGGGGTGTGTGACTTTGTGCATAGATGTGTGAGTGGGTGATTCACTGGGTGTATGGGTTCAAGAGTGTGTCTGTGAAGGGCTGTATGGGTGAGTGAGTGTGCATATGGCTGTGTTGGTGAGTGAATGGATGTCTCAGTGGTATATGTGTGAGTAACTACATATGTGAAAGGCAGTATATGTGAGTGTTGGAGTATATAAATGACTATATGTGAGAGTGAGTGATAGTGAGAGTGGCTGTATGGATGAGTGTGTGCTTGTGTCAGTGATTGTATAAGAGAGTAAGTATGTGTTAGTATCTGTATGAATAGGTGAGGTGGTGTGTGTATAACTGTATAGGTGAGTAAATGGGAGTGTGATTGATTCTTTACATGACTGACTAGGTGTGTAAGTAACTGTATGGCTGAGTGGTGGTGTGTGAGTGTCTGTTTAGGTGTATGAGTGAATATGATAGTGCTGTATTGATGAGTGACTGCATGTATGAGTGACTGTATGGGTGAATGAGTGGATGTGTGTGTAGACCTAGGAATCAGTGAGTGAGTATGTAGTAACTGGTGTTGGTGTGTCTATGGTTTCGAAAATGGTACTCTGTATTTTAGAGTGGGTGTATCAAAGGTTATATTAGGGTGTAAGGAGGTGCATCAGATTATCACGTGGATGATGTCATCAGTGATGTCATCAGTGATGTCATTTGAGATGTCATCAGTGATGTCATCAGTGATGTCACTGACCATGTTATGAATGATGTAATATGTGATGTCATCAGCAGTGCATTGTAGGGCGCGAGTTATAGTTAGCTGAACTAACTATAACGGCCGAATTTCACTGGTTTTGTACGAGTGAAAAGTCCAACTAACTATAACGTCCCTGAAGCCTCTGGTTTTTTCAGTGAATTTCTAAGGTTTTTTAAATGCTAATTTCTAACTATAACGTGCCTGAAACCTATGGTTTTTTCTGTGAATTTCAAAGGTTTTTTAAATGCTAATTTCTAACTATGCCTACAGAGGTAGGACATGTGCAGAAAGAGGAAGAAAGGCACAGAAAGAAGCAAGACAAATGCAGAAAGAGGCAACAGAAGTCCAGAAAGACAAAGAAAAGTGCAGTAAGAAGCAAGAGATGTGGAGAAAGAACCAACTGAGGAGCAGAAAGTCCTCCTGTGCCCCCAACTTTTTTTTGACGCGTACTGGTGGTAACTGACTCTGACTAACCAGGCCTAGAGCCAGTGCTATGCTAACAGACACTTAGAATACAGTGAAAACACCTACATACACTAGGGATCACTATGCGTTGGGGTACCCCTGTGATTAGCATGACCTCCTCTGTAAGGCCCTAGTACATAATAGGGCAGGGGGATTAATACTACCTCTAAGTCAGAGGTGCAGAAAGATGCTTCTTTAAGTAGTAGTCACGTTTGCAGAGTGGTGGAGAAAGGGTGCTGGGCCTGGACCAGCGCTCAGGAATTCCGCTGCGTAGGATTTACAGGAGGTACCAGGAGGGCTTCTTGGCCCCCAAACTCCCTCAGGACAAAATTGGACTTCATCCCCCATCCCGTAGTCTGCCAGGAGGCGCGTTTGCAGAGTGGTGGAGAAAGGGGGGCTTGGCCTCCGAAGACGTCTTAGCAATCCCACTGTGTGGGACTTACTGGAGGTAACAAGAGGGGTAGTTGGGGGCCAACTTCCCCTCCTATTACCTCCAGTAAGTCCCACACAGCAGCATTGGTAAGTACTCGTACCAGGCAACGCCCCCTTTGCCCAGCACTCTACAAACGCGATCCCTGGCACGCTCTTGGATGGGGATTGAAGTCCCCTTCGCTGCTCGGGGTCCTTTAGGGGCCAACTAGCCTACCTCTTACCTCCAGTAATCCCCACGCAGTGAGATTGCCGAGAGGTAGACAAAGGCCACGCCCCCTTTCTCCACCACTCTACAAACGCGCCCCCTGGCGCACTGCTGCTCGAGGGATGAAGTCCACTTGTGTTTTGAGGTCCTCAGGACACAAGAGGACCTCATCGCCCCACCAGCAGTGCGCCAGAAGCCGCGTTTGCAGAGTGGTGTAAAAAGGCGCATGGCCTCGGACCACCTCTCTGCAACGCAGCTCTGTGGCGCTTACTGGAGGTACCTGGTGGGCTAGTTGGCCCCCAGGGACCATCAGGATTGAAGGGGACTTAATCCCCCAATTTACAACGCGCCAGGGGGTGCGTTTGCACACTTGTTATGTCAGGCCCCTCCCCGCACCACTGTGCAAACGCGCCCCCTGGCACGTTGTAAGTTGGTGGATTAAGTCCCCTTGAATCCTGAGGGTCCCTGGGGGCCAACTAGCCCACCAGGCACCTCCAGTAAGTGCCACAGAGCTGCGTTGCAGAGAGGTGTAAAAAGGGGCGTGGCCTCAGACCACCTCTCTGCAATGCAGCTCTGTGGCGCTTACTGAAGGTACCTGGTGGGCTAGTTGGCCCCCAGGGACCCTCAGTATTCAAGGGGACTTAATCCCCCAACTTAGAACGTGCCAGGGGGCGTGTTTGCAGAGTGCTGCATGGAGGGGGCGGGCCTCCAGCAAGTTGCCGGTTTCCTTTTTTTTTTTTTTTTCTTCCTATTTTATGGGAGGGGGCTGCGTGGCCCCCCTTCCCTGGGCCACTTTTGGCCCTGGGGACCCCATCCCCCGGGGCCTGGCCTGGTTTTTTAATTTTTTAAAAATATTTGCGGGGATGAGGGCCGCATGGCCCCCCTCTCCTGGGCCATTTCTGGCCCCGGGGACCCCATCCCCCAGGGCCTGGCCTGGTTTATTTTAAAAATCTTGCGGGAGGGGGGCCATGTGGCCTCCCTCCCGGGCCACTTCTGGCCCCGGGGACCCCATCCCCCGGGACCTGGCCTGACCATTGGGGACCGTGGGGGGAGCCCCAATGCCCCCACTGTCCTGCCGGCTCCCCGCCTCCTGCGGGAGCCGGCATTGCTTTTGAGCAAGGGGAGCTGCTAACATGCAGCTCCCCTTGCTCAAAAGCAGTTCTGCTTTGCTTCATTGAAGCGAGAGCAGGTTTCCCTGCTCTCGCTTTAATGAAGCAAAGCAGAGTTTGCTATGACCGGGCGGGAGCCGCACGGCTCCCGCCCTGCCATAGCAAACAGCACTGTCCCGGGGGTGGGCACCCCGGGACATTGCAGGAGCCGGCCCTGGGGGGTAGCGGTCCCCAGGGCCATCGAGGGCTCCAGGAGGGGGGCCGCTCGGCCACCCTCCCTTCATTTTCTAAGCCCCGGGGAGGTGGTGGTCCCCGGAGTTTGGGGGTCCGTAACGGACCCCCCAATTTCAATATTTAGTGCCCCGGGGAGGTGGTGGTCCCCGGGGCATGTGGGGGGGCTCGAGCCCCCCCACACATTTATTTTAAAAAGAAAAACAGAGCCCCGGGGAGGTGGCGGTCCCCGGGGCTTGGGGGGGCCCGCAAGGCCCCCCACCCTAATTATAGAAAAAGCCCCGGGGAGGTGGCGGTCCCCGGGGCTTGGGGGGTCTGTGAGCCCCCCCACTTTTAATATAATGCCCCGGGGAGGTGGCGGTCCCCGGGGCTGCGGGGGGCCGCGTGCCCCGCACATCATCAATAAAGCCCCGGGGAGGTGGCGGTCCCCGGGGCTGCGGGGGCCCCTGCGGGCACCCGCCACTTAATTAGGCATGCCCCCGGGACCTGGCCCACCCGGGGGCTAAAATACAACGAAGCGCGGGAGCCCGCACTTCGTTTTTTATTTTATTTTCTCAGCCGGTTTCGCGACCCTAGCGCGAATTTGGCCGATTTTTTTTATTTTTCAAATGCTTTTTTTGGCCCTGGGGGTCCTTGTGGGACCCCCTGAGCAGGCCTAGGGGGTCAAGGTGTTTGTACCCTGCCCCCTTTTCATGTTTTGTATCTTTGTTTCACCCTTTTTCTTGTGACTCGGTTACCGAGTCACAAGATGGCTGCCAACACTTCCTGGTTTGGAGTGTTGGCAGCCAATCAGAGTGAAGCTCGTGCCCGGGAGGGTTCGCCAACCCTCCTCGGTGCTCAGATATCGATATTTTTTCTTTTTTTAATTTCTCAGGAACTACTGAATGGATTTACACCATTTAAAAAAGGGGCTCTTTCTGAACCAAGACCTACCTTTTTGCCAAATTTGGTGTAATTCCATTCAGCAGTTCGGGCTGTAGCTTTTTCCATTGGAAATTAACATGGGGAAAACGCGTTTTGGGACCCCCCTTTATTCTCGGCCCCCGCTTGACGAATCTCCCCGAAACTTTTAAGACAGAAGCTGACCGGAGCGGGCCACTAGTTTTGAAAATTTCGCAAAGATTCGTCAAACGACGCCAAAGTTATTGGGAAAACAAAAAACGCTTTTTGAATAGAAACGAGGTCTTAACTATAAGTACCTACTGGCGACCACCAGTAGGTAATATATATATATATATATATATCATCAGCAGGTCCCGTAGTGGTTGCAGGCAGCAAAGAACACACAAGCTCAGACCACAGCTGCAGGTGAAATAGTGAGATTTATTCAAAAAGTTAGTAGGTCCACATTACGCGTTTCGGCCGCCGACCTGCGGCCTTGATCACATATATATATATTTGAGCTGATGAGGTTGCTGCTTGGTAGTGGCACCCGCTTCATAAACTAGACACAAACCGAAATTCACATTTTCAAGGGCTAGATGTACAAAGCCCTTGTGCGACTACAAACCTGGCGATTCACAAAATAACATGGGTTGTGATCTCAAAGGGATTTTTATAATGTGCAAATGTTTTCACACCTTTTAGAAGTCAAAAAAGTCTTCCATTTTGAATGTCAAATAGGAGGGGGCGTGAAAGGGGCTTCCCCTCCTGTTCGAGGATTTGAAAGGTATATATCAATGGTTTGTCACCAAAATTGCAGTTGTAAACCATTGATCAATTATTGATCCCACCCCAGCTTACAGGGTATCTGATTCACAAAGGGGAAGCTTGTCCCACAGGGAACCCTGTTGGTGACATCAGGAGGAGCAGGCAGTAGCCCTAAGGATCATTGTTTGTCTTCCTAAATGGGAAACATTTTTTTTTGAAGTAGCACTGTTTCAGAAAGCAAATGCAGGTATATTCCTTACAGTTCCCCATCCCTGCATTCTCAGCCAACAACAAATTGCAACTTCCCTAATTTTTAGTAAGCAGGTTATTTTACAAGCCCCTGTGAATAGGAGTTTTGAGATGCACCTATTAGTACATAGGATGCATTGCAAAAATACAGGCAGGTTGTAAAAAGATGGTGCACAATTTGTACCCAGTTTATTACAGGCCGTGTTATGAGCAAATGGATGTCAAGTGCTATGACAACATTTGTTGTAGTTTGTTTCGTCCTTCGCAAAGCCATATGCACATGGCTGTCGTTGGAGAGCGATCCTAATGTTGGTATTTAATCATTATTGTTCTCTACTCTGTGTGTTATGAGTGGTAAGACCATTTAATTTTTTTTTTCCATGATCCTTTTAAAGCAACTCTTCTACTTCCCGTGCAGGGCCGGACTGGCCATAGCGGGCTCCGGGCATTTTCCTGGTGGGCTGAAAGGGTGGGGGCCGGTTTTGCAGCTGTGCTGCAATATCGGCCCCCTGTAACAAATGTGGCAGCGGTGCTTGGCACCAGCCCCACCCCCCACTCCCCGGAGTTTCTCAGTAACCCCCCCCACCGGGCCGGGTCGTGTGGAATTGCCAAAGCTGGTTTCTGTTCCCAGTACGTGCCCGTGACAAGGAATGTGATGCCTAATCTAATGATAAATTCATTAAACTGCTTATCCTCAATTTATTTTGTATAGCCGGTGTAGCAAATTTAGCTTTGTGTTTGGGTTATGACAGGACATGCGAAATAGATTATGATGGTAGGCATTTAGGTTTGATAGTGTGAAATTGGCCTTTCTTTTCTTCTTATCAGACCAAGCTGCACTCTTCACTTTGTATACTTGATGACGCGGAGTGGAGGAAGCCCTTAAAGAGAGCTAAAGTCAAAGGGCCTGATCCTTCAAAGCACCTTACCATGCTTGAAGGGCACTTGGGCACATCGAAGTTCAAACATGAGTTTGTTGATGATTCATCCTCAAACTGGATCAGAACTCCAGATAATATGCCCAGTCCTTTACAGTGGGGCAGCAGTACCTTGTCAGCGGCAGTCAGTGCATTTCTTGTAATTTCCCCCAACCAGCTTGGAGCAAAGTTTCCCTCCTCTGGAGGATTTAGCTAATGGCACATGATACCCTTCCAATAAATGCACTATGACAGCCAGTAGCCCTCTGCCAATAACCATGAGAATATCCAGGAGCCTGCCTTGAAGGATATTTATTTTATTTTCCAGTTCTTATAGAGCGCATGACTACCCAGAATGGGTTCCCCAGCGCTGACAGGAATCATGAGAGTATAACTACTTATCTAAACAAATGAGTCTTCAGTTGCTTTCTAAAGCTGAGCAAATTTCTGTTAGCTCTTAGATCAATTGGAAGGGAGTTCCAAAGCTTGGATACGAGGTAGGCGAAAGATCGCCCTGCACTTCTAGCCCTGATAGGATATGCACAGGCGTTAAATGAAGTAGAAGAGGAAGAAGACAGGGGAGACCAAATGATGGCTTCTATAATCTTAGGGAATACAAATATTACTCTAAAAAATATTAGATCTACAGGTTGAAGGGTTTGTCAGAGTCAGGATATCCAAAAATAAGTCCAGAAGACAGAAAATGCAGTGGCTAAACAGCTGCATAGATTGTCTGGGGCATGTGCTGCTTCTATATTCTTTTCCGATTTGGGAAGACATTGAGAGGGTGCACAATGATCCTTTGGACCAATGTCTGCCCCACCTGAGACCACCAACACAATCCCCAAAGGGGAAGCTCTCCCCTTGGTCGCGTTGACGTTGAAGGCCTGATGCGAGGAGCAGAGGAGGAGATGCGTCGTCATCAAACCGGCTGGATGTAGGCGATGCGTTGGTTCCGATCCGCGCAGTCAGAGATGCGTCATCGGCAAATCCTTTACGAGAAAGGCGATGCGTTGTCGCCGAGCCCCGCAGCCAGGGACGCAATGTCTTTGTCCTCAGCGGCGATGCGTCGGTGTCGAGGTGAGAAGCGTTGGTTCCAACTGGCGCAACAACGGTGATGTGTGGTTTTTGCAGTGAACAGGGAGAAAACCCACTTCCAAGTGCCCAGAACTGGATTGGCACTACTTTGCAGGGCAGGACTCGCAGTTGGCAGAGTCCAGAGCCCGTAGCAGGGTTGTTGGAAGTCTTTGATGTCCCTGATACTTCAGAACAGGAGGCACCCCAGCAAGCCCTTGGAATCACTTTGGTTCTGATGATGTAGAGATGCAGGTCTAGTCCTTCTCACTCCCAGGCAAGAAGGACAGCAGGCAGCACGACAGGCACAGTAAAGCAGGATTCCAGCAAAGTCCAGCAGAATGACAGTCCTTTCAGCAGCACAGCAGTCCTTCTTCCTGGCAAAAGTCTTCAGGACCAGAAGCGTACTGAGTTGGTGGTGTCAGGGGTCCAGTACTTATACTCAGTTGTGCCTTTGAAGTGGGGGAGACTTCAAAGAAAGGCCTGTGAAGTGCACAAGGTCCCTGTCCTTCCTACCCTGTCTCCAGACTCACTAGAGGGGGGCATGCAGCTATTTGTGTGGTGACAGGCACAGCCTATTCAGGTGCATGTCTCAGCTCCTCCCTCCCATCCTGCCCAGGATGGCCCACCAACTTAAGCTCTTTTTGTGTGTGAATGTCTAGAGGGAATGCACAAAGCCCATCTGTCACCCACCCCAGGCGTGTATTCAGAGACAGGCAGAAGGCACAGAATGGTTAAAGTAAGAAAATGCCAACTTTTTTAAAGTGGCATTTTCAGACTTGCAACATAAAATCCAATAAGTTGTGATTTTAAATTGTCAGTCCAGAGACACCAAATTTCAAGTATCTGTCTTTTCCCAATTGGGAATTACACTTATAAAATGTAATAAGGTAATCCCAATGTTAGCTTAAGGGAGAGATGTGCCTTGCAGTAGTGAAAAACGTATTTAAAAGAGTTTTTCACTACCTGGACATGGAAAACTTAAAAGTACAAGTCCAACTTTTTAAATACACTGCACCCTGCCCTTGGGGCTGTCCAGGGCCTACCTCAGGGGAGACGTATATGGGTTAAAAAGGAAGGTTTGGTCCTCTCAAGAGCGTTAACTTGCCAGGTCGACATGGCAGTTTAAAATTGCACCCACAGGTTCTGCAGTGGCAGGCCTGAGTAATGTTTAAAGGGCTACTGAGGTCGGTGGCACAATCAGTGCTGCAGGCCCCCTGGTAGCATTTAATTTACAGGCCCTGGGCACAGGTAGTACCGTTTACTAGGGACTTAAAAGTAAATTAAATATGCCAATTGTGGATAAGCCGATGGTACCATGTTTTAGGGAAAGAGCACATGCACTTTAGCTCTGGTCAGCAGTGATAAAGTGCCCAAACTCCTAAAGCCAGCAAAGATGAAGCGGGCAAAACAGGAGGTCAGAAGGCAAAAAAGTCAGGGGAAACCACTCCAAGGATGCTAGGTCTAACATACCCCAACATAGGGACTGATAACTGATCAGTGGTGTGCTACCAGAGTTGTGATCACAAATCATTGACACTTACCTGTCTGACTCGTAAATAGGAGGAAGATGATCCATTCATTGCCCCACCTGTTTGCAATTTGGAAAGAGTTTTAAAAGCCAAGCCCTTTTTTGAGACAGAAAGACTTTTCTGACTCATAAAAGTTCGGTTATACCTTGCAATAAGCCCTCTTACGGCTGCAAAATCAGTGATTAGGCGATTGCAGAGTTTGCTACCCTCACACCCTTCCCACCCCATACCCTCCGTGAACCCCTCCTCCCCGCACCATGGGTCCCCTCCATGATGGAACCCCCCCGCCTGGGGCTCGCTGAGGTGACCCTCCCCCCCAGTGTACCTCGACCCCTCCCGCCCCCCCATGTGATCCCTCCCACCTCCCAACAATGTGGTGCTGTGGCATGGCACCCAGGTGGAAGGCCCATCACTGACTATCTAAAGACAGAAGAGAAAGAAGAAGAAGCAAATGCACAAAAAAAATCTCTTTGATTAACTACATTTCACAACAATATGTCCGAAAGTCATCTTGAGACTGCCTTCCCTGAATGTTGCAGAGAGTAAAGGAGCTTCTGAGCCTCTTGGACTGATTGAAATATATGAACTTTCCCTTTGTAGAACACTTTCAGCATTGACTGTTGAACTAGTCCTGCAGGGGCCCCGGCTTGCTGAAAACCATTTATCATGCCTTTAAATTCTTTCCTCCGCCTAGCCGAGTAAGCAGACATGTCTGAAAAGATTTTGAACGAAAAATTGTCACTTGTCTGATACCCCTTATCACGAATCGCACAAGTTAACATTTTCACCTTAATTCTAAAATCACCAAAATTCGCAATAATTGTTCTGGGATATTTAGCATTCGGATATTGAACTGCTGGCACTCTATGTGCGTGCAAAATCGTGAGGTCCGTTGTCTGGGTAGCAAGGTCTGGGCATACATATTTAGAGATTAAATCCGATATAACTTTATCCATTGATTGCCCTTTTTCAAAGCCTTCCGTAACTCCAGTAATACGTAGATTACATCTTCTTGCGCGATTTTCCGCATCGTCTACCTTTTATTGGAGATTAGCAAGCTCAGTTTGTAATTTAAGTATCTGATTTGTTTGCATAGGGGCAGAGTCTTCAAGACCAGATATGCGCTGTTCTGCTTCGGTGACTCGAGATGTGAGCTTTTGGACATGAGATTGAATTTAATTTAATTGGGACTCTGTCCTTTTCTGAGCTTCATCTTGAGAAAGTTTCATATTTTTAAGTTCAGATAAGATCTGGATAAGAAGAGTGTGGGTAGAATCCTCCGGAGCAGCCACAGACCTTGAATCAAATGATGTTGAATCCAGCCTCTGACTACTTGAACTCTGGAACGAGATCTTATCTGGTGTTGGTGTTGGCATTGCAGTTTCCATTGCGGTCGTAAAGGGAAGAATCCCAAAGCTGAGAGCTCCCCCTCCTTTTGCTCAGGAATAAGACTAGATTTAATTTTAGAAAAACAAAACTATCAAGATTGGACTGAGCTTGCGCCTGAGCCTGAACTCTTGCATCATGTCCCATGATTGGCTGGCTAGAAATGTGTTGGTTAGACCCCGAGAGACCCTCTATTGTTGTTTTTTGTAGTAAAGACTTATCAGTGTCATTGTCATTATCATTGTCATTGTCGTTGGATTGTGGAGAAACTTGATTGATGGAGCTGAGGGAAGGATTCTCGCTGAGGCTTGTATCGCCCAAAGCAGCTGAATTGGGCACTGCTATTTGAGGGTTTACGGTGCCCTGGGAAATATTCATAGCTTGCAGGTCATCACGATTATTTTTTTTGAAGTCCCACGCCTCCCAATCCAAAGAAACCAGCCAACTTCTTTGATTGATTCTTGCGCAGGCCACCAGTTCCACTAAACAGGCCTGGCTCGGCTTCCTTAAGGGACGGGCTCTTACTTTGTGGCGTGTTCTTGTCCCCCTTGCGGAGTTTGCCATCAAGCGAGGTTTTACCGTAGTATCCCTGGAGATTCTTTTCATATTAATCAACCTTTTCAGACTTACAGACGCTCCTTATTAAAAAAAAAACAAAAAAAACAATTTTATGGGGGAGACACAAGGCAGGGGGTAAAAATATAAAATGTAGCGAATTCCTGCTAGAAATGCTAGAAATGCAGAGGATCAAGAAACTATACTTCTTTATGTGTCTGCTCTTCCTTTCCTTTTTTTCTTTCTCCTTAAATGACTCATAGACCATTAAAGATTATCTCCTGTAATGTGAACGGATTTAATAATAGATTGAAGCGCCGCTCTATGTTAGCCTGGTTTAAAACTTTCCAAGCGGATATCATTTTTATACAGGAGACCCATTATAAAGAGGGCGCGCCCAGGGATAAATCCCCTGCTTTCGTTCAATATGAATTCTTTGCCTCTGCAAATGCGGCTATTAGAGGGGTCGCTATTTTAGTTAGCAAAAAGATACAGGGGGATATTATAATGATTCAGAAGGATAACAATGCAAGATGGCTCTGGCTCCAAATGAAGATCCACAATCAAACATTTAATTTTGTTAGTTTTTATGGTCCTATAAAAGACTCAATAGAGTCGCTTCAGTCATTATACAACTTTGCCACTGCTCAAACAGGATACTTCGTCATTGGAGGAGACTTTAATTTGTTAATTAATCCAGCTATTGATTCTTCAAGACCCCAGAAATCTCAGTCTAAACCTAAATCTATCAAGCTTTGTAGAGATCTATTATCTGATCTGAGTCTGGTTGACTGTTGGCGGGATGAATTCCCCGGGGTGAGGAAGTACACATGCCACTCAAAGAGATTTCATTCGTCATCACGAATTGATTTTTTCCTTGTCTCACATGCTCTTTTAAGTTCCAAATCAGAGATTATTGAAAATCCTTTTTCTGACCATGCATTAATTTCGGTTCAATTTTCAATTCAAACTCAAGTCCAAACCGAGTTTAGATGGTCATTAGATAAGTCTCTTTTAGTCGACGAAAACTGGGTGGTAGATATGCGTTTTCTTCTCTCTTTGGATTTCTGGAAACGTAATAGAAATACGGCTTCAATTTTTTCAGTTTGGGGGGGCTTGAAAGCTTTTTTTCGTGAGGAAGTGATTTATTACACTGCATACAAGAGAAGAAAAGAGAAGGAAGAAGAGTTGCAGCTGGAGAACCAGTTTTCTAGATCTACAGCCCAATATTTGGCAGCACCATCCAGGGAAAATAAAATTAAGCTGATTCAGTCCAAGTATAATTTACAAGAATTTTTCGTCTCCAAAGAAATTCTAGCACATGACGCAGTTCTTCAGAAAAGTTATGAGGAGAATGAGCATATAGGCAAATATTTAGCTTGGTCGGCTAAACGTAAGGCTAATCGGAACACTATTAAACTAATGAAGGACCCAGTTACGGGTAGATCCACTTCCAATCCTCAGGAAATCTCGGCCATCTTTCTTGACCACTACAAGAAGCTCTATTCTGATTCTCATAATAGCTCAGTAGAGGCAGCGGATGCCTGGCTTAATGATATTAATTGCCCTTCACTATCACAGATAAATAAAGATAGCCTAATCGCAGCAATTACAGAAGAAGAAATAAAAAATGTGGTGATGTCTTCACCTTCGGGGAAAGCATGCGGATGCGATGGAATCCCTATAGAATTTTATAAGCTTTTTTACCCCAGCTCAGCCCTGTCTTGGAACTTTTATTTAATGCAATTTTGGAAGGCGAGTTGATCCCAGCTTCTTTACGCAAGCCGTGGTAGTTAGCTTCGTTAAAAAAGGCAAAGCAGAGGAGGAGGTTAATTCTTATCGCCCAATAAGCCTGTTAAATAGCGATTATAAGACTTTTTCAAAGATTCTGGCGAATCGTCTATCTTTAATCTCTACCTCTCTCGTTCACTGTGACCAGAATGGGTTTATCCCAGGTAGATTTTTAGCTACTAACTCTCATTATCTGTGCCAAGCGATTGATTATTTTAATACCAATAAGACGAAGGCAGTCATTTTGATGTTGGACGCAGAGAAAGCGTTCGACAGAGTTCAGTGGAATGTTCTCTTTTCAATCTTATATAAACTAGCACTTCCATCTGAGCTCTGTCGAGCGATAAGTAACCTTTATTTAGGTGCTCAGGCGTCCATAGTAATAAATGGTAAAAGAGCGGGTACGATTTCCATCAGTCGGGGGACACGGCAAGGTTGCCCCCTTTCTCCCATATTGTTTTCCTTGTTTTTGGAGCCACTAGCCTGTGCAATAAGGCAAGATCACTCCATTTTACCCCCTATTCCAGGGGCAGCCAAGCTTAAGCTGTTTGCCGATGATATGGCTTTGTATTTGGCAGCCAAGGAAGATAATATTAGACTTGCCCTGGATAAAATAAGTGAATTCACAATTATCGGGGGTTACAAAATCAACCAAGCAAAATCAGAGGCACTTCTCTTTAATTGCTCCCCAGCTGTTCTACCCCTTCGATGCAGGGACTATATCTTAGGTCGCACTCTATAAGGTATTTAGGAATTTTTGTTTCATCACATTTGGAAGATTTGTTTTCGCTCAACTATATTCCTACATTTAATAAAATGCGAAATTTGCTTTCTCAATGGAAGGATCTCCCTCTGACTATTATGGGCAGAGTAGCTCTAATTAAAATGAATATACTTCCCTTATTTTTATTTTCCAATTTGATGGTTAAAGTACCTCAGTCTTTTTTTGAGCAAATTAATTCAGAATTGAGATCATTCATTTGGCAGGGTAAGAAACCAGGATTAAAGCTAGAAACTTTGCAACTAGAAGTCATAGATGGGGGTCTGGCACTTCCCAATATACGCTTATACTATCAAGCTTCATTGATCAACTGGCTTAATTATAACAATTTGGCAGATATGTCTTCTGCAAAAAATTTTCTTGAAGTAATGTTAGGGGAAATGGAGATTGCTTTGGCACCGTTTCTACGAATTCCGAAGCTGCCAAAGAGATCGCGTTATAAATTTCCCAAAACTGTGGCTTTTCTATTTCAGAGGATTTGGGAGACATTCAATATCCCTTGGCTACATACACAGCTGAGATTAGTGGAATGCCTCCCTTTAGGTTTACATATGTCCAATCGGACTTGTGAACTCTGGGCTAAATTTGGCTTCTCCAAGCTTCAGGATTTTTTTTTACAGGATAGACTTAGGACTTGGCAGGAAATCAGTTCGTTTAATAATAACATCAAGATGTCTCTTTTTTTAGTTACTTTCAGATAAGCAAGTTTTGTGTAGGTTTGAGAAATTTGGGTAATTCGAAAGGCTTACTATTAAGTAAAGCTCATTTCATATTGAAAATTCAGGGAATTGGGAATTGGTACAGGTTGCTTAAATCTACGCAGACTGATCAAATAGTTCTAACCCATCTAGATAAAATTTCGCAATCAATTGATTTTCGTTTCAATCTTCAGCAATGGCGCTTTTTTAACAAAATGAATTGCAAGGCAGTGAGAGCAGCCAACTTAAGGAGGATGGCCTTTTTTAGTAAATGACAGATTTACTTTACTCCGGCCAAACTCAATAAAATCTATCCTGCAGTTAATCCTTGCTGCTTTAGAGGCTGACAGGCTTTAGGAGATTGGTTACACATGGGATTCACTTGCACAAAAATTGCAAGCTTTTGGGAAAATGTTTTTTCTGAAGTAAGGAGATTATTGGCAATAGATTTCCCCTCTAAGGCTTCCACAGCTCTCTTAGGCTTGGTTGAAGCCCAGAGCCTCTTAACTTTTTCTCAACATCAATTTATCTTTATTACTGCTTTGGTTGCAAGATCATTAATTTTAGCAAATTGGAAATCAGAAATAATCCCAACTCTCTCCCAATGGATTCTCAAAATGAATAAAATATTTAAGCGGGAAACCATGTATGCAGGGAGAGTTGGATCCATGGTTAAAGTAATTAAAATATGGAAAGAATGGAAATAATGGAAAGTCTCTAGTTTGATGCTATGTGTAATTTTTTAGGAGTTTTTTATGTTTATGGTTATCATATTCATTTTGTATAACATGTTTCTTGATTCTGATAATTTATTGATGTAATTTATGGAAGAAGTATTATCAAATGTCTTTTGTGCTACATTGAAAATAAAGATAAAAAAAAAAAAGTTAGGACCTTGGTCTATAGAAAGAGAACAAACGGTGGGAAATGGAATAACCCAATGCGTTCTCTGTAAAACCCAGCCGCCATTTTAGTGGAAGAAAGTCTGCTGCCTTGATGAAAACTCAGTGGTAATTTTTATATCTTGTAAGATAGACAATATCTATTGATATTGGGCAATGACTACTAATGACATGCAGTTGTGATGATAATGAGAACTAATGACACTGATGGATTTATACCTAAAATGCAGAGAATCAGTGCCACCCATGAAATTCCATAAGAACTCAAAATGGACATCCCAGATTAATTCCCATGTAACAACTGCCATGCGGCTTAACAGCATACTATTTGGAAGATCAGTGGGTGGAACCTTCACAGTGCATGCATGAAGGTAAGTGCATGAATGAACACAGAGTGATGCATTTGCCGTACATATACAACATGGTGCCATGTTGCTTACCAGTGAGCACCAGAAACACACCTGGGAGGGAAACCTCTAATGCTTTTTTAAACACAACCCTTTGTAGTGAGTGTGTGTAGACATTATTGTGGCAATCAAGTGAAAAGAATCAAACAATCCTAAGCAATATGTTTCTTTAAAATGTTTTTGGCGAACGCCCTAGATATTCTTTAATAGCATTACTCATTGGTAGGCTTGAAAGCTCTCCAACGGGTAGGAAAGCTGTGCGACCTTGCCTCTGTTGGACTTTATCTGGCCTGTCCTGTGCTTTCCTCCAGTAGACTCAGTAATTTGTGTGCCCACTTGGAGGTCTCTATTGTCTTAGAAGACATTGGGAAGCAGAGGCCTAACCACTAATAGAAAAGTGGTGCCACTAATGTGTAGCCTCTTCAGATACTCAAAGATGTGTGCTACTCCTCATACCAGGCTAGGGTGGAAAACAGATGGCTGGTGCCAGTAATTATATTTCAAGTGCACAGGTTCTCTCCTGAACAATGAAAACATTCTCCTTACTCCCTTTACTAACGTGTTCTGTGCTGAGAAAATGTTGACATGATGAATGGTGTCTTACAATGGATACAGTGATTGTTTGCAAGTGCCCCATCAAGTTCAACTTCACGCTGTCTTTGTCCTTGCACATGTGTTTAACAATCTGCATGCTGCCCTAGAGACCCTCTAGATGTCTTGTGGAACAACATCTGCTTCCCTGCTTGACAGGTTCTGCCTGTGATAGAGCCTTAGGGCTTATTACCCCCTATGTGTTTGGTATTCTGGTTTCCTGCTAATTCACAAAAACACAAGAAATATAGCCCTCATCCTGCCAGCAGTCGTACTTTGTACGGACTTCAGAAAAGCACTCTACGCACCAACCCAAAGACACAGTACTTTGTTTCTTTCGCTTTTCTCCTCTCCTCATGTCAGGACTTGGAACTGAAGATGGGCTGCTGCTGTGACCTGCCTTGGAAAAAGGGGAAGCTGTACTGCTCAGTTTGTGAAGAATAATAGGGTCTTGAGCATGAGGACAAATATTAATGACCAAATGACTGAAGGCTAGGTGGTGTCATCTCAATGATGTGAATTACCCAACAGCCACGAGGGCCAAGTGCTCTTGGAGGACATATTTTAGGTGCTAACCCATCTCTACCAACAGTAGCTCACTCTGTTGAATTGTTGGTGCAAGACTGCTTTAGACCTGCTGTGAATACCAATTAACGGCCATTACTATCCCCAATAACTCAACACAAAATCGTTAGCGACTGGCTCATTGACACTGTAACTCTTCACCTTGGGCATTAGGTGGGCTATGTTCATTATGGATGGCAAGGGTTTGGGTCACTTTGATTTTTTTTATGATTGTACATGATTCTCATTCCCACTCATCTGGGCGGATATCCCAAGCGGCATCAAACTTTACACCCTTGCCAGCCAAGAAAGTAAGGTATAGGGCAAACTTATCACAACCAGCTTCACATAATGTAGAATTCTGTTTGGCACCTTCTTGACTACTAAACGAAGCCTATAGCAATCTGATACATTTTGATGTTTGCTAAGGACATACAAATATTTCCCCATAGGATAACATTGCCACAGGCTCCCATGTTATTTGTATGGTGGTGCCTAGCCATGTAAATTATTTGTTTGTGTTTGGAGTTGCAAGTTAGCCCCAAAAGGTGCTTAGACATTCAAGGGTTCAACTCAGACCTTGGCTGAAGGGTATGTTTGTGATGTATAGCATAGATTCTTACTAGAAGGGCACCCTTCCAATACGAAATATTATGCTTAGACATAGTTTAAAACTTTGGCAAGTATCTGCACTGTACAGTACAGCACACATGCAAAATTAAAAAAGTTGATAGAAAGGCTAAGAGGCATACTTTTTTGATGTAAAGCCCTGTCTACCATTTTCAATAGGTATGCCTTTGCATCAGAAACCATGGGTGGTTGCATGGGATCACTCATGTACCACCTTTGGTATGCCCGTGCCGCTGGTCTCAGAAGTCAAAGGCTGCAGCAGGAATAGAAAGCAAACCGGACTCTAACAGCCCAGTTTATATTCTTTAGCTCTTGCTATTATGGGTGGTAGGTTTCTGAGGGTGATATCGCCCCTGATTTTCAAGAACAGACCCTGAGTTCAGTGCTTTGTCCTAAATGATAAGCATGTTTTCCTCCTAAACGTACCAAAATTTAGCCCTGCGCTCGCCAACTGCAAACTATTTTTTTTACTAAGGTAGATTATAAACTTATCTCACTCAGCAATATAATAACACCTTTTGTTTTCCAATGTGTTGATCAAATCTAGGTTTTTTCATAAATCAAATATGTGAAAACTGTATGTTGAGATTTCCACTATTAAGCATGTAGTGTCAAACATTAGGTGCCATATCCCACTCACTCCATGCTGCAGCCGAAAATAGCAGCATGCTTTCCAGAGAAGTAAAGACAATTCTAGTCAGATTTAGATGCATTAAACCTTAGCTCTCCATGGGTTACTAAGGAGACACCTGGTGAGTGGCAGACTTCCATCAGATCCCAGTCCACAGACCCTTTGATGCCATGGCTGGTTGGGGAGGGAGGAAGGATGGGCAAACTGCAACTTTGCATCCAAACTGAGGCCATGTGTACTGGAAGACTGAAAGTGCAGTGAATTAGTGGCAGGCCCAGCTCAGGCTCAGTATGGTGCCTATGTTTGTCATTTTTTGTGAAAGCATTTTTTTAAATGTTAACATGCCACCTTACGGTCACTTCAGGGTACTCTCAGATATTGTCAGCAGACAGAGCTACTAAAATAAAGGCTTATGCATCAAAGGATATGTGCTAAGACGTGGCACTCTCTACCTTGTTGCACAGACACACTCTTCACAATTGCCTATTGTAAGTGGCCCCACTAGTTTTATCTGCGGCTCCTTGCCCGACCGTATACCTCTAAAAGTCAGTGGCGGTTGGTGGCAAATCACACTGGGGGGCGCAAAGATATACACATAACATATTCATATATATATATATATACATATACACATACACACATACACATACACATAATACACATAACACATACACAATAATATACACAGTAACATAAACATACACATTTAAAAAAATCAATCACTTACCTTACACTGCTGCTCGTTTTGTAGTACTTCCTGGTTGTTCTGCAGGCAGCATGTCCTCCTAGCGCAAAGCCCACAGCCAACTCTCATCCAATTAAGATGCTGTTCTAAAGTGTCTTGATTGGCTGGAGCAGGCTAGCTCCACGTTCCAAAAGGCACTGTAGGCTTGTGCCTGCTCTCCAACCCGGCTGTCCAATATGGGGGGGGGGGATTGGGTGGGAGGGGCGACGCTCCTCTGCTCCCAAGGAACCGCCGCTGCTAAAAGTCACTTACACAGACTGCACAGCAGCCCAGCAAAATGACCTGTAGCCTTTGGCCTCTGATTTGGGAAGGGAACATCTCTATACAGTGGAACTAATTTGCACCTACTCTACCTTCAAACACCAGAGCATCTTTGGCGTGGAATCTAAACCTAAAACATGTATCGGAAAGGATCTTGATTTTTTCAGGTTTTTTCAAGGTTTGTTTATGCCCATAACTCCCCTTTAAGCACAGCATCCAAATGCATACAAAAAGTGATTTTAAATGGAATATTTTTTGTTGCGCCTCTTAACCTTTCAGTTCAGTTCCTATCTAGGCATTACTTATACATGAATTACGAAAGGGCATACAGGCAATTAGAACCAGCTGATTGCATATTTCTCTCCTTTGGAAAATGGGTATTCCTGCCCTGGAGGCTTTAATACAATGCATCCATGTGAAAAGGAAAGGAAATGTTTCAATCACATGTTTAGTCTCCTGCTTACAAATGCAATATAAATACTGTGTCTTGAAGCTAAAGTTACCAGATTACTCCAAGTCACCAAGGTACACAATGTTCCTGTCCACAACTTTTGTTTTAACAAATTAATATTTTCAGCTGGGTTAGCTATATGTATGTATATGGTATTTCTATAACGCAAATCTAGTTAAGGCCATTGGAGCGCTGTCCATGGTCAAAGGCATGTTGAAAGTGCTAAAGTGACCTGTTTTGTAGATATTGTACAATGGATGTGTGCAAACTCCCTTAAACTAAACAGGGATAAGACTGAAGTTTTATGCTGCTTGGCAAATAAGATCTCAATGCCACTACCCTTAAATTTCTGGCCATTCCCTACCAAGACTGAGTTGTGCTCCTCCGAGGCAGTGCGCAATCTTGGAATCACGTTTGATGATCATCTTTATTTAGAGAAGCATGTTAACAAAGTGGGTAGTGTCTGCTTTGCACTGCTTCGTGGACTTAGAAAGTTGTTCCCTGTTCTAACTGATCAGGCTAAATACTTAATCTTGCAGAGTGTCGAAATGTGTTGGCCTGGACTACTGTAATGCTTTTCTTCTGGGTGCCCATGCTTACCTGACCAAGAGATTGCACAGAGTCCATGTGGCTGCAGCAAGATCGACACTAAATAGACCACGGAGATCCTCGGCATCCAAGGCTATCAGGGAGCTTCACTGGCTCCCTGTGGAGCAGAGGATCCCCTTTAAGCAAAGTGTGTCATGTATAAGGCCCATCAGAATAATGGACCTGTACTGCTGCAGTGGAGATTGAAGAGATATGCTCCGAGGAGGGCCCTTTGGTCAGCATCTGCTAATCTTATTCAGGAATATAAGTTTCAGAAGGCTCAACAGTGAAGGCTACCCAGCTTTGGACTAGGTTACCATCCGATTTGAGAGCCCTGACAGATCTGCTGAAAAGTAGGAAAGCTTAGAAGAGCTGGGTGTGCCCAAAATAATGGAGTCTGTGATAACATATTGTTCCTGGCCTTCTTCTCCCCTGTAAACAATTACTTCTTTAGCACCAGGATACCAGTCTTGTCACAGTGCACTCTATAAATAGTATAAATAAATAAATATAAAATAAAGTCTGCGAGTGATAGGAGAAGAACATGAGTTGTTGACAGTTTATGCACTGTGATGCCGTGATCTTTAAAGAGGTGAGTCTTCAACTCTTTCCTAAATTGGAGCAGCGTTGGGGCAGTCCTGATGGACACGGGGATGTTGTTTCAGATCCTGGGTGCAAAGATGGAAAAGGCATGTTGTTTTATTTTTCCTTTTTACACTTCTAGTCTGCAGCCTGATGGTGTCCTGGCTGCGAGTATGCTGAGAAACACCAGAGATAGTGAGCTTGTCTGCAATATAAGCAGGTGTGCTGGTTGTGATGGGTTTGTTAATGATGCTGTTAGTTCTGAAGATGCAGTGGGCTGAAAAGGGGAGCCAATGGAGTTTATTCAGAGTGATAGTGATGTGATTATATTTCTTCAGGTCCTGGATGACAAATGCTGTGGCAGGTAAGATGCCCCTATGGGTTGTCTATGTGGAGTCAATGAGGCCATAGAGTGGGGCATTACTATCATCCAGATGCTAGAGTATAAGAGATGGAACAGCAGTTCTGAAGTCACTTTCTGGAAGAAACAGTTTGACTTTCTTTAGAAGAGACAGCTGGTACCAGGCCGTCTTTGGTGGCTTTTTTGGCAATGTGTTCCTTGAGGGAGAGTTGGTGTCTAGTGTGGTTCAAAACCATCAATGTTAATCTCATTGAGCTTGATTGGTATTGTGTCTTGTAAACTGTTCTTGGCAAATAATTATGTCTTGGTTGGGTTGAGCTTCGGGTAGGCACTGGACATCCAGATTTGAATGCTGTGCAAGCAGTGTGTGAGTCGTTGGTAGCCCGAAGCAAAGTGGACTTTCCAGTAGAGTTGGATGCCCGAAGCAGAGTAGACTTTCCAGTAGAGTTGTGCATCATCGGCATATTGGTAAATACTGATGCTGTTATTAGTGAATGGAGCCTCAAGCTACTCCATGTAAAGGTTGAAGATGACAGGTGAGAGTATAGAACCCTGGAGTTCTCCACATATGATAGAGATCTTTTGTGACCTGGGGGTGCCCATGTGAACATACTGGTGTCGATTGGAAAGGTGGGAGGAGAACTAGTTAAGGACATTGCCCAGTGAATCACATTTGTGACTTGAGGGTACGTATGAGGGTGAGATGGTCAACTGTGCCGAAGGCAGCATAGAGGTCGAGCAATATCAGGAGGCAGGGTTCATCAGTACCAGTGACAAAAAGTGGGGGTGACCATGTCAAAGAAGGGGCACTTTCCTACAGGTAACCTTCCTTGAAGCGATTTAAGGCGTAATGAAATATGCTGCTACAAAATATCTAGTACTACACAACCAAACTGCTGCGTGGTCAACTTAACTTCATACTGCACTAGAAACAGACTTAATTATGTTCAGCTCCTGCCTTCACATTTTAAATGTCACAGCACAAGCTTTGGATGTGCTCTGGTCATCTGCTTGGCTCACAATGGATGGAGAAGCACTGCTAAGAGTGTTAGGATATCCACATTAGATAAGTCTACATACGAATGTATGACGGAATATCAGGGAGATAAATATTGTGTGACAAAAATATTGTTGTAAAAATATTGAGGACCAAAATATCAGGAAAGAAAGTGCCAATTAGTAAGTATAGATTTGCTATTGTTAACTCAACATGTACGTACCTATATATATTGTCAAGGTGCATATATGTGGTGTTAAGTATAGTACAACTTTTCTTACCCGTAGAAACTTACCTTAATGATATTTGTTTCCTCTATTTCTGTCACACAATATTTTTTGTTTGATATTCTGATCAAACACCTTATATACAATGGAGCCAGTGGGAAGCCAAGTACACATTCAGTAGTCTGTTAAGCCTTTAAGGTATCTTGGTTGCTATGTTCCCTTTTATTCTGGTTCTACGTTCCATTCCTGGCTTCCCTGAGTGTGAGTTCCACTCTTGCCAGTTGTACTTTGGCTGGCAAGAGGTAACCATGCTTGGGCAGGCTGCTCTCAATAAAGCCTAGTTCTGCCAAACTGCATTGGTGTCAGCATCTTTTAGTTACAATTTGGTGACGACTTGTCGGCCTGCAGGCTGCCAGGTGGTACGGAAATCCACGAGTGCACTTTATGGGCACCGCATCATTGGGAACTGTCTCTTGACTTCGCTGTTGGTGAACGGACACCCCTTACAGCTGAATTCATTAACCTACTGTACGGCAGCGCGTTATCCCCTTGTGCCCATACCGAGGAGTTCTCCTTCCTGGTATTTAAAAAGAGCTCGATTAGCGGCGTTGCATGAGGGCTCCCCACCATGAGCTGTGGGATATGTGCATTTCATTGTTTTCTGAGTGCCCCAGTGCAAGCATAATTAATTTTCAATTAATATTATTAATATTAATAATTGATAATAATAAATGTAATTGCAAAATTAATATTTTTTAATACATTTTAGTAGGTACGGGTCATGAGGTTTCCAGGGGTATAAGGTGGGAAGTTAATTAAGTATAATTAATTTCCAATAATTTTTTAATTAAATTAATTATTTAATTGATTATGAATTATTTAAATTGTGTAATTAGTGTATTTTTTTAATTATATTTTAGGTGTGGGTTCTTGGGTTTGTAGGGGTATAGGGTGGAAGGTTAATTAAGTATAATTATTTAATAATTAATTTTTAATTAATATTAATTAGTTAACTGATAGTTAATTATCTAAATTGTGTAATTAGTATATATTTTTTATTTTATTTTAGGTGCGGGTTGTTGGGTTTGTAGGGGTATAGGGTGGTAAGTTAATTAAGTATAATTAATTAACAATTACTTTTTAATTAATATGAATTATTTAATTGATAATTATTTAAGTTGTCTAATTATTATTTATTTTAAGTTATCTTTAAGGTGCGCATTGTGTATGTAGGGGTATAGGGTGGGAAGTTTATTAAGTAATAAGTAATTATCAATTAATTATTCTTTGTTATTAATATATTTAAATTATTTATAAATGTGTACATTGTTTAATGATTTTTTGATGTTATATGTTAGTTGCGGGTGTTTTGTATTTGTAGGGGAATATGGTGGGAATTTATTTAAGCAATAATTAATCAACAATTAATTATTCAGTTATTACTAATTATTTAATTTATTATTTAATATATTGATTGTCTTAAACTGTTTTTATTTTAATTATATTTTAATTCTGTACTACTAGGTTTGTTGAAGTATAGGGTGGTCATTTAATTAAATAATTAATTAATAATTTTTAAAGTTTTTATTTTATAATAATTAATAACATTGTTAATAAATATGTAAATTGTTTAATTCATTTTTAAATGTGTATTTTTTATATTAACAATTTTATATTTCTGGTGAATTAATGTAGTTATTAAAATATATTATGTGAATGAGAGTGGAGAGGTGCACCACTGGAATGTATATTCAAAGATGTAAACGGACAAAGTTCCTTGGTATTTGAATTCCTTTATTTAGACAATGTTATAAGATAAGCTCCAGCCAACGCGTTTCGTTCAGACAAGACGGAACTTCATCAGGGCTGAAAGTAACAATATAAAATACATGAATATATACATATATAGACCCCACATGAAAGTACATGTCGTAGACATGTGGAATGACAATAGACACATTGTAGTTTGGTAACAAACACTAAGACCACAGGAAGAGAGGGAGACCTACAAAGGAGGAAAGGAAAACAGGGGGAAGACTAGGATCAACTGAAATAACAGACTGTATATGACGGTACAGTGTATAAAAACATGTGATACTAAAAAACATACTTATGTTGTGCCACACATAAATACATGGGGCCCGATTCACAGAACTAACTTACGTCAAAAACGTAAAGTTAGTACCTTTTGGTATTCACAGAATACACTTACTCATTTTGGTATTCACAGAATACACTTGCTCATTTTGGTATTCACAGAATACACTTACTCATACTAACTTTATGTCCGCACTCGGGCCGGAGATTCCGGCCCGGTGGTGGAGATTCCGGCCGTTTGTGGAGATTCCGGCCCGGAGGTGGAGATTCCGGCCCGGAGGTGGAGATTCCGGCCGTTTGTGGAGATTCCGGCCGTTTGTGGAGATTCCGCCACCGGCCGGAATCTCCACAACCGGCCGGAATCTCCACAAACGGCCGGAATCTCCACCTCCGGGCCGGAATCTCCACCTCCGGGCCGGAATCTCCACAAACGGCCGGAATCTCCACCACCGGGCCGGAATCTCCGGCCCGAGTGCGGACATAAAGTTAGTATGAGTAAGTGTATTCTGTGAATACCAAATGAGTAAGTGTATTCTGTGAATACCAAATGAGTAAGTGTATTCTGTGAATACCAAAAGGTACTAACTTTACGTTTTTGACGTAAGTTAGTTCTGTGAATCAGGCCCATGCATATTTACAACAACCTTTCCAGAAAAAAACGGGATGCCCTCTGTAGATTACAACATGACGATACTATTGTAATAAGGGAGGCAGATAAGGGCGGGAACATTGTGGTGATGGACATAAATGACTATATGGGTGAGATCTCCCGCTAATTGGATGATCGTCAGTGCTACGAACCCATCAATCACAACCCTATCTCAAAACTAACGGTCACCATCAACACCAGATTAACTGAGTGGAGGGATGAATGCCTGCTGACTGATGATGAGTTCAAGTATTTACATGTGGAGAATGCGACTTTTCCTTGTATATACATTCTGCCCAAAGTGCATAAGGGAGGGCAGTTTCCACCTGGCAGACCAATTATTTCCGGGGTGGGCTCACCCACCGAGAGGCTGTCCGAATTTGTGGACCTGACCTTGCAGAAACATGTCACTAACCTACCATCCTATCTCAAAGATAGCAAAGATATACTGGTGAAATTTGAGGGGTTCCCATGGTCAGAGGAGTTACAATTTGTCACCCTTGATGTAGTAGGATTTCACACATGCATCCAAAAGAATTTTGGCATGATGGCTGTGCGCCATTACTTGGACAAGGATGGGGCGGACCATTATTCCTATAATGACATGATCATGGATATGATTGATCTCATCTTAACTAAAAACTAGTTAAAACACGATGAGAAATGGTTTCACCAGTTGCAGGGGACTGCTATGGGTTCTCGATTCACTCCTTCTTATGCCGGACTCTTTATGGGCTGGTATGAGAGGGAGCATGCCTGGGGAAAATGTGCCTCCCCCTGGACTAAGCATATCATTTTCTGGGGGAGGTACATAGATGACATCATTTGCCTCTGGACAGGTTCTGATACCAAATTGTCGGATTATTTAACACACTTGAAGGACAACCCGTACAATGTCCAACTTACAATGCACCACCACAAGAACCATATCAACTTCCTGGACATTCACTTCTATGTCAGAGAGGGAGTGGTACATAGCACTTTGTACAGGAAGGAAACAGCATGCAATAGCGTTCTGCACGCATCTAGTGCTCATGCCAGTTCCGTTATCACCAATATCCCCTACGGAGAAATGGTACGAACAAGACGCATATGCAGTGAGGAGACCAAATTTAGGGAAAACATCTCCAATACCAAGCAACGCTTTCAACACCAGGGTTATAACCACACAGTGCTGGACAGGGTGAAACGGAGGGCCCTCAGTCTCCCAAGAACAGATACTCTGAGGGCCAATACATCTAACACAACACTTAGAAAACAAACAAAGGGACAACCCAGGGAGAAAGTAACGTTCTACACGAAATACACAGCATACAACGATAAGATTTTCAAAGCTTTCAGGAAACATTGGCACCTCCTATTAGACATACCCACTCTACGTTCTTTCGTTAACGAGACCCCAACCATAGTCTACAGGAGAGGACGTACACTGAGGGAGTCTCTTTGCCCAAGTTACATCACTGTCAGAGGGCACAGAAGAACAATTGGCTACCAGCGGCCCCCAAAGGTTTCTTCACTTGCACCACTTGCAACATATGTTGGTATGGTCATAACAAAAGAAGGGAATTTTGCTATAATACCCCCAAGGTACACAAAATTAAGCACTTTATCAACTGCAACACGCAATACGCGATATACATCCTGGAATGCCCTTGTAGCATGATATACGTGGGCAGCACTGCACGTAGTCTCGAAACAAGAATACAAGAACATCGCCGTGCATTAGTCAACTCTGACCCCAGATACCCATTGACTGAACACTACCTAATAGCACATGTGGGGGATACTTCCTTTGTGTTCTTTGGCATTGACCACATTCCCACTAACAACCGGGGGGGAAACAGGGAACTCGCATTGCGACAAACTGAGGCCAAGTGGATATGTAGACTGCAGGCGGTTGCCAAAGGACACAATACAGACAATGAGTTCCATTACTTCCTGTGATCTGTCCAGCTCACACCTTAAGGGTTAGCCTTGCCATGATTTTCCACCTTACTGATTACCTTACTTTCTTCAGTCCCTACCATGTCCTAGCAGATCTGTCCAGCTCACACCTTAAGGGTTAGCCTTGCCTTGATTTCCCACCTTACTGACTACCTGACTTTCTTGAGTCCCTACCATGTTTTAGCAGTGGTGGCCTTTCTGCCCACATTCTTTCTTCTGAGGCATGGACTACTTATCTCCCATACCCTGGGTGCATATGATGGCACATCTATTTTAAAATTTAGATTACATGTCGGCATCTTTTGGGACTATGCGTTATTGTTCAATAAAAGGTTCTTTCCACACCCTCTGGTTCGTATGCAGATGCTCAGGTGCTCCAGGTCTTATTGCCTATGCCATCAGCGAGCCATCACAATGACGCTATCATCCGTACGTACGTTCTGGTATGATGTGGTTTTTATCACGACGGCCCACTTATAATTCCAGTTCTTCCAGAGGCACCATCCGCTGCTCTTGCTTTGTCATTTCTCTTTTTCATTCATTCTCCTTTACCATTTTATATTTTATGTCATCTCGTCCTAGTCTACTTTCTTTTTCCTGTTATACGCCTATTTCAAATAATAGCAGCTTTGTTTATTTTTCCATATGGGTCTACATTTCTGCTTTGACCTTTTCTCACTTTTATTTTCACGTTCCGCTTTACTTTCTAATCGTTTTTATTTTTAATTTAATTTTGCTTTGTTTGTGCACTTTCCATTCTCTTCAACTGTCGGGCAGTCTTACCCCCCCCTTTTCATCCTCATTTGCGTATTGTTTTCTCACTGCCTTTGACAGCCGGGCAGCTCTAGGTTCATTTCCATGCTTCTCTTTCGTTATTCTGCTGGGCCGCCTGCCTAAATGCTACCTTTGATACTCTTTTTATTTTTTTAACGCTGCGTCGGAGAATCTGTGGGGGATATTCTCAAGAACGTGTGATAATTATCGCAAAATTAGCTTAACGCAACTTTGCACATCGCAGTCTATCCCTGTAAAATAACACCGTGTTAACGTTGTATTCTCAACCCGGCGGCACCATGCGATAGTCTCACGATAATGCGCCAAATGACCGCGTTAAAATTAACGCGACGCCGGAAAAAACGCAAAACACGAACGCGAAAAAAGTTGGGAAGCCCCAAATCGCGATACAAAAATCAGCAATAACCAGCGACAGGCCTGCAATTCCCACGCGTCATGCGGGAAAATGCACTATAAAAGCAGGGGAAAAAAAAGACCCAAAAAAATAAACTGCGTAGCACCATGGATGCACCCGGACCGAGTGCAGAGGACAACGCAAACCCCACAAGCCCCACAGACGACCAGCAAGGAACCTCGGGGTCGGGGAAGGCCAAGGAGAAGAGGAAGACGCGGTTCAGTCTGCAGGAAAACAGGATCATCGTTACGGAGGTGATAGAACACTACCAACAACTGTTCGTCACCTCCAACGTGTCATTGGCAACAAAGACGCAAACATGGCAGACTATTTTGGACCATGTGAATGCAGTTGCAGCGTTGAGGAGGACAATGGAACAGGTCAAGAGGCGCTGGAATGATGTGAAGGGCAAAACCAAGAAGAAACTCGATGCCAACATGAAAGCAGCAACGCAGATTGGAGGTGGGAGTCCAGCGGCACACCAGGAGCTGGAAGACATGGAGAAAATGGTGGCCACAGTCATCAGTTGGGATACGGTGCCAGGAGTAGTGGATCCGGACACTGCTCAACATGACCTGACACAACATCAACAGGGTGAGTACCGACCAGGGACTGGGGGGACGGGGGGAGATGGGCACAATGGCACACATTCACAATTAAGTAGAGCACACTGCACACCCACAATGACTCTGGATCATGTCCCTGATCTCCTTGGCATACTGCAGCACGCATAGAAACAGCAAGTAGGCCCCCGTCGACAATGTGCCCGGAGGGGGCCCTCCCCACACATCACTAATCTCACAACAAACCCATACACATGTGCTGAACCCAGCAAAGCTGCGGGTCCGTGAGCCACACTGACAATGCAAGTGACACTGCATGACGATTTGCATGGCTGCAGTCCAATTATCATGACATGGTGCACGCCACAACACTGAGGTGACTGAGTGTGGACCACATCCGGAAAGGAGCAGGTCACACTTTGACACATCCACGTGCACAAACAACCCCTGACGTCAACAACACATCTGCGGACAAACCATGCCCAAGAGTCACAACTCGACCAAGAGCCCAATTTACCCAAATCCGCAACATCTCAGCACTGTAGAAGCACAGAAGTCAAAGGCACACCGCCTGAAAGGGATAAGGGGCAGCCAAATCAGAGCTGCAGGGGCGACTCACCCACAATGCAGCACACACACATAAGAATAAGAGCACCTCAACATTGACAACAATGTGGTACAAACTGCAACACTTTCACAACAGAACACAGGACACAACTGGTGCCGCATGTGTGTACAAAATGGCCAATCACATCTGGCATAGCAGGAAACTGTGAGATGACAATGTATGAGTACAACCTCACATCCGTGATGTAGTACAAATGTCCACTGTCCCGCATCAAATAGGCATCTCCTCACAAACAGTCACAATGTACATTGTCATGCAGTCTGTATGTAAACTCCGCCAATGCATCAACATACATGGAACACACTGTGAAACGGCATCTCCCCTTTACATTGCAGAGGGACAATCAACACCTCCTGCAGAGCAGACCCTACATCACGTCAGTGATGATGGAGACGACCCCCAGGACATCGACTACGACGAACTCCAACGGTTCATGGACAACCTCCGCACCCCACCTCCAGTAGCAGGGCAGCCCAGCACCATCGAGGTGATCTCACCCCCTGCACAGACCACACAGCAGGAAGCACCCACCACCACGTCTGGCTCCCAGCACCTCACCGAAGAACACATGGCGTTCCAACGCCATGTGTTAGACTGCCAGAAGGAGCTGGCTGAACAGGTGCGGGTGGGGTTCGACCTCATGGCAGCCAAACTAGATGCCATACGTGGGTGTCTAAGTCCCATCAGGGACCACTTACACTCCCTAACGGACACCCACAGTCCGCCCCATGCCCTCCAACAATCCATGGCTGGCGTCGCTGGAGTCATGACTCGAAGACAACAACAACTGTCTAGTCAGAGTGGCTACAGCGATGTCATCCGTGATTTGGGAAACATAAGGAGGGTCATGGAGAACATGGAGCGGATGCAGGCGCAAAGAATGGCTACCACGGCTGCACACGAGAAAGCTGTAGATGGGATCTTCCATGCCCTGCAGATCCTCATCATGGGAGTGATGCCACAAGACATTGTGCAGATGAATGCTGCTGCTACTCCTACATCCACATCTCCGGCCCCTGATGTGTCAGTGTCACACAGTGCTGCAAACCAAACACCACCACCCACATGTGAGGCACATGAAACGTCAGAGGACGAAGATGAGGATGAATCTGCCTCAGTGGTATGAGGAAGCAGTAGCATTAATCTCCGCCATATGGCTTGTTTCTGCTTGGATCTGCCCTCTGCATCATGCCCTGGAATAACACCTTCCACTGTCCCCCGACACACTCTGCGACACTAACCTTGGACCTCGACATGGACTGCCATATTTTGTATGCTCAACAATGACACAGCAATCAGCCTGCGGACTGGACTCTTCCCCTTCCGAGTAACTTGTCAATCACTAAAGGACTCTGGCTGGCCCTCCAAGGGGCAACATTGTGAAGTGTTGTCTGCATGGCCCAGTACTAAGACAGCTTCAACACTCCACTGAACGTGAATAATACATTCTAATACACACAGATGTGTCATGTCTATGATTAATCAAGTATGAAAGCATGGACGAATGTAGGGGCAGTGATACCCCCTTACGTCCATGTAGCTCATGTTGTGGGACTTGAGTCACAGGGTGCATCCCTGCATCATGGTGGTACATATTTGACCCCAAAAGAAGCCCTGTTGTCAATTGTAGGTCACATATGACAGCCTATATGTAATGATTTGGGACACATGTGAAACGCTGATGAGTGGGAATCCGTACTATCTTTGACACACAGAAATGGCATTTCGAATACGTGACATCCTAAACAGCCTCTCTGTACAGAGGTGACACACCCACCATCTATTTCCAATTTGTGAGATTGTTAGCACTACATGTTGCACTTACACTTGTCAGAGTGATGTGCTTGTACAGAGGAGTAACATGCACACAGGGAATGTGTGTTGTAATGAATTTATTTGCACATGCTGTGCCTGTGGTCATTTTGTACTGTCCCATGATTGCTAAGGACTGTGACAATGTGACGTGCTCATGTGAAGAAATTGTCAATGATGGTGTTCCTACGGGCTATTCCTGCTGCTGCTGCAGTGGGGTGTGGTCCACCTGCCTCATCTTCCTCATCATCGTCCGGTGCATCTGGCACTTGTAGCCATGGGGCATTGGTGCGTACACATATGTTGTGCAACACACAACATGCAACGATCATCTTGCACACGATGCCTGGGCTGTACAGGAGCCTTCCTCCTGTGATGTCCAGGCACCTGAAACGTGACTTCAACACGCCAAATGTGCGTTCCACAATACCCCTGGTGCGTTTGTTGGCCGCATTGTACTGCCTCTGGGCCTGTGTGTTCGGGGCTCGGAGGGGTGTCATCATCCAAGGGCAGAGTGCATATCCTTGATCACCTGTGACAGTGCAGAGAAACATGAGTCAAAAGTTGGTTCTGCATGATGTGTTGGCAGGCTCACTAGTTCATTGGTGTGTGATATGTGTGACTTAGTGATTCCTGTTTGACAGGTACTGCTTGTAGCAAATGTGCGGCATCAATGTGTATTACGTAGCCTCACTGCTGCTCCTCCCTCCCCCCGAGCCTATTTACTAGCGCAGCGCGGTTGCATCACTTGCACTCCTACGGCACACCATTGTCATGCCTGTCTTCGCATGTCCACAAGCCTGACAACGACACTGTGATGTTGTGCGTTGAAGGTGGGTGGCCACGTGTGTGTAGGCCTATGGTGAGGATAGGGCGGACACAGATGTAGAGTTCATGACTGGCTGAACTCGCGATGCGGTTGAGGGTAGACCTTTGGCCTATGCTGCGGTAATAGCGACACACACAACATTTGGCATGTATGATCCCAGCCCCCGAGCGGGCTTGCACACCTTCATTTATCCCTTTGGCCGAGCCCGCACTCTGGGGGCATGCTACATCGCAACATTGTCCATTGCGGGACGGGTGGCGCCGACACTACAACAGAGACACACGCATTAGTTACTTCCTTGGCAAGGCCAACACTTAGCAATGCCCAGAGCCCCGGGCTGATTATTCACACCCCTACGCTGGCCTGGCGTACGCCGGGCCAGCTCACTCCGCTCACGCTTAAAGGGGGGGACGTAACAAGCTACATTTCCGCACTCTTCCCCACTGCCTGGGGTAACATGGTTGCGTCCACTGTCCACTACACTCCAAACACCAGCAGTATATGTCAACATGGACTTGTCTGTGGTCTGCATACTGCAGTCTGGCCAGCACATCCACGCCACACTTGGCATTGTGTACATTCTCATTCATGGGTCACTTGCCTCCTTCGCACATGCCTGGTTCCCACCTCTCCCCACATTCTGCTATTGTGTGGCTGAGGTGCCATGCCGTTGATGGCTTGTGTACATGGCTAGCCCAGGTTACCACAGTAAGTTGTGCTGTCGTGTCTGGTAGGTGGGCATGTTGAAGGCATGTTGTATGTGAGTTTGTAACGTGTGCATTCCCAGAGTCGTGAGTTGCATGACTGTGGAGTTGAGGTGTGTGGTGTGCACATTTGGTACTTACCAACGAGCAATGCATTCCCATAGGTGCCAGCCTCAAAGCGCTCTGGTCTGGGCTCCCTTTTATGGTGCAGGTTGTCGTCCGACTTAACACCAGGTGTTAAATCCCTGCTGCTAACGCGCCTTATCGCCTGTTTTGGGATCTTATCGCCGATCTGGCTGGTCGTTGAGAATATTGCGAAGTGGTGTTATCGCAGCTTTTTGCACGGGAACGCCTACTCTGCATCTCATTAGCGTTAGTTGCCGGTGTCATCCGTGGCGATGTTTTTTGCGGCTGCTATCGCAGGAAAACTGGCAATATCGGCTGTTAGCACCAGCTTGTGAATAGGGCGATAAATCTATCGCCACTTTGGCTGCGATAAAGTGCCGCTAACTTGGCGGTAAGTCCTTGAGAATATGCCCCTGTGTTTTCTAATCTTATCTTGTATCATGGACTGCGCCACCCGGGGACCTGAATTTTTCACAATACAGGCTTCTTTGAGGCCGTAGGTCACCCTGTGGAATGCGGACCTAATTAGCGATCTCTTTGTTTCCCTGCGCCCTACGCCGTCAGTTCACCAGTTCCAGCCTCGTTCATCACTATATAAGTGACAGGCTCATCACCGGTTGTCTTGATCCTGCCATCCGAGTGAGGACGTTACATGCGCGCGTCTCAGGTAACACACACTTCCCGCAGTTGGCGCCTTTTTCTCTCAGTGTGTTACGCTATTCTGATAGAGTGCTTAGCTTATACGATAATGCCGGATTCTTTGCAGACACACCCTTTGGGTTTTCTCTATATCTTTGTGTGGCGCTTTTGTTTATATGCGATATCTGCTTTCTCATTATGCTTCACTTAGACTGCCGCTGTTAATATGCCGGAGTCCTTGCAGATACACCCTTCGGGCTTTTCAAGTTGTGTGTGACGCTTTTGTTTACATGTTTAGCTTGCTTATTCACCACCGCTTCAGTTTAGGCTGCCGTTTACAACCGACAGGCCCCTTGGTTTTTGGCGAAACTGGCCACTACTCTGTGCCACACTGTTAAGTATTTTAATCAGCGTGTTGGCACGCTTATTCACAGGGGTAATCCTTTGGAATTTCTCTAAGCTTCTGTGTGGCCCTTTTATCTATATGCTATGTCTGCTTTCTCGTTATGCCTCTCTTAGACTGTTGCAGTGCTTTAAATGGGCCGGTACTCACCGGTACTGAGTACCGGCACTTCTGAATTTTCTGGCCGTCAGTACCGGCACTTTTCTTAGGTGAGGGAGAGTACCGGTACCCTCATTGAGAGCACAGCAGGCTCAGGTTACTTATCTCCTCCTGCTCAGGGCAGATGCCGCCCTGCTTCCGAGGAGCTTGCAAGTCACTGAGCCCCTCAGTGGCCTTTTGCACAATCGCTGCTGGAGATTCCAGCAGCTCTCACTTGAATGTCTCCAGACTGCAGGGGGTTGAGAGGGCTTGCCTTGCGTCATGCTCTGATCAGCAGGACAGGGTCTAGACAGACCCTGCACTGTTGATCAGGTGCGCAATGGCTATTAGGCTTAAAATGCTTAAGGTGCCTCCACCCCCTTCCTCAATCAGGCGTGTGAAATGGGCTGGGGCTGCCAGTCAGTAATCCTGTCCCATTTAAGGAACTGTACTGGCCGTACTAAAGTGAGCGGCAGCAACAGACAATCCTCTACCTTCCCCAAAGCCGATTTTTTTCTCCATCTTTTTGTTCAGCACAGAGGCTGCTTTCCTTTGTGTGCCCCTCTGTTGAAGCAGGAACCGAAGATGTAAAGTGGATAAATGATGTTTACTAAACGCATTTCTCATGCGTTTTGATATGTGCTGTAACTGAAACAGAGGTCATTATGTATCATCATATCTTGCCCTTAGCCCCGCCCCTAGCCCCGCCCATTTGCCACACCTCTAACTCATTTTAATGAGTACCTGCACTTATTTCTTTCCATTTAAAGCACTGGACTGCTGTTGTTAATATGCCAGAGGATACATGTCCATTTTGGATAGTCAGACTTAGGCAGTCATGAGTTTACCGTCCGGCCCCTTTTTAACTCGCGTTCTCGGCCACCAGACGCCCACATGGGGATGTCCAATTTACTGCATTTTTACTCTTGTCTCGCTCTCGTGCGCTCTTGGAGCCTCTCAGAGCTATGATGTTTAGCACTATTATGTTATTTATTGTTGGTGGCACACGGCATCTCGGGTGCACTTTCCCCCTGCTCCTTGTGCCTTTCATACACTGCCTTTTTCATGCTACCAGGCCGTATCTTATTCAGTCCCTTCAGCTGCGGTTGTTTGGACAATATCACATTCCCAGCTTGTTGCTTTCTACCTAATTTAGGTGCGCATAGTCTGTCTGCACTACATCTGCTTTACACGTGCGTTGCTTTGTCCGCATTTTGCTCATTTTAGCAATGCATGTTCAACAACCAGGTTTGTCAGGGGGGCAATATACATGTGTTCCGTCTCTGTCTAGTCACGCCCCCATGCACCAGGCGTCTTGGCGGTGAGGTGCAGTTCAGCTAGTCAGTTCTTAATGCACGTTTTGTGCTTGCGCCATTTGCTATCATTATCAGATTTGGCAGTGGGGTGCAGTCCAGCTAGTAAGTTCTTAATGCACAAATTGTTTTTGCGCCATATGCTATCATTATCATGCTGAGACGCAGGCTAACTTGTCACTCACATGCCTTCCATTTGACCCTGCGCGATTCATACCTGGTCCACACGCATTATGCATTAAGTATACTTCAGATAGCTCTTTTCTTCATCTTAATTATTTGGCTGTTGCAGAGTGGTTTCATTGATGATTTTTAATTACTTTTGTCTCTTGTTACTCAAGTACTGATGTTGGGCCTTTATTTGTGAGCCCCATCATGGCACTTCTGCAGTTCTGCTAATAACAGTACTGGTTACTACACATGGAATCCTGAGGGTGATAGTGTGTCCTACGATTGACTGATACCTGCTTATCATTTCTAACACCCCATCATTGAACCATCTACTACTTGCATTTACCAATTAGGTCCTCATCCTCGGCTCCAACCCCTCAGCCTGGGACGACTCCTGGTGGCCAACGACGCTGGGAGCAGCCCCGACACCCACCGACCACGCACGCAACCTGGGAGTCATCCTCGACTCAACGCTCTCCATGGCCAAGCAAGTCAACGCAGTCTCATCCTCCTGCTTCAACACCCTCCGCATGCTTCGCAAGATCTACAGGTGGATCCCGACAGACACAAGAAGAACAGTCACCCAGGCCCTCGTCAGCAGCAGACTTGACTATGGGAACGCCCTCTACGCGGGAGCCCCGGCCAAGCTCATCAAGCGACTGCAACGCATACAAAACGCCTCCGCACGCCTGATCCTCGATGTACCACGCCACAGCCACATCACCCCCCACCTGAGGAACCTGCACTGGCTCCCCGTCGACAGGAGAATCTCCTTCAAACTCCTCATCCATGCACACAAGGCACTCCACAAGACTGGCCCAGCCTACCTCAACAGACGACTCCTCTTCTACGTCCCCAACCGCCAACTCCGCTCCGCCGACCTCTCCCTCGCCACCGTCCCTCGCATTCGAAGAACCACCACGGGCGGCAGATCCTTCTCCCACCTCGCCGCCAAGACCTGGAACACCCTTCCACTAAGCCTACGACAGACCCAAGACCTGCTGACCTTCAGGAGGCTACTCAAGACCTGGTTGTTCGACCAGTAGCAGCACCCCCCCCCCTTTTTTTTCCCCAGCGCCTTGAGACCCTCGCGGGTAAGTAGTGCGCTTTACAAATTCTGTGATTGATTGATTGAATTAAGGTATGCACTTTTTCTATCCCTGTGTACAGGTGTTCTTCACAGGGAACGGGGTGGTGAATCACTAGGCTACCATACATTCATGCCAAGAACCAACCCCTTATTCCCCTTATGTCTATTTTCTTGAGGTTGTGATGTACTTTGTAACCAGGCCTTGGGGATCAATATAGACAATGCCCCCCCTCCCAAGTTTCTGACACCAATAATGATGCCCTATGATCATTTATAACTAGCGATTACATGATACGCACCTAGCCTCTTTTAATTTCTAGTTTTTAATTTTTAACACACATCACAGGTTTTATGTGTTCTTTGTATCGTTGTTGTAAATGTGCATATATTTATGTGTGGCACAACAGAAGTATGTTTTTTTAGTATCACATGTTTTTATACACTGTACCGTCATATACAGTCTGTTATTTCAGTTGATCCTAGTCTTCCCCCTGTTTTCCTTTCCTCCTTTGTAGGTCTCCCTCTCTTCCTGTGGTCTTAGTGATTGTTACCAAACTACAATGTGTCTATTGTCATTCCACATGTCTATCGTGTCACGTGTACTTTCATGTGGTGTCTATATATGTATATATTCATGTATTTTATATTGTTACTTTCAGCCCTGATGAAGTTCAGTCTTGTCGGAACGAAACGGGTTGGCTGGAGCTTATCTTATAACATTGTCTAAATAAAGGAATTCAAATACCAAGGAACTTTGTCCGTTTACATCTTTGAAGATACATTCCAGTGGTGCACCTCTCCACTCTCATTCATTCCTTGATCTGCCTTGCAGTTTGCACGCAACAACGGCAGGTGCAGGAGCTGCATGTGCACACGCCTGAAGACGTTTCAAACGAATATTCACAAAAAGGAACACAGCAGTATAGTGCGGCCTTATAAGTTCGCCGTTGGTTTGTCTTGTAGTTAAAATACATTATGTGTTTGAAGCGAACTATTTCTTTACAGTTGTACAGACTGGAGTGGAAAAAGCAGATTTTCCACCTCTGGTGTTCATGCTTTCCCTACTGTTGTGCAGACTGAAGTGGGAAAAGTACCTTTTTCCCATCAGGAGTCCAGCGCTTCCCCTTCTGTTGCACAGACTGGAGTGGAAATAGTAATATTTCCCCCTCCGGAGTCCAACGCTTTCCCTACTGTTGCACAGACTGGATTGGGAACAGTAAATTTTCCTCATCCGGAGTTCAACGATTTCCCTACTGTTGCGCAGACTGGAGTGGGAATAGTAAATTACCCCCCTTCGCTTTCCAACGCTTTCCCTACTGTTGCGCACACTGGAGTGGAAATTGTAAATTTCCCCCATTCCGGAGTCAAACACTTTCCCTACTGTTGCGCAGACTGGAGTGGCAATAGTAAATTTCCCCCCTCCGAAGTCCAAAACTTTCCCTACTGTTGTTCAGACTACAGTGAGAATAGTAATTAGTGAATTGTGCATATAGATATTGTTTATATAGTAGTAAATTTAAGATAAAAATTAATACAATGTAAAATATATATTTCAATGATAGTGTTATGTTATATATATGTTTAAATAAACATATAAATATACGTATGTTTATGTGTGCATTTTTATGTAAGTATATATTTATATATATATTATTAAATGTTACTTAAATATATTTACTTTACGTTATATTTAAGTTATATATTAAAATATTTTATATTTACTATGTTATACTATAATACATATAAACATTCAATATTTTTGTATTATGTTACGATATTATTGTTAAACGATATTCTTTTTCAATATTTTTGTACTTACTGTTATAGGTATACAAAAACGATATTTTTGACGCAAAATTTTTGTATCACGATATTTGTGTTCCCGATATTATGTCAGATATTATGTCAGTGATCCCAAGGCCAAGCGACAACACTAGCTGAGGAAAATCAGCAACAAACCAAGTCAATCGTCATCTAAATGATCTTCAAAAAGTTCCTCAGTATCATTATCAAGTGAAAGTGAAGAAGATGGTTGTGCAATGTCGATGTTTACCTCAGAAAAACGTGTGCATGTTGGACTGGCTGCATGTGAAGAAAAATACAGATCAATGAAAAGTGGGCATAAAAAAGAACCAAAGTAATTTAAACAATGTCCGAAGATTACTCTTAAAGTAAACGGTTGCTCAATATCTTTTATTATCAACAGTGGTGCATCGATAAACATTATGCCTGAGGAGAAATACAATGAACTATCTCCATTGTTCCGACTTACGCCATTGAAAACTAAAGTGTACACATGGACTGCATCGATGCCATTAAAAAGTCAAGATTCATTTGTAGCAACGATGAAACACAAGAAATCAAAAGTACAAGCACCCATTCATGTACTTCAAGGTACGGCATCAAGTGCCTGTATACATGCTGAGATTGGACTGATATCAGTGAACTATAACATGAATGCTCATCACGAAAAAGTAAGTCAGTACCCTTCGTTGTTTCATGGGTTAGGAAAACTCAAGACTATGAAAGTACAAGTACACATAAATGAGGACGTCTGTCCATTGCTCAAAGACACAGACAAATTGCATTTCATTTACAGGAAGCAGTTGAAAAAGAACTTGAATCATTACTCAAATATGATTTCATTGAGCGTTCCACTAGTCCAACGCTGTGGGTTTCTCCCATAGTGGTAGTACCCAACAGCACAATGAAGGAGTGATACACATTTAGCAGTGGTGTGGGCTTGTTACCATTTCCACGTATTTTTATATGGAGAGCCTTTCACACTTGTGATGGATCATTAAGCATGATTGACCATCTTTGGCAATCCAAAGGCTAAGACGCCTCCTCGCATTGAACTTGGGGTCTACATTTACAAGAGTGCAAGTACACAATCATGCACCATCCAGGGAAAGATCAAAACACTGCTGACTACTTCGCAAGAGTGCCTCTACAGTGCCCTGGCACCGCTTTCAAGACAGCTGAAGCCTACATACATTTCTTTGTGAAATCAAGCAACCCCAGCTGCCATTTCGTTGGAACAAATTGTCACTGCCACAAGTTAAGATAGTGACATGTTAAAACTAAACGACATTATTACACATCATGTCTTGGAGCCAGCACCCGCGACCTCTTACCAGTGGCAGTTAATACCAGAAGTTTAAAAATGTCAAAGACGAACTGTCCGTTACTCAAAGAGGCATTATCTTGAGAGGCTTGAGAATTGTTATTCTGCAGATTCTGCGACAACAGATAATTGAAGTGGCCCAAATAGGACATCATGGAATCGTTGCCACAAAACGTGAGTCTGGTTTCCTCACCTTGATGAGAGAGTTAAAAGAGAATAGAATGCCTGTCATCTATGGAACTGCCTTTCATCGAAAACCACTAAAGACCCCTTGAACATGTCAGTGTGGCCAAAGCAATTATGGGAAAGTATTGTCGTTGACTTCCTCAGTCTTCTTGAGAATGGACATCACCTGATGATGATTGTTGATGAATACACCAGTTTTCCATTGATAGAAGATCTCTCATCTACCACTCAAGATAGTCATTGACAGATTAGACAGCATCTTTGTGACATGGAGTGTTCCTGTGATCTTAAAATCTAACAATGGCCCACCTTTCAACAGTCAACAATTCAGAGACTTTCTCAGCCATCTTAATGTGAAGCATCAGAAGAGCACACCTCTTTGGCCACAGGCCAGTGGCCTTGTCGAGCGTTTCATGAGTACTCTAAGGAAAGCTGGTCAGTGTGCTGTATTGGAAAAGCTCGACCTTAAAACTGTCTTGAATTCTACTCTTTGAGCTCACCGTTCGACCTCTCACTCGACCACAGGTGAAAGCCCTGCAACTTTGATGTTCGGGAGAGCCATGATAAACAAGTTACCTCAAAGGACAAACTGAAGAGCAAGTGCTGAGGAAGACAGCCGTAAAGACGTGGATCATAAAAGGAAAATGCAGGCTTATGCATACATGCGCCAACATACAGAAATTACTTTCACTAAAGGAGATCGAGTGCTTGTCCATCAGTCTAGTAAATGAAAATCAGATGCTCCCGGATCACTGACAAAATATTGAGTGACAGAATATCGTGTTCCCAAAATATTGGGACATAAATATCGATGTCAAAAATATCGACATCCTATCTTCATAATGGTAAGTACCAAAATATCGGAAAAAAAATATCGTTGTTACAAATATCGAAGTACAAAATATCGTTTTTTTAAAATGTATAAAAAATAATGTTAAATAATTTAAATAATACATATAACTTTAAAAAAATATTTAGAATTATTAGAAAATGTTAACAATTATAAGTAATAAATGTAATGTAAAAATAAATTAAACATACATATATAAAATGTAATATATATATTTACTTAATAATAATTAAGAAATAATTATTTTAATAAATTATAAAATGTTAGAAATATAATAAAAATTATAAATACATATATACATACATACACCTGTAACATAAAAATAAAATATATATATATATATATATTATAAATTAAAATATTAAAATATTTATTATTTTTTAGAACTACATTTTACACTACATTGAGTACAACAGTAGGGAAAGTGTTGGATAGCGGAGGTGAATAAATTACTATTCCCACTCCAGCAAGTGCAACAGTAGGGAAAGTGTTGGATAGCGGAGGGGAATCATTTACTATTCCCACTCCAGCGAGTGCAACAGTAGGGAAAGTGTTGGATAGCGGAGGGGAATAATTTACTATTCCCACTCCAATTAATGCAACAGTAGGGAAAGTGTTGGATAGCGGAGGGGAATAATTTACTATACCCACTCCAATGAGTGCAACAGTAGGGAAAGTGTTGGATAGCAAAGGGGAAAAAATTACTATTCCAACTCCAGCGAGTGCAACAGTAGGGAAAGTGTTGGATAGCGTAGGGGTAAAAATGACTATTCCCACTCCAAGGAGTGCAACAGTAGGGAAAGTGTTGGATAGCGTAGGGGATAAAATTACTATTCCCACTCCAGGGAGCGAACCAGTAGGGAAAGTGTTGGATAGCTGAGGGGTAACAATTACTATTCCCACTCCAGCAAGTGCAACAGTAGGGAAAGTGTTGGATAGCGTAGGGGTAAAAATTACTATTCCCACTCCAGCGAGTGCAACAGTAGGGAAAGTGTTGGATAGCGGAGGGGAATAATTTACTATTCCCACTCCAATGAATGCAACAGTAGGGAAAGTGTTGGATAGCGAAGGAGAAAAAATTACTATTCCCACTCCAGCAAGTGCAACAGTAGGGAAAGTGTTGGATAGCTGAGGGGTAACAATTACTATTCCCACTCCAGCGAGTGCAACAGTAGGGAAAGTGTTGGATAGCGGAGGGGAATAATTTACTATTCCAACTCAAATGAGTGCAACACTAGGGAAAGTGTTGGATAGCTAAGGGGAAAAAATTACTATTCCCACTCCAGCAAGTGCAACAGCACTGAAAGTGTTGGATAGCGGAGACATAAAAATTACTATTCCCACTCCAGCAAGTGCATAGTAGGGAAAGTGTTGGATAGCGTAGGGGTAAAAATTACTATTCCCACTCCAGCGAGTGCAACAGTAGGGAAAGTGTTGGATAGCGTAGGTGTAAAAATTACTATTCCCACTACAGCGAGTGCAACAGTAGGGAAAGTGTTGGATAGCGGAGGGGAATAGTTTACTATTCCCACTCCAATGAGTGCAACAGTAGGGAAAGTGTTGGATAGTGTAGTGGATAAAATTACTATTCCCACTCCAGGGAGTGCAACAGTAGGGAAAGTGTTGGATAGCGGAGTGGTAAAAATTACTAATCCCACTCCAACTAATACAACGTTAGAGAAAGTGTTGGATACCGTAGGGGTAAAAATTACTATTCCCACTCCAGGGAGTGCAACAGTAGGGAAAGTGTTGGATAGCGGAGGGAATAAAACAAAACATTACAGCTATTGAACCTAAATCCCCAAACAAAATAAAAACAAAACAATTACTAACAATATTTATCAATTAATAAAAGAATATTAATAATCAACTAATGATTAATTTATTTAAAGTATATTACTTTCAACCCTCTACCCCAATAAACACAAAAACACACACCTAAAAATATTTACACAATTTCCATAACTAATTTTACATTAATAAATTAATAACAATTAACAACAAATCATTAATTAATTTTAAAAAAATTCTTCCCAACATTTACAACTATAAACACCACAACTCACACATCAAAATTATTCCACAATTAGCATATTTAATATTTAATTAATTAATTAGAATTAATTAAAAAATTATTAATTATATATATTTTACCTCCATCATATTCCCCTATAAATGACACCACCAATGTCGTAAAACATGACACAATTAACATAATTTATCAACAGTTAATTATTTAATAACAATTAACAAGCAAAATAAAAACAATTAATAATAAATTAATTCACACAATTAATAATAAATTAATTCACACAATTAACACTATAAAATAACATTAAATAAGTATTATATTATAAATATAAAAAAATGTATTAAAATTAAATTACTTCCCACCCTACTCCCCTAACAACCCACAACGCACTCCTAAAAAAATGACACAATTAACATAATGACCAATTAATTAATAATATTTAACAACAAATTAATAAATAATTATTAATAAATTTATTACCACAATTAACAATATTAAATACATAAATATAAATTATTAAAAATATTAATTAATTAATTATAATTAAATTACTTCCCACCCCACTCCCCTATCAACCCACAACCCACTACTAAATTAATGACACAATTAACATAATTACCATTTAATTAATAACTAACAACCAATTAATAAATAATTAATAATAAATTAATCCCCACAAGTAACAATATAAAATATTAAATACATAAATATTAATTAATAAAAAATATTAATACATTAATTATAATTAAATTAATTCCCTCCCTATTCCCCTATAAACCCACAACCCGCTACGGAACTAAAACGCAAAAAGTAATTAAAATAAAATTACTAACTTCTAAAAATTATTAATAAATGAATTATAATTAAATTACTTCCCACCCTATTCCCCTATAAACCCACAACCCGCTACGGAACTAAAACGCAAAATGTAATTAAAATAAAATTAATAACTTCTAAAAATGTAACACATATTAAAAAATAAATGCAATACTTAGACAAAGAAATAGAACACATACATTTAAAATACATACTAAAATACATAACACTAACTAAAAAAACAATATTTTTAACAACTATCTGGCACATGCATCAAGGTAGGCTTTTGCGATTCCTTAATTGCGATTATTAAGGAATCGCAATTAAGGAATCGCAAAAGCCTATGCATGTAGGAATCGCTATAAAAATAGCGATTCCTAAACATTCCTTAATTGCGACTCGCTAATTGCGAGTCGCAATTAAGAATACCTCCCATTAATTCCTATGGGCCTAGAGGCCCATAGGAATGAATGGGAAGACATTCTCAATTTGCGATTCGCAATTAGAGAATCGCAAATTGAGAATGCAATTTCAAGGGTGCCAGGGTGTCAAAAGGACCCCCTGTTGCACCCCTGAAATCTGCATATGAGTACATCTTGCACACACACATGCCCCAAGGGCATGTGTGTGTGTAAATGGAACTTTGAAAAATGCACTTTAGTGCATTTTTCAAAGTTTTTACAAATTACCATGAAGTTCAACTTCATGGTAATTTGCGCCCCTATTAGCGAAATCGCTAATTTTTTTACTTTAATGCATTGCATTTAAGGAATCTCAATTTGCGATTTCTTAAATGCAATCGCAATTTGAGAATTCGCAATTAATTGCGAATTCTCAAATTGCGAGGGCCTTGACCCTTGATGCATCGCAAAAGGTAATTTTGCGATCGCAAACGGCCGATTTTTGATATTCATGACTTCGATATTGTTAAAAACGATATTACTTACCTTAGACTCGATATTCTTGATTACGATATTCTGACAGTCGATATTTTTGTATCACGATATTCTGTATTCGATATTAGTGCAAGTCGACATAAAAAACTCGATATTTAGACTGTTTACCGATGCTCGCTTCAATGCTGAGCCATTTCATGTTATGACCAGCAAAGGACACATGGAGACTTCCCAACATCCTGGTAAGTCCAATACGTGAGATTCCTTGCATTTCCGACATGTGGCTCATCGCTCATCAGGCACGGATGTCAATGTGCAGACTGGGACTGAAAGGACAATTGAAAACCCCTGACTGCTGTTGTTCCTACATCACCAACGCAGATCATGGAAATTTCTAATGCCTTTCGCCAGTTACCCAAGACACAATCGGGATGTGTGATCAGTGCACCAACAAGACTCTTCGAAGAGCTAGGATTTTATATATATATTTGAAATTGTTTTAATTTTTTTTATTTAACAGATGAGGAGATGTAATCGTGTGAGTTAGCAACGATGGAACCCTTTTGGCTCCGATGTACTCCGTAGAACTGTGATCTAAGTGTTAGAGTGTAGTGAAGTGAATGCAGGTTTAGAATGTTGAGTTCGCGGATACACGCAGACGAATAAAGACGCATCATACCAAGCTCCGTGTGTGGCGTAGTCATTGGCGGGTGCCCAGGCTGGGAAGGACACTACAGCAAGTTAGACCGAGAGGTGTGATGACTGTAAGGGGAGTGAAAAAGGTTGAAGACCGGCGTGCAGACCGACAGTGGTCACATCCAAGATCCTGGGAAACCCTGTAATAGTGTTTGGATGGATTTTATAGGGCCTTTGCATGGTGTGAAGAATGATGTAAGATACACACTGGTTATGGTTGATGTGCATTTAAAGTGGTTGATTGTCAAGTTTATGAGGGAGGTGACAACCAAGAGTAACATTTCTGTTTTGGAAGCAGTGTTTAGGTAGGAGGGCTTTCCTCTTATACTCATAACAGACAATGGCACTTAACTCATATCCCATGACATGAAAATGCTTTTGGAGAGTTGTGGTGTTAACCATAGGCACACTTCTTTATACAACCCCTGTAGGAAAGTAGGATCTGCTTTTATGGTTACCCCCACTTTTTGCCTAGTGCCATGCTGTTTCTTACTAGTCTGACTGGGATCCTGCTAATCAGGACCGCAGTCTCTGTGTTTTCTCCCCTAAATTGGCATGGTAAGTACTTAGGTACATCCCAGATTGGACACTGGTGTACCCTTATCCGTCCCTAGTATATGGTACTAAGGTACCCAGGGCATAGGTACACCAGGGGTCTCCCATGGGCTGAAGCATGCATTATGCCACCCATGGGGGATCATTCAAACTGTAACTACAGGCATGCCATTGCAGCCTGTGTAAGCTGGTGCTAGCACCACTTTCAACAGATATAGGTTTCCCTATATCTGAGGTCACTGCCATTAAAACCTATAAGTCACCCCTAAAGCAGGCCTTTCAATCCAGAAGGCAGGGTGCTCGGTTATAAGTTTGAGGGTGCCCCTGCATGAGCAGGACACCCCTACAACATTTGGAGTCCATTCTCCCCGGTTGTAAGTGCATCAGCCATTACGAGACACAGAGTGGCCATGCGTCATTATGCGATGACCATCTCTAAACTGGCTGTAACGAACCCTATCATGTTTGGTATTAAACATGTTGGAATCATACCCCCACACCATAAACAGTGTAGGAGTTATGATTCTGATAACGCCGGATTCCACTATAAAGTTTACTAGGAACCCTCGGTCGACTGGATCTTTATTACCTGCTGAGAAGTGTAAAGGGGAGAAACAATACATTCGTACCAACCCCGCCTGAACCAATTAAGTAGACTCGAAAGGATCACTGACTCCGAATTCCAACTTTTGGGGTTTATTACAAAACCAAAAATAACTGAACATACAGACACCTCAGGACGAGGTTGTAAAAGTACATAGGCACTAATACAAAATCCATCCTATGAATCAATCTAATCCGATACAACATAAAGAGAATAAGCAATTCCAAAAAGGCAATAACTGCACCAACATCTATATTAGTCTTCATTAGTGGTTTTGCTGAAAATCAATAAATCTATCCCTACTCTATCTCTAAAATGGCATCCCTACTTAACATTGTCCCACGCAAGATCAAGAAAAGGTGTCAGTTCGTGAAGACTTCCTAAGAAGTAAACTCACGTTGTAAAAGTCGGTAGCCCAGTTAGCAAATCGTTCTAAGTCTTCATTCTAAGAATTGATCCCTTCCTTCTACCCTCTAACGACCCTCTGCTCACTCTGACTTCAGACTTCTCTCCTGAGACTCATGCCTCGGGGCACTGTCCCTAATACAAAATTCATAATTGTTAACCACGCCCCCTGAAACACCTCTTCTGGCCAGGCACCTCTTGTAGGTAATTTTCCACCAAAACTTGTACTCGGTCCAGCGACAGTTGGTGTGTCCTTGGGTCTCAGGCTTCTTCAGCAAAAGAAAATATCAACTCCCAATTATCAGCATTCCGAAATACTTTGTTGCAGGTCTCCTCCATACCTAACTCCTAAACAAAAGACGTTTTCTCTAACTAACGAGAACGGTGTCCTTGCACCTGCAACAAGAACATGAGAACAGAACAACCTTGCACGTACATGAATTTCGCTGACTGCCTCAAATGAGAGCTTTACCAGGGGAAAATGCATTTCAGGCCTACACAAACCAACTAACATAAGAAACGAATAGGCCTTTCTTAGCAAAACGTAAATGTTCATTTAGGCCTTTACACATCAAAACTTACACACATTAATAATACTTTTGCTACAACATCTAATATTATTACATTTTAACATAACTCAATACGTCTTCGTGCAATCTTCATCATGGTGCACATTTTAAATCTAATACATTACATTGCACATAAGCTACTTCATTAAACATTTAAATGAGCATCAAGAATTACATAATTCCCTCTAAATGCCATTTTACGTTTCTTGAATGGCACAACTCATCCTAACATTTCATTTACCACGAATTATTACAACACAGGTTACTAACTAATATTAATACACATAAGAATATATGCGGGTACGGACTATTCGTGAATATGATGTACCCCTACAATTTTCAGAATATCACTGTGCTCTATCAGTTCCCCCCTCTGATGACTAGTGTCATCAACAAAATCACAACTCCCTGGAGAAAGGACCGACCTAAACAGAGCTTGTAGCCACTCTTCCCTGTCGGAACCTTTCTAAATTCTTGATATTCTCATAATGACTGTCCTGCAGTCTAGCCATCCTTACTTCTCGCTCCCTAAAGGACCTTTCAACTTGATCTGCCCTGTACCACTGATTAGCCCTCACAAAACCCCACAAACAACCCACCCAAACCACGATTATAATGATAGGCTTCAGAATGTAACCAAGAATGCCCTTTCCCAAGCTCGCAAACCAACTCCCCACTTTACCAAATCCTTTACCAACTTTCTCCCAAACTCCCTCTTCAGTCAGATCCTGGATCTCATTATGAATCTCAGTGATGTTACTTATATACTTCTTCAGATCTTTACTATTATCTGGTATATAAGTACAGCACTCTTGCACTTTCAACATTTTACAGACTCCGCCCTCTTTTGCCAATAGAACATCCAAAGCAAGACGGTTCTGCATCACCATCGTCCTTATCGACAACATCTCTCCATCAACCAGCAATAGTGATTTAGCTGTATTCGTAGACAACTTATCCACAACAGTCGCCAGCTTCCTAATCTTCACATCATTCAAAATCACTCCCAAACTTGGTATTACCGCTCCAAAAATATCTCCAATCACTCCTCCTGCACTTGCATCTCTCCTTACTCTAGAATGCACTCCTCCTTCCAGGAGTTCTAGCTCCTCTACATGGTAAATCTTGGGGAAAACAGCTGCCAGGCAACAAGTACCATACCAATTGGCAGGCAATCTCACATAAGCATTTTTCCCACATACAAAGTACACTGTAGGCACCACTTGTACCGGACCCTGCAAAAAGTTCTTTGCTGACTCTTCCATAGTGAAAACGTGATCACACGCACTCTGTCCCACATAGACCTTATCATAATAGGCCTGGACACGTTTTACACATAGCTTCCCCTTCTGCTCCAGATCCAATGCTATTGGGCCATAGCTCCCCTTTGCTCTATGAGCCATCTCCTCCTGTGTCCAATCTAATGGACTTTCTCCAGTATCACGTGTTTGTGTTAGTTGTCTATATCTATACTCCACTTGATCTACAAACTTCTTTTCTACTTCTGTTAGTGAACAGGTTAAATTATGTCTGTGTGCATAAGCGGTATCCAATGATGTAGTCGGTATGAAATACTTCCCAATTCTGTCCTCCTGCTTATAATAGTCAAACTTGTTCAGGTGCTTGTATGCTGGAACCTCTGAAAGCACCGCATCATAATTGGAAAAGAAGTATTCATAATGACCTCTCCCATAAAACATGCTAAGCAACAGACTACATGAAATCCCATAAGTCAACGGGAGATGATGATATCTAATGCCCTCATCCACTGATGCAGGCAATTGCATACACACATAACAATCTCTCACATCCATCGTCTCAACATACTCAAATAGCAGCTTGGCATACGCATTAAGCTTAAAATCACCTCTAGACAAATCTACATGCAATCTACGACTATTTTGATCTAGCATAGCCTTTTCAGCTCCTATGGTGTCCTCTTTCTTAATAGAAGTACTAGGTGTAGGTGTCCCTTTCACCTCTACGACTTCTACCTCATGTGGAACAATAACTGACACTATAATAACTATGACTATTAAAACTATTACTCCTACTATAGGAGTACCTATCACACACTTGGACCTACGGTTAGGATTCCCAGGCTCCATCTTCTCTTGTCGGAGCAGTTCAATAAGAGGATACACAAAAGTCTCTTCTTTCCACCTCAAATTGATGCTCAAAAGTTCAAACAAAGTTCATTGAAATCCTGGAAAATCGTTCAAAGTTCAAGTTCTCTGGAATTATTTATACAGTCCAAAAAGACTTCCCTAGCCCTCTTTCTTCTTCTACTGGAAAGACCCTAATTTTATTCTTCTTCCACTCGGGCCTAGGTTATCTTCTTTGAAACACCTATTTACAGCTTACAGTTCATACGCAATCTATAATAAGTTCAGATCCAATTGCAGCTAAAACATGTTGCAAAATTTCAAGACGAACATCTACCAATTCATGAGGTGGGGGTTCAAATCCAAACATCGGGAAAACTAATTTGTGCAATATCAGGATTCGCACCTTGCTAAAAAATGGAGGTTTTGGAACCGTAATTGTCAACACTCCTTCAACTTCAAGTCCTGGAACTAACAGCCCCACATTAATTTTCAATAGAGGATTCCTGCTGATCACTTGCACGGATCTCAGTCTCCCGGAACTCGCTACTCCCGGCATCAGTTACTGCGTAAGTCCACTCCGGGGCAGCGTATCTCTGGCAAGGCACTCTTGTCCTTCTCGACCTCCTCAGGCCTCCTTGTGCTTGCTCTTCTTCACTCACTTCCGATTCTGATGTCTCAGACACAGGGGCAAGATCTCTTTCAGGGGCCAATCTTAGATTCTGCCTTCTCTGTCTTTCAGGCCACGATTCTTTCGCTCGGTCAGCCCTTTTGCTTTCTTCTCGAACACACTGCACACCACTTCATTCGGCTGAGTCTGACTCTATATCACTCGCAACGTTACCTTCTCCCTCAGAGTCAATACCTAGGTTTTGTGTAGCGTAACCCTCCTCAGCCTGGTCTGGTGAGCGACCAGCTTCGTCAGCAACCCTCACAGCTTGGCTTGTCCTCTCTCGTGGCCCTGCCGCCACAGCTGGATTTTCATTCACGAGAGGAGCTGTTTCTTCCGAGGGTTCTGAAACTCTGCGGGTGTGGGAGGCATGTATCCAATTCGGCAACCCTCCGCACTTCACCGCTGTGTTCGTTACCAGTATCACCTGGTAGGGGCCTCGCCACCGAGCATCCAGACAACTCTTCCTCACGTGCTTGCGGACAAGCACCCAGTCACCCGGGCACAGGTCGTAGCAGAGATCTCTTGAAGCCGGAACAGCAGCAGCTTCCACCTGCTGAGACACAGAACGGACCACATCAGCTAGTCCTTTGCAGTAATCAAGGATTAAGTCATCAGTGATGTTTATCAAGGCTGCTGGCAATCGCATCGCCCTCCCCGTAAGGATCTCATGCGGGGAAAGTCCGGTCCTCCTATCTGGGACACTGCGAACACTCATCAACACCAGAGGCAACGCATCAGGCCACTTCAGAGATGTAGACGAACACACTTTCGCCATCCGTGCTTTCAAAGTTCCATTTATCTGCTCCACTATTCCAGAAGCCTCTGGTCGGTAGCTATAATGGAGTCTCTGATCAACATTTAAAGCAGCGCAAAGCAATTTCATGATCTCGCTGTGGAAGTGTGTTCCTCTATCCGACTCCAACGAGGTTGGAAAACCAAACCTAGGAATCAACTCTCTCAACAACAGCTTCGCTACTGTAAGGGTATCAAATCTTCGTGTTGGGTAAGCTTCCACCCACCGTGAAAAAACTTACACCACCACTAGAATGTACCTCAGTCCATTGCACCTAGGCATTTCAATGAAATCAATCTGTATCCTATTGAAAGGTCCTCCCAACATCCCAATGTGACTCAGTGCAACCACAGTTTTCTTCCCAGCATTCATTTGTTGACAGGTAACACACCTATGACACACTGCTTCAGCAAACGCACGGAACCGTGGATTGTACCACGTTTGTCTGAACACTCGCACCATCGCATCTCTTCCAAGGTGCACAGCACCATGAATTTGCCTTGCCATCGGGCTCAATAGGTCATCTGGTAACACTGCTCGACCTTCACTTGAAACCCAAATACCGACATCCCCTTTCTCACATCCTGATCTGACCCATACATCCTTTTCCTCCTCTGAAGCTCCTTCCTGCAAGCACTTGAGTTCCTCCCAAGTGTCTGCCATGGCTAACATCATGCTGAGATCGGTTCTTTCTTGGCTCTCCAGTGTAATCTCCAGTAAATATACACCCTTGTTCAGCGCAAAAACGTGCAATCTCATCGGCATACTTATTTCCCACTGAAACAAAGTCTGTCCCCCTCCCATGTGCTGCGCACTTTACCACTGCTATTTCTCTGGGACGTTGCAGCGCTTCCAACAGTTGTCTCACATATTCTCCATTCCTGATGGGAGATTCAGATGATGTCAGGAAACCCCTCTGCGACCATAGCTGCCCGAAATCATGAACCACACCAAACCCATACTGGCTGTCGGTGTAGATGGTGATTCGGAGTTGATCAGCTGCCAGACAGGCACGAGTCAAGGCAATGATTTCGGCCACTTGTGCGGAGTATACTCCTTCTAAGCAAGCAGCTTCAACCACTCCAGTAATGGTACATACAGCAAACACTGCTCTCAAATGACCCACATTGTCTCTTAAACATGAACCATCGACAAAGAAAATTTCATCAGGGTCAGACAGAGGTTCATCAACAATGTCCGGTCTCGGTTTGGTGCAAAGTTCAGTCACATCAAGACAGTCATGGTCTTCACAATCTTCATCATCTACATTTGGCAATGGCATCAGTGTAGCAGGATTTAAAACAGAACACCTTTTCAGAGTCACATTCTCCGCGGCAAGTATGACTTGCTCGTAGTGTGTGAGTCTATTGTTTGTCAGATGCTGTGTTTTAGTCCTTGTCATCAAAAGCTCAACAGAATGCGGAACATGTACAATCAGTGGGTGACCCATGACAATGCTTTCACACCTTTCAATGCTGACACCTGTTGCAGCAACGGATTTGAGAGATCCGGGCAACGCTGAAGCTACTGGATCTAGAGTAGCTGAAAAATAGGCGACTGGTCTACGGACACCCCCATGACTCTGAGTCAGAACTGACAATGCGCAACCTTCTCGATCATAACAGAACAATGAAAAGGACTTGTTGTAGTCCGGCATTCCCAGAGCTGGAGCACGACATAGGCCCTCTCTCAACTCCAAGAACGCAATCAGACAGTCATGGTCCCATGGTACCGGATCACTCACATCCTTGTGCGTCAGCCTCTGCAGAGGCTTCGCCTTCAGCGAGAAATTGGGAATCCATTGGCGGCAGTAACCAACCATTCCCAAGAACATTCGGACTTCCTTCTGAGTGGTAGGCACAGTCATATTCATGATTGCCTCAATTCGATCTGGTGACACCTTTCTCTTGCCTTTCTCAAATCGATGACCCAAATACTGGACCTCACTCAGACAGTACTGTAACTTGTTTGGGGACACCTTGTGTCCATTCTCCGCTAAATGATTCAGTAAGGCAATTGTATCAATCCTGCAAGCATCCTCTGTTTCAGACGCAATGAGAAGATCGTCAATGTACTGCACGAGAACAGAATTCTGTGGCAATACGAGACTCTCAAGATTCTTTTTCAAGATCTGATTAAAGATTGACAGACTGTCAGTATACCCTTGAGGGATACGACACCACGTTAACACACGATCTTCCAGCCGGAAAGCAAATAAAAATTGGCTCTCCTCGTGCAAAGGTATCGAAAAGAATGCTTGGCACAAGTCAATCACAGTGAACCACTCTGTTTCACATGGAATCTGGAACAGTATCACGGATGGATTCGGTACCACTGGACAACACGGAACCACAATCGCGTTGACCTTTCGCAGGTCTTGCACGATTCTGAATTTCCCACTTGGTTTCTGTAATCTCATGATGGGTGAGTTGCATGGACTGCCCATTATCTCCTTCAGAATTCCCTGCTGAATCATGGTGTCGATTACAGGTTTAATCCCTGAAATCGTCTCAGGTGACAGATTATACTGGGGCGTTCTCGGAAACTCAACATTTTGCTTAACCTGGATATTAACTGGCTCAACACCTCTGATCAATCCAATCTCTTCTCCTGTAAAATCCCACACATCCAATTAAACAGAGTCTCTCAAGTCAAGTGGAAGCTCTTCCACTGTTAACACAGGATACATCTCTATGCACAAATGCTGATTTGCAATCTTGAAGGTGGGATCATCATCATTTGTCTGTAATTCCACTCCCTTGGGCGTGCAATAGATGGTACAATTTAGTTTGCATAAAAGATCACGTCCTAACAAACAGACTGGACTTGAGTCGCACACCACAAACTGGTGTTGATCTCGGAAAGTTCCTATTCTCACAGGAATCGGCTCGGTCAATGGGTTAGTCATCTTCTTAGTTGCCACTCCTACTACTTGGATGGATTGTCCCGAGAGGGGTAGGTTGGGAACTACTGCAGATCTCACAGTAGAACGGGTAGCACCAGTATCAACCAAAAAGGTGGTGGGATGACCGTCAACATCCGCCTCTACAAATGGTCCCCTCTGGTCTACCTCTAAGACTGCCCCAAGAGTGCAGTCTTCCTCCCTCCTCAGGCACCGTCATTTCAACGGGTCTGAGCTATACTGATCACAATCCTCGAAAAGGGGCATCTGCTGGTACGTTCGATTTCCCTGTGGAATTCTTGGAGGTTGCGGAACTTGCACCTGTGGGCACAATGTTCCCCCTTGCATGGACCTAGGTCTCGTCACTGTATTAACGACCTCCGGTACCTGCACCGTCTCTTCCTCTTGTTGCACCTGGTTCGCTGGATTCAATCTACACTCGCGCTTCCAATGCCCGATCTTGTGACAAAGGTGACACGCAGTGGTCTTTTTCAGTGTTGCCCCATCCACCCCTGTCTTGGGGTCTATAGGTTTCCCCTTCCTAGACCTTGCACATTCTGGTCCCTCCTTGATTGTTTCCCTATTTTTTTCCTAGCATCCCTCCACTTGGCTGTGTCTGAACTTCCCTGTCAGCGTTTTGCATTTGGACCAGCATTAGCTTATCCTTAAGCTTTCTATGTTTCGAGTCCACTTCATCGCTGCAATACCTGGCGTACCGCAGTATTTCGTCCACCGACTTGTTCTGCCAGCAAATCAAATGCTGCTGAATCATGAAACTGATTTCTGATTTTAGACCCAAGACGAACTTGGAAATGAACTGTCCCATATCTTTGGGGTCTAACGTGTCTAGCCCACTGTACTGCTTAAAGGCTTGCAAGAGCCTCTCATAATACTCATGCACGGACTCCTTTGGTTCCTGGACAGTTCGATCTATCTTAACCCAATCAATGTCTTGTGGTGAGATTTTGGATTTCAGCCATGTAATTACTTGCTCAAACTTTTTCATAAAAATCGGTGAAGGCCCATTGGTAGCAGAATCCCTGTCTGGTTCGGAAGTCGGCCAATCAACTGCAACTTTACAAGCTGCCCACAAATCACTTCGTACTACGATATCAAACAATGTGTTCAGGTCAACCCACCAGTTCGGGCTGGACTGTTCTCATGAGGCACAGGGTCAAGACTGATTTGCATATGGCCAGGTCTAAACTGGGGTGGCATGGTGAGCAAAAGAATGATGGATTTAACCCAGATCTCTTGACTGGGGGTGAATGTTTTGATTTGTTGTGCATTCCGTCCATCAATTGTGTGTCTTTTGCTTCAGGTCAACCCACAACACCTTCGAGATTTTAACAAATCGGTCGACCTGCTTGTACCACTCGACAGGCTTCTCCCTCAGCCGAGGGAATTCGTTCGTAAACGCTGCCAAGTCACCCCTACTCCAAGGCACATGCACATACCCTCCGTTTTGTACCTCTCGCAAAAGATAATTCTCCACTCCTATTATCCCCCCCCTGGAGGCGGTGTCTCTCCTATGTTCTTTTTGGTGCTCTTCTTTTTGGACCATCTTTCCTCCCACTTGTCAAGCATGCTCCATGCACGTATCCCTACAATCAATTCTCGAATGTGAGTTTTCAACCCTATGACTCTCTTCTCTTCCAATTCCTGATCACTGTACTGCAATCTGTGACTTCCCTGCAACATCTTTGTTTTGGACAGATCCACCTCATATCTTCTTGCCAAATCTGTCAGTTTCTCATGTGCTGTTGCGAGTTACATCCTTTGCTACAAACAGCAACTCGTCTGGTTCATAAAGCTCCACTCTTTCCAAAGGCAGGTTCCCACTAATTATCTCATCTACCTCAGCTTTTAACCTCATCACATCCAACATCTTTGCTCTTATAGCAGTTTTAAGGGTTCCTCGACTTGATGCACCACTCGACTCTTCATTCTCACTGCTCTGATCCCCACATCGGTTCCCTTCCACTATATTCCCTAGGACTGGTTGGCTTCCTGTATTCCCGCGATCCCAGTCTCCTGTCATCCTATCATTAGAGCTTCTCACTGGTGGTTCCCACATCCTCATATCAGATCTTGAATCGGCCAAAGACCTTGGTCTCGCCGTTCTTACATCTCCCTGTCCTCTAGAGGAGTCTGCAGTGGCTGGCAAAGGTGTACTTGATTCTAGGGGTCTCGGAAGATGACCCATTCCACCCACTAGGCCACTCCCTCCTGAGCCAGTCCCTTCTCCTGCAACTGACCGTGCTAGACTTCCACTTCCTACCTGATGTGGGTCATATACTGATACTATGGGACCGATGGTAACCGGCACTGTAAGAGCATCCGGTAGTCTTGTAACAACTGTAACTCCGTTGGCTTCGGTGCTTGCTGGTGTCTGTGCTCCCATCCCTTCTGTTCCTGTTGAGATTCTTCCGACTACTCTCTCACTAGGTTGAGTCTGCGATTCTCCAATTCCCTCTGTTGATACTACCTTTCCCTCTATGGAATCTGGATTATTTGGAGGTGGTCTTTCTGATAGTAATCTATCTAACAAGCTGTCATCTATGTCACTATCATCTTCCTCACCCCACTTCTTCTGGGCCTCTCCTACTTTTATCATCAACGGGAATAGCCTATCCCCTTCAATAGTTTCCACCCTCCATCTCTTCTCCAACGCGTCCCATCGCGCATCTTGAAACGCCCTGATTGACTTTTTCACCCTTTCCTGGCTTCGGTCTCTTTTCCTGTCATGTGCTGCTCTCATCCATGCATGTAGCGCCTCAAACTGTGTTGGTCTGGGTAAAGGTCGCAATGAAGACATCACTGTTTTCAATTGGTACAACACTTCCAACCTGAAAGTACCATAACGCGGAAAATCCAATTCTCACTCTTTTTCAGTCATTTTCTGCCAATTTTTGAGCCAAATTATAGTATGCAACCCCACCTTCGTAGCCATATAATGGGCTGGGATATCCTCGGGTGGAGCTTCCTCTCTTCCTCGAGTAACCACTCTTCTATCTCCTCTACACATGTCTCGCAAAACTTTAAAGCATTTCATAATGAAATCAAAGTTTTTGTTTCCTTGTTTTCGCTCGACTTCCTGATGACACTCCACCAATACCAGCGCGGCTTCACACCAACCGACCTATCACAGCGCGGCACTCTGACGTCACTCTTCCTCCTCATACAGCAGTTCCCCTCCTTTACAATTCATCTCTCGCACTCTCACGCGTCTCACTCATACAATGAAATAACTGTTTGTCCACCAAACGACCGAACAGTCACTTCTCTGACTGTCTGTCCACGAAACGACCGGACAATTGCCCCAGACTATCTGCACACGAACGGCCGGACAGTCATATATTTAATCGATAGGATCCAATCACTCAATGTTCCACATCCAGTAACCCACGGCCTGCGTCGGTTACTCACGCACTCACACACACGTTTCCCTATCACCGGTGGGTTAGTCAACGACGTCTCATGACTCCTACAATCACTGGTCAGACAATTTCAACTCTGGGTGTCTTCTACACCACAATTTCTTATCCCGGGATATCGATAAATCAATCTCATGGACCGCACGCGTTCGGCCCAAAACCACAATCACTCAACTCTCATTCCAACTCTGCAAGACATCACACAATCAAAACAACACCGCAATCTAACAGACATACATCCCTGTTCATACTCACTCCACCACGAACTGCTGTTTCCGCCGCACCGTCACTCGCCGTCGGCTTCCATCAAATGCTGTCGTCCTCCGCTCACAATCCACTGGATAACCATCACTTGGGCTCTATGGGGACTCAATGACTACCCTTCTCTACGTCTCCCCTTACTACAGAGGTAACCATCCTCTCGCTACCAACTGATAACGCCGGATTCCACTATAAAGTTTACTAGGAACCCTCGGTCGACTGGATCTTTATTACCTGCTGAGAAGTGTAAAGGGGAGAAACAATACATTCGTACCAACCCCGCCTGAACCAATTAAGTAGACTCGAAAGGATCACTGACTCCGAATTCCAACTTTTGGGGTTTATTACAAAACCAAAAATAACTGAACATACAGACACCTCAGGACGAGGTTGTAAAAGTACATAGGCACTAATACAAAATCCATCCTACGAACCAATCTAATCCGATACAACATAAAGAGAATAAGCAATTCCAAAAATACTATACAGGCAATAACTGCACCAACATCTATATTAGTCTTCATTAGTGGTTTTGCTGAAAATCATTAAATCTATCCCTACTCTATCTCTAAAATGGCATCCCTACTTAACATTGTCCCACGCAAGATCAAGAAAAGGTGTCAGTTCGTGAAGACTTCCTAAGAAGTACACTCGCGTTGTAAAGGTCGGTAGCCCAGATCGCAAATCGTTCTAAGTCTTCATTCTAAGAATTGATCCCTTCCTTCTACCCTCTAACGACCCTCTGCTCTCTCTGACTTCAGACTTCTCTCCTGAGACTCATCCCTCGGGGCACTGTCCCTAATACAAAATTCATAATTGTTAACCACGCCCCCTGAAACACCTCTTCTGGCCAGGCACATCTCGTAGGTAATTTTCCACCAAAACTTGTACTCGGTCCAGCAACAGTTGGTGTGTCCTTGGGTCTCAGGCTTCTTCAGCAAAAGAAAATATCGACTCCCAATTATCGGCATTCCGAAATACTTTGTTGCAGGTCTCCTCCATACCTAACTCCTAAACAAAAGACGTTTTCTCTAACTAACGAGAACGGTGTCCTTGCACCTGCAACAAGAACATGAGAACAGAACAACCTTGCACGTACATGAATTTCGCTGACTGCCTCAAATGAGAGCTTTACCAGGGGAAAATGCATTTCAAGCCTACACAAACCAACTAACATAAGAAACGAATAGGCCTTTCTTAGCAAAACGTAAACGTTCATTTAGGCCTTTACACATCAAAACTTACACACATTAATAATACTTTTGCTACAACATTTAATATTATTACATTTTAACATAACTCAATACGTCTTCGTGCAATCTTCATCACGGTGCACATTTGAAATCTAATACATTACATTACACATAAGCTACTTCATTAAACATTTAAATGAACATCAAGAATTACTTAATTCCCTCTAAATGCCATTTTACGTTTCTTGAATGGCACAACTCATCCTAACATTTCATTTACCACGAATTATTACAACACAGGTTACTAACTAATATTAATACACATAAGAATATATGCGGGTACGGACTATTTGTGAATATGATGTACCCCTACAATTTTCAGAATATCACTGCGCTCTATCAATTCCATGCACTGTAAAGCTCCTCCGGGTTCTCAGTGCTCCCGGTACCAGTCTTCTAGACCCGGACAGCACCACATAGCTGCTGCCGACCAGAGACATGATTCTGCCCTCCTTCTGCAGAGCCAAGCTCGAGCAGGGGAAGGCAGCACAATAGGTATCCTGTCACAGGGAGGTGTGACCACCTTCCAGACAGGGTTTCGTGTATTGGGGCGGGTGGGAGCACTTGCCAGCGCCACTCAGTCTCCTGGAAGGGCACATTTGGTGCCCTCCTTGCATAGTCCAGTTCAAACCAGCTCAAGGAGCCGTTGGCTCCCGCTCTGGACGAAACTGGACAAAGGACAGGGGAGTATCCTCCCCACTGTCCGACCCCTCCCCTGGGAGGGAACCCTGAAGTGTCCCAAACCTTTCCTTAGGGTACTTAAGGGCTTACCTGTAGGTGGGTCCCTAGATTCATCATACACCACTTCTTCTTTGACCGTCTGGGCACTCTGGACTTTGCTGGACTTCTCTCTGGGCATCAAGACTGCAACCGGGAAGACTCCTGCTGCTCCTGATCTCGTCGCCCTGCTCCTCTGCTGTAACATCCATGCCTGTGCACCATACAGGAACCTTCCAAGGCTGTGGGCATCCAAGACACCTGAAGGCATCTCCCTTGAAGTGAAGGAGTCACTTCCCTGCATCTGCGGGCACCGCAACTAAGCTGACCGGTCTGCTGATTGTGGGCTCCCACGGACTACAAAAGACTCAGCAACACTGGTCATGGTTCTTCACATCCCTCAAGGCCTCCCCTGTCCTCTCACCAAGTTTGAGGGCAGTATCCCTCGTCGGAGCTGCAGGAACTGAACCCCTGTGCACAGTGTTGACTTGCTGTTGCAAATGCTTGTTGGCTTCTTTCCATCAAGATCTTCGGGCTCTTAGTAGCCCCAACCATCTCCTGTGACCAAGATCTTCATCCTCACCACATCACTTGCACCGTGGGCCTGCCTCTTTGATGAGCTGCTCGAGGTCCTCTTGCGACTTCAGTGCCTCCAGCCTGTGGGTTCTCTTTAGGGTCTTCTTTGATTTCTGCAGGCACTCCTGATTGCTCGGGACCTGCCCTGACTCCCCTGCTTGTGGTGAGTCACCTGGACCTTGCTGGTCCTGACACTGCACCTTCTTCACGTTCCACATTGTTTGCAGTTGTCAAGGCTTGTTGGTACTCTTCACGGACACCGACCCCTCAGCTCTCGACATCCGACGTGGGACAGCTCATGGCCAGCTCCTGGTCTTCCACAGCATCGCCTGTTCCTCACAGCTGCAGCTCCAAGGTCACCGTCATCTCTCCTGCAGCTCTCGACATCAGTGGGCATTCGTCTTCCGTGCCTCCTGGTCACTCCTGAGTGGCATAGGCTCTGTCCCCTCTGCTTGCAGGTACTTCTCATCCTGAATCCACCTTTGGGTTCCACCGGACACTTTCACCTTCTCCAGCAGCGGCATCTTCCTGAAGTCCTCCATTGAGTTCGACAGCGGTTTCCGATGCCACTTCACACCTATGCACCCGGCTTCCCTGGTGTAGGCATCCTGGTTCCTAGGGTATCCACGGGTGGGGTGGCTCTCCAACCTTCTGTCTTCCACTGGGTTTCTTCAGGGTCCACTGGGAAGGGTCCTTCTTCTTTAAAATTGCAACAGCAACTTACTGATTGACTTGTATTGAGCCCGCGGTCGTATACCCACTCTGCACACGGCCTCCGTGAAGTTCCTAGTTATTTACCTCGGGTGGTTCCTTGGGTCCCTGGCACTTCTACGTCTTCTGGATATAGTCTTGACTCAAGTCGTAGTTAACATACCACTATTTTAGTATATGGTTTGGTCTCCCCCTGGTGACCACTGTGTATTTTGTGCTACTTACCTGTTTCTATTTAAAAGTATTGTGTGCATTGTGTATATCTCCGGCTAGGAGATATCTGTATGTGTTGGTGAGTGTCTTATAATAAATACTGATTTTTATAAATACACTGTGTGGTTCTTTTTCACTTAATCTATACCTATAAGCTTATGTTCTGGTAAAACAAGCTGCATTACACTCCTTCTGGACTAAGCCTGAAGGCTGCTCTCCACAGCTACCACTTAGAGAGCTTTCTAAGGTTGTCTAAGACCACTAAAATCACCATAAGGATTGTCTGGATTGGTGCAGGGTGCCCACTTACATAAGTGTGCATCATATACCAAGCCAGCTTCTTACAACCCCCAAGCAAATGGACTTGTAGGAAGGGCCAATCGCCTGGTTAAGGGTGCCATTTTGATGGTGGTTTTGAGTGGTGAGGATGTGGAGGTATAGTATAGAGATCTCGCAGACCACCTTTATATTTAGAGGATTATATTCAGAGTGATCACTGTTCACTTCTTGTTTCCATTTATTTATTTATTATTTATTTCCTTTATTCTTTAATGTATTTTCGCTCTTTATGTCCTATGGATTGTATATTTTCCTGTTGTGTTGAAGGGAAGAAGATGTGGTTGCTATGTTCCGTTTGTTCTGATTCTATGTTCCATCCGTTACTGCGTGCGTTCCTCTCTTGACGGGTGGACTTTGGCTGGCAAGAGGGAACCACGCCTGGGCAGGATTAGTTCTGCCAAACTACGTTGGTGTCAACATCTCTCTTTGTTACATAGTCATGCTGAGCTAAGGTACATATCCAAGCTTGAGGGAACACCCACACCACCTCTGTTCAAGCATCGTTCCTGATTAGCTATGAAAACCATCATTACAATCTCTTTACCATGCTGGTCCTGAGATTATTTTTCTTGTCCCCTTTTTGTAGACATTTCGATTGTTCGCTCGTTTTAATGCTGATCGTTAACTGAAGGTTTTATTTTGTGTGTGCTCAGTGTATAGCGTGATATCTTTGATTGCGCTGACAAAGGGTGTGCAAAGGGCATTCCTCGACTAAAGAATGCGGAAGAAGACCTGAAATGTCTTGGTCATAATTATTTTTTGAAAAGGTGCCCATTTGAATGAGATGCTCGACCTTATCAGGCCGGCTCATTTACCACAAACATGTAGCTGATTCGAGTCCACACAGGAGCGGCCCTGGAACGGAGGCGCGCGCGCGCGCGCGCGCTGCGCAGTGTGCCTCAGACTCATCCGTTCTGACGAGCCCGCCTTCGTCTCTTCTGTCAGAGGGGCGCAGAGAAGCTGAAGGCGCAGGGGTACCTGCGTGAATTGTTACGGAAAAGCGCAAAGCTTTTGGTTACCATGGCGACTCGTGTTATGGAAATCAACAAGAGGTATGGGAGGCGAGCCCATTTTGTTCAGTTCATTCAATAAAATAAAAAAGGCGCGCTTTGTTCCGTCCTCTTGCTGCTGAAATGCTTGCTTACATGTTCTTTCCCAAGAGTCATTCTAAAGACATTTCCGGTTACCAGTATCCTGCGACCTTTGTCCCCGAGCGGCTACTGAGAGATTGCAGCTTTCATACCCCCAAAGTCACAAGGTGCAGAAAATGACATTATATTAATGAACAGATCAATCCCGACGTCACGAACCGAAAGGGACAAGTCTATAATTCTTAATTATAGATTTGATTTGATTTTTGTCAGGAAAGGCTTCCATGATCAGAAATTGCATCTGGGCTTGCCATCTGTTCATCCGTGTGTCCATATTATTCAGCAATCGCTTTTCTCAAACTCATTGTAAGACCCTCAGAAAATGAGTGAGAATTGTCTCTGATGCTATAAATAGTAACATAGCTTCCAGCACCTAGTTCTAAGGGACAACACCAGAAGATGAGCATTGGAAACAAGATTAAGAGGCAGTCCATGCAAACACAAAGCTTTACTCCATTTTGGATTTGTTCGCTGTTGGCTTTTATTTTCATTCTACAAGACATGGACTTGTACAACTTAGGCCAGTGGAACAGAAACTAAAAGCCACACAAATGATGTATGGAATGCAGAACAAATCAAAACATTCACCCCCAGTCAACAGATCTGGGTTAACCCCTTAAGTGCTCCCGTCGGCCAACGGCCATCGCGAGCACTACCTCCGTAGTGCTGCGCACATCCGTTGGCCGACGCGGCCCCGCCCACTGATTAAAACCGCCGCACCGCGGCGGAATTCGCGCCGCGGTTAAGCGGTTAAATCCATTGTTCTTTTGCTCACCATGCCATCCCAGTTTAGACCCAGCCATATGCAAATCTGTCTTGACCCTTTGCCTCATGGGAACAGTCCAACCCGAACTGCCAAGCCCGGTCCTCCCTGGACCCGAAACAAGCATCCTGGGACCGGTTTCGGGGTTTCACCCCTCATCAGCCAGGCTAACTTGAATCCAGTGACACAGTGAGCCCGGGACCCACGTTTGGGCATACCCGGCGCACTTATGGCGAGAAAGCAAAAGACACTCAAATGATGGACGGAATGCAGAATAAATCAAAACATTCACCCCCAGTCAAGAGAATTGGGTTACATCCATCGTTCTTTTGCTCACCATGCCACACCTAAGTGGGAAGGGTATGCCCAGGCGTGGGCCCCATGCTCGCTAAGCCACTAGATACAAAAAGAGCACCAACATTGCAATACAAAGTCAGTCAGGCACAGAAGTCTGAATTTAGAGTTCAGATATTGTATAGCAAGTTACTGTGAGAAATATTTTTACTGCAACTTTCATTATATCGTAGTCGAATTTATTTTAGGGATGAACTTGTCGAGAGAGCGAATCCTAAAATCCAGCCCAGTTTCAGACTGCCCTACACATATGTACTTGATCACCAGTGAGTTGATTATTGCCTCATGCACATAATGGTGATAATCCTGAAGACCTGACTGGATTTTATTATTTTCTGACTCAAGGAGACCCTTCCTTAGATTGGTGAAGAATGAGCAACAATAAAAATATTTTTCAATAATGAGACCTGTTAATTGTTACTCAGGAACAATCATTAATATGAAAGGCTAAATGACTAGGGTATTCAGAAACATGTACTAGAAAATGTATTTTATGTATAACTTGGTCCATAGGTATTAAAATGTGCACAGAGCAGAAGTAAACCTCATATGGTCACTACATCCCTTCCCTTAGTTCTCAAAACACCCAAAATAGGAATTCAAAGCCTTTGAGGCATAAACAGTATCTTTGGTGAAGATTATTCAGTTTAACATTCTGATCTGCTGGAAATAAAGAATTGAATTGGTGTATTTTAACACAGCGAAAGGTTATTAGAAGTGAAATACCAAAGAATTCCCTTTTTCATCTGCCTATAAATCTAATTGGAGCATCCTAAGTTAGCCTGAACCTGGCATGGGGAACATGTTGACTGAGGGTGTTAGTTGTGCCATATTTCCTGCATCCATGTCCAAAAAGTAATTTTTTCGCCTCGAAAAGATACTAAATGCATGCACTTGAGCGAGGAAATATGCTTGCATCTCACCCGTCCTAAGACATCCCTATTGGCCTCAAGGTAAACTAAGCCAACATAAATATCCAAAGGCAACGAAAAAAGGATTTCTTGCCAAGACAATAATAATAAAACAACCTGCTTTTAATAAAGTGCATCATACTGCTCTTCTGCTTCTTCTAAGCTCACTAAAGAAAAGGTGTTACTTACTTGCTATTCAACAGTATCCAAGGGTACTTCTAAATTTGAATAGAGGAATTTCCACACACTGCTGGCAAGCACACTGCACCTCGCTTCGGACCAGCTACAACGCTGTAAAATGATCTCAAGACCACTGCAGTGTAAAATACTTGACCAAGAAGTAAATGTCTGACAACGCCGAAGCAAGAGCAATTCAAATAAATCTCCTAAAAATTCTAAAACAGTCAATTCAGTTAGCAAAGAATAAACCTTCTGATACAAACATAAATGGCAAAGTTCATAGACACTTAAGGGTCCATTATATTGTCAGACAGCTAAAATACTGGAACTCGGTTGCTGTAAGAATAAGAATAATGGACAATCATTTGGAATTTCTGAGAACACCGACAATGTGGTAGGTGATTAGTGAATACCAGCATCCGCATCTACAAATATTACAACGCTGTTCTGCAAAGCATCATGCTTATGGGCAGTGTCCTCCTCCCTGGTGTAATGTTAAGGATTTTGTGTTCCTGGGAAGAAATAATTTGGGGTGGGTGTTCAGGACAACTTTTACTTTTATTACCTATTTTCTGGTAATTGAAGCACCATGATGCCAAACAATCTTCAATTATATGTTAGAGGATGAGATAGAGAAATATGAAAGAGCAAAAGTTCACTTTACTAGGGGCTCCTTGGAAGGTGGGGGCCCTAAGCACTTGCACACTATGCCTTAAAATGTCTCTGCTGCTTGCCACTCTATGTTTGAAGCACAGCTTTGAAACTCATGCATCACCACTTTATAGAACAAGCTACATCTCCCAGCCTTCCAACCGTATGCTTCGAAGGGGAACCAGAACACCATTCTAAGTGGAGAACATTTGTGGGCTCACCCGGGGTATGAAGCACTATATAAATACTGCAATACAATACAATGTAGATTCCTTATCACCGCTTGTCTGGAAACCTATGTGATGGGTATAGTGATATGCCCTGCCTATGCTTTTTCTCACATCGTATTATGTTTCTCCCAGTCGAATATCTTGGTTGTGAAAACCATGATTTTAATCTCAAACTCGCTCAGACATTGGTCTTCCTTCTCACTGTGGCTTAGTTTATGAATCTGGCTTACATCTCAGAATTGAGCCCTGCTTTTGACTTCCCTTCCTAAGCTTTGATCTGATCTTTTGGAAATATCTCATCTCCAGCTCGGAATTTGCAAAATGCAAGTCTATGATCACCAACTTCTCACATTTTTTCAGAGGCATCTTGCACAAGTGCTGGAAGTAGAGGTATTGGGGGTGCTGCAGCACCCCCAAAATAACCATGCTGGAATTCAACATGTGAAGAAGCCATAAACATGGCTTTAAATATAATTCTAATCTTGTCACATTTGCTGTGCCTACACAGACAGGGCAAATGTGAGGCTTTGTCTTCTGACAAATTGCTGCTTATGTTTCCTAACGTCGAGATTGGGGTTTTCTTCTGTTTCCCTGACCACAAGTTAGAAGATGTTGTAAAATTAACCATCCAACCATCTTGCTGGGCTACAGGAATCATGAAACGAAAAGCTGTAGTTTGTCAGTTTTCTTTCTAACACACAACAACATTTTAAAAGCTGTAAAATAACTGTCAAAATATTTCAAAATAGCACAAATGAAGCCAATTTGTTTGTGATTCTGAAGTGCGACAGAAAAAAAAAGATTTTTAACAAGATCAAAACAAATCAAGACACTCTTCTTGGTGGTGTGCAAATGGCAGATATTTGCTAAAAACGATTTCTGTAGATTAGTATTTGTGTGCTATATTGATTTTTAAGTAAAACTGCATGTCAGTGCAAATTTCGTGGCCATTTCTATGGACATTGTGCTCTCTGTACATGCCGTGCTCTACCACACCATTTGCAACAGTGTGCCAAAATGCATCAACAGCTAGATAGCGCACCCATACCACTCTCCTCCTGAATGGGCGTGACTCATTTGCTATAATTGTTCTTTGTGTGACGCACAGATTTTTCACAATTCCTTTAGCTTAAGTGATGTAACATTGATGTCAGATCCCCCTCTTTGAAAATTGTTCCAGCACCACTGGTTTCTTGTCTTCAAAGGTTTTTCTACGGTTTATGTCTGCTTTCTTAAATGACACAACAGAAATTGAAGCAGATCGTCAGGTTCCTTTTCAAACCTTCAATGGTCTCATTTACAAGCCCATTGCTCCACCGGTGCGTCACTTTTTTAAATCCACCGTTGGCGCAGCGTGCCTGCCCATATTTACAAGACCATCTAAAGTCACCCTGCATGACTTTTCATGGTCTTTGTAAATATGGGCCCCTTTCATGCATTACTCTGCGTGAAAGGGGCGTTCCATGTGTGTTGCTTTGGGTGTTCCCACACAACATGCATTGAACCTGACACATTCTAAGATTTACAAAGTGTTCTGACACATTCCTAGACTTGCAAAGTGTCGTAAACTTGGGAATGCGTCAGAATTCTACTCCTTCCCAGGGGAGACATAGGAGTGGCGCAACAAGGAGAAATACTTTTATTTCTCCTCATTTGTTCCTCTTTCTATGCGTGCCGCACTCTGCATCACACATTGAAAGAGGAAATTGCCATCAATTATTGTTTTTGTGTAGGAAGGTGTCCTTTCCTGCGCAAAAACAATCACCCCCAAAATGCAGGCACCCTGGCAATATGACACAAGGGTGTCTGTGCTGGTGCATTGCAACCAATTGTGCGTCAGTGCAGGGGAAAGCACACAGATGTGTTGTATTGTTGTTAATACGACGCATACCTGTACTTTTAAAATGACACAGTTCGACGCAGCAAAATGGCTTGCGGTGCCATGCTGCGTCATTTTGTAGTAAATGAGGCCCCAAGTATCTGCTTTAATTTGATTGGCTGACAATGCTTAACCAGTCACGCAGAAAGTCTATCTAAGATCCATGCAATCTTTCAATAAACCCTCCTCTCTAGCACACCTCTGACTTTTAACCTGTGCCAGAAATCCAAACTTCTTTTGGCAATCTGCAAACCAAGAAAAAGTTCACCAATTATTCTGTGAACCAAATAAACAAATACAACTTACTCTTGCCACCTAAAATATATTTTCCCATTTCCTGATAGCATAAGACCTCTCTATACATAGCCGAAAGAAAATGAAAGGGAACAGCCAAGAAAGCCAGCAATTACAGTCAGATCAAAGCATATGCGCAGTATGTGCACATCACTCTGAAAGGTGCATTTATCAGTGCCTAGAATACACGTGATTGCTGTGTGAAAAGATACGTCATGCTGGCTCTTTAACGTGAATCAACGCATTGACGTGAGCTTCACGGTAGAAGCACGCAAATAGTTTCTAAATAAATCTGCTGTTGTTTTTGCACTTTAGTCCTGACATGCATATTCTTACAATTTATGAGACTACATTTAATACTGGATATATAATAAGAAATACATTAACATTCTGTTCTTACGCAGGCACAATCATAGACTTTTGTAGGGCAAGCTGAAATAAGTTGTAAATAACAAAGTGGTGGTAAGCGCTACATAAATACAAATGAGAATTACAAGAACAAAGGAAGAAAATGATGTTTTTTTTATTTATGAAATGAAATCACACCTAATTCGTGTACAAGGTTATCAGTGTCGGGTTCTCTATTGTAGATATGTGTATGTGGAAATGTTAGTTCAGACAGTGAAAGTGTCAAATTTAGAATTCAAGCTGGAGTTGTTGCAGTTACCCATACGGCTCTGCACTTTCACCAATGCAGGTTTGCATAATCATGAGTCCTATTATACATGCCAAGACCCAGCGCCCCTCATCACAGAAGCATTAACCTCCAACAGTGCAAAAGACAAGCGGCCTGATTCTCAAAGGTATTTACGGTGATAAACCTATTCTTAAAGCAGGAAATGGCCCCATTTGTGTCAGACAACTACCCACAATAGGGTACCTAGGAGGCGTAAGGATGTTTACTACTGTGTAATTCTATGCCTCTAAGAGCATACAATTTAACATTACTAAGCCTATGCAGCGGTGAGGGGTGGGTGGAGGAAGGTATGGTTTGCCTTGAGAGTTTTTGAATGAGTACAGCCTCGTGAGTTTGCGGACATTCACAAACCCCTCCCCTTCTGGAAACAGTCAGCGGCGGCTCCTCCGCAATGGCGGAGGAGCGTCGCCCCACTGGCTCAGAGCCAGCAACTGAAAAATAAAACTATACTTTTATTTTTTAGCTGCTGGCTTTGAGCCAGCGTGTGCAGAGAGGGGTGCGGCCAGGCCAGAGGGGGGAGGAAGAGTTTTATGTGCACTTGTAAGTGCACATTTTAGTTTGGCCGGCTTGCTGATATGCAACTTTGCTCTTTCCAACCCGGCTGTATGTACAGCCGGGTTGGAGAAACAGCACAGACTCCCTGAGCTTAAGTGAGCATCTTTTCAGCCCACTCAGGCCAATCCCTGCGGTGCTCTCATAGCATGAGAGCAGCGCGGGAATTGCACAGGGAGTTTGGGATGCTGCCCCATGGACAGCAGAGCAGAGAAGCAGCGAGAGGCGAGGTGGCCGTCATTATGAGTTAAGTTTTTATTTATTAATCCCCTGCACGCTCCCCCTTGTGCTCCCCCGCACCCTCTCCACCTGCCCCTCAACTTTTAAATGATATTGGCCGCCACTGGAAACAGTCAGAAATGTACTCCAGCATAGAGCTGGAGTAAACCTGTCCCAGGTTGTGAGGTGGGACTGGAACACTTCCTATGTTGATATAGACAGGTAGACCAACACATACATGCAATCATGAACATGCAAATGCATACAAACACACAGTCCAACATACTCCCTCCCCACACACACACATATCTTAAGCCAAATGAAAGCCAGGCTTAAAGAGCACATTGAACCTCTTTAGGCAGAGGTGTTCCGAATATGTATTTCAGCAGCAGTCCAGCAGCAGGGGCTCTGCTGGAGCACTGAATCTCATCAGCAGCTTGGTGGCTCAATGTGGTTGTTATAAAAGCCAACAATTCAATCACTCAATCAATTCATACTTTATTTGGTAGAAAAACATAAATGCAGGTAACAAACTAAAAGCAAAAAAAATCAGCAAGGATGTAATATAAGCAACAATAGATACTGTAGTACAGAATGCAAACGTTCAAATAGGGGTATCTGAGATCATGGCGTTCATGAGCCCCTGCTATTCTCAATCCTAGTAGCACCAGACAGAAAGCTACTGACAGGCACACACAAAGGGATTATCATTTAATTATAGAAAAAGAAAGCAGGTGTGCACTAGGTACAATTTTAAGTGCTAAAATAAGTAACCTAGGGGTCTATTACGATGGCGGTCCGATGTCCACCGCTGGGCCGGCGGTGGCGCCCGCCGGACCGGCGGTGGACATCCGCCCGCGAACGCAACCAAGAAAACCGCTGGTCAAATTAGGATGGCGGTGGTGACCGCGGCGGTGGGAAATTCCGACCGCCGCTTTTCCGCCGGTTGCCATCCGCACTCCTGCCTGGCGGACGGAGCAGGACCGGGATAATGGTGGCGGTGCAGAGCAGGCTCCGCCGGCAGGATTATGATGCCGACGGTAGCCAACCTTTCCTCAGCGGTCAAACCGCCATAGAAAGGCATGCGGAGATTGTCTTCCGGGGGCCCGTTGAGGGCCCCCAATGTGTTGGGGGGGGTACCCATGGTCCCCCCCTACATTTCCCTGTTCCAGGTGGCAAGCACTGTGCAGTGCCTGCCACGCAGTGGAGGGAAATGCAGGACATGCTCCTTTCGGCATCGCGGCGGTGCTGCGGGCAGCAGCAACCGCCGCAATGTTAAAGCCCGTGATCAGACCGCCGCGGTCGGATTTCGAGTGCGGGTCATCGTAATTCGACCGGCGGTGATGTCGTGGTCCATGCGGGCGGTCTTTTCCCGCTACCATGGCGGTCGGGGAGGTTTTCCGACCGCCATCGTAATAGGCCCCCTAGTTCTAGCTGGCGCATACAAATTGCAAAAAAACAAAAAATGCATGGTAGTTTGTGAGAAGCTCAGACCTCTCTTTTGGGAATGCTTGGAAATAGTGCACAATGCCCATTCTGAAACATGTTAAAAGGGAACAACCCTAGGTATTTAGAACATTAATTAAATATGGTTTCACATATTCTTCCTTTGTTCGATCAAAATCAATGATATCACCTTCGACTTCAAAAGTTCAAGGACCTCTCTGTTGGAATTTTTTATTTGGTAAAAAGTGTTCTTAGCCCATTTGTTTTATCTGATTTTGTAATGGTCTCAGGACTAGCAAAAGATCGGGTCTGCCCATTTCTCGACAAAGTGATTACATATATCCTAGCCATTTAGGATTAAGATGGAAATTCTGAAATAAGCAGCCCTGTTTAAGTTTGCACGTGGATTCGACCAGACATATAACCACAAATAGAGCAGGGAAGTTGAAGTCTATCTAATAAGTAGGAAAGACCCAATTCTTGATAATATCAATAAATCTGAATATCCTGCAGGCTTGATTGTAACCATCTACAAAATCTGTTCTCCCCCTCCTGTAGGACTCGGGAATCAGCAAAGACCCAAACACCCTCACTATAACATACTGAAGAAGCACCCACCATGGGGCAGATTTTCAAACCCTTGCGCTGCCAGTACGTCACTTTTTGTGACGCACCGGCAGCGCATTACACTGCCCCATATTTACAAGGACAGGAAAAGCCACCCTGCGTGGCTTTTCCTGTCCTTGTAAATACGGCCACTTACACGCAGCACTTTGCGTGAAAGGGGCGTTCCATGGGTGTTGCTGTGGGTGTTTCCACGCAACACCCGTGGAACCAGACACATTTCCAGATTTACGAGGATTTGTAGACCTGGAAATGCGTCAGTATGCTACGCCACCCTAGGGGTGGCGTAGCGAGGCACAACGAGGAGAAATGTTTTCATTTCTCCTCGTTTTTTTCCTCTTTCAATGCGGGCTGCATTCTACAGCATGCATTGAAAGAGGAAAATGCCTGTAGTGATTGTTTTTGTGCAGGAAGGTGCCCCTTCCTGCACAAAAACTATCTCCCCATGACGCAGGCATCCATGCACCATGGTGCCAGGGTGCCTGCGCCGGCGCATGGCAGCGGTTTGTGCGCCAGCGCAGGGGAGAGCACAGGAATGCGACATATCATTGTAAATTTGTTGCATTCCTGTGCTCTGCAAGTGCCGCAGCGTGGCGCAGCCAAAGGGCTTGCGGTGCCACGCTGCGGCACCTTCTTGTAAATCTGCCCCCATGTTTTCTAACAAAAACCAAATGCTCTAGAGATTTTTACCCAGTCTAGAGGCAAAGTTAACAACATTAGACTGAAGGGATACAAAAGACCTTCTTCTTGAGGACAGGTGGTGGAACTTTTATAAATGAGCCCAGGAAGGTTTGAAGGAAGGGGCCGGCGGCAATATGGAAAAAATAACAAGATAAATGCACGCACACAGGTGCGCACCGCTGCTTGCTCTCGAGGCAATACCCCATGGGAGTTAACTTTAAAAAAAAGTTGGGGCATGCAGCACCCATCAGCCATTAACACACTCGCATTTTTAAATGACACACAGATAAGCCAATCCTAAGCAAAGGAGGAGTCAGACTCCACAAAGTTTATACGACAGATCGCCTACAGCGCAAGCGCTGTTTAAGCTCAACCTAAAAATGATCCCTAAGCATGAAAATTCCTGTTCCATTCAAAAACATGTTTGTTAGACGTGGCATTCTCGGCATGGGTTTCCACCTAATGTTTTGCTTTCAACCCTCCTTGCTGACTACGTTTTTGCTGGCTTTAGGACTGTGTGCACTTTACCATTGCTAACCAGTGCCAAAGTGCTTGCGCTCTCTCCTTAAAACATGGTAGGATTGGTTCACTGACAAAATATCGCCCCCCCCCCAAAACATATCCCGATACCAAAATATCGTGACCAAAATATCGATGTCAAAAATATCGTCATCCTATACTTATAATTGTAAGTACAAAAATATCTGAAAAAAATATTGATGCCTTTAATATAGTTATACTAAATATAATTTTTTTAATATATGTATATAAAATAAAATAATTAAATATCAAATATATGAAATAGTAACATTTATTTAAAATATATTTAAGATATATCTTAACAAATATAACAAATAATCTTAATAAAGAAAGTTAAACACACAGATATAATAATTAATACATATATTTACATATATCTACTTAAAAAACAGTTAGTAAACTAATAATTTTAATTTATATTATCATTTAAAAATAATATAAAAATATAACAAATAAAAACAAAAAATATATATATATATAGATATACATATATATATATCTATATATATATATTTGCCAAGGTCCAAGTAATTACGCTCTCTCAGGGCAGTCCAAATGCAAAGTTTTTATTACCAGTTACGCGTTTCGGGGAACACAGTCCCCTTGCTCACACACTGGGCAATCGGTAACACCACCACACTTGTAATGAATAGACATAGTCAAAGGACAATCCACTTCCTTGGATGGGTGAATTACTGAGGTAAAAACGGCATCCATTTTGTAACAACTTACTTTACAGTTAGTTTGGATACCATTTGCATATTCACATATAACTTCATAATAATGGTTGTATACAACAGTAATACTAACATTATATGTATCTGTTGCTTAGTGGTCACATGTATATAAAGCCCAATCTAATAGAACTGACAACTGACAATCCACTTTCTTAGATAAGAGAATTACTGTGGGCAAAACGGCATCCATTTTGTAATGGGTTCCTTTACATTCAATAAAGGTACAAATTGCATATTTATATATTGTTTCCTCATAATATTAATTGCATTTGACAATTATACAGACATTTTATTTGTTTTTTAGAACCACATGTAAAAATAGCACAATCTCAAGTCCGGGTTTACTAAGTATTCGGATACACATTCTTGTTCTATTCTGAGATCCTGTCATGTCAGACAGATAGAGAGTGTAATCGCTCTAGTGGCTAATGCGTCATAATTAACTCGGGTCCTTCCCTATTGGACATCTATCTAAAGTATACCCATGGGGCCACAATCAAGATGAGGAACTGATTATACACTTACAGGAAGAGTAAGGACACCTGAGTATTTTCTAGCCTCCTATTACCATAACCCGGACACAGCTGTAGGCCTGAAATCTGTGCTTGTACACTGTATTTTTATTTCCTTGCGTGTGTTTAAAAGACTTCTTACCTTGTGCTGGTTCCTATTTTTAACCTTTATCGCCTTTCTTTTATTTACAGGAGGAAAGGAAGGGACCTACACTTACCTGTATGTAGCAGTAGAGGTCACCTACCCTTTTCTTCGAGACCTTGAGGAATCAGCACTCGATACGGTTAAAGATAAGATAACTAATTTACAATAATTCTCCTTTTTTAATACATGATATTATGACACAATTTTCACTTTATTACTTCACGATTTCTTGATATTTGCACTGTACACATGGTTAGTGAAAGAGTTCTTTATATATCCAGTTGTTGACGTCGGGTACACCACCGACTTTGATTTTCACATTTACATAGGATATTTCCACTTTGTGTAATGTTCTGACATACAGATACAGCATACTCTTATCATGATGTCTTTAAAGATTAGGAGTCCCTAGCTGTTTGGATACGGTTTCTGAGACCAATCTGCCACTTGGCGCCTGAAATATGCAATACCTTTGATACAATTCCCAGTATCTTTGATTGTAGGAATACCATGGTATACTTTAGATAGATGTCCAATAGGGAAGTACCCGAGTTAATTATGACGCATTAGCCACTAGAGCGATTACACTCTCTATCTGTCTGACATGACAGAATCTCAGAATAGAACAAGAATGTGTATCCGAATACTTAGTAAACCCGGACTTGAGATTGTGCTATTTTTACATGTGGTTCTAAAAAACAAATAAAATGTCTGTATAATTGTCAAATGCAATTAATATTATGAGGAAACAATATATAAATATGCAATTTGTACCTTTATTGAATGTAAAGGAACCCATTACAAAATGGATGCCGTTTTGCCCACAGTAATTCTCTTATCTAAGAAAGTGGATTGTCAGTTGTCAGTTCTATTAGATTGGGCTTTATATACATGTGACCACTAAGCAACAGATACATATAATGTTAGTATTACTGTTGTATACAACCATTATTATGAAGTTATAATATGTGAATATGCAAATGGTATCCAAACTAACTGTAAAGTAACTTGTTACAAAATGGATGCCGTTTTTACCGCAGTAATTCACCCATCCAAGGAAGTGTATTGTCCTTTGACTATGTCTATTCATTACAAGTGTGGTGGTGTTACCGATTGCCCAGTGTGTGAGCAAGGGGACTGTGTTCCCCAAAACGCGTAACTGGTAATAAAAACTTTGCATTTGGACTGCCCTGAGAGAGCGTAATTACTTGGACCTTGGCAAATACAAAATTTCCGGTGGGCTTCGCCAGAGTACGCTCCATTTATCACGGGCGGAGTGGGGCGGAAGAAGCAACACGAGGAATGGCTATATATATATATATATATATATATATATATATATATATATATATATACACACACACACACATACCATTAAGATAAAATCTTCAAAAAACAAACCGTTCTAATTATATAAAAAAATTAAACAACTATGGGCCTGATTACGATGCAGTCGGAAACGGCTTCGACCGTTGGTGGGGGCCTTTCCGACCGCATCGTAATATGCCGGTTGGATTCTTTTCCGACTGCCTCATTACGATGGAGGCGGTTGGAAAGGAATCCGATTGGTCATTCCGACTGGCTTCTGATCGGCTCAGAGAGCCCGTCAGCCAATCGGAATGCAGCCAGTAATCCCTAGTGGGGCTCTTTCCGCCCTAGGGATTACGATGTCGGGTTTTGACAGCCTTTCTGTGCCGGCCTTTCTGACACAGAAAGGCTGTCGGAACTTGACTTTGGGGCCCCCATCAGGGCCCCCTTGGGTGCACGGCCTCCTGTTGGAGGCCAAGGGGGCACCTAGGATGCCCCCTGTTGATCCCTGCACCCTGTGGCAGGCACCTTGCCACGGGGTACAAGGATGAACTGCACCTCCTATTTAAAATGGGAGCATGTATTCCGGCTGGAATACATTGTAAAATATAGGCTTGCGACCGAACAGTGTTCGGTCGCATCCTAATTAGTCAATCGGGACCGCCGACCGTGTGTCGGTCGGTCCCATGACCGAGACGATGTCGGGCGGAGGAAACTCCGCCCGACATCGTAATGAGGCCCTTGAGAATCGTTAAATGTAGTAAAAATTATTTTACCATTACAAATATTAATAATTAAAAATATTATAATTTTAAATAACAAAAACATAATATAAATTATAACAATATAAAATAAATTATAAAATGTGAAATGTAATACATATGCTATTCTCACTACAATTTATACAAAAATACGCCAACTATTAAAATAAATATATACAAAATTTACTTCTCCCACTACACACAATGCAAAAATAATAACATTGGGTAAAATTTACAAACCTGCCTCCAATAAATGCAAGAGAAGTAAAAGGGTTGGTTTGCAGATAGGTAATATTTACTATAACCATTCCAGCCAGTACGGAGGGGTAAAATTTACTATTCCCACTCCAATCACTACAACAGTAGGGAAACTATTAGATTGCAGAGGGGTAAAATTTACTATTCCGACCCCAATTTGTGTAACAATAAGGAAAGTGTTGGATTGCGGAGGGGTAAAATTTACAATTCCCACTTCAATGAGTGCAACAGTAGGAAAACTGTTGGTTAGCGGAGGGATAACATGTACCATTCCCAGTCAGTACAACAGGAGGGAAAGTGTTGGATAGCAGAGGGGTAAAATGTACTATTCCCACTCCAGTCAGTACAACAGAAGGGAAAGTGTTGGATAGCAGAGGGGTAAAATTTACTATTCCCACTTCAATAACTGCAACAGTAGGAAAACTGTTGGATAGCGGAGGGATAAAATGTACTATACCCACTCCAGTCAGTACAACAACAGGGAAAGTTTTGGATAGCAGAGGGGTAAAATGCACTTTTCTCACTCCAATCAGTTCAACATTAAAAACAAACAAAATATCTTCAACTGATTACAATTATTTTAAAAATAAAGTAAAAAAATATATTGAAAAATATTGAAAAATAAAATGCAAAAGCCGAATAAAGTTTTTGTTGTTCTTGTGTTGGATTGCAGAGGAGTAAAATTTATAATTCCCACTCCAATAAGTGCAACAGTAGGGAAAGTGTTGGATAGCAGAGGGCTAAAATGTACTATTTCCACTCCAATCACTACAACAGGAGGAAAACTATTAGATTGCGGAGGGGTAAAATTTACTATTCCGACCCCAATGAGTGTAACAGTAGAGAAAGTGTTGGATTGCGGATGGGTAAAATGTACTATTCCCACTCCAATAAGTGCAACAGTAGGAAAACTGTTGGATAGTGGAGGGGTAAAATTTACTATTCCCACTCCAGTCAGTACAACAGTAGGGAAAGTGTTGGATAGCAGAGGGGTACAATTTACAATTCCCACTCCAGTCAGTTCAGCATTAAAAACAAACAAAATATCTTCAACAAATTATTTTAAAAATAAAGGGGCCCATTAGGATGGCGGGCGGAAGCACCACCGCCGTGCTGGCGGATGCAAAAACCACCAGTTACCGCCCGCATGCCGCAGCCCACACGCCCGCCAAATTACGATGTGAAAAGGCAGCCAAACACCGCCGGCAAGCCAGCGACGCCATCCACCATCAAAGTGCGCCTGCTCACGTAGCGGCGCAGCCCAATGGAGACACACCGCCAGACGAAATCACGTACCGCCCGGCGTACAAATTACGATGCCGCAAACAAACAGCTCCCACGGCTAAGAGACACCGCACGTGAAAGTGAGGCGGAAACCCGAACGCCGAGCACAGACACCGAAGCGGCGACCCCCCCGAGCATGAATCCAGCACTGCAGGCCCTCCCCATGCTATACCTGATGTACCACCAAGGAGGCAACGTACCGCGGAGACGCAGGTAGGCACACACACAACAAGGGCACGCAAACAGCGCACACAGTGCAAGTGCGGAAAAGGAGGACATGGCACCCCCCCCAACACCCCTGCGTGGACAAGACACATCCACCACTGCACCCACAAATGTTACACAGGGCAAATTGCAACATCTCGCAACTATCATGGGCACACCACCTGGGACCAGGAACTAACGACCTCGTCACGGCACCGCAGCACAGCGGCGATGACGCAGCCACACATGCGCACAACTCAGCGCCCAACCATAACGCCATGTATGCGTCGCACACAAACAACACAGGGACACAACCAAGCACCACACACACCAGCCACACCCAGAACGCACATGACACGTGACAGGCCTGCCACAGTCATGTCCCCAACGCCCAATTCACGGACAACACCCAACGTCACACAACCGACGCCCACATGTCAGTGAAGTCACGCAACATCAGGACACACCCCTGTGTGACAAACATGGCGAAGCACACAGCGGCGGCAACACCACCCAGCAGAACATGGGCCCCGTCGGGAAGAGGTACGCCAGTACCACACAGAAACACCCATACCACCCTGCACCCATGAACCAGACATACAAAACGGAACACCAAAGAGCCCGGGGACCGACAACAGGTGGACCCAAGAATGACACCCACACACAAGGCCCAACGCATAGCGGAAACACAGCCTGCCGCCCACACACGGGAGAGCAGACAGCACTGAATGACCTTCCATTCCAACTCCGAAACCACAACCCGACTAAACAAGCCGGAGAATACAGCCATTGTCCCAAAAAAAGACCAACACAGGCATGCAGAGGAAACCGACCACAGGGCAGATAGCGCATATCACCTAAGAACATACCGAACGGGAAAGAAAAAAGAAAAAACTCCCCCATGCCGTTCCCATGCAAGTTATCTGGAAGGAGTCACACACCACTGACCTTGAACATTCAGAGAAGCACGTGGGATGAGGGCCTGTGTCCTCCGCACAAGCTAACAGAACACAAGTCCTGCCCCCCTACGACCATCACAGACCTCACAGCAACCTCGGAGCTTGCACACTGCAGACTGCACACACAGCCGGAGCACGCCACCACATCGCCCCGCAGCAAAATGGCACCTTCAACACACCTACCCAACTACGCCAGACAGGTCAAGCTGTACAAACACAACCTGATACAGATAATGGGATGCGAACCCCTATCCCTGCTGAACGTAAGTTACCGACTGACTTACCGCATCGCATTGTTCAGCTGCGTCATACCCGTCTTCTACTGTCGGAGGTGTCCCTTCCACCATCCTGTGGAGTTGTGCCTCTCCAACCCGGCATGTCCAAGGGCGGACCTGCTACCACTATTCCACCCTCTGGACGCACACGACAGGGTCTGTTCAGCCTATGGGGGCATGGCGTATGTGGCGAACATCGGACCCACACTGCAATGGGACCACTGTGCCTCCACACGACGGATCATGGATCACAGCTACATCGAATGTCACCCAGCATGCCCCATCATGCTCCTACAAGGGACAACTTACGAACAACACCGTGACAGCCACCATCCGCTAGATTGGCTGGCAAACATGTATACCACCAATGAAATGGAAGCCCTGCAGGAAGCCATCGCATACCTGTCAACCTGTCAATTCGTAGGACCCCAACGCAATCCCCCAATTGAGCCATGATGTCCGACACTGTACCCATGCTTAGCTTCCGCACGGACTGGCCAGTAACCACTACAACAGCCATACCAAACGACCTGCAACTGATACCACACCATCAACGACACTGCCATGACATCGGATGTGTCCGGGACATGCACTCTGTTCCCCATCACATCCTGGAACTCTGCATGTATCTGGGGAGGCAGTGGCATGGGATATGTGTATCGCACCCACATGGACAGAACTGCACGTACAACTATGCCATGACATGGATCCTGCGCCCATGGACATATGCACCGCTCAGTGGACAGGAATCGCTCGGCTGGAGTATGTGAGAGCTGCACCCCTTCTCCCCCTCCCCGGAAATCCCGTAACAGGACCTTTGCATGGACGACAAGTGCATACAACAACAACACGACCCCAGTGACTGTGACATGTCCAGTAGCCACCATATGGCAACAACAAGTGGGACGCCGTTGCATGCACGTAAGCCCATGCCCTGATGTCAGCTCACACGCATGCGTGCATGAGTAACAACAGCAGCACACCTGTCACATGGAACTGAGATGGACTGTGCCCATGATGCCAAGCGGTCTGGTAGGCTAAATGTATACCGTCTGTGTCAAAGTCCGCAGCTCCGCAGCTATTTGCAAATGAACATTAGCACAGCAACGGCCAAGCAGATGTAACTCTGAAGCCCACATCCCACATGCAACAGCTAATCACATGTACCCCTACACCCTTTGCTATGTGTAATCATGCTCAGTATATCCTCCACATGCATTCCGCTGCCAGTAGTGTCCACTATACTGCATCACAGAGGACATAAGTCACAATACATGGTTTGAAGAAAGAAACTGTCTCTGCTGATTCCTTTCACAAGTACGAATGTGAGATGATGAGAGTGTGTGATGTATACGGCAGTCGTGACATGACCATGTAGTCCACTGTCATTGGATGTTAACGCAAATGAGTAGCACAACTGTGGCAGACACACATGTGTCGTGTGAAGCGGGAGTGACGCTTCGCTCAGGTGGGTGGGTGTGACAGGTAGATGCGCACATGCAAAGTTGAAACACGCTGTGTCGGGAGGGGTCCGGAACTGCACATTACCGCTTCCCTGGGCAATGTTAAAGGCCACCTGTCGGGGGGGGATGTGAACACGTGTGTGCACAGCAGCCGGGCACACGAACAATGCGGTATCAGGCGTACACGTCAGCTCACCCTCTGTGGACAAGCTGGATCCTGTTGTGCGCCCGCCAGGCCCTTGACAAGGCACACACAGCCCCTGTCGACCAGGTGTATCCCCAACATTGTCAACCTGCACAGGCAATCCAGGGCACGGGATGGCAGTGGAGCATGGTGGGGGAGAGGACTCGGCGCGCTCCTCCGGGACACATCACGCAGGCAAAACATCCTCAATGTGTAGCATGGCACAAGTCATATGGAAGTATTGGGGGGACGCACACATCACGAGCAGGAGTGACGTCACGGAAGGTGGCTCGCACCATCCCACCCATTGCCTACATCTCCACACACGTCACATGCCGTTGCAACAGAGAAGCCAGCGCGTGCGCAAGCACCTCCGAGCCCGCCCCAGTGAGGCAAAAGAGTGAATGTGTGGGTCCATCAGCCCCAGATGGACGTGGCATGGGCCGCTAGGGCAGCTACAGCCTCTGTGTGTCGCAGGTGGTGTATCCGGACTGCGGAGACTGCTATGCATTGTCTATGTTGCCCGGGTCTCGAGTCGGGGCACCACGCAGGTGGACGGCGTCCCGCCACACATCATGCTGTGAGACAGACCACTCGTTCAACTGGACCCACACATACACTCCTTGGCCTCTCCGGGGCGAGCTTGGGGCTGCATCTGCATGCGCTAGCCCCACAGGTGCAAATGCATATTGGGGGAGCGAGGGGAGGCCATGAGGACAGGGACAAAGACGACTGTATTACTGTCAGTGAGTTCAAGGAATGACCCTGATGTGGACAGGAAAAGACGTGCCCCGTGTGTATTGCAACTAGTCGCTAATCCGATCACCCTCCCATGTCCTGCATGTAAGCCCGCACCTAGCCCCGCCCACCCGCCACATTGAAATTAGCACCAGCACAACATCATTCACATTCGAAGCACTGACTGGGGGTGACAACCATTGGACAAACTTGTTGAGGCCACCCACGCGTACATGTGGGCCCTCCATGATCCATGTCACCTGCGGCAAAGTGATGACATGCGCAATGACGGAAGTGAGGTGAGCTGTCCGCCCCACGCACAGATGGTGCATCAGCTCCACAGACCCAGCAGCGAGTGCAGCAGGGGTCACATGTGCAGGGGCAGCTGTGCCTGGTGTGAAGGCACATTCAAATTGACAGCACATCGACCAATGTGTAGTCTGCCCACATCTACAGTCCATTATCATGCGGACATAGAAAATGAACATAGGGCAACACACCTGTGTGGGTGCACCCACTGTGACCAACACTGCGCAATCATCGACGTACTCGCCCTGTGCATGGCCCACCACGCAACGGAGGTCACATTCAGTGCCACCATCCCACACACACATCCCTATCACGAGACATGGTGTGTCCAATAGTCAGTACTGAGTTAGCGCCCATCTGGAGGGTCCTGAACAGGAGACACATGCAACCCACTAGGCAGTCGGTGCTGTCACCTACTGGCATTGTGCAGTCAATGTGCAGGCCAGGCCTGCTGGGACTGAGAGGGGCAGCATGGCCCAGCCTGACATTCACACGAGCAACAAGTGCACTGAGACCTGCATTGGCAGTTGCAGACGTTGGCCTGCTCCCAGCTGGCCCGGGACGCCTACCTCCATAGTGGAACACGCAGGGTGCAACCGCGAGGGTCATCGGAGTTGGCCGTAATGACCTGGCCCATGTTGGTGACAGTCCGCTGATGCCATGTGCACCACACAGTATGATGTGCGCACTGCATCTGCAGGTGTGGCCATGATGTGCGTGTGGGTGCAGGTGCACAATGGACGGGGCCACAACATGCCGTGTGCATAGGCAGGGACGGCCAGTGGCCGGCCCCCACATGTCTGTTAGCATGTCATCATCTGCACATTGGCATGGGTGCATGGTATACGCATATGCACACGCATGTCATCTCTCACTATGTACATCTGCCACTTGGCACGTGCAAGGTTACGTGTCACATGTGATGTGTATTTGCAAGCACACAGCCGTGTTGGCATGGGGCTGTCAATGTGTACACCTGTCAATGCTTCTGGAGGTGTGATCCGTACAGAGCTGCACATAGTGTGCAGTGGTGACACCAATGACTGTCTCATATCCCCTCGTGCCACAGGTCCCACTTGTCTTGGCCGCTCAGCCTGTGCCCACATCGTCGTTGGTGTGTGCCATACTCATCCAGCCTCGGAAGCAGTGTGATGCACAGCAGCCAGTCATGTTGCCGTGGTGTTGCCGCTTGCCGAATATGCAGTCAGTCCCCATCAGCACGCCTCACAGGTCATTGAGGCCTGGATCCCCATGTGCATGCACATAGCAATGGTTTGTGTCACTGCCCATTGCTATTGGTGGGAGACCTGTGTAAGTGTATTGTGGCTGTGCTGTCCCTGCATGACAGCTGTTCTGTGACTCATGTTCTTGCTCTGTCATATCAGTTATGTGTATGTGAAAATGCCATGTGGCGTGTTGCTTTGACATGTGTCCACTTCCATCTTTCCTAGGCGGAGACCAAACATTTACCGCCCTTTCCAATTGTTGGCAGACATGGAGGATTCTGAGGTCATCCGGAAATTTCGTCTGGACCGACCAACCCTGCATCGACTATGTGCCATGTTGGAACCCCACCTCCGTCCTCGCAGGGTGTATCCGACAGCATTCACCCCCACGGCTAAGGTGATGGCTGCACTGCATTTTTTCGCCACTGGGTCATTCCAGCACACAGTGGGCAGTGGAGGTGGGATGTCCCAGCCCATGTTCAGCATGGTGCTGAGGGATGTACTGGCAGCCATGATGCTGTACAGGAACAGGTACATCCGATTCCCCAGGGCACGTGAGTTGGCGGCAGTGAAGGGTGCATTCTATGCCCTTGGACGGATCCCACACGTCGTTGGTGCCATAGATTGCACCCATGTTGGCCTTGTCCCACCACAGGCCACTGAGCAGCTCTTCCGCAACCGGAAGCACACGCACTCCCTGAATGTGCAAGTGGTGTGCCTTGCGGACATGGTCATTTCCCACGTGTGTGCAAAGTTCCCAGGCTCGGCCCATGACGCGCACATCATGCGCAACAGCATATTACCACGACTGATGACCAATCTGCAACAGGACCGTGGCTGGATTGTCGGTGAGTATGTGGAGTTGTGTAGCGTGCTGGCTTAAGGATGCTGTCTACTGTCCTGTTTGAATTGCAACGGTTCTCTGTGTCCCTCACGCCCAGGTGACTCGGCTTACCCGAATGGGCCCTGGCTGCTCAGTCCATTACGAAATCCTCGGAGCCCAGCAGATGACCGCTACAATGAGGCACATGGGAGGACCAGACGTGTGGTCGAGCGTACCTTTGGCCTCCTCAAGTCCAGGTTCAGATGCCTGGACCGCACCGAGGGTGCGCTGGCGTACTCCCCACAGAAGGTGTGCCAGATAGTGGTGGCTTGCTGCATGCTGCACAATCTGGCCATTCGAAAGCAGATCCCCCTAATTGTGGATGACGGAGATCAACCAGGGCCCCAGCCTGCACACCAGGACAGCTCCAGTGAAGAGGACAGTGGAGAGGATGAAGCTGTGAATGTGCGTCAGCAGCTCATCGCCCGCTACTTCACTTGACGGTGAGTGACCATGTACGACGGCTGATGTAGCTGTAGTTGTGCAGGTGTATGTGTGCTCTGTTACTGGGGCCTTTTGTTCACTGAGTGCTGTGTGTCAATGGTCCATGTCCAGGTTGGTATGCCACTGTCAGTGGCTGTAGCATTGTGCCCTGTTGCTCTCTGAGATGTGTGTGCATTGCTTGTAGTTGGTGACAAGTACTGTGTGATGAGTGTGTGACACACTCATTGAATGTACTCTTGTTCTGTTTTTCACCCCTAGGTCCCTGCAGCCTCTCCTGTCCCATCGACATGCCACACAGCAGATGCAATTCTGCTCATGGTGGCGATTGCACATCGTGGAATAAACCCAGGACACATTAAGCCGATTGTGATCAAGGTGTATTTATTAACATCGGTGACATGTGATTGTGTGCAAGGTGATGACAAATGTGGTGCAAGCTGTGACAATGAGTTGACGGTCATGGCTGCGTGATGGTCAAGTTGTACCCATGGAGTTCTATGTCCACAGTCCAACAGACACATGCCATTCACATGGCAGTGTGGGGTAGGATCGTATTACAAGTCAATGCAGTAGGTGGTCAAGGTGGCTGGCTGACTCACTGGCGTTTGGTGCGGGCGAAGTCCTCTCTGGACACCTGTTTCCACTTCGGACGGCCCCTTCCACGTTTGGTAGGGGGGGGTGTTGATGTTCCGCTGGTGGTGGTTGAGGAGTGCTCACTCGCTGTGGACGCAGGGGAACGCGATGCTGCACGAACCTGCGCCACAGCAGGTGGTGGCGGAGGTGGTGTTGCTGGCCTTGCTTGTGCCCTCCCCCCACCACCAGCTGGCCCATGAGGTCCGCGATTTGGGCCATATGGGCGTCCATGGACCTCAACACCGCAAGGACCTCCCGCGTGTCGCTTGCCGACCTGGCCCATTCGCCTTGGGCCTCTTCATAGGCCCCAAGGACTCTGTCGATTGGCGGCAGGGCTTGGCTCCCAGGCACAGTTGGCGTTGGCCTGGCCCTGCTCCTCCTACCAGTACTGCTGCCACCGACCTGCCCACTAGCCACATTGCTCACCACGGTCCTCGCTGTGGCTCCCAGGGTGGACCCAGTCGGCCGGACCACCATTTGCGCTGGGGCTGGGGCCAGTGATGACGTGGTGGTGGTCGCGGCGGTGGTGGTGGTTGCGGCAGTGGGAGTGGCCGCAACGACCGTGGGAGTGGCCGCCACAACAGTGGTAGTGGCCGCTACGACAGTGGCAGCAGGGGGCTGTGAGTGGTCATCAGCCCTGGATGATGGGTTGGTGGGTAGGAGGGTGCCTGGGGTGCGGTTGGGCCCTGCCACACCAGATGGGCCTGCTGGGTGGTCCGTGTCCGAATAGGAGGACAGATCCTCCACATCCGTGAGTCCTTGTTGGGGGCTTGCAGGCTGGCTGTGCTGGCTGCTGTCTCCATCTCCAGCATCCAGCAGTTCGTCACCTGTGGGGGGAATGAGATATGTTATTGTGTTGCACCTGACAAAGTATGTATAGGTTGTCTGACATCCACAGTTCGTGCACAGTCGTGCACAGGTTTCCCGGAGCCGTGTGTGTGGCTGTGCTATTTGTTGTTGTGTGGGCATGCCAATGGGACTGTGTGCTGTGGACATGTGGCATGGGACGGATTGGCAATGCCGATGGGTGTGTTGCTGTGCTCCTGCTTTTTGTGGCTCTGGTGTATGCGGACTCCAGACCCATCGTGGAGGTTGGTTTGCACTATGCTCTTGGGGTTCAAATGTAACGCTTAGAAACGCAGATGGCAAAATGGGGGTCAGCCCCTGAAACGCATTTGAGATGAACTATGCTTTTGGGGTACATACTGTGAGCCATGGGTGCAGAACGTGACATGTGTTGTGGCAACATGTCAGTGCATGGTCTGAGGTGTGTGTATGTCTGACATACCCTGCATATTTGCTGTCTGTTGTGATTTCTGGCCATGTAATTGGACGCATTGTTATGAGTGAGTGATGGTTGTGTGCCACACGACGTATTGCAGATGGTCCAATTCCTTGGTGTGCGTGCTGCCCTGTGCCATGTGCATCAATGCAGTGCTCGGGGGGTGTGGCCCATGTTATGTGTGTTGTTGCTCACAGTGTGACGTGCGCTTCATTCACTTCTGGCACATGATTTGTCATGGGCATGTTTCTTTGCCTGACTACTGTATGTGGACCAGCTGTTCGGATGACATACCTTTCATGTGACTGGGGCTGACGGATGAGATGGATGGTATGTTGTATGTGCATTGTGTGTCTGTGTGTTTGATGGGTCCAGTGGTGTTCGTGTGCATTTATGTTGTTCCACGCTGTTGCGTCTAGTGTGGTATGTCTTACATGGGCGTAGTTGTGGAATGTGTGGTTGACAGGCAGTAGGGGCTACATGGACAGGACTTCGATGGTGTTGCAGTTGTGTGTGATGGGTTGCACTGTGCCTGCCGTGTGGTTCTCTAATCAGTGTGACTTGTGCATGCAGACGTGGCTCCTTGGGTGTTGCTGTGTCTGTGATGGGTCATGTGGGGTGTGACTCTGTGGTTCATGTCCGTGTGCACATTGTTCACATGGTTGTGACAGAGAGCAGTGCTGCGTGTTCCTCTGCTACTTGACATGTCCCATGTGTTAGTCGTAATTCAGTCCTATGCCTCCAGTCACCCCGCCCTGTCCAGTTTCCCACCTGCAGGTTGTTTTTGAGCGTGCACTGGACTGGATGCAACATGGTTATGGGCGGGGGGGTGCTCCATGTTGCAGGTCTGTGGGAGTGGGGGCGGTGTTATGGGTCGTGGTGATGGCTGGACACCCACTGACACCGTTTGTCCTGGGGCGGGATGTCTACCTGTCGGCTGCCGGTGTGCACTGCAGTGGCTGCTACGTGGGTGTGGGGTGTGGGCTGTGCTCCTCCTTGCTGTGCCGTGGGACTAGGGGCCTGGTGTGTGTTGTACTTCAGCTGTCCCCCTCCCACCCACTGCACTTTGTGTTGCTGCTACTTACCTGTTACTTGTCGGTTAGTGCAGCTACGGCTGCCACATGGGTGTGGGGGGTGCTCCGCCTTGCTGTGCTGTAGGACTAGGGGCCTGGTGGGTGTTGTACTTCAGCTGTCCCCCTCCCACCCACTGCCTTTGTGTTGCGGCTACTTACCTGTTACTTGTCGGTTGGTGCAGCTACGGCTGCCACATGGGTGTGGGGGTGCTTGTTGTGGCGCTTCTGGAGTACTAGGGGACCTGTTGGTAGTTACGTGGCTGGCTGGGTGTACACATGCCCCCATGGTTTTGTTAGTTGATATGTTTGGGCTGTGTGTGTGGTGGTGCCTGTTGCATGTGTGAGTGATGTGTTGTGTATTGTGTACTGGACATGGGGGTGTTTGTCCCTCGGAGCTATGGCATGGTGGTAGTGCATGTGAGTACATAGCGGTGTGCTGGTATACATTTGTTTGTACTTACCAGCCTCCACTCCCCCTGGTAATCCGGTGAGGATCTCCGGATGGATGATGACTCGCACCTTCTCCTCCCACGCTTTGAAGGTCTTGTAATGCGCGGGATTCCCTCCGCCAGTCGTGGCAGCCAGCTCTCGATTTTTGCTCTCCTTCTTCTTGACCAGGCTTTTGATGTCGTTCCACCGTTTGTTTATCTCTCCTCTGTTTCTGGGTACGGTCCCGACTGCATTGACCTGGTCTACAATTCTGTTCCACATTCTGTTTCTGGTGGCTAGTGGTGTGTGCTGGACCTGGTTGCCATAGATTTGTGTGTGCACCTTGACGATCTCGTCGACCATGACCGTCAGCTCAGTGGAAGTGAACTTGGGCATTCTGTGTGATGCCATGGTGTTTGTGGTGCTGGTGCGGTGTGTGATGTGTGATGTGCAGGGGGTTTGTGGTGCCGGTGTTTGGTGGTGGTGGTGGTGGTGGGTGTGATGTGTGCGTATCTGTGGTGTGCTGCTGTCCTTGCTGTGTCACTGTGTCCTCTCCTCTCCTCTCTGCTTTGCAATGTTGCAAGGGGTTGTGGTCTGTGGAGGGGCTGCTTTTGTACTTACCTATGTGGGTGTGTCCTGATGGTCTGTTGTTTTCAGGTGTGTTGTGGCTGGTGTTCTGGGCTTTGTAGTTTATTTGTTTGTCCAGGGGTGGTGTGTTTTCGGGATGTGTACTTTGTCTGTGTATTTGTGCGTGGGTTGCTGTGTGGACTTGTTTGCCATGTTGTGTGTGTTTGTTTGAGTCCGCGGCTGTTTCTGTGCAGGGACGTGGCCGCCATGGCTTCTGCCGTGTCCATTTTCTTCAGTGTTGTTTACGCTGGCGGGCGGTGTATTTGTTGTTTTTCCGCGCTCATGTCGGTGCGATCGTAATTTCACGTGCGGTGTCTCGACCGTGAGGGCGGGCGGTTTTGTGTTGTCGTGCGTCTTTCCGTCCGTGGCGGGCGGTTTGACTCCGACTCGGGCAAGGGCGGGCGGTATTTTGTGTGTTTTTTCCGCCGCTGGCGGTTTTCGGTTCGAGGCATCATTATTGCTGGGTCGGTATTCAGACGGTGTAGGCGGGCGGATTTTTGCCGCTTTCATGGGTGGCGGATTTTTTTACGCCCGGTATCGTAATGGGCCTTAAAGTCAATAAAAAATATATATTGAAATATAAAATACAAATATATTTGATATTAAAATGTAAAAAATAAAAACACATTACAATGTCAAATACATATCACAAATACCTACAAATATTTTTATAAATAAAATACAAAAATGATTTTCATACAAATAAATATTTTTATTTAGAAATTATTTATTAACAAAAACATTGTTTATTACGTACATTTTATTTAGTTACTTCCCACCGAATAACACCACAAAACTCACAACCTGCACCTGAAACTTAACTTGTAAAAAAAAATTATTTACACTATTAATATAAATATTTATCAATAAAGTAATTACCATTAATTAAATATTATTTATGAATTCATCATAATTAATGTACTTCCCACAATATAACACCACAAAACACACAACACACACATAAAATGTATCAAAAAATTATTTACACAATTAAAATAATTAATTGTTAAATTAATAATTAATGTTAATTAAGAAAAAATTATTAATTGCTTAAAATTACTTTACTTCCTACCCCATAACCCTACAAAATCCACAACCCACATCGATAAACCCCCCAAAAAATTAATAATTAACATAATTAATTAACAATTAAACAAATATTATTAATTAAAAACTAAGGGGCTCATTACGATTTCGGTCGGAAAGCCTCTGCCCGACACCGACTCGGAATCGGGACCGACCGACTTGCGGTCGGTGGTTCTGACCGCCGGATTACAATGTGACCGAACACTGTTTGGTTGGAGTCCCATTGTTCCCTATGGGAGCTCGTGTTCTGCGCGACAACCAGCTGTAACACAGGCTCCTATGGAGAAATGGGGTGTGTGCGGAAAACCCAGCACCCTGTCGCAGGCACCCCACGGTCCCTGCCACACAGTGCAGGGTTTTACAGGGGGGTCCCTTAGGTACCCTCTTGGCCATCAACCATAGGCTGCGGGGCCTACGGGGCCCTGCCAGGGGCCTCTAAAGTCACTTTCCGAGAGCCTTTCCATGTTGGACAGGCCGATGTGGAAAGGCTGTTGGAAAACGACATCGTAATCCCGTGGGCGGGGTATACGATGCAGTCCCGACCGACACGAATACTCCGTGAGTCGTTCGTAACCGATTCCAAATGACCGCGCGGTTTACAGTCCGACCGCGAACATCATAATCGGGCGGTCGGAATGTAAACCGATCGAGTCGGTCGGAAGGGCTCCAACGCGGTCGAGGAGATTCCGACTGTTGGGAGGAGGCTAAATATTAATTCATTAAAATGAATTAACTTCCCACCCTATACCCCTATAAATCCCACAACCCGCACCTAAAATGTATTACACAATTAAAATTAATTTTCAATCAAATGGCTAATATTATTTAACAACTAATTATAAATTAATTAATTCCCCACCCTTTACCCCTATAAACCCCAGAACCCACACCTAAAAATTTCATTAAACAATTAACATAATTAATTATCAATGAATTAATTATTAATAATTAATAACCAATTATTGATTAATTAAAAATAAATTACTTCCCACCCTTTACCCCTGTAAACCCCACAACCTGCACCTAAAATAAATATTTAATTGCACAATAAACAAAATTAATTGTCAATTAATTAATTAATATTACTTAACACCTAAATAATTTAAAAAAAATTACTTGCCACCCTTTACCCCATAACCTACAACCTGCAAAAAAAAGAATTACGCAATTAACATAATTAATTAATTAATATTAATTAACAACTAATTATTAATTATTTAAAAATACATTAATTCCTAGCCTTTACCCCTATAAACCCCACAGCCGGCACATAAAAAAAATAATTAATTACACAATAAAAAATAATAATTCTCAATTGATTAATTAATATTACTTGACAATGAATTATTAATTAATTAAAAATAAATTACTTCCCACCCTTTACCCCATAACCTAAAACACGCAACAACAACAAAAAATACACAATTAACATATTTATCAATTATTTAATTAATATTAATTAACAACTAATCATTAATTAATTAAAAATAAATTACTTCCCACCCTATACCTCTATAAACCCACAACCCACTGCAGAACTAAGAAAAAAATACAACCTTTAATTAATTAAAAATGTAACACATATATTAAAAAACATAAACTATAATTATACTAAAAAATACATAATATACATTTAAAATATATTTTAAACAACTATATTTTTGCAAACGATATTAATGACTTCTATATTTAAAAATAGAAATTACTTACCTTAAAATCGATATTCTTGACATCGATATTCTTGCTGACGATATTTCCATATCACAATATTTTAGACTCAATATTTTGGTATGGGGATATTTTTTCTATATTCGGTCTGAATTCGGTAGGATTGGCTTATACTCAATTGGCATATTTAGTTTACTTGTAAGTCCTTAGTCAAGTGGCACTGCCTGTGCCCAGATCCTTTACATTTAATGCTACTAGTGGGCCTGCAGCACTGATTGTACCACCCACTTCAATAGCCCTTTAAACATGTCTCAGTTCTGCTATTGCAGCCTGGAAGTGCAGTTTTTAAACTGCCATGTTGACCTGGCAAAATAAGCTTTTTGCCAGGCCCACACCTTCCTTTTTAATACATATCAGTCACCTCAAGGGTAAGCCCTGACAAGCCCAGAGGGCAGGGTGCAATGTATTAAAAAAAAGTAGGACAAGTACTTTTAAGTTTTGCATGTCCTTGTAGTAAAAAAACTCTTAAATTAGTTTTTCACCTCAAGGCCTACCTCTCCCATAGGCTAACATTGAAGTTGCCATATTACATTTAAAAAGTGATAATTTGCAAATCATAACAATTAACCAGTTCATGTTTGGTGTCTTTGGAATTGTAATAAAAAACCCTCTCTCATAGTGAAGTCGGTTTTTAAATTACAATTTTGAAAATGTCACTTTTAGAAAATTGGCATTTTCGAGCCATAGCCGGTTAGTGCTTGAAGCCTGTCTCTGGGTCACATGACTGGCGGTAGCTGACGGGCTTTGTGTATTCCTCTTATACAGCCAGACCAAATTGGGTGCTTAGGTGTGCCTAGATGGGTCATCACTGGCAGAATGGGAGGGCGGAGCTGGGCACAGCCCTATTAAACTTGAATATGCGGTGTTCTACCTCCACAGAAAGTGCTGAATACCCCCTGTAGTTAGTCTGGAGGAATGACAGGGATGGCAGGATGCCTGGGGACTTCAAAGGGAATTTCTAGAAGCTTCTCCCACCTTCCAGAGGAAGGGCACCAGGTATAAATATTGGACCTCAAACACCACATCTTCAATACACTTCTGGTCCTATGGATACTCTGCCAGGAAGAAGGACTGCTGTGCTGCTGAAAGGACTGCCACTAGGCTGGACTGCTGCTCTGAAGGACTGCTGCCCTGCCGTCTGCTGCCTTCCTGCCTGCGTGAGAAGGACTCGACCTGCATCTATTGAACCCAGGACCACCGGAGTGACTCCAAGGCCTAGTTGGCTGCCCTCCTGACTTTAGCCTCAGGGACAGAAGGCTCCAACCACCTTGAACCCAGCACCTGGACTCTGCCATCTGTGAGACTGCCCTGCCAAGTGGTGCCTCCCCTGTCCTGGAAGTGAGCCAAAGGTGCTCTGCCAACCTCTGAGGATGTAGGGGTACTGATGCATCTCGTCTGCTGCGCGGCGCAAGCCAGACCACATCCGACGCATAACCGCTGTTGTATGGAGCACCCTATCACAAAGACCCGCATCGCAGCCCACAACCTCATTGGATTCGTTGCTGCGCAATGTATCCTTGGTGCGGGCCCTCGCATCCCTTATCAACAGCAGCCTCGACGACAATGCTGGACTCTGCATCACAGCCACGCAGCTTCTCGGAACCGACACATCGTCTGACTGCACGACGCATCCTCGACGCCGGACTTCGCATTGCAAGTCCTATGACACGATCCTTGACAGCGATGCATGCCCTAGCATAGCAGCCTCGCCGCATCTCTTAACTGATGCATCACTTTGGCTGCACGATGCATCTTCAACGCAGACCCTCTCAATGCTCTGCAAACCATGATTTAAGGTATTTTGTTCAGCGGGCCTAATTAGGACCCTGTAGCTGGGCCGTGTTCTATCATGGTTGGCTTGAACTTGTGACTTTGTCTGGTCCGGCACGACCAGATATCCACAGTTGGCGCTTTCTGATTTTTGGCTCTATTTTCACTTAAATCTTTAAAATTGCATGGCTCAGTGTAGGAGAGTAGGATCTGCCTCTTATGTTGCCCCCACTTTTATTCTGATGTTTACACTGGTTTCTGGCTATAGTCTGGCTGGGACCCTGCCAATCAGGGCCCCAGCCTCTCTGTTCTCTCTAAACGACTTAGAGTGCACTCTAGGTGCACTAGTGATTGGATACTGTGGTACCTTATGAGTCCCTAGTATATGGTACCTTAGGTACCAAGGGCATAGGTACTTCACAGGCCTACCAGGGGCTGAAGCATGTATTATGCCACCCCTGGGAAGCAGACTAAATCTGACACCACAGGCCTGCTACTGCAGCCTGGGTGAGGAAGTGCAAGCACTCCTCACTGAGATATAGGTTCCCTATACCTCCCCTGCACACACATTGAGACTTATCAGTCACCCCTACAGCAGGCCCTATCAATCCTAAGGGCAGGGTGCTTAGTTTCCATGTGAGGGGGTGCCTCTGCCTGAGCAGGACCCCTCTGCAGCTCTCAGAGTCTATTCTCTGGGGCTGTTTGTGAATACAGCCAAACCATATACTCTTAAGTGCATTATATCCTCGCGGTAAATGCTAACTATGGAATGGCTGCATCAAAACATGTCGTGTTTGGTGTCAAACACTTTGGAATCATACCCCCACACCAATAACTGGTGTGGGAGTATGATCCCACCCTTCTAGAGGGATAGACATGTACCTACTGTGGAAACTCGGTAGAATCCTGAAGAGCCCTGGCATCACAAAATGGATGCCACCAGTCACAGACACTGGGCTGCCCTCCTGCTGATGACCAACACTCGCAGTGGAGGAAGCCCAACAATAGGTATCCTGTCCCAAGGGGGTGTGACCACCTCCCAGACAGGGTTTAGTGTATTGGGGCTGGGTGGGTGCACTCCTAGAGTGCTTTGAAGTCCTGCACTGGGGGAGCAGAAGGCTCCTCTGTGCATATGCCAGTTCAAATCAGCTCAGGGGCTACCTGCCCCTGCTCTGGCAGGAAACTGGACAAAGGGAAGTGGGTGTAGCCACCCACTCCCCTGACCCTCCCATAGGTGGGGTCATAGAGCTAGTCCCTCCCTTTCTTTTAGTATAAGAGGGGGAACCTGTGCATTGCAACCTAGGTACCCCTGGACGATGCTCTACAGAAGAATCCTGGACCTTCGACGTTCCACTACCTTTGGAAGACTGAAGAATCTCCCTTGGAGTCAAGGAGTGACTCCCCTGCTTGGCAGGCACCAAAAACTACAACGACGGTCGCAAACTACGCCACTCCCGCTGGAGCCCGAAGTCCCTGCAGCCCAGGAAGAGGATTTCCTGACTTCTCCAAGGCCATCGTGAGTCCCCAGCGAAGCTGAGGCAAGTGGACCCCACGAGTGACGAGGAACCGCAGACCCTGGGTACCGTGCACTATTGTCGAGTGCAACCCCTTCACGACGTTCTACAAACTTGTGCTTTGGACCACGTGTGGTCCCAGCCTCTAGCAGAGATCCCTCCCAAACTCAGAGGCCTACACCATCCCGAGTGACCGTGGGCCCCTGTTGAAGGAATCCTCCCGAGGTGTCTTTGCGATCCCTTGCCAGCCGGCTTGTGGCTCCCCAGAAGACTATGTAACCAAACCAAAGGGCTCCCCTGGTTGCTCCAGGCCTGCCCTGACTTACCCTCGCTGGGTGAGTTCCACAGACCTTGCTGGTCTGCACCATTGACTTTGTACCTTCTCCCCAAGACTTGCTGTTACCAAGGCTTGGTGGCTCCAATCGAGTCGCCAACACCGCAGTAAGCTGCAGACTTCGTGGGACACGCCGAATCCAGCTCCTGGTCGTCATCGACGCTGCCTGGACCTCGTGGTCGAAGAGTCAAGATACCCGAGAACGACCTGAATCTGTCGACGACGGTGGGCATTCATCTTCCTTGCCCCGGGTCACTGCCAAGTGCCCTTGAACACTGTCCCCTCTGCTTTCAGGTCTTCCATCTTCTGAATCCAGGCTTGGATTCCACCGGACACTTCTTCAGTCGCCGCAAGCAGCAAGTCTTCACTGGCTTCCATTGAGAACGACGCCGCGACCCGACACCAAAGGACACCTATGCACCCGGCTTCCCTGGGTGAGGTAAATTCAGCACTACGGTGCTCCTGTGGGTGTGGGCCCTAGAACTACTTACCCTGTAAGTAGCTTGCTTGTAGTGACTCTAGAAGTACCCTAAAACTCTTAGTTTCCAAGTGCGATTATCGCACTGGCTCGTACAGGGTTCGCGTCTGTGTTAGACACATCGCGTCCATCTCCCTTGCAACTCAACCCGTAACTGCGTCCTTCGACTCGTACTGAGTCCGATCGGTGTGTTCGCCTCGATCCTTCGCCTCGAACACGCAAGGGACCTTTAACATTGAAAACTCAATCGCGCCTATGCGCATAGACTCGTACAGGACTCGCACCAGTGTCTGAACACCGCGTCCGTCCCCTGTGGGTCTCCTACAACTACCTGGGGTGGTTCTTTGGGGTCCCTCGATTCTATATGCTCTAGGCCCAGGTCTAGCCAAGCTAGGATTGTGATATTTGATTGTGCTAACTTATTTGTGATAACTTTGCATTGTACATATGTTCCTGACTTCTAATCTCATAAAGAGATTAGTAGAGAGTTGTTTATTAATAAATACATATATATTTGATATATATACCTGTGTGGTGTCTTTTCATTTGGTGATTCAAGAGATTGTGTGGTAAAACAAGCTGCTTTACATTCCTCCAAGACTTAGCCTGAAGGCTGCTCTCCACAGCTACCACTAGGATAGCTTTCTATAAAGGTTGTCTTAAACCTACCTACCATAAGAGTCGAATTGTACTGGTGCAAGGTGTCCACTTTAATTAGTGGCCAGCATATACCAGGCCAACTTCTCACATTGGTGGCAGCGTGTGGGATTCCAGCTTGCTATTGTTTTACCAGAAAATCTCTATTTGAATTACTAACTGAAAACCACTATAGGTACTCAAGGTACATATAAAATCAAGCTTAGTATCAATAAGTTCTACTAAACTTAGAGCTGTGGGCAAAAAGGGATAGCACACCCTTTCTACAGCTCAAGCTAGTATCAGTAGGCCACAAACTAGTGTAGGTAGTACAACACTGCACAACCCTAGAATGTCCTTAAGGGATGGACCCAGTGGATCCACTCAGCTTCAGTATAAGGACATGACTTTCTTTGACTTGAAAGCCATGTGTGCTGAAAGGCACCTGAAGATAGGATAGAGTCCCTCTACACTACACCTGATAGATCTGCTGACAGCAGATGATCTTAGATTAGCTCTAGGAGCTAATGGGTCTGAATCAGTGGGTGGGTCAATTACAGTATCTGGGTCAGATGATGACCAAGACTCTCTGATTGTAGGGCGAGGCCCCAAGGGGTCTGAACAGGACAGAGGAATTCTCCCTAAGAGAACTGACACAGTGGAGAACAGGCACAGGTCCCTTTCCAGGGAATCTGAACACTCCTTTCACTCTGGCAGAGAAACTGTCCACCAGAGAGACTCCTACTTCCTAAGAAGAGAGAGTTCCTCTGAAAGACTGTACAAACTGCTGCAGTATGAGGAAGCAAGGTTTGCCCTCAAAACCAAGCAGTTGGCATTAGACAAAGAAGCCTTTGAGTTCCAGAGAGCTTTTAGAACAGAGGGGTTAGAACCCCCCGGTGGCAGCAACAGTGTCCCTAGAGGCAGAGAATATATTCCAGACCATAGGAACCTGAGCAAGGTTGTTCCTCCCTACCAGAGTGGGGATGATATCCACAAGTGGATAACTGCTATGGAAAGGGCCTGTAGAGTACAACAGGTCCCCCAGAAGCAGTGGGCAGCAATCTTGTGGCTCTCCTTTTCAGATAAAGGTAGAGACAAGCTCCTCACTGTTAGAGAAGAGGATGCTGATGACTATGAAGTCCTGAAGAGTGCATTGATAGATGGGTTTGGCTTAACCACTGAGCAGTACAGGTTGAAGTTCAGAGACACCCAGAAGGCACAGACTCAGGACTGGACTGACTTTGTAGATTGTGCAACCAAGGCTCTGGAGGGTTGGCTGGTTGGCAGTAGGGTTACTGATTTCAAGGGATTGTATAATCTGATGATGAGAGAACAGATCCTTAATAATTGCCAGAACCAGTTGTTGCATCAATACCTGGTAGACTCTGATCTGACCTCTCCCCAAGAATTGGGAAAGAAGGCAGACAAGTGGGTCAGAACCAGGGTGAGGCAGAAAACCCAGAACCAAGGGGGTGACACTAAGAAGCAGGGTCATAAGGGCTCTGAGAAAAGTGGGGATAAGTCAAAAGACCAGAAGTCTTCACAAGGGCCCCAAAAATCTGCATCTGGTGGGGAGTCACAGTCCAATCAGGGAAAAGGCCAAAAGAAGCCCTGGTGCAAATTCTGTAAACAGAAAGGGCACTGGACTTCTGATTGTAACAAGTCCAAAGACCAAACCACCACCACTCCTGCCCCTAAGGCAACTGTTCCCCCTAGTTCAGCTACTGGTGGAGGTGGTACTCAGAAAAAGGGTGTAGTAGGGTTGACCCTGGGTTCTGAAGTAGACTCTGGCCTAGTCAGAGAACCCACTCAGGCAATGCTGATTTGTGCTGGAGACATTGACATGTCCTTCCTAGTGAGCCCCAGTAATCTGGGCAAATACAAACAGCAGCCTGTAATCAATGGCAAACAGGCTTTGGCATTTAGGGACACAGGTGCTAGTGTCACCATGGTGGCAGAGGATCTTGTGGACCCTGGACAGATCATCCTGGGTGAAATGTACCAGGTGACCAATGCAAGCAATGCCAAGACCAACCATAGTCTGACAGTTGTGAATTTCTCCTGGGGGGGGGTAACTGGCCTCAAGAAGGTTGTAGTCAGTGCAGACCTCCCTGTAGAATGTCTATTGGGCAATGATCTAGAAACTTCAGCCTGGTCTGAAGTAGAGTTATGGACTCATGCTGAGATGTTGGGCATCCCTGCAGAGGTATTTGCTGTGACCAGGTCACAAGCCAAAATGCATGACACTGAACCAGCTCTGGATCCTGAAACAATGGACCAGATGCTTCCCAAGAAGAGGAGCAGTAGGGTTAAGGCAGTGCCTTCCCCTCTGTCTCAGATCACAGATTCCCCTCTTGAGGGAGGAGGAGCAGAGCCTGAAGAAGGAACTGCCCCAGAGGGACTTGAACCTGATCAGGTTGAGTTCTTAGGGGCAGGGGGCCATTCTAGGGAAGATCTGAGTAAGGAGCAACAGTGCTGCCCCTCTCTTGAACCCCTCAGACAGCAGGCTGCTGCTGAGGCTGCTGGGAGTGCTAGTGGGTCCCATAAAGCTTACTGGGATGAGGGACTCCTATATTCTGAAGGTAGAGATCCTGCCCCTGGAGCCACCAGGAGGTTGGTAATACCTCAGAAGTTTAGGGGGTTCCTCTTGACCCTAGCACATGACATCCCTTTGGCAGGTCACTTGGGCCAAAACAAGACCTGGGACAGGCTTGTTCCACATTTTCATTGGCCACATATGTCAGAAGACACAAAGGAGTTTTGTCGCTCCTGTGTCACATGCCAAGCCAGTGGCAAGGCAGGTGGCACAACAAAGGCCCCCCTGATACTACTACCTGTGGTGGGGGTACCCTTTGAAAGGGTTGGGATTGACATTGTTGGTCCCCTTGACCCTCAAACTGCATCTGGGCACAGATTTATCCTGGTGGTAGTGGATCATGCCACCAGGTACCCAGAGGCCATTCCCCTGAGGACCACCACAGCCCCTGTGGTGGCAAGAGCCCTCATTGGAGTTTTCTCCAGAGTGGGTTTCCCAAAGGAGGTCATCTCTGACAGAGGTACCAACTTCATGTCAGGATACTTGAAAGCAATGTGGAAGGAGTGTGGTGTAACTTATAAGTTCACCACCCCCTATCACCCACAATGCAATGGTTTAGTTGAACGCTTCAACAAAACCCTGAAGGGAATGATTAAAGGACTCCCAGAGAAGCTTAGGCGGAAATGGGACCTTCTTCTTCCCTGCCTGTTGTTTGCATACAGAGAAGTTCCACAGAAGGGGGTTGGTTACAGCCCATTTGAGCTTCTGTTTGGGCATCCTGTAAGAGGTCCACTGTGTTTGGTAAAAGAGGGCTGGGAGTTACCTCTCAAACCCCCCAAACAAGATGTGATGGACTATGTACTTGGTCTCCGCTCCAGGATGGCTGAATACATGAAAAAGGCAACCAAAAACCTGGAGGCCAGCCAAGAATTACAAAAAGCTTGGCATGACCAAAAGGATGTACTGACTGTATACCAGCCAGGACAGAAAGTGTGGGTGTTGGAGCCTGTGGCCCCAGCAGCCCTCCAAGACAAGTGGAGTGGCCCCCATATAATAGTTGAGCAAAAGGGAGAAGTCACCTATCTGGTGAATCTTGGAACTCCCAGGAGCCCTCTGAGGGTGCTCCATGTCAACAGATTGAAACCATATGTTGACAGGGCTGACATGGGCTTGCTCATGGCAACTGATGAGGAACAGGAGGAGGAGAGTGACCCTCTCCCTGACCTGCTCTCACAGAACCCTGATGATGGGTCAGTAGATGGTGTTGCTTTGGCAAGCAGCCTCACTGACCATCAGCAAACTGAGTGCAGACAAGTTCTGCAGCAGTACAGACATATGTTTAGCCTGACCCCTAGTCAGACTACCTGGTGCACCCATGAGGTGGACACTGGAGACAGTCTGCCTGTCAAGAGTAAAATCTACAGGCAACCTGACCATGTCAGGGACTGTATCAGGACTGAAGTCCAGAAGATGTTGGAGTTAGGTGTGATTGAGCCTTCAGATAGCCCATGGGCTAGCCCAGTAGTCCTGGTACCCAAGCCTCATACCCAGGGTGGTAATAAAGAAATGAGGTTTTGTGTAGACTACAGAGGCCTCAATGCAGTCACTAGGACTGATGCCTATCCCATACCAAGGGCAGATGAGCTGATTGATACTTTGGCCTCAGCCAAGTATCTAAGTACATTTGACCTAACAGCTGGCTACTGGCAGATCAGGTTAGCTGATGATGCAAAAGCCAAAACAGCATTTTCGACCCCTGGTGGGCACTACCACTTCGTGGTGATGCCCTTTGGATTGAAAAATTTACCTACCACTTTTCAGAGGTTGGTGAATAAAGTTCTGGCAGGGATGGAAACTTACTGCTCAGCTTATCTAGATGATATTGTGGTCTTTAGTTCCTCCTGGCAGGATCACCTGGTCCACCTCAGAAATGTTTTAGAGGCTCTGCAGAAAGCAGGCCTCACTATCAAGGCCACTAAGTGCCAGATAGGGCAGAGTCAGGTTGTGTACCTGGGCCACCTTGTGGGTGGAGGCCAGGTTCAACCTTTACAGAGCAAAATCCAAACCATAATGGAATGGGTTGCTCCAATCACCCAGACACAGGTGAGAGCCTTCTTAGGCCTGACTGGGTACTATAGGAGGTTTGTGAAGGGATATGGATCTATAGTGACCCCCTTGAATGATCTGACCTCCAAGAAAATGCCAAAAAAGGTTCAGTGGACAGCTAGCTGTCAGAAGGCATTTGAAGACCTATAGCAGGCCATGTGCACTGCCCCCATCTTACAGAGTCCAGACTACACCAAAAAAGTTTATTGTCCAAACAGATGCTTCTGAGCTGGGTGTGGGAGCTGTACTGTCTCAACTGAATGATGAAGGTCAAGACCAGCCAGTAGCTTTCATTAGCAGAAGGCTGACCCCTAGAGAGAAACGTTGGTCAGCTATAGAGAGGGAGGCCTTTGCTGTGGTGTGGGCCCTGAAGAAGCTGAGGCCATACTTGTTTGGCACTCACTTCATAGTTCAGACTGCCCACAAGCCCCTCCTATGGCTTAAACAAATGAAAGGAGAAAACCCAAAACTTTTGAGGTGGTCCATTTCCCTACAGGGGATGGACTATACAGTGGAACATAGACCTGAGACCCAACATGCCAATGCAGATGGACTCTCAAGGTATTTCCACTTAGAACACGAAGACTCAACTGGTCAAGGTTAGTTTAGTGTCCCTACGTTTGGGGGGGGTTGTGTAGGAGAGTAGGATCTGCCTCTTATGTTGCCCCCACTTTTTTTCTGATGTTTACACTGGTTTCTGGCTATAGTCTGGCTGGGACCCTGTCAATCAGGGCCCCAGCCTCTCTGTTCTCTCTAAATGACTTAGAGTGCACTCTAGGTGCACTAGTGATTGGATACTGTGGTACCTTATGAGTCCCTAGTATATGGTACCTTAGGTACCAAGGGCATAGGTACTTCACAGGCCTACCAGGGGCTGAAGCATGTATTATGCCACCCCTGGGAAGCAGACTAAATCTGACACCACAGGCCTGCTACTGCAGCCTGGGTGAGGAAGTGCTAGCACTCCTCACTGAGATATAGGTTCCCTATACCTCCCCTGCACACACATTGAGACTTATCAGTCACCCCTACAGCAGGCCCTATCAATCCTAAGGGCCGGGTGCTTAGTTTCCATGTGAGGGGGTGCCTCTGCCTGAGCAGGACCCCTCTGCAGCTCTCAGAGTCTATTCTCTGGGGCTGTTGGTGAATACAGCCAAACCATATACTCTTAGGTGCATTATATCCTCGCGGTAAATGCTAACTATGGAATGGCTGCATCAAAACATGTCGTGTTTGGTGTCAAACACTTTGGAATCATACCCCCACACCAGTAACTGGTGTGGGAGTATGATCCCACCCTTCTAGAGGGATAGACATGTACCTACTGTGGAAACGCGGTAGAATCCTGAAGAGCCCTGGCATCACAAAATGGATGCCACCAGTCACAGACACTGGGCTGCCCTCCTGCTGATGACCAACACTCGCAGTGGAGGAAGCCCAACAATAGGTATCCTGTCCCAAGGGGGTGTGACCACCTCCCAGACAGGGTTTAGTGTATGGGGCTGGGTGGGTGCACTCCTAGAGTGCTTTGAAGTCCTGCACTGGGGGAGCAGAAGGCTCCTCTGTGCATATGCCAGTTCAAACCAGCTCAGGGGCTACCTGCCCCTGCTCTGGCGGGAAATTGGACAAAGGGAAGTGGGTGTAGCCACCCACTCCCCTGACCCTCCCATAGGTGGGGTCATAGAGCTAGTCCCTCCCTTTCTTTTAGTATAAGAGGGGGAACCTGTGCATTGCAACCTAGATACCCCTGGATGACGCTCTACAGAAGAATCCTGGACCTTCGACGTTCCACTACCTTTGGAAGACTGAAGAATCTCCCTTGGAGTCAAGGAGTGACTCCCCTGCTTGGCAGGCACCAAAAACTACAACTACGGTCGCAAACTACGCCGCTCCCGCCGGAGCCCGAAGTCCCTGCAGCCCAGGAAGAGGATTTCCTGACTTCTCCAAGGCCATCGTGAGTCCCCAGCGAAGCTGAGGCAAGTGGACTCCACGAGTGACGAGGAACCGCAGACCCTGGGTACCGTGCACTATTGTCGAGTGCAACCCCTTCACGACATTCTACGAACTTGTGCTTTGGATCACGTGTGGTCCCAGTCTCTAGCAGAGATCCCTCCCAAACTCAGAGGCCTACACCGTCCCGAGTGACCGTGGGCCCCTGTTGAAGGAATCCTCCCGAGGCGTCTTCGCGATCCCTTGCCAGCCGGCTTGTGGGTCCCCAGAAGACTATGTAACCAAACCAAAGGGCTCCCCTGGTTGCTCCAGGCCTGCCCTGACTTACCCTCGCTGGGTGAGTTCCACAGACCTTGCTGGTCTGCACCATTGACTTTGTACCTTCTCCCCGAGACTTGCTGTTACCAAGGCTTGGTGGCTCCAATCGAGTCGCCGACACCGTAGTAAGCTGCAGACTTCGTGGGACACGCTGAATCCAGCTCCTGGTCATCATCGGCGCTGCCTGGACCTCGTGGTCGAAGAGTCAAGATACCCGAGAACGACCTGAATCTGTCGACGACGGTGGGCATTCATCTTCCTTGCCCCGGGTCACTGCCAAGTGCCCTTGAACACTGTCCCCTCTGCTTTCAGGTCTTCCATCTTCTGAATCCAGGCTTGGATTCCACCGGACACATCTTCAGTCGCCGCAAGCAGCAAGTCTTCACTGGCTTCCATTGAGAACGACGCCGCGACCCGACACCAAAGGACACCTATGCACCCGGCTTCCCTGGGTGAGGTAAATTCAGCACTACGGTGCTCCTGTGGGTGTGGGCCCTAGAACTACTTACCCTGTAAGTGGCTTGCTTGTAGTGACTCTAGAAGTACCCTAAAACTCTTAGTTTCCCAGTGCGATTATCGCACTGGCTCGTACAGGGTTCGCGTCTGTGTTAGACACATCGCGTCCATCTCCCTTGCAACTCAACCCGTAACCGCGTCCTTCGACTCGTACTGAGTCTGATCGGTGTGTTCGCCTCGATCCTTCACCTCGAACACGCAAGGGACCTTTAACATTGAAAACTCAATCGCGCCTATGCGCATAGACTCGTACAGGACTCGCACCAGTGTCTGAACACCGCGTCCGTCCCCTGTGGGTCTCCTACAACTACCTGGGGTGGTTCTTTGGGGTCCCTCGATTCTATATGCTCTAGGCCCAGGTCTAGCCAAGCTAGGATTGTGATATTTGATTGTGCTAACTTATTTGTGATAACTTTGCATTGTACATATGTTCCTGATTTCTAATCTCATAAAGAGATTAGTAGAGAGTTGTTTATTAATAAATACATATATATTTGATATATATACCTGTGTGGTGTCTTTTCATTTGGTGATTCAAGAGATTGTGTGGTAAAACAAGCTGCTTTACATTCCTCCAAGACTTAGCCTGAAGGCTGCTCTCCACAGCTACCACTAGGATAGCTTTCTATAAAGGTTGTCTTAAACCTACCTACCATAAGAGTCGAATTGTACTGGTGCAAGGTGTCCACTTTAATTAGTGGCCAGCATATACCAGGCCAACTTCTCACACTCAGGATCTACTAAATGGATTTTTGTCATTTTGGTCTTATTGTATTTATTAAACATAACTCTATTTTTCTAATCTGATGTGGGATCGTTTTTGTGTGTTTTTTTTAATCACTTTATTACTGTCTGAAGTGTTGCACAAGTAACTTTACACATTGCTTCCGAATTAAGCCTGACTACTCTGGGGTCGATTCCGATCCCGGTCGGAGGCGCACCTAACACCATTCGCCCGGGAAAAAAACCAGGCGAATGCGTGTTTCCCGACCGATTCGCACATACGTCCGAACGAGCAAGTACGATGCGCATAACTGCCCAGATCCCGACCCAGTCGCACTCACCCAATCCAGCACCTGTTCTCCGACCAAGGCGGATACGGAAACGCAGAATCGAGTCGCACGGAAGCCAAAATGCAGCCCCGTCCGGCCGGACTAGTACGATGCGCCTTCCGTACGCGCCGAACCCGTCGCTACGCACGGCACGTCAAAGCATCCGGGCGAGGTGCACATAAGCTCCGATTCGCGCCACAAGACGATCCACGGCTACGAGACGAACACGCCAGCCACGAGGACGAGGAGAAGCAACGAGAAAGACGAACGAGACGAACCAACCATGAATCCCATCGCGCCGATCCTACCAATACTCTGCATCTATTACCGGAACTGGTACAGACGCGTACGGCTCAGAAGGTAAGTCAGACACCCACCACACAAACAAACCACACGTACCCGACATATAACACACCCACATAGGGATGCAGAAATAACTTGCAATAGCAGCACCATAGGGGCGGGATGGCTATCACCAATGCCACATACACACATAGGGGCCTGGATGCCAACCACTAACACCACCCCTACCCATGGGGGGGCCAATGCCTACCACCACTACCACCCCTACTCAGGGGGTGCTAGATGTCTACCACTACCACCACCCCTACCCATGGGGGGCTGGATGCCTGTCACTACTACCACCCCTACTCAGGGGGGGCTGGATGCCTACCACTACTACCACCCCTACTCAGGGGGTGCTAGATGCCTACCACTACCACCACCCCTACCCATGGGGGGGCTGGATGCCTACCACTACTACCACCCCTACTCAGGGGGTGCTAGATGTCTACCACTACTACCACCCCTACTAATGGGGGGCTGGATGCCTGTCACTACTAACACCCCACCCATGGGGGGCTGGATGCCTGTCACTACTACCACCCCTACTCAGGGGGGGCTGGATGCCTACCACTACCACCACCCCTACTCATGGGGGGCTAGATGCCCACCACTACTACCACCCCTACTCAGGGGGTGCTAGATGTCCACCACTACCACCACCCCTACCCATGGGGGGCTGGATGCCTACCACCCCTACCCATGGGGGGCTGGATGCCTACCACTACTACCACCCCTACTCAGGGGGTGCTAGATGTCTACCACTACTACCACCCCTACTAATGGGGGGCTGGATGCCTACCACTACTACCACCCCACCCATGGGTGGCTGGATGCCTGTCACTACTACCACCCCACCCATAGGGGGCTGGATGCCCACCACTACTACCACCCCTACTCAGGGGTGCTAGATGTCTACCACTACCACCACCCCTACCCATGGGGGGCTGGATGCCTGTCACTACTACCACCCCTACTCAGGGGGGCTGGATGCCTACCACTACCACCACCCCTACTCAGGGGGTGCTAGATGCCTACCACTACCACCACCCCTACCCATGGGGGGCCTGGATGCCTACCACTACTACCACCCCTACTCAGGGGGTGCTAGAGGTCTACCACTACTACCACCCCTACCCATGGGGGGCTGAATGCCTGTCACCACTACCACCCCTACTCAGGGAGGGCTGGATGCCTACCACTACCACCACCCCTACTCAGGGGGTGCTAGATGCCTACCACTACCACCACCCCTACCCATGGGGGGCTGGATGTCTACCACTACTACCACCCCTACTCAGGGGGTGCTAGATGCCTACCACTACCACCACCCCTACTAATGGGTGGCTGGATGCCTGTCACTACTACCACCCCACCCATGGGGGGCTGGATGCCTGTCACTACTACCACCCCTACTCAGGGGGGGCTGGATGCCTACCACTACCACCACCCCTACTCAGGGGGTGCTAGATGCCTACCACTATCACCACCCCTACTAATGGGGGGCTGGATGCCTGTCACTATTACCACCCCTACCCATGGGGGGCTGGATGCCTGTCACTACTACCACCCCTACTCAGGGGGGGTGGATGCCTACCACTACCACCACCCCTACCCATGGGGGGCTGGATGCCCACCACTACTACCACCCCTACCCAGGGGGTGCTAGATGCCTACCACTACCACCACCCCTACTCAGGGGGTGCTAGATGCCTACCACTACCACCACCCCTACTCAGGGGGGGCTGGATGCCTACCACCAACACCACCCCCACTCATAGGATGGGCAATGCATGACACAACCAGCACACTACAACCTAAGGAATGCAAGAAAAAGACATCCCCCCAACACCATGACAAGCGTGTGTAGACTGTGTCAAATGCCTACAACACTGAACATGACTTTGAACATACAATGTGACCCCCTATCACATGTGTCACACATAAATGTGTGTGGCCTCCACAATGCAAGCAGACCATGACCACTGTGGCAATGGGGTCCAACCCCCATCATCACAGTGACCAAAAGGTAAGTGTGGGGTCCATAGCTGGGGCACATTCTGAACATTGTGGCAATGGGGTCTAAACCCCCATCATCACAGTGACCAAAATGTAAGTGTGGGGTCCATAGCTGGGGCACATTCTGAACATTGTGGCAATGGGGTCTAAACCCCCATCATCACAGTGACCAAAATGTAAGTGTGGGGTCCATAGGTGAAGCACATCTTGAACATTGTGGCAATGGGGTCTAAACCCCCATCATCACAGTGACCAAAAGGTAAGTGTGGGGTCCATAGCTGGGGCACATTTTGAACATTGTGGCAATGGGGTCTAAACCCCCATCACCACAGTGACCAAAATGTAAGTGTGGGGTCCATAGGTGAAGCACATCTTGAACATTGTGGCAATGGGGTCTAAACCCCCATCATCACAGTGACCAAAATGTAAGTGTGGGGTCCATAGCTGGGGCACATTCTGAACATTGTGGCAATGGGGGCTAAACCCCCATCATCACAGTGTCTATAAGGTAAGTGTGGCCATGGAAAAAGCTGCAACTGCCAAACAGCATGGCTGAATCCTGGTCACAGAACAACAAACACATCAGTGGCAAAGTAGTGTTCGTGTCCCATAGCAACATATATTGGGTGAGGCAAACAGTGCAGTGCAAATAAGACATACCTTTGGCCATGTGCAGACAAACATCACCCATGGGGGATGACACTGTCAACATTCATCAATAACACAATGACAGAAGTGACCATCCTAATGCAGAACACATATCTGCTCCAATGGGCACACAAATGTAGACATCCTGTGGAGACTGTAGAAGGGAGGTGAACAGATACCATACCATGGCAGCAATGGGACACACAAACCATGATCATCGTGCTGACTGATGACCTAAGAGTCCCAGGGACAGCAGGTCAAACCCACCAAACAACATACAGCCAATGGCACACTAAAGATATGCCAATGCAGTGGTGCAGATGCACAACCACAAACAGGCAGCCCCACACTGCACATCAAACACAACAGGTGAGGGGGGTGCCAGTGTCCCCAGGCAACCACACAACACATGATGAGGCCTGAATACCAATTACACAGATGCGCATACAGTGCCACACAAAATTAACTCATGGATCCAAATCCCCTATGTGGGCAATCAGGCATTGTTAGATGAGAGGGAGCACAAATCACACATGTCACACAAGCATGTAGGAACAGCAACTGACACAGCAAGACACAGACACACCACAGCACTACCCCCAGGGTCCCCACAATGTGGTGACCCTGTGCTGCATGACAATCCCACTGTGATGACAAAGCTAGATGTCGTCCACACTGTGAACCACAGTCATGTGTCCTGAGCAACAAACTACCATCACACCTACACAAGCACAAATCAATCAGCACGGCCAGTAAGCCAAGGCCAACATGGAGGCAGGGGTCTAGCCGGGCAACAACTCTCATCTGCACACACCCAACACCACACACCTCGACCTCCAACAATGTGCAGCAGTGAAGCTCACATGCACTGGTGACATTGCACATGCACCCATGACAATCCCATGGGTGGTGGTGGGAACTAAGGTGCAGAAACACATCACACATGGCCAGTCAACAAGACTCCTGAATGTCTGACACACTGCACATTACGCTGTACATGGACATGACGGCAATACCACACCAACCAATGGGATCCCAGCTACAATCCCACACCAATGAAGAAGCCAAGGTCACCCTCAAAGAACACACATAGACAACTACCAACATTGCAGCCCTGACCCTGAGGAGTGCCAGCAGTCACACACACAACGTGTCACAATCACTGAAAGCTAACACAAACTGGAAATTACATGACAGGTCTAAACAACAAGTGCCAAGGGGAATCCTGACTGTGTCCCATCTGCGTTTGCCCACAAACTCAGCCCTGACAGCAAACACACCTATGGGTGACACCCTGATGACCAGTAATGTGCCATGCACCCACATCACAGAGAACCCAGGGCGGAGACTTTGGGGGAACATAGGTCAACTCAGCAAGCATCACAAACAGGAACATCACTAGGGATCCCAGCACGCCCAGCAAAATGGAAGTGAACACACACAGACATGCTCACACAACACACACCTTGGGCTCAGGCAATGTCACAGGATTACACACTGCCATGAGGGGACTCCACTCCTGTGTGAGGAAAGCTGTGCCATATGTTGCCTCAGTAGGGCTCCATCATGTCAGCAGAACACTTGGTCACACAGTCAACAATTGCACTAAATGAAGGCTCCCGTCATATCAGCCTGGTCATGGGAGTGTCAACGAAATCATCAGCACAGATCCAACACACATGTATAGCAAGTTGCACTGACAACACAGATGAGTCCTTCCCCATTGATGCCCAAACTTGCATGTCCAGTGGAGATGGCCACACGGTCAGGGAAGTAGACTAATTGAACAATGGTAAGCACAACAGATGTGCAGGGGTGGAAGCCACAGATGTGATATTGCAAATGTAAGTAGGAAATCCCATTGCCAAATATTGAAAACATGACACCCTCATATGCTGCAAAGGATGACTTGGATACACTACAGGATAGGACACATTCCCCCTGGACCACATGGGGTCCTGCACAGTAACACTTCATTTTCCTGATATCAAAAATCACCATCACTGCAGCAAGGGCATGGTTAGCATCATCAACATCATGTACATCAGAAGCAAAACCACTAGAGAACAGAAAGTAGCTTTATTCAGCATATGTGGGTTCAAAAGTTAAAGTCCAGAAAAAAGAAACAAAGGCCAATGGCCAGTCCATTCTCAAAGTCAAAACAGGGTGACAGTGGCAGATGTCACCCTACGCATGCCTGCACTGCTACACACCAGGGACAATCCCCTCGGAGGGGCATACGGGGGGCAGGCCAGGCACCACAGGGACAGGATCAGGGCTCACCAGAAGGAGGCAGGGAAGGGGTGGTGGGTGCTGGAGAGCCACTGACAACTGCAGTGGAGGTGTCTGACATGGTGTGTGCCGGCACAACTGGGGGGCATGACTCAGATGGTGTGGGTGCCGGCACGACTGCAGTGGGCCGTGCAGATGGAGTGGACAGGTTCCCCACTGCAGTGCCCAAGCCAGATGGGGTGGTAGTGGACTCCACTGCAGTGCCTACCTCCAGGGGAGGAGAATGGGGTTCAGGTAAGGTGGGCAGGACAGAGGGGGAGGACACCTTCTCCACACCAGTGGCACAGACATGCGCAGCGGGGGGTGTGGTGCCGGAAGAGCAAGTGGCAGGGGGAGAAGGCCGGATCATTTTGTGGATGGTGTATCTGTGGGTGGGGGAACCTGGGGCAGGGTGTGGTGGGGGCACCTGTGGAGTGGGGGCCTGAGGGATGGAGGAAGGAGACTTGGTGCTTGAGCTGCAGGGCGGCGGCGGGGTCTTGCTCTTCCGGGTCCGGGGGGACTTGCGGGTGGGGGCGTCAGTCGGTCTGCACCTGGGGGAGGGTGTCCAGGGGCGAGGGGCACTCCCCTCCGTGTGGGTGGGCTTCCTCTTCCCCCTGAATGCTGTATCAGCTGGATTGGAGGGGAAGAGGCCGAGGTCACTGAGGAAGACCCGCTGTGTCTGTGGGGTTGCAGGTGAGGCAAGGGAAGGGGCCTTGGAGGGAGAGGTACCTGAGGACTGCGCAGTGCTCGTGGATGCGTGTGTGTGTGCCTGGGCCCCATCCCCTGTGAGTGTGGTTTCAGTCCCCTGACTGTGCGTGCGTGTGCGTCTGGATTTTGGCGTGTGTGTCTGTGTGCTGCTTGTGTCTGTGCTGGTGTGTGCCTGTGCCGGTGTGTGTGTGCTTGGGACAGGTAAGGTGCTGGGGAGTGTGGTTGGGGCAGAGGTAGGAGGGGTGAGGAACTGTCGGAGGAGGGACACTGCTGCCGTCAGGGAGGAGTCCATGGACCTATTGCCCCTCTGTAGGGCAGACATGCCCGATGAGATGCCCTCCATGAACGACACCAGCTGAGTCAACAGAGTGGTGTGGGCATGGAGGACACTCAGCATCGCTGTCTGCCCTACATGGAGCTGGCGAAGGAGGTACACAGACTCCTCACTCAGGGCAGCAGGGGACACAGGGGCAGGGGTGCGGTGCCTGGCCCGAAGGAGACACGCTCCCGAACATGGGAGCCTCCACGGACCTTGGGAATGGGAGCCGATGGGAGGGCGGTGGTGGTGGTGGTGGTGGCGGGGACAGCAACACTAGCTGGGGTGTGGTGGCTGCTGACACCCGCCTCCACAAGGGAGTCTTCCTCCGAGCTGCTGTGGTCCTCAGCTGAGGTGGATGCTGCTGAGGACTCCTCGGTGTGGCTCCCTCGCCCTCCGTGCCACTGGGTCCCTCCGACCACTCCTCGGCTGCTGACCCAGTCTGGCTCTGCGGCTCCTCCTGGTCCGTGGAGCTGTCCCCTCCTGTGGCCGTGGATGTATCTGCAAACAATAGGGAAACAGACAAACATCAGTCACCTGCACCGAACGCACACACCACAGTAAGTACAGCACATTACAGAGCAAGCCCTGGCATCCTTAGTTGAACATTGCCAAAAGTGCCCAAACAGAGTAGGAGAAGCCAATTGTCAGTCTGATGGTCAACCATGGCACTCACATCCCTCCTGGCCTTGCACCCATCTGTCTGGTGTCTGTTGGATGGCAATACCCCAGTGTGGACACATGCACCACCTACACAGTAGTTGGACAGTGCAGAGAACACGGTGAAGCATGTGAACATGCACACATCACAACTCTTGCCACTGAGTCAGTACAGGTGTCCGGATAAAGGGATGGCCAGAGTCAATTTTGAAATGCATGTGATGCATACCAGCACCAGACACCATGATGCACCCATGTCCTGATAGTCATTGCCACAATGGTGTGCATGTAGCACATGTCACTCCCCTGCAGGATCACTCATTGGAAGTTTCATGCCATGGCACAGGCATGCCTGCTAAGTCATACATCACTGTCTCCAGTCACATGGGCAGGGCAGCCAGACAACAACAGTCTGCACTGTGTCACAATCGTAGGTCATGGGGAATGCAAGTCCTGGAGCTGAACAAGTGCACATGTACATCCCCCACACCACATCATCTGAACCCTTATTTGTCCACGTCATACCAATTGGACATATGGGAGACCTGTAACACAACCCTCTGAACCTGAGCACCTCACAATCTGCTGTGAATGGGAAACAGCTGCCTGAACTTCACATTCGCATACCCCAGTCTGCACGGTCAGGTGATCAAACACCTATGTGTCACACAAGTATCATCTCCTATGGTCACATCTCCGGTGGCATGCTGAGCCCCAACCGAGAAACACCCCAGTAGTCCTGACAACGAAGCCACAGCACACTGACACAGAGGCAGACACCTGAGGGGACATATCACTGAGCACAACGTGTCAGCTGATACACGGGAGTGGGAGTACAGAGTTTATGTTATGGCCTGGAGTAGGCATGACTGTCCTGCCCCACGTGAATGAGGGATGAGCCCTGGACAGTAGGCAGGTGGCTAAGTATGTGTGACACACGTAATATACACACTCCTGGGGCCCAAACATCGTTCCCACCCGCAGCATGGGTGTGTGCCAGATACCCCAGGCACATGTGGTGGATCAGCTCAGCAATTGGACCACATATCAAAGTAACACGCAGATTACATGTCAGAACACAGGCATTGTGTAAGCAATGAACCCAACCATGATGCCCACCACAGAGTTAGGGAAACAAATGCTGTCCCCCACCTTGAGCTAAGCAAAATGGGACACAGTACCCAAGTGACACAATTCCCTGACTGTAAGGGCCACACCTGGGTATCAGATGAGGAGTGAGCAGTGCACAATTGAGGGACATGGGTCCTGGACCACATGACTGATATACTGTGGAAGTTTAACAAGGCCAGAGGAGGGCACATAGCATGGCAGACAAAGTTCACAATGCAGTCATGGACTCACCCCCTCCTTGCTGCTGTCTGGTCTTCAGCTGCCCATCCAGATCAGGGAAGACCATCGCCAGGATCCTGAGCATGTGGGGGGTCAGGGTCCGGTGTCCGCCCCTCCTGCAAGGAGGCGACAGCTTCAGCTGGACCCGTGCGATCCTCCGGGTCCATCCCCGAAGGTCCTGCCACCTCTTCTGGCAGTTGCGGATCCGGCGCTTGTAGACCCCCACGGATCTCACTGCCCGGACGATGGTCAGCCATATTTGCTGCTTCTGGTGGGCATCAACCTGTGAGGATGACAAAGTGAAAATGCCATTACTACACATGCAACATATCCGTGCATTACACAGTTGGATATACATGTCTCAATCACAGGGGCACATGATGTACACAGGAAGTGCAACGATGGCTATGGACAGTTTGCCAGCAGTTACTACATGGTATCATTGCCTGGGAAGTAAAACCTTGTTTAAATGCACTGTCACTGCACTATACCTGTTCAGTGCATGTAACTACACACTATGGGGGGTGACAACTACTCAGTGAGCCTGGTAGCCAGTGGCGTGCACACTGTAAGTCTTGCTAGTCAGACAACATGCACATTTAGTAAGGCAGTGGACAGCACACTCACCTGCTCCTCTGCTTTCCCATACAGCTTGCTGTACTGTGGAAGGAGGCTGTCCAGCAGGGCCTGGTTCTCCTCAGTGCTGAAGGCTGGGGCTCTCTCCACAGTACGTGCCATTGCAGGATCCAGAGGGTGCAGATACAGCAGCAGTGGTGGTGTCAGATGTCGTCCTGGAGCATGTAGTGCAGGCAAGTGAGCTCTCAGGGGAACAGCCAGCATTATATGTGTGCTGCTGAGGCAGATACTGTCCCATGTGTCCAAAGTGATAGGTCCAAGTCGTTTGCATCTTCTGAATCTGGCCAATCCTTGGAATTGCACCACTTACACACGCCCACAGCATCCTTCAAAAGTTCAACTTCATGACACCCATGAATTTGCAACATTGTTGTGGGTGACCAACTGAATTCACAGCATCAGACTCGTTAAAGATTTGAAAACGCGTCCGTTGCCAGGCCAGGCCATAGCCAATGGGTGCGCACCGATCGGTCCATTGCTGTACAACGCGTACATCGGATGACAACGCGTACCCGCTCACATTGTATGCAATGGCCAATGCGTGCGCACCGATCGGTCCATTGCTGTACAACGCGTACCCGCTCACATTGTATGCAATGGCCAATGCGTGCACACAGATCGGTCCATTGCTGTACAACGCGTACCCGCTCACATTGTATGCAATGGCCAATGCGTGCGCACCGATTGGTCCATTGCTGTACAACGCGTACCCGCTCACATTGTATGCAATGGCCAATGCGTGCGCACAGATCGGTCCATTGCTGTACAACGCGTACATCGGATGACAACGCGTACCCGCTCACATTGTATGCAATGGCCAATGCGTGCGCACAGATCGGTCCATTGCTGTACAACGCGTACATCGGATGACAACGCGTACCCGCTCACATTGTATGCAATGTCCAATGCGTGCGCACCGATCGGTCCATTGCTGTACAACGCGTACCTGCTCACATTGTATGCAATGGCCAATGCGTGCGCACAGATCGGTCCACTGCTGTACAACGCGTCCCTGTACAAGTCACTGGCATATGTCACCATGCCTGTCACAGGTGAACATATGCCAGCCACATATACTTCCCAGGGAGTGAGGGGCACACCTACAACACCACAGCCTGTCCACACTGTATCCTAAGGCATGTAAGGCTGCATTACCTATTCCGTGTATGGGGGTCAACATGTTGTTTTGTGGGTGGCACTTGGGGGCAGCCACTCCCAGGCTGTGCACGTGTTCATGGGGACAGAATCCTTGGTGTGTCGTGCACATGACCACTGTGATGTGCAACTGTTAATTTCTGAGCATGTGGCATGGTCACATTTCACGGTTGTGTATGTGTATGTCATGTCACATACCCCCTTAGTCCCATGTGGGACGGTATGTACGTCCCAGGGTGACCCATTGCCACAATAGTGATGGCCCTCCACAGTCTGTGTGCATGTTGTGTTTACAAGGTCTCTGATTCCATGTGCACAATGGGAGACAGTCTCCACATCCACGTTGTTTGTGCATGGACTTTTATGTTGTGCGTGTGTGTGTCACAGACGTCCATGTCTGTCCTGACGAGGCAACAGGGACCACTACCTGTGGGGGTCATGGTTGTTTTGCTGTGGTGTATTCATGATGCACCATGTCATGCCAGTGTCCATGTGGCAATACAGGGTCCCTGGGAATCTACCTGTCGATGAGCTGTGATGCCTGGGGCACATCTGTCCTCACATGTCACTGTGGTGTGTGTTTGTAACGTGACAGCAGTAGATGGGAACTGTGACACAGCCTAATGATATCCCATGGCACAACCTGGGACTTGTTGATGCCACTTGTTGAACTGTGATGTTAGATGTTGGCCATGTAGGTGCCATACATGTCCTTACGGAACTGCACACATCATGTACTTGTGTCTTGTAATGATGTATCATGTGATATTAAGTATGGTCAATGCCACATATGTGGGGTGACTGACAATCTTTCTTTCTTCACCTATGCACTGCAGGGCACCAGCTGTCCATAGACCATTCCCTGACCTTGCAACCATGGTCGAACGGGACTGCATCCGACGGTACCGCTTCACCAGGCCGCTGATTGAGGAATTGACGGTGTGGTTGGCCCCACATCTGCAACCTGGCCGGACATACCCTACAGCGCTGACCCCCAAGGTGAAGGTGATGGCAGCCCTACACTTCTTTGCCACCGGTACCTTTCAACACACTGTGGCGTCTGCTGGTGGGATGTCACAGACCATGTTCAGCCGTGTGCTACGCAATGTTTTGGAGGCTATGTTGAGATACCTGAACCAGTACATCTATTTCCCTAAACGTCACCAACTCACTGACGTCAAGAGTGACTTCTATGCCCTGGGGAGGATGCCGCATGTCATTGGCTCCATTGATGGGACACATGTGGCTTTGGTACCACCACAGGCCCAAGAGCAGGCATACAGGAACCGCAAGCACTACCATTCGGTCAATGCACTGGTGGTATGTCTTGCAGATATGAGCATCTCACACGTCTGTGCCCGTTTCCCCGGTTCTGCACACGATGCCTACGTGATGAGGAGTAGTCGCATCCCGAGGATGATGTCACAGATGCGGAACCAGCGTGCCTGGCTTGTCGGTGGGTACTGACTTTGTACCATTGTGTGTGTTCTGCAATGTAGTGTTCCACCCTCTTTTCCAACTCAGCTAATGTGCAATTGTCTGTATGTAGGTGACTCCGGATACCCCAACATGCCGTGGTTGCTGACGCCCCTCAGGAACCCTGTGACACCAGCCCAGATGCGCTACAATGAGGCACATGGTCGAACCAGGAGAGTGATTGAGCGGACATTTGGTCTCCTGAAGAGCCGCTTCCGCTGCCTCGACAAGACAGGAGGGGCCCTCCCATATGCCCCAGCAAAGGTGTGCAAGATTGTCATCGTCTGCTGCATGCTACACAACCTGGCAGTGCGGAAGGAGTTGCCTCTCATCCTGGATGACGATGACCAACATCCGCCACCTGTGGAGGATCCTGGCCTGGACCACGATGCCAGTGATGATGATGATGATGAGGGTGATGTCCGCACACAGCTCATCACCAACTTCTTCAGCTGAATGCGAGTATCCAGGGATGTTATGTCAATGATGTGAGTTTGCATGATATGTGTTGGTGGTGCTCTGGTGCTGTTTGAGTGTGTCCATGTGCTACATGACTGTATGCGTGCAGCGATGTGTCCTTACAGGTAGTCTGTACTCCACAACAGTGTTGACATGCTAACTTGGTTCTGGGTGGGTATCTTGTGACATGTATTGGGCATGAGTATTGCAGTTCTGTCCTGTTCTTCAGTGCTTTTGACTGTGTGTCATTTCTGTCCTTCACAGGGTACTTTCAGAGTTGTTTGGTCAACTGTGATCCCCCGACACCGTGAATCGACTTCCAGGGTGGTAGCTGTCGTTTGCCTACAGGTGATGTGCGCCACACCCATGGACTTCCTTTCTTCTACACTTGTTGACTGTGTGCCCACTGCCAGGTGGGATTACCTTGCATCTGTAGTGGTTACAACATGTTGCAAATGTGTAATAAACCTGTGCTTCACTTTGTGATGTGCGTTGTCTGTGGTCACACATCTGGCTGACATTTGCTTACTGCACCAGTGGGCTAGTTAACACAGACTGTGAATAGGTGTTGGGTCTGTGCATTGCACCGTATTTCCTGGCAACATCAGTGTAGGCGATGAGTCAGATGTCCCTGGTGTGTATGTGTTGTGTAGCCCTGGTGGTGTGTCTCCCTCATATGTGTCACGTCGCCATGACTCACATGTCGGTGTTGTACTTGCTGTAGCAGTTAGCATGCACAGTGTCATTTCACAGATCATCAGCTCCACTTCAGAAACAACATTGGAATCACAACAGAGGCAAGTATGGTGTATTAGTAAGTTTATTGACATACATGTGTGAGTATAGTGCACAGGATGGTGGATGCTGTACATTGTGATTGTAATCCAAAGTTCCTAGATGATTTGGAAGTCCTGATAGCAGAAATGTCCTGAGTAAAGTCCACAGTCATCTGATACATTGGTCCAACTTGAGCTCCCCATGTCATGTGGGTGAGTTGTGTTGCATTCGACAGGGTGAAGAGTTTGCGCACAAAGGTGATTTTCCTGAACAGGTGTTGGCTTCCTGGGGGTTGTGCATGGCCATCGGCCTCTCAGTTGTCCTTCCTCGGACGACCCCTCTTCTTTGGGGGGGGACCCTCAAGTGCAGGCTGCTGCGGTGCAGGGGACTCTCCGCCAGAGTCATCATCCCTCCCTGTGGCAGTTGCAGTTGTTGCAGCACCAGATGTTGTGGGCACACAGGGAGGTGTTGACATGTTGGTGCAAATCTGGCGGAGGCATTGTAATATGTCCCTATGCACCGCCATCAGTTCTTGCAATGTGTCCCAGTTGGACTCCATGCGGGACATGTGGGAGTCCGAGCGGGCATGATGGGCAGCCTGCTGCTGTTGAATGTCCCTGAGGATCCCCACTACCTGGCTGAACTCTCCGGTGCTAGTCTGGTACGCATCAGCTATGCTTGCCAGTTGTGGGTCATCATGCAGTCCAGAGCCCTCTGCAAGCAGCGACCTATGTCTACCACCCCTCCCACCACCCCATGCGACACGTGCAGGACCTGCGGTGGCATGCACAGGTGACCCTGGGCCCCCTTGGGGGTTGTTGCTGGTGTTGGTGTCCGTAGCTCCACGTTGGGCCGTGGTCCGTGTGCTGTTGGTGGTGGTGGTCCTTGCTCTGTCCGTGTCGGCAGGGGTGGTCTGTGTGTTGGCAGTTGTTGGAGGGGTGGGTGCAGGGGGTGCAGCTGGTGGTCCTGCTGGTGCTGCATGATGACTCACTCCGGAGGGGCCAGGTAGGTCTTCGTCATCCGAGGTGGGCAGAGGCTGTTCCACACCAGTGAGCTCAGTGCCCCCCGGAGCCTGGGACAGGGACTCCTCAGTGTCTGCTGCTGTGTCCCCATCATCACCTGTATTTGGAAGAGACACACAATGTATGTAATGTTTCTACAGGCATCAATGGTTCAAACACCTGACAGTTGTGACTGTACCTCTGGATGCGGGCCTGTACATTGCATTGTCCTAAGTTGTCACAGTCATCTGTTGATATTGGTGTAGCGCATTGTCCTGACAACATGAAGCATTTCAATGTGAATGTTGAGGTGTGTGCATGGCCAGCATTGGTGGTATTTGGTTGACATCTGGACATCCTTCTCCCTCCAGCCCAGTTATCCCACCATGAAGCATGCCACCCTTGCAGTGGGTGCAGGTTGACTCTCAGGATGTCAGTGGTGTCCTGCTGTTGGTTGGTGGCCAGTTCCCAGCATGGCCTTGTGCTCCCCACAACAGAGCACCAGTGTCAGACATCTTTGAGGGGGCTTTCCACTCTCTGTGAGGTGTGCATGCTTCAGTGTGAGCTTGCTGGGCCATGTGGGTGGGGGATGTTGAGCTGTGACTACCACTCCCATCATGCTATTGCCTCCACCCCCCTTCCCAGCATGCCCATACTTCCTTCCTTTTGAGTGTACTTCACTGTGTGTGGGTGTGACAGCAATGGCAAGATGGCTGACAGTGGGGTCCTGCTGTTGGTTGGTGGCCAGTTCCCAGCATGGCCTTGTGCTCCCCACAACAGAGCACCAGTGTCAGACATCTTTGATGGGGCTTTTGACTCCCTGTGAGGTGTGCATGCTTCGGTGTGAGCTTGCTGGGCCATTTGGGTGGGGGATGTTGAACTGTGACTACCACTCCCATCATGCTATTGCCTCCACCCCCTTCCCAGCATGCCCATACTTCCTTCCTTTTGAGTGTACTTCACTGTGTGTGGGTGTGACAGCAATGGCAAGATGGCTGACAGTGGTGTCCTGCTGTTGGTTGATGGCCAGTTCCCAGCATGGCCTTGTGCTCCCCACAACAGAGCACCAGTGTCAGACATCTTTGATGGGGCTTTCCACTCTCTGTGAGGTGTGCATGCTTCAGTGTGAGCTTGCTGGGCCATGTGGGTGGGGGATGTTGAGCTGTGACTACCACTCCCATCATGCTATTGCCTACACCCCCTTCCCAGCTTGCCCATACTTCCTTCCTTCTGACTCTGCTTCCCTGTGGGGTAGTGTGCCTGTGCTGAATGGATGGCTGACAGTGTTGTCCTGGCGTTTGTTTGGCTACAAGTCCCATGTGTGTCACTGTGCTTCCCACAGCATGACCCAGGGTGGTGGTTCTTTGTGGAATAATTAATTTTAGTGTGAGGCAATGCATTTTCCCAGGTGAGTTGTGTGGAGTTTGTGTTAGGGGTGTGTGTGAGAAGAGCTGCTGGTAACTATGGTCATAGCTGTCAGTCCTCCTTCCCACCCAGCCAGATATCCCACCATGGAACGTGCTTCCATTGCAGTGAGTGCAAGTTGGCTTTCAGGATGTCAGTCAGTGGTGTCCTGCTGTTTGTTGGTGCCCAGTTCCCAGCAGGGCCTTGTGCTCCCCACAGCAGTAGCCAGTGTCAGCCATCTTGTCAGTTGTTTTCCACTCCCTGTGATGTGAGCATGGTTCATAGTGGTGTTGATGGGCGTATTGTGAGGGTGGGCAATATCTGTGACTACAACTCCCATGATGCTATTGGCTACACTGACTTGACCAGCATACACAGAATTCCTTCCTTTCTGTGGGATTCCCTGTGTGGTGGTGTTGTAGTGGTGGCTACATATCTGACAGTGTTTGTTGGTTAGATTTGTGCCACTGCCTAGCTTTATTTGTTGTAGGGTTTGTACATGTCATGACACAGTTACATATCACTATGAGATGGCATGTATTGTGTTTATCTGACTGACATACACATCTTGGGATGATTCTGGTTTTGTTGCTGTGTATTTGCTAAGGGTGCATGGTTTGACTATCCCCTTGACAGTGATGTGTGTGTATTGTCACACAATATTGGGTATATTGGTTGTGTACTCACCAGGCTCTGGGATGTTTTCTAGTCCATATACGCTCACTGGTGGTAGGATGGCCCGCACCTTCTCCTCCCAGGGCCTGAGGTATACTGGTTTGGCAGGAGGGCCACTGCCGGTGCGATGGCTCAAGGTGTAATCCTTCTTGAGTAGGGCCTTGACCCTCCTGCGCACATCATACCACCTGTTCTGGATGTCTTCCTTTGTGCGCAAACATGGTGATTGTGCGTTCACCCTGTCGACGATCCTCTCCCACATCTTGGTTTTCTGCGATATGGGGGTCTGTTGGACCAATGTACCAAACAAGTGTGGCTCTACCCTGAGGATCTCATCTACCAGGACTTCCAATTCACTATCTAGGAACTTTGGATTCTTCTTTGGGGGCATGGTGATGGGTGGTGGTGGTGAGTGATGTGTGTGTTGTTGTGCAAGTGAGGGTGTGTGAGTGTGTGTTTTGCTGGGTGTATGTGAGGGTGCTATTTGTTGAGGTGCTGATGGTGTGTGGCTTGTGTGATGGATGAGCTGTGAGTGTGTGTGTGGATGCTGTGTGTTGGTGTTGTGTGCTGGCAGGTAATTTGAATTTGCAAAGGATCATGGTAGGGATTTGTGTCCTTTATATGGGTGGGGTTGTGGGTGTGTCTTTGTTCCCTGTTTCCCCCCCCAGTATTTATTGGCTTTGTAATTGCTTGTTTGGCCTTTTTTTTTGTGTTATTCCCTTTGTACTTTTTGTGCATGTAGGAGACGTTCTTCTGACCGAGTCGGACCCTGCAGTTGTCTCGTGCGAGCTTCTCCGAGTCGTTCACGCTGTGTTTGTGCTGTTTCATGTGCGGCGTACGCGTCGGTCGCGGAGTATTGGGTTGCTTCAGCTCGCTGTTTTGTATGCGTGTCGTTCGTACGGCTTGTACTCCGTGCGACTCGGTCGAGTTTTCCACGCATTGCATCGTACTGCGCGGGTCGGAGTTCGTGGGTACGTTTCGTTCGGGTTCCTTCCTGGTGCGTGTCGGTCGGTTCGATTCGCGTGGTTTTCCGGCCGGATAGCTGTTTTCCGCGTGGTTCGGTCGTTCGTATTGTGTTCTGTACGAGTCGGTCGGATTTTGCACGCATTTCATCGTACTTTGCGGGTTGGGCTGCACCGGTACGTGTCGGTCGGAATAAATTCCAGATCCGAGTCGGTCGGTACGTTTTCCGGCCCGAATCGGACTCGGCCCCTCTGTGCTAAGCTACCCGAGGGTTGAGCCAGTTTAATTCAGGGTTGGCTTGTGCCTCACCCTGACAAGGATTGTGGTTGCTACTTGACAATGGTTCACACCCCAGTCAACCAACAAACCAATTCCTCACAATGTTTATTCACAGAAAGGAAGCAGACCTTAGTAAGCATAAGCTCCAATGCTATGACACAGGATTTTACATAGTCTGTAGTCAGATCTCATCCATGCATGTAGGATATAAAAGCCTATAATAAGTTTGTTGAGGCCAACAGCCAGAATGTCCTGGCTCATATCCAACAATGTGGATTTGAGATCATTAATGTATAATAGAAACAGGATTAGGGGCAGCACAGAATCTTCTCGGATGCCTCAACCAGTCTAAAAGACTCACTGCCTTCACCCTAGATGCCATAACGTACCTTCAAAGACATATTACAGTGTAAGTGCTGCAAAAAGGTTGTGATGTGCGTGTCAACCCCCATGTCAACATGTAACATCCAAATTTTAGTAAAGCATTATAATGATTTGGATTTATTAGCCCTGTGCATCTCCAATTGAAGAATACCAGCAATCCAACTGTTTTAAGCATTCAATTAAAAAGAAAGGGGTTTACTTCGAGGAGCAAACATTTCTAGTTTTCACATTGTAGCTCAAAGATGCATGTATTTTGTTCTCTAGAATGAATGATTGGTTGTGAAAATAATTGTGATCCAATGGTCCATAACTAAATGGAGGGACTGAATTAGAGGACACTATGAGCCTAATTACGAACTCAGCGGTCCATCGGACCGCCAAACCTGTGCTGGCGGTCCACCCGCAGTATTTCGGATACAGAGGTATGACCGCCACAGGACTGCTGCAACCGCTGGGGATCATGGATCCTACGGCAGTCAGAAGCCATAATATGCTGGCGGTGCCACTGCAGCACCACCAAGCATATTAGGTCTTTCCTCACTGCCACGGTTTTCATGGTGGTGAGGCTGTAATGAAAACTGTGATGGTGAGGAAACAAAGGGGGTACTACAGGGACCCCTGTTGCCTCAGAGCCAAGGGTTGCCTGCAGGGGGGCACATGTTGTGCCCCCCTGTGTTCAGTCACCCCCTTTCCTGCACGGCATGGACTTTACAAGCCATGCAGAGCAGGAACGGGCTTTGATGTTCCCATGGCGGTGCCTTTTTAATAGGCACCGCCATGGGAACACCAAAGGACCGTACGCCAGACCATGAGATTACTCGTAATCTGGTGGGTGGCTGTCGAATTTGGCGGTCCTGTAGCGGGGCACTGGTTTGGTGGCCCGCTCCAGGACCGTCAAACTTGTAATTAGGCCCTAAATGTGGTGATAATGAAAGGAAATAGAAGTGATGCAACCTAGCAACTAGTTCAAAACCAGATACAGGGCAAGAATTTGTCAATCAATAATTGGAAAGTAGAAAAATTGAACACTTTATTGTTTACCGAAACAGGGCAAGAAGAGAATGCCAGAGATCCAGTCTGACAAGGAGGGGAATTTTTCCTGAGTCAGCCTTGCCGAACCCTTAGAACTGTAATAGATCCCCGCCTCCTCCACCAAGACGTTTTAGCCGCACAAGAATTTAACAGAGACACCGGTTTGGTAACAGTATCACTGCCTGGGGTACTTTCATGAGAGTTGGCTTCAGGAGAAACATGAGGAGGGTTGTAGGAGGCTGGCTTAGTATATGATGCACACTTATTCAAGTGATGCACCTTTCACTAATCCAGGCAACCATTATGGTGATAGAAACATTTTTATGACACATTCAGGAAACAATATATTTTTGTGGTCTCAGCAATGCGCTCATTAATAGAGCACATAGATTTGCCTAGAAATGTATCTAAGGAGGAGGAGACAGAACATTTTCTGCTACTTAAACTCCCCACAGGAGTGGAAGGCGCCTTTATTTTGCCCAAGTTGTAATGAGAAAAAAAAACGACAGTCACTTACGTGTGAAAAGGTGAAAGCAAGAGGTGCGGCCCAGCCTCTTTCAGGCGTAGGTGGGCCCGGTCTTAGCCCAGTCCTGTCCTGTGCTGCTGGCGTGGTGAATGTGCTATGAAGCACTGAAGGCATTCTCCCTCCTCTGTCCCCTTCCCTGGCAACAATTAAGCCTGTCAGGGACATTATTCTAATGAGGACATTAGTGAATGTTTTTTTGGCATTCATAGCAATTGAATTGTATTGGTGTAAAATGAAGTAACGATTCCTGCAGTGAAAAAGCAACAAAAAAGGATTTTTTTTGTATAGATCACATGTATGAGATAATGAATTGAATGTGGAAAAAAGTGTGATATTGAATTTACATTTCAGATGTAAAATAATCCCTTATCCTTTTTAATTGAATCACTTCCTAGGAGACATACACTGCACTGATCCAAGATGTGTAGCAAAATAGAGAAAAATGCAAGGGAGAAGAAAACCATATATTCTGAAGGGCATCGGCCAGGGACAGGTAGGGCTGGTGCTATATTGAGGCCACTGTAGCTAGACGACTAACAGTTTGACCACAATTGACCATGAGGAGGGTTGTAGGAGGCTGGCTTAGTATATGATGCACACTTATTCAAGTGATTCACCTTGCACTAATCCAGGCAATGATTTTAGTTGTCTTTGATAACTATAGAAAGCTCTCAAAGTGGTAGCTGCGGAGAGCAGCCTTCAGGCTTATCTTGAAGTAGTGTTAAGCAGCTTGTTTTACCAGTTTAATCTGTAGTCTAAGTTAGATTAAAAGAAACCACACAGTGTTTCGCAAAAATAAGTCTATTTATTACAACACAATTTCACTATCACATTGGTCTATCTCCTACCCGGAGATATCAACGCAATACACAAGAATACTTAAAAATCAATCAGGTAAGTAGCACAAAATACCCTGGTCTCCATGGGGAGACCAAACCATATACTAAGAAAGTGGAATGCGAACTGCAAAGGAGAATGGGACTTGGTCCAGAAGACCCAGAGGAGCCAGTGACACAAGAAACCACACATGGTAAGTATCCAGGAACCCCACGGAGGCCTGTGTGCAAAGTGGAAACACAGCTGTGTGTCCAATATCAGTCAATGGAGAAGTTGCAGTTGCAGTTTTAGAGAAGTAGGACCCTTCCCGGAGGACCCTAAAGAAACCCTCTGGAAAACAGAAGGTTGGAGAGCCACACCACCCATGGATGCCCCAGGAACCAGGTTACCTGCACCAGGGAAGCCGGGTGCATAGAGGTGAAGTGACGTCGGAACCCGCCATAGACAGCAATGGGAGAATTTGAAGAAGATGCCTCTGGAGAAGACTGTGAAGGAGCCCGGTGGAATCTGAGAGTGGATTCTGGAAGTGAAGAACCTGCAAGCAGAGGGGACAGAGTCTATGCGCTCTGAGGTGACCAGGAGGCACAGAGACACAATGCCCAGCAATGTTGGGAGGTTCTGAAGAGTCAACAGTGACCTTGTCGCTGCAGCTGTGAGGACCAGGTGATGCTGAGGAAGACCAGGAGCCGTGCATGAGCTGTCCCACCTCAGATGTCGGTGACTAGGTGGTCGGTGTCTGGCGGGAGCATCAACAAGCCTTGGTAACCGCAACTGGCATGGAAGATGAAAAAGGAGCAACGTTGGGACCAGCAATGTCCAAGGGACTCACCATCAGCAGGAGAGTCAGAGCAGGCCCGAAGCAAACAGGGAGCCTACTGAAGCAAGCAAAGACCCTCAGGATGACCCACAAGCTGAAGACACAGGAGTCGCAAGGCGACTTCAACAGCTCACCAAAGATGGAGGCTCATGGTGCAGAGGATGCAGTGAGGATGCTGATCTTGAAGGGAAGAGGTGGTGGAGGCTGGAGCTTCTTGTAGCCCTAAGATCTCTGGAGTACAAAGCCAACAAGCCTTGGCAACGGCAAGTAGATGCGGTGCACAGGGGTTTTGTCCCATTGGTTCTGACGAGGGATACTGGCCTCAAAATTGTAGAGAGAACAGGTCAGGCCTCGAGGGAGTTGCAGAACCACCACCTGTTTTTCTGAGCCTCAGGAAGTCCGTGGGATGATAGGAGCAGCAGACTGATCAGCTTCGTTGCGGTGCCTGCAGATGCAGGGGAGTGACTCCTTCATTCCAAGTAAGATTTCTTCAGGTGTTTTTGATGTCCACAGGTCTGTTGAAGAGCCTGGTAGAAGCACAGACAACAAAGAAAACTTGAAGAACAGTGAGACCAGGAGCAGCAGGAGTCTTCCTTGGTGGAGTATTGGTTCCAGTCGAAGTCCAACGAAGTCCAAGTGTCCATACAAGGGAAGAGCGACGTAGTTTCAGGGTTGAGTCTTGTCACACGATGAATCTAAGGACCCACCCACAGATAAGCACTTAAGTACCCTAAGGAAAGGGTTGGAACAATTTGGGGGTCCCTCCCAGAGGAGGGGTTGGACAAATGTAAGGATACTTCCATGTCATTTGTTCAGTTTCATGCCAGAGTGGGAGCCAAGGGCTCCCTGAACTGATTCAAACTAGAGTATGCAAGGGGGGGCACCAAATGTGTCCTTCAAAGCAGTCTGGTGGCGCTGGCAAGCACCCCAAACCCAACCCAATACACTAAATCCTGTCTGGGAGGTGGTCACACCTCCCTTTGACAGGAAACCTATTGTTCTACCTTCCACTGCTCGAGCTTGGCTCAGCAGCAGGAGGGCAGAATCTTGTCTGTGGTCAGCAGCAGCATGAGCTTGATTGCAGACCCTGAAAGGATGCTACCGGGAGTACAGGGGGGTCCCGTTAGGAGCCCCGCAGTACATGGGATCATACTTCCAACACTGGGATCGGTGTTGCGGTATGATTCCAACATGTTTGATACCAAACATGACCGGGTCTGGTGCAGCCATTATATAGTTAGACGTCTCATAATGATGGATGTCCACTATATGTCTTAAAATAGCTGACTGCACTTACAAAGCCTGGAGAATCGACTCCTGGATTTGTAGGGGTGTCCTGTTCATACAGGGGCACCCTCACTCTGGTAACCAATAACCCTGTCCTCAGGCCTGAAGTGCCTGCCATAGGGGTGACTTATAGGTATTAAGTGCAATGACCTCAAATATAAGGTAAGTTATATCTGCCATGAGAGGTGCAAGCGCCAACTCACACAGGCTGCAATGGCAGGACTGTAGTCACAGTTTAAGTGGACTCCCATGGGTGGCACAATACATGCTGCAGCCCATGTAAGACCCTTGGTGTACCTATGCCCTGGCTACCTTAGTACCATATACTAGGAACCTACAAGGGTGCACCAGTAGCCAATTGTGGGTGGAGGTACCAAAGTACTTACCATAACCAATTTAGGGGAGAAAGCACAGTTGCTGGGGTCCTGATTAGCAGTATCCCAGCAGACTAAGTCAAAAACACACTGACACCAGGCAAAAAGTGGGGATAACCATGCTAGAAGGATCCTACCATCCGACAGGGCTGTACTGTCAGCTTGTAACAAATGGCCTCAAAGCCAACCTAAACAATATGCAAGGTGCAGCACCCATACAAAAAAATATAATTTTTCCTGGCACTCCAGGAATCCTTGTACAGGAGCTGCAGACTGGAATAATACAACACTGAACATTTTCTTGACCATACCACTAAGCTGAAGACCACACAAAACAATGGATAGAAAAATGTGTTTTAAATGGAGACTTATACTGTATGGTGTGCTCAAGCCATGCAGAACAGCATAAATATAATAGACAAAAGAACAAATAGCTAAATAAGGCAGGCATTGGGATGCAGTATAGCACTTGACTACAAGCAGTGGGTGATCTGAACAGGAAAATCGAAAAGGTTGTCCTTTAGGAAGAAGGCAACAAAGACCCAGTGGCAGATATGATTCAACTGGAGATTGTAAATGCCATATATAGAAAGCTGGAACAAGACCAGGGAGAAAACAGGCAATTAGAAGAGGGGAAACCCTGTAGCAGAAACAGCAAGGGTACAGAGACCATCAATTAGCAGGCAAAAGCAACAGGTCCCATAATTATCAGAGCAATGCATCAAGTGGGAGCTTTCGGCTTTTGTTGCCTTGGGGAGATGGCAGTCTTGTCACTTTCTCTGCCAAAGTCACTGAGGTGGTAAATAAAAAAGTGACTGTGTGAAAAGTGAATAGTAAAAAGTTACGATCGAAACCCATTTCTTATCGTGGTATACTTTAAATGAAAACATATTAAACTCAAAAACAAACACCTAGCAGCCATTCCACCCTCGCTTCTCTTTCTTGTTCTACACTATACTAGTAAGTGTAAGGATGTGAGATCTAACCCATGAATACCCAATTGTTTTTTACTTATGGACCTCTGCATTGAGTTAGCCTTACTGAAAAGTCTTACTTACTGTAAGCTGTCTTTTACAACTAATCTGAGCTGCAGCCTTCAGTGCTCACATTTTTTATTATAAGATCCACTGCTTTGCAGCTGGAGTAAGAGGGACTGCTTAGGTTACATGCGAACACTTGTACACAAATGTGTGCTCACGTATACGGGCTGAGCAAGGAAGACTGCTGTATTACTCATCCTGGTATCTGCACACAGGTAGCACAGTTGCAAATGGGACCCAGATTAAATAGTTGTAGCTTTCAAGGCCTCAGAATCCACTTAGGAATCCAAAAATAAAACCCATTTCCTTTTGATTCAAGTGTAAATTCTGTAGAGCGATTGATTGGTGTGAATTTGGAAGGTCATGGAAGGGATTTTTCCTTACAACTCCAGGGCCCCAAACTCATATCCAGCATCATGTTAATCTATATGAGGTTGGGTATTTATTTATAAAATTGGCCCTGTTACCCTGACTCAGCCTTAATGGAATTTTTGCTGGCTGCTGGGCAAGTTATTTACTCTTCTGGCCAGCTGGTAGTCAAAGCTCCCCTGTAACAATAGACCAATCCTTCACAATTAGATTTCTCCTGGAAGAGGAAGGGGGTGAGTTTAATTTCTATAAGCTGATTAGCAGCACCTCTCTCAAAAGCAGTTGCAGAATTTTCCCTCAAGGGGCATAAGGAGGATGATTGGGGGGAGGTGAGGGTTCTTTGAAGCTTGAAGGGAAGAAACGAGACTTAAGGGGCGGGGCCTGCCTCAGAGGGGTGGCGTGCTGCTGTTTCACTCTTAGTGGCCATGTTGCTTTTTTTCCCAGAATGCTGTGCAAGTGGCTAGGCAGCCAGGAGCCTTGGAAGAACCAGTTAGTGATGGATGGGTGATGTGGCATCACTAAATTGGATACATCCTCCCAGATCCTAAAACACCTCCAGTTTTAAACCCATACACAGGGAAGAAAGGCTGAAAAGAAAGAGAACAAGAGAGACAGGAGGACAAATCAGTTTGCTGATGAACCCCTTTCTGGAATGTGGGGGTCCACTCTGGATGTATACTCCTAGAACGTTTGTGGACTCTGTCTCCAAAGCTTGTGGCACTAGCTTTCGGGATCCTTCTCAGGGCAAGGGGAGAGTGGACTTGCTGGAGACCTTGAGGGAAGGGGGATTTTTCTTGGACTTCTGTTGACTAGTCCTGTTTGTGGGTGCTCAATCAGTGGGTACTACAGGCTTCTGCAGGACACACACAGATTCCCTGCATGTGGCTAAAAACCTGGTCTTTGGGGAACTCAGGCTGGGGGTTTGGAGCTGTTATACCCCACCTAGTCGGGACATGACCATTGTCCTATGCATTTTCCCTTGTGTCGCATAACATGAGATGGTGCCATGTTTTTAGGATTACAAACTACACAGCTCTTCATTGTGTTTTTAAAAATAATATTCATTAACTTTTTTAAACAGAACAAAAAACATACAGTGATCATCTATCACGTATATCTCACTTCAAATTATGATTTTCCCTTTTAACTTGTAAAAGAATTTGCATAAACTTACAACTGAAGAGACATTGACTGAACACTATTGCAGTGTATTCCCACCCACCAATAATCAACCTTTCTCATAGAGATCATTTTACTTACTCCCAATATCATATTTCATTTCTATCCATCAGAGTACCCACATTTCCCAAGGATCATCATGACTAAACATTTCTGCTCAGTGTATGTTTCATGATTGCCCATTATTCGTTAGGTTCCACTGGCCCTAGTTACCTTACAGACTAGTGATGTGCATCAGCAACAATGCTATCTATCTAGATTGTAGCCTCCACTACTGTTCAGGGTGGTCTGTTATAATTGTCCCTTAAGAGGTGAGTCAGTATCATATCCCATCCTGTTAGTCTGCTTGCGACCCTCCTTTAACCAGTGTCCCTTCCTGCACAAAAACAATCCTGTCTACAACACAGGCACCCTTGCCCCATGGTGCAAGTGTGCCTTTCGTTGGCGCTAGGCTGCCAAAACAGCACCAGTGCAAGGGAGAAGGACAGGAGTGCGCCATGTTGGATCAATGCGGCGCATTCCTTCGCTTTCCCTGTGACGCAGGGCAGCGCAGCAAGGTGATGTGACTTGCTGCGCCACAAAAGTCATAAATAAGGCCATAGAGGGTTTTTAGTGACATGTTTACTTTATTTCCTGTCTCTGCCATCATGGCCTCCAGACCAGCTGTAGCTAGGGCAATGCAGGGGTATCAGAGGATAGACCGGCTATCCATGTCTATGTAGGAAGACAGTGGCTAAAAATAAGCCGTGCAAGAATTATAGACACAGAGCAAGGATTACAATGACAAGCGGGACAGGATCTCATGCCGGCAGCCATTATAATCAGAACATGCAAAAGATTGTAAGGGGGATGAGAGCACAAAAGAACCACACAATTGAAGAGTGGAAATAGATAGCAGCATCATTGCCATGGGGACTCTGATTGTTTTTTTGGAGGAATCTACAGAATGTCAAGCAGGGGTAAGGTCAATGGGAGGGAGATATGACATTCATTTATAGAAAAGGTAAATTTCCATTAAAGAATTAATATCGGTGTCAGACATTCTGGAACAAGAAAACTTAAAATGAATTCTGTAAAATTTGCAGAAGCTAAAGATTCTTCGATGAAAATTCAATGACTTCGCAACAAGGCTTTGTGCTACTCATATTCACGTATAATAATGCTGGAACTTGAGAACCTATTAAAAATCCTATTACAAGATTGGAAAAAACAGAAAGTAATGAGATGGAGCGAGGGGCAAGTGGGTTGGAGGCAGCATGAAAGGAGGCGGGGGAGGAATCAAGGTTTAAGAGATGAGAAAAAGAAAGTAGAGAATGAGAAAAAGAAACATAGCCATATCTGTATGGTTCTACATTATGCCTTTTATCATAAATGAAGTACTGAACACAATAATGGCAAAAATAAGTAGCAGTGTTTTGCCTGGTTACGTCACAGAAACCCTCATTGCCTTTTTATATCACTGTATTGTGCAGATGAGGTTACGATTACCTTATTATAAAGAAAGAAGCATTGGAACAGCCTATTTTATTAGTGGAAGTACTTCTTTATTGATTGATTTGTGTGTTGGGTTGGAAAACAATTTGCAGTTCGACAGTGACTTTAAGGAATGCAATGAAGTGAAAAAGGGATAGTCAGGCAAAGTACAAGTAATTCAAGATGTATTTACATTCCTTCCATCTTTCCTGTGGGTCAATAGGCGACACCATCTTCTTTTCCAATTGCAGACAAACATAGCATATGGCAGCTTGCAGAGCCTGTCCTCAAACAATCCAAGATCATATCTTACCCTCGGTGTGATATTTCATCCAAATCCTCTGATAATTCATCCTGTATAGATCTGTAAATCCATTTTTTCAATCATTATATATATTTCAGGTGCAGAAATACACTATTATATCAATTGGAAGTGGGATGCCTTATAACTAATTATCACATTCCAAAACAATTGGTATCAAATTCAATAACAGAAAAAAATATACAAACGGTGAACAATAGTTCTTACTCGCAAAAATTCTACGTTTCGAACAAATGGTAAGAAAACCATAGCTAATTCAAATTCTTTCACTCAATGGCACATAAGGTCCTGAGAGCTGGCTTGCGCTCAGATACCGATTCGCCAAAGCCATTTTGGAACATGTAAAGTAGTACTCTGCTAGTGCTATTTCAAATACTACAAAATGCAATTCACAAACCTATGGCCGGAGATCTACACCTCTGCTTCTCCTGTCTTCCTCTATGGAGAGCGATGCCTCGGTAGCAGAGATCTCCACACACGTACGTATAGGATTTGGAAGTAAATATGAGAGGAACAAGGGAGAGTGTTGGTAAAATACGGAATGATTTCTGCAAAAATGGGTGCGGTTAGTAGAAATTTGAGGAGGGATTTAGGGATGGACATGCAAATACAAAATACACACCCACAAAACAGTAGGAAAATAACAGTCCACAAAAGACACTTCCAATTCTATTACAGCTCTAATTGTGTTAAAATAGCTTTGATGTTCTCAGCGCAGGATTGGAGTAGATTAAGCACTACACATGGCCAACCAGTGGTACTGCAACAGACTCCCATAGAAAACAATAGAAGCAGGTTGCAGCACTAAACCCCATAGGAAATAATGTAAATGAAATTAAACTAATTTTAAATTTAACACTTAAGTTAAAAGCATATAGTTAATGCTAAATTGTATTGTTGGTTTTAATTTAGTAATACACTTTAATTTAAAATAAATTAAATTATTTGTTTAAAATGTCTTAAATTATTATAGTTAATTAACAACATAACTTATTTCCAATTTTGTTACGAGAGAGGGTGATTTTAATTGTAAAGTATTTAAAAAAATAGTAATTAAAAATTAATGTATAAATCAATTTACAAGTTAATATAAAGGTAACTTTAGGAGATAGGGTGCATATTATTTTGAGCACTTCTTGGTTATTATTATTTGTTTAAAATTATTTTATATTAGTATTTTACACTTCATAATTTTTTATTTTATTTTTTTATCTATATTAAATTTCTTCATATTTTCCTGTAGGGAGATGTCTGCCCTGGTGGTAGAGATCTCCACAACAAGGTGGGGAAATTGCTCATGCTAATTTTACAGTCATTGTAGGAGTCTCCACACCCTCATTTGAGTGGTGGAGATTCTTAGGTCTACATCTACTTGTAAAACTCTACTCATAAATGGTGAATACCAAAAGAGTGTAGCGTTACTACCAGTTTTGGGGTAGATATACCTATGAGTAAATCTACACATATAAACTCATCTTTGTGAATTGGGACGTAAAAGGTTATGTGAGACATTTCTTGAGTGTTGAACAAATGTGTGCATGCAGCGATTTCATTTCAGAAGATCATTAGCAAAAATATTGTTTATTCGTAAATATTGTTTACAACACTATCGTCCACTGATTATAGATTTTCTGTTATTAACTCCGATAGAATTATAGTTTTGTTAATGATATTTAGGACACAATATTTTTGCCAGATGGCATTTTGGTAAACATATTCTGGTACCGTACTGCATACAACATCGATAAAAAGTCAATAAAAAGTATTGTGACACTGTTTAAACGTCAAATGCAACAATGTTATTTAGATGTCTTTGGAGATCATAATTCTTAAATTATTCAATAAGTAATTACAAGTGAAATGGATAACACCTTTGTATAAGTTAATTTATTCAGGTCATGTCCTTTTCTTTTTTGATTTGTGGCATCAAACAATATATGAATTTGGTGTAGAATAAATTATGAATTTATGATCTCCAATGGTACCTAATAGGACATTGTTGCATTTGAATCTTTCATACCCTGGTCCTTTTAGGCCTACGGGTGGCTCCTGTGGTTTATGGTGCCTGTCTATAAGCCAGTGCTTTCAATGGGAGAATAATTTATCATTTCCTCATAGAGGTATTAAAATACAAAAGAAAATGGTTTGGTACTTGAAGGGAGGCATGGCGGAACCTGCAAATGCAAATTTCTGGGGTTTGACACAATCGTCTTCTAGACATCGGTGGAAGGGTATTAACGTGATCATCAAATGTCACTCAAAAGGTTGCTAACCAGCTCTGATTCATGGATGGACAACAAAAAACCATAGGGAGTAATCACCTTTTTCTAAAAATTTACAAAACCAGAAAAACAAAACAGCTTAACATTAATTTTCCTGCCTAGCTCCAAGGTTATGGAACCCTATTTCAAACTGCATCTTTCAAATCCCCACCCTCTTCTTTGCCGGGAGGACTTAAAAACTCACCTCTTCAGACATTACAGCCTGGACTACCCTCCTGTTTCGAAATGTAATGTTATGTTAAAAATACTTGGAAAGTGTGTTATAGGCCAAAAAAGGTATCCTGGTGCTGTGAAAGATTAGCAGGAAATGGAAAAGAAAAAAGCACAACCTTTGAATAAAAAGGTTTTGTAAAGGAAAGATGTTTGTTGATTTGATGTTGGGGAAAAGATTGCTCCAATGTTTGGTGGCAAAAAATGGGAAAGAGTGGGCACCAACAAACGTAAAAGAATTTTGGGGAAGACCAGCAAGCAAAGACATCTGAGTAGGGGTATGGTGAAGGAACTTGCTCTATTAGTAGGAAGGGCCTAGATGATGAAAGGCCCGATGGGCTAGGCATAAAGATTTGAAAATGGTGCATTTGGCCAGTGGAGAACCAACGGGTAAGACGAAGTGGGGAACCTGTGAGGCAGGAGAAAAGTAAGTTTGACTGCCAAATTTTGAATACACAGAACTTGTTAGATTGCATAAGATGGGAGACCATAGAGGAGAGAGCTGCAGTGGTCCAGGCAGGAGTGGACAAGGGCCTGGCCTACGATCTGACATGCTGAAATGGGAAGAAAAGGCAGGAGGTTTTGAAAAAGGCCAAATAGGTGAAAGCATGAAGGTGTTATTGGTCTGGGTGGATAAAGACAGACACTTGTCTAAGTAAAAACAAGGTTGTGAACCTTGGATAATGGAATGGGCGTGGGTACCCCATGGCATGGCCAACAGTCAGGGTCCAAGCAAGTGGAAATCTTGTTCAAGAGAAGAATCTCCATTTTATCCGTATTGAGTTGTGATGCATCTGCTCAACAACTGCCGTTATAAAGGAGAGGAAGTTCTTACAAAGATTGGATAAAGTGCAGTACAGTCTGATGTGGATCTGTGTATTATCTGCATAGGATACAAGGAAGAAACCAAAAGAACTAATCAAAAGGGCAAGAGGGGCAATGTACATATTGAGGAGAGTAGGGCTAAGAAAGTGGACTCCTAGGAGGACAGGGTGAAAGTAGATCAGAAAGGGGGGAAGCAAGGGCCTTATCTCTGATGCCAATCACGTCAAAATGGTTGAAGAGAGTGTCATTGCAGATCATGCCAATGGCTACCTAGAGGTTGAGTAGAACTACGAAGGCAGACCTGGTCTGATTTACAATAAGGTGAAGATTATTGAGAACTGTTACAAGAGCAGTTTACATGCTATGCATAGGAGAGAATCGGATTGAGAACTATGAAGAAGAAGGTGGGTTTAAAGAAAGGTAGAGAGTAGCAAATTTACTTCTTTATCAATGATTTTGATAGGAAGAGGGAGGTGGGATATTGAGTGGGAATTGCTAGGAAGAGTAGCACAGCATTTTAATTTTGGTAAATTGACTGTTAGGGCATGTTTCCTGTCTGGCGCACTTTGCATATGGAAATAAAGAGGTTACAAAGATCTGTGAGAGTCAAAATAATAGCTGTGGACTCTTTGTGAAAAAAGTGGACAGTAGATGGATCGAGACTGAGAAGGACCAAATTTAGTGGAAGAGAGAAGCTTTGACCATCTTTCAGAGGCTAAGAGTAGAGAAATATGAGAGACAGGCTGAAGGTGGTGGAAATGGGAAGAGAAACTGAATGCTTGTGGGCAAGGATGTGGCAGATGGAGACTTTCATTAAAGAAAGTGCAGAGTGAGTTGCAGAGGGTCTGATGGGGCGAGCTTGGTTGCGAAACAGTCTGCAACAGCACAATGTTAAATAATTCTTAGAAAAACTGGTGGAATCAAAGATTCAGACTGCATAGAAAGATGGGTGGGCCAGCCTGATTTGTTTTTTTATAAAGGTGGGGGTGGGATTTATAAAGCCTGCGCTTAGCCAAGGAGTAATTGGCCTCTCAGGTTCTCTCAGCTTGCTTGTAGTAGAGTTTTACAGTGCGGAGCTCCTTTTTATGTTACTGATCAGTGAGGGCGCCATGGGTGGGCCTGTGTATGAATTGTTTGAGGCCAAGTAAGGCACATGAATTCAAATGGTTTGCAGATTCAGGTTGGTGGTAGAACTCTACCCAAATGTTGAAATCATCACCTATGGGAGCGCGCTGTCGGAGTGCAAGAAGATGGCCACTGGAGTTTAGTCCTCCCGCCCTCTCAGCCTTCCTACATGGCTTAGCAGCTTTCAAACGGCTCGCTGGTGGCAAAGGACGGGTCGCGGAGACATCGGTACTCCAGGAGAGCGGCGAGGTATGCTTTTTTGGATCTCTCTAGGTTAGTGTATGCAACCTGCTGAGAAAGCTCCATTGGCTACCAGTTGAACAACGGTCCATTTTCAAGACGGGCTGTATCATTTGTAAATCTCTTTATGGCAAATGTCCTGCTTTTTTATCATCCCAAATCAAAAATACACACCTAACAGCAATCTAAGGTCCACTTACATGAATCTCCTCACAATCCCCTCATTAAAAAAGAAGAGATTAGGTGGCTCCAGATTTTCCATTCTTGCCCCTCGTATCTGGAATTCCCTTCCCCCAGAGATCTACTTCCAACTACATGAGATTTCAGAAACTTCTGATGATTTGGCTCTTCAAACAAGCTTATAGTTAAGCCTCTGCTAGTGGTGTGTTGTTTCTGTTGCCTAGTGCCAAGAAAACTTCTTGTGAATGTGCGCTTTATAAAATCAAGTAACATAACATAACCTAATCAGCTCTTCCGCTCCCCTCACAGGTCCGCCACGGCCAGCATCTTATTTTCTACAAATCTCCTCACAAGATTCAGAATGCAAGAGGGCAAGAGGAGTTCTCTCTCTCAATTCTGCTCCTTCAGCACTGACAATTAGCTATTGGATATTCCTGGATCTTCTTCTGCTTAACTGTCAATATCTTTTTATTTACATTTTTATTCTAAGTTATTTCTTTGAGCCTGTCATAACACTTGCGATCAGGCTAAAATGGTGAGCGACTTCAGCGCCACTGAAACTACACTATGAGAGGCAGCAATCAGCTTGTATTCACTTGAGTTACACTGTCTTTGCTAGCTACATGTTTAATTGATTTATTTATCACTTAGGTAGCTGTCAGAATTTTTCCCTTTTCTTGTCAAATACTTTATGACACACAGTTCTCTTTCTTATTATTATAAGCATCTGGTACTGCCTATTCCGTACTTCTCCATATTACTGAGTTGTCATTTTGTCCCTGAAAATGGATAAGTCATCAACGTCTAAATCATTCACCTCTCCTCCATACTCGTCTACACCACATAAAGAGTCAATGGGTAATACTAACAAAAGGGCAAAAGGACCCCACCTCTCCAACAAAATCCCCATTGCCCTTAACATTAGAGGACATCATGGATGAGCTTAAGACTCTAAAACCATTCATGGTTGAAACGAATGTCACTGTTCAGAAAATGGAGGAGGAATGGTCTAGTTTAGAGTCCAGTGTTTCTGAAGTGGAGCAGAGAATAAGTCATGCCCAGGATATAGCAGCCAAAGTGGTTTTAATGTCCAAAGAAATATTACAACTTTAGAAGCATACTGGGACCACTGCCTGCCCTTCAAAAATAATATTGCATGCATTTGCAAAGGGGAAGGGGTCCCCTGGGGACCCCTTCCCATTTGCCAATGCATTACCACCTACTTGAAGTTGGTGGCAATTTGCGAGTGTTTTGCGACCGCAATTGTGGTTGCAAAACATTGCTACATAGCTTTGCGGTCGCTATTAGGAAGGGAACGCCCCTTCCTAATAGCGAGTTGCAAAACAGTATTTTGTGAGTCGCAATTTATTTGCGAGTCGGAAAATACTGTTTGTACATGGGCCCATGCTGTTTAGCATGGGCCCGTTTGCCCATGCTAAACAGCATGGGCCCATGTACAAACAGTATTTTCCGACTCGCAAATAAATTGCGACTCACAAAATACTGTTTTGCAACTCGCTATTAGGAAGGGGCGTTCCCTTCCTAATAGCGACCGCAAAGCTATGTACCAATGTTTTGCAACCGCAATTGCGGTCGCAAAACACTCGCAAATTGCCACCAACTTCAAAGCATCGTACATCTGGCTCTATGTCTTCTTCCTCTGGCATTCACTATTTTGACTTCTTATTTTGCAGATACTGTCTCTATTCGAGGTGTTTTGATTGGTTCTTCAGGTTCCATTATTTTCACTCTCATTTTCTGATTTTCTCTTTATTTCTTTTTCTTTCTTTGCTTCCCTTTCATCTCTGGTAGATTTTTCCATAGCTTTATCTGTTTTTTGCTTAAATGGTTTATATACTGTTCAACCTTTTATATTCTATATTCAAGTTAGTACAAGTGTATATAGCTATTTTGCTAAATGTTCCTTATTCATGATTATATCTTATGAGTAATTTCCGTCTGGTTTCATGGAACGTTAAAGGACTCCGTAATCCTATTAAAAAGCAAATAGTTCTCACACATATGTCTGGACTAAACTGCCAAATTGCACTCTTGTAAGAAACTCATTTTCTTGAAAAAGATATTGCTTCCCTAAAGAAGCAATGGGTGGGTCACGTTCTATGTTCCCCTGCTAATTACAATAAAAATTGTGTTCTCATTTTGTTTCATAAATCCCTTAATCTACATATTGGCACTACCATTACAGACAGCAAGGGTAGATAGCTTATCGTGAATCTCAAAGTGAACAATATGTAGCTCTCCATTTGCAATGTAAATGGACCCACTGGTGTAGACTTTCATTTTTGGGGAAATTTTTCAAAACAGCTACTCTCTTGTTCTAATGACAACTTGATCGTAGGGGTGGACTGTAACCAATCGATGGACCAATCATTGATAGAAGTTCCCAGTCCAAGAAGATACAAAACAAAATGCAAAAAAACTTTAACAAAATTAATTAATTCAAGGGGTTTAGTAGATGCATGGAGGATTACTAATCCTGATGTTTTAGAATTCACCTTCCATTCACTAGTGCATAAGACTGGATCCAGGATCAACTACAAGTTAGTAACTCAGCATATTTTAAAATCCTTAAAACAAAGCAGAGATTGGCCATATTTTAATTGCTGATCATGCTCCAGTCATAATCGATATTGATCTCTTGTCGAATGTGACCCATTCTAAACATTGGCGATTTAATAATACCTTATTAGAGGATCCCATATTTGTGAAAATATTTGAACAATTTGCCACAGAATATTTTGCCATTAACCAAACTACAGACACAGATATGAATTTAGGAAAAAGATAGCATTGAGAAAATCTTCTACTTTGTTACTTCATATCAAAGATCTTGAGCCTAACTATTTTTTGTCTAATCATAAAAATGTTTTAGTGCATTTAACCAAGGCTAAATTTGAATTTAATAAAAAAAATCTACTGAGAGTGCTTGTGGTACCTTGCTACAACTAAATGCCAAATATTATGGGGGGCGTAGTAGGAAAGGTAAATTATTGGCAAATTACCTTAAAGTTAAAAAGCAAAAATCTAAAATCACTATGATTCAAGACCAACTAGGTAATAGACATCTTACAGACTAGGGCATTTTGAATTGTTTCACAAATTATTACAGCCAACTGTATACGCCAGAATCTTCCCCATCAACAGAGGCCATAGATTACTTTTTTTGACTCTCTCCCTAGATCCCAGGGCAGTTTAGTCGACTTATCTTCAGTTGAAACAGACATTTCGATTACAGAAGTTAAAGCTGCCCTCCACAATCTACCCAGTGACAAAGCTCCTGGCCCAGATGGCTTTTCTATTGAATTTTATTCTCAGTTTTCTGCCCTTCTGATTCCGATATTGTTTTTACTATGTCAATACTTTCTTTCAGTGAATGGGAGAAAGGTACCTTTTCGGAAGCTATGTTATATTTGATTCCTAAGAAAGGTAAGGATTTATCTCACTGTGGGTACTACCACCCTCTTTCATTAATCAACATTGATTGCAAAGTTTTTACAAAGATTTTAGCTCTGCATCTTAACACAATTATTCCCAATTAATTGGCATAGAACAATCAGGATTTGTTAAAGGCAGATACATCACTGTAAACTCTAGAACATTTTTTAATATTATCCACCTACCATCACATTCTTAGGATCCTGCCACAGCAATTACATTAGATGCAGAGAAGGCTTTTGACCGTGTTCATTGGGATTATAGGTTTCTAGCTCTTTAGTGGCATGGTTTTGGTCCTCAAATTTTAAAATGTATTAGATTGCTTTACTCCTCTCCCTCCACCTCTATTTTTGTCAATGGTCGACAATCTTCCTAATTTTTGCTACACAGAGGCACTCGACAAGGGTGTCCTTTATCTCCATTATTGTATATTTTATCCCTACAATCTTTCCTAGAAAAAATACACAAATCCTCTGCCTTCTTAGGGTACAAACACAAGGATATTGAGGTGAAATTTACAGCATATGCAGATGATATTTTATTATTCATGTGTGACCCACTACACACAATTCCTGCATTCTTTCATTTATTGTCAGACTACACTGCTGTTTCTGGGTATAAACTTAATATTGGAAAATCTGAGGTTTTACCCCTAAATCGCTACTGTCTTAAAAATATGTCTACATGGAATTCCAAACACATAAAATGCTTAGGTATAAAAGATTCTAACTCCATATGAGATACAATTTCTATTAATATAGAAACATTAAAACAAAACATATGCGGTTTGTCTGAAAAATGGTCACCTTTATTTTTGTTTTGGTGGGGTAGGTTGGACAATTTTCATCTTTCTTTGCTTCCAGTGAAACTTCCTCAAAAATGTTTCAAATCAGTTAACAGTATGTTAATACGGTTCTTGTGGAATAAAAAGAGAGCATACTGAAGATTTGTAAAGAGGGGGCGTGGCCAGGAGCCGATGTGAAAGGACGTGGGCTGCGGAGCTCCGGCCGACATCCCCCCAGCCAACAGTTATCCTGAGCCCCGGGCATATATATTTTGGGGCATATGGTCGAGCAACTGACCTGAGTCTTCATTCCGTTGGTCAGCGGGGCGAGTTGGAGGCAGAATCGCCGTAAATTGAGTTGGGGGCGAGCTTCCCGGCGAGGAACAAGATGGCGGCCGGGGAAGGGCCAGGAATCTAGCCTGTGGTGGAGCGAGGACGACGTGAGCTGTGGGGGGGCTACGAGAGACTCGCAGTGTCTGACCCTGAAGAGACTGCAGGAGAAGGCAGCAGAATAGGTGGGGTAGCGGTGGGAGAGCTGTGAACCCTGCTGATCGAGCCTCTGCCCGAGCACGAGAAAGGCGCCTCGGACGAGCGACGCGGAGATCCCGGCTGCTGACCTGCGGTCCTGCCTCTCCCTGCTGCGGGCTGGTGAGTTGAGGCCTGCAAATTGAGGGGGCGGCGAACGTGTCCAATAACTCCGGACTGCCCTAAGAGGACCCTGGAGGGAGACGGGGGCATGATCGGGGACGGTGAGCGGGACCCCTCCCCCCCTGACATCGCCATCTTGGTGAGGAGCGCCCGCATGGATGACTGCACGCCGGGTGCCCGGACTGGTGATTGTGGAGGCGAGAGCAAGTGAGCGGAGTGCGCTCCTGATCGCGTTGCTGCGGGGGCATGAGAGAGGAGCCCCGGGCGAGCACTGAGAAGATTCCCACTGCGAGCTGGTGGCCCTGCCTCTCCCTGCTGTGAATTACCGGGGCGAGCTGAGGGTGGCGGCGCTAGGGATCAGCGACCTCTGTCTACCCTGAGGTGATTTTGGAGGGGGACGGGGGCACGATCGGGAGACGGTGAGCGGGACACCTCCCCCCCCCCAGGCATCGCCATCTTTGGTGGAGAGCGCGACCGCATAAACGGTTGCAAGCAGTGTGTCCGGATTGCTACGGTGACACCTGACAGGCCCTGGAACTTGTAGTTGGTGAACTGTCGTGGGCGGACTGGGCTCGGGTGGACCTAATCACTGCACTATTTGGTGGGGGATCGGGGAGGCCCCAGATGCTATCTCGAGAAGCGGAAGATGAGTGGGGCCCCTCCCCCCCTGACATCGCCATATTGTTGGGGCACGCGGCCGAAGGGTCGAGTGCGTACGGAATGCCCGGATTGCAGCGGCAACACCTGGCCTGAACTGGTGCCTGCTAGTGGGGACCCGGAGTGAGCGGGCTGAGCCTGTGGGGGCCTGCAGTGCAGGTTCTTCAGCGGGGAACTACAGGGGAGTCCCGGACACGGAATTGAGGGACCTGGACCGGCTTGAGGAGACTGTGTTTTTGCCAGCGGTGTGTTCGGACCAGACATCTTCATCACCAGGCTATTAGTGGAAAGAGGGTTCCATGACCATGTCACCGGCCTGCCAGTAGGTTTCCCGGACACTCTGCACATGGTACAGATTCCCACTGATTCCTGGGAGTGGGGATATATCCAACTGGCCTGATAATCTGGGGATATTGGTTCATTTAAGGGGACAAAGCCTGGCCAAGCAACCGAGACCGTTATGTAGGCGACCTTCGCCACAAACAAGGAGTGTTCTGGAAGGGGTCCCCACTTGGGAGCGCTGCACGCGCATCCTGACCTGGGGATCTGTGCATAGAGGGCTTTGCAAGAGCGCGCCAGTGAAAGTCTACAAGAAACAATGGGGAAGCCTTCAAAGAGAAGAGGGTATAGCGTCCTCAGCATCGGGGGCCCAGGAACCCAAACAGACGATGAGGAGGAGTGTATAGAGGCAGGAAGGGAGACGGTCGGTGTTGGACTTGGCCGTTTTTGGCTAAAGTTCCTTAAACTTTTTGCTTTCCCCTTAGACCTTTTTTCTGACATAGTGTTGCCAACTTAGATGCTTTGGGAACTTTGCCACTGCTGATCAGTGTCAAAGTGCAAGTGCTCCCTGTGTAAAGTGTAATGGTAATTGGTTGTCCATGATTGGTATGTTTGCCTTACTAGTAAAGCCCCTAGTAAAGTGCACTATGTGTGCCAGGGCTAGTAATGCAAATGCTACTAGTGGGCCTGCAGCACTAATTGTGCCACCCACACCAGTAGCCTTAACGAGAGAACTCAGGCCTGCCACTGCAGTGCCTGCGCACAGTTTGTTAAACTGCCATGTTGTCTTGACAAGTGCGCCCACTTGCCAGGCCTTACGCTTTCTATGCACATCAGACACCCCTATGGTAGGCCCAAGGTAGCCCCCTGGGCAGGGTGCAGTGTATGTGAAAGGTAGGACATGTACTGAGGTGTGTATCATGCCCTAACAGTGAAATACTCTCCATTTCGTTTTTCACTGTTGAAAGGCCATCTTGCCCATAGAACAGAATGAGGAAGGCTGTGTAATATGTTTCCAGCCTATCTTCCCAAAGGCTTAAGATGGAGAGGTGAAGTTTAGTGTGCCTGAACTCACAATTTAATAACACATCTTTTTGTGAAGGTGGTTTTTGAATTGCGTGTTTAGAAACCACTCTTTTAGAAGTGGCTGGGTTTTTGTGCTCTAACATTTCTGTGTGTCTCTGCCTGGTTGTGGATTGACTGTCTGGATTTAAATGTGATAGGCTCTGGGGAATGTCTTGACCCAGGGGAGGAGGTGAGACAGCAACAGGCTGACCTGCATCTGGAGAGTAGGGGGGAGGAGTAGCCCCTGGAGGTGAAGAGGCCTGGGTTGCTGTCATAAACCAATGGCTCCATCCCCTGCTGAGTGATTAAGGATCCAGACCCCCACTATCAAAGGCAGAAGGTGTCACTGGCAGGGAGACACCCAGAACTGGTTTAGACAGGGGTCAGTGCCCCCCTGAACACAAAGACTTCAAAGACATTTAGGGGTATAACTATGAGAGCTGAAACCCCTGGACTTTGGAATGGAATTGAATGGAACTGTTCAAGACTGTAAAGGATTGAACCTACTTCGTGGTCAAGAGGAACCTCTGCCAAGGAAGAAACAGCTGAATAGACTGAAGGAAAGGACTGACCCTTGCTGTGTGTTCTGGGGCTGGCCTGCAGTTTGCTGCTTTAACCAAGGAGAGACTAAAGGGACTTTGCTGTGTGCTGTGTCCCCCTGCTTGAAAGGACTTTGCTGTGCTGGGTCCCGAAGTAACTTAACCCCAAGGGCCCGAGGAGAGCTGGCTCCCTGTTGTGGAAACTCAGGAACACAAAAGTTTCCAGAAGTGTCTCAGCGACGCTGTGTGCGTGTGCTTTTTGCAGCCTGAGCCCTTCGTGAGGATTGTCCTGTGATCGTGTGCACCTGGAGTCCAAGTGAGTCTCAGCGACGCTGTGTGCGTATGCTTTGTGCAGCCTGAGACCTTCGTGAGGATTGCCCTGTGATCGTGTGCGCCCAGAGCTCGAGGGAGTCTCAGCGATGCTGTGTGCGTGTGCTTCGTGCAGCCTGAGACCTTCGTGAGGTTTGCCCTGTGACCGTGCACACCCGAAGCTCAAGTGAGTCTCAGCGACGCTGTGTGTGTGTGCCCTGTTGCAGCCTGAGATCTTCGATATCGCCATCGGCCCGGAATTAACCAAGTCGCATCGGAGGCCCAAGTCGCGAGAGGAGGAGAGGAGAGCGAGGTCGCACCCCCCAGGTAACGTGTGTCGCCGCCTGGGGCGGGGTGCGGGCTCGGAGAGGGACGCTCTCGGCCTCTCCCATTCTTGCAGCACGAGCCTCTGCCCAAGCTCGTATCGCGGCCTGTACGTGCCAAGGAGTGGCAGTACTGGGGCCGGAGTGTGGAGCTGTACTTTGGTTTACACCATACCCGTGTAGGGGGCATATGTTGGCGGAAGCTGACCGTGAGTCAGTACGAGAGGCAGAGAGACCGTCTAATGCACCGTGATCGGTGCCGAAGTGCCTTGCGCATTGCATTGTTTCTGCATTACGAACTTCCTGATTGTTACATTGCGCATTGCATTGTGTTTGCATAACGAACTGCCGGATTGTTGCATTACCCATCGCATTAGTTTGCATTACGAACTGCCTGATCGTTACATTGCGCATTGCATTGTGGTTGCATAACGAACTGCCTGATTGTTGCATTACGCATCGCATTAGTTTGCATTACGAACTACCTGATTGTTACATTGCGCATTGCATTGTGTTTGCATAACGAACTGCCTGATTGTTGTATTACGCACTGCATTAGTTTTGCATAACGAACTGCCTGATTGTTGCATTACGCATCGCATTAGTTTGCATTACGAACTGCCTGATTGTTGCATTACGCATCGCATTAGTTTGCATTACGAAATGCCTGATCGTTACATTGCGCATTGCATTGTGTTTGCATAACGAACTGCCTGATTGTTGCATTACGCATCGCATTAGTTTGCATTATGAACTACCTGATTGTTACATCGCGCATTGCATTGTGTTTGCATAACGAACTGCCTGATTGTTGTATTACGCATTGCATTAGTTTTGCATAACGAACTGCCTGATTGTTGCATTACGCATCGCATTAGTTTGCATTACGAACTGCTTGATTGTTGCATTACGCATTGCAGTATTTTGGCATTACGAACTGGTGGATTGTTGCATAACGAACTGCATTATTTTTACATTGCAAAGTGCCTGATTCTTGCTTTACGAACTGCATAGCCTTGCATTAGGATTGCATTGGATCACCTAGAATTGCTCATTAATACCGCCAGACCCTACAAGGGCTGGCTGGCCTAATAACCGGCCAGGAGGAATATTACAAATACGCATATGTTGGATTTTTATTGTGTGGTCTCATCGTATATCTTTTTATATAAACATATACTTGTTTTTCTATGAAACTCGTGTGGAGTCCTTTTGTGGTGTCATCATTGGGTCACTGAGAGCGTGGTTGCAAGTACTTTACACATTAGCCTTGAAGATAAGCCTGGCTGCTCGTGCCAAGCCACTAAGGGGGTGAGCAGGGGCTATCTGAGAAGGTGTCCTTCCTTTCCCTGACGTGGAAGCGAGGGTCCCTACTTGGCCTAAGGTACCTACCTCAGCCAACCAGGGAATCCCGGTTCTAACAGTTGGCAAGACCCCCACCCTGGCAGACATTATGCAAGCCATCACGGCCTCCAGGGAGGCCCTAGAGGCGGAAATCGACTCGATAGGGGCTGGTGTGAGTTTGCTGAAAGACGACCACCGTAAACTCAAAGAACGAGTACTAACCTCAGAAAAGGAACTCGCAGACGTGCCGGAGAAAGTAGAGATGCTCCAGAAGGCGCACAGCACAGTCAAGGGTCGAGTCAAAGTGCTAGAGGCGCGGGCAGAGGACAGTGAAGGAAGATCGCGCAGGAACAATTTACGGATTATTGGAATGCCAGAAAAATCGGAGGGCACAGATATGGTGGGCTTCCTTGAAGACTGGATTAAAACTGAAGTCGCCCCGGAGGGACTCTCCTCCTTCTATGCCCTAGAACGGGCCCACAGGGTCCCAGCCTGAACACCCCGTCCGGGGGCCCCTCCCAGACCCATAGTGGCGAGATTGCTTCATTTTCGAGATCGCGATCATGTGCTCCTTAAGGCCCGTCAAAAACAGGAACTGCAGGTTGCCAACAGTAAAATAATGATCTTCCCAGATTTCACGAAAGAAATACAGCGTCAAAGGGCCTCATTTTTGTCTGTTAAGAAAAAACTGCGACAACTTAAAATACCTTATGCCATGTTATTTCCGGCGCGGCTGCGCGTGGCAGACCAGGCAGGGGCGCGGTTTTTCACCACCCCGCAGGAAACGTGGGACTGGCTGGACAGTCGACGGAGTCAGAATGAAGAGACTGCACCGCTGGAGAGATCGCAGAAGCATACAGGAAAGAACGCACTCGCAGCTCGTGCTCCATCATCTAGAGAAGCCAGGAACGAAAGGCGTAAGGCATTACAGGCGGCGGCGGAGCTCACCAGAGGGGACTCCAGCCCTGGCTCGGAAAAGACAGGTCAAGACGCCGATAAGTCAGACGGATCGGTGGCTGCTAGCTCTAATGAAAACTCTGATGAAGTCCTGCCGCAGGTCGCTGATGTGGCTATTTAATAGTACTACTGTTAGGCCTACAATTACTTGGGAGGGGGGAATGGCGATGGCCTGCCAAATGCAAAGTTCTTGAAATTCTCCTGAATCCCGGGGAAGATAATGATTTGGAACACTGCTGGGGGTGGATGTTGGTGGAACTCTGGGAGCCACTGTTTGTGCCTCACAGCCCCATCACTAGTCAGAACACTGTTTTGGAGACTACTCTGAGTTTGGATGGGAAATCATTTGGTTGCACCTGTCCTGGGGAGGGGGAGTTGGGGGTTTGTTATTGCATTATTTAGGGGTTGGAGAACTGTTGGGGCAAGACGTGTCACAATCAGTGTAGTCGTAGAAAGGATGTCTCACCTAACTCAATGGTACCCCCCATAGACCTTAAGTGTATCTCTTGGAATGTACGGGGGATGCACACACTGTCACGACATCATAGGATACATGCCTTTCTAATAAGGAGAGGGATTCAAATTGCATTGCTCCAAGAAACTCATTTTATGGCCAAAGAGGGGGCTGCACTCCAGCATAGATGGAGGGGTCAGGTGTTTTATACTAACTATTCAGCTTTTGCTCGGGGGGTTCTGATTTGGATAAGAGCAGGGGTGCCCTTCCAATGTACAAACCAAATGATTGATCCGGAGGGCAGGTACGTTATAGTTATGGGTAAATTGGATGGTAGAGATGTAGTCCTAGGAAGCCTCTATGGCTCAAATACACAACAGCCGGCGTTCTTGGCCCAGTTATCTGGGACACTAGCCTCTGTACTGACGGGCCCAGTAATCCTGTGGGGGGGACTTTAATTGTGTTACTGATGTTGGATTAGACCAGTCACATCCGCCACTTCCAGACACACCTCCACATAGAATAGCAGCAGCACGCCTTACCTGGCAATCACAGTGGGATTTGGTAGATTCCTGGAGGGCACAACATCCAGCTGACAGAGACTATTCATTTTTCTTCGCCCTGCATGAACTCCATGTTAGACTGGACTCTATATTATGCTCCCCAGACATTCATGAGCATGTACAGACTACGGAGTACCTCACTAGAACAATCTCAGATCATAACCCGCTATTACTAGGCTTAATATGGTCTCGTGAGCGCCCTAGAATTCTGTCCTGGCGCTTGAAACCAGAGGCATTGGAGGATCAGGTTTACAGAGTGGCAGTGGGTACTGCTATTGAACAGTATTTTGAAGAGAATGCCAACACAGCAACCTCTAAATTAATAGAGTGGGATGCCTTTAAGTCGGTTATCAGGGGGCGGTGTATCTCTGAATCTGTAGGAGTGCGTAAGACTTTACTACAGGACACGATATCAGCGGAAAACAGGCTCCGGGAACTGGAGAGGGAACAGCCAGAACAGAGAGCCAAGCAGGAGGAACTTCTAGCAGCTAGGGAAGAGGTGGCTGCCTAGGTAGAGCGGCTTTGATGCTTTGACTATAAAAACTATATCACCAGAGCCCATGCTGAACGAGATAAATCTGGAGCCCTGCTGGCCTGGCTGGCCAATCCGGCTCAACGGGGTTCAGTGATACTAGAACTCAGAGGCCCAGGGGAGGAACCACTATACCGTCACCAGGACATTAATAATAGATTCTTCGAATTTTATGAGACGTTATATAAGAGCAAACAGTCGCCCACTACTGATGAGTTGGCTACTTTCGTCAATGCAGTGGGCTTACCGGTGATGCCGGAAGACATAGCAGAAGATCTGGGAGCTGACATAGGGCTAAGTGAGGTGAGAGGGGCTATAAAGACCCCAGGTACAGATGGTCTCCCGGTGGAGTTCTACTTGACCTATATTGATCTGCTTGCTCCCAGGCTAGTGGAGCTCTATAACCAAGCAATACGGGAGGGTCACCTCCCTGCCACCACGAGAGAGGCGGTGATTATCCCATTATTAAAGCCGGGGAAATCAGCATGGGACATAGCAGCCTACCGGCCACTGTCTATGCTGAATTTGGACTATAAGGTCTTGAGCCGGATACTGGCAACTCGGCTTCTCCCACATATGCCCACTTTAATCCACCAAGATCAGGCGGGCTTTATTCCCACCAGAAACACCGCATTAAACATTAGGCGTCTCCTTCGGATACTAGAGGCGAGATCGGACGGCGAGGGGGGTGAGACCATCTTTGCAGTGGATATTGAAAAGGCCTTTGATAGCCTTGAATGGGCTTACCTCTTCGAGGTGATGGGGAAGTTTGGGTTAGGCCCAGCATTTATTAAGTGGACGGCCCTGCTATATGCAGACTCTACTGCCCGAGTCAGGACGGGCAAATTGATTTCCGAAAGTTGGAGAGTGGAACGGGGCACACGGCAGGGGTGTCCTTTGTCACCTCTATTGTTTGCCCTGGCCATGGAGCCGTTGGCAGCTAGAGCTCGCACGGGGCAATATTATCAGGGATTGGAGGTGGCCGGCCAGATTCACCACATCGCGCTCTATGCGGATGATCTGCTGATGTTCCTGGTGGATGATTGCGACGCACTTAGAGGGGCGAAGGCCCTCCTCCATGGTTTAGGGCAAATAGCGGGCCTAAATGTAAACTGGACAAAGTCATCCCTGTTCCCGGTCAGGGCGGATGTAGCTGTCCCCGTGGAGACGGAGGGGGTGCAATGGCAACCTCACTGCTTGGCCTACCTGGGCACCCAGATTTATCACTCTCCTGACGACCTGTTAGAAGGAAATGGAGGGCGGACTTTACGGGGAGTTAAGAGCAGCTTTGATTTCTGGGGAACTCTGCCATTGTCGGTCACGGGTAGAGTGGCCCTCCTGAAGATGGTGACGCTCTCGCGGCTGCGTTATTATTATGGAGTTCTGCCGGTTTGGATCCCGACCCGAATGTTCGCCCCCTGAAATCACTGGTAACGGCATTCATATGGGGACCCGGCAGGTGGCGGGTAGCACTTACTACACTTATGAGGCCAAGAATAGAAGGAGGGTTAGCAGTGCCTGACTTTGAGCACTACTACATAGCTGCGCAATTACAATGGCTCACGAAATGGGTGGTGGATAAACTCAGGGGGCCTGTGGAAAACAGGGGAGAGGCCCCAGACTTGCGGCTTCTGTCACAAATAATTTTGAGACTTCCTTGTCGTGAGGAGGACCTCCCCATGGACCTCAGTGCAGAGCGTAAATGCTGGAATAGAAGCCTGAGAAGGGCCAAGGTCAAACGTCCATATGCGCCGGAAATCCCCTTGCTTATGTGTGAGGCACTCCCTCATGGTGGTGACTGGCGTGGGCTAGGTGCATGGGCAGATCTGGGAATTTCTACGATAGGGGACCTCTATGAGGAGGGCATGCTGATCCAATGATCTCAAGGAGCGGCATGATCTGCCAGGAGGAGACTTTCTTTTGCACACAGCCCTTACCGCAGCCATGAGGAAACACTGGAATGAGGGTCTAGCTGAGCCGGGTATCTCAACGGGATGCCAACACTTAGTCACTGCGGTGGGCACCTTTAAAGCAGTCACATGTCTGTACAGGTGACTTACATACACGACGCTCCCTCCCCTGACTAAAATCCATAGAGAATGGGAAGCAGACCTGGGCAGGCCTATAGCAGATAAAGAATGGGGGATACTGGTGGAGAGGGCGTGGAAAAGTACTAGGAATGCACGGTTTCAACTGATAAACTTTTATGTGCTCCACAGAGCCTACCTTACCCCGGACAAGCTCAATCAATATTTTAATATGCAAACTGCAGCCTGCCCATGATGTCATACAATAGGAGCTGAGTCTTTGCATATGTTCTGGAGCTGCCCGAAAATAGGGGACTTCTGGGAGGGGGTAACCTACATATTGGCGGAAGTGACTGAGAAGAAAATAGGGAATACCCCGGAATATTGTCTATTGCACTGGTTTCCCCATACTGCTAAAAACAAGGTAACGAGTAAGTTCCAAGACCTTGGATTAGTTTTAGCTAAGAGAGACATTACTAGTCACTGGAAATCGAGCACTGGCCCTAGTTTCTCTAGATGGAAGAAGGAGTTCATTAAGTGGGCTGAATGTGAAAACACTGTCAGATTGAGAATAGCTAAACGAACGGGAAGCGAGAAATCGCTGGAAGTAGCCAGAGCGTGGACAGCGTTGTTTGATATACTTAAAAATCCAAATGCTGGGGGCGGGAGCGACCAAGAAGAAGACGGCCAAGATGGGGCTGTCTGATTTCCCTGCATTGGGCCTACTGAGCGAATTTACCCCGGGTTAGATACAATCCCCCGAGCCGAGAGGGACTCCTCTGAGCGTATGTTAGAGACCCTCAAAGTTAAGGATATATGGCCTGGCATTCGACTGAGCAGGTACACGACTAAAGAGACACGCCTGGGTGGGAGGGTAGGGTGGGGGGTGAAGTTGGGGTAAGGTTTAGATAATACGTCCGAGACATCTGATTTATAGTTTGTAATTTCACATGTAATTTTGGTATTATGTACATAATAACTGTACTGATAATGGGGATACGACATTGGCTGGTAAGTACTTACTTCCGGCGCAACCACTAAGGGAAGAATAAGTTTCCACAATGCTTTGGAAATATCAAGATGGGAAAGATATCGTATTATTGTATGACTATATTGCTTACTTGAAAAGTAATAAAAATTTGTTTACCAAAAAAAAAAAATACTGAAGATTTTGTAAAACCGTAACAGACACAACAATCTACGAATATACAGAATTCTAGAAGGTTCAGAGGGCTCTCATATGATTACCTTTCTTCAGAGGAGTCAATTTTCCAAACATACATAAATACCACTCTGCCTTTACCCTTAAACAGGCTTGGACTTCTTTGCTGATTGTATATCCTCACACATTTTGTGGAACAAATTAGAGCAAACCAATATAACCCCCATCTCCATCAGACGTATATCATTCCTGCCAGGTTTGCCTAGACATTTCTCGTCCCCTACTGTTTCCTTTTCTGTTTCTCTGGCTAAACCTCTACTTACAAAATTAATCACTCCACTTCAGTCATTTACACTCTCCCCCATCTGGTACAATAAAAAACTTAAATTGAAGAATAGAACACTTTTCTGGAAAGAATGGATTCACAGGGATATTATTACAATTGATCAGTTCTTCTCTGAGAAATGGTTCATTTCCTTCTCTAAGCTACAAACCATGTTTCATTTATCCCCAGACAATAAAGTCAAATATGAGCAACTTAAAGACATAACACAATCTGTGTCTTCTCTCCAATCTCTTAGTCAACTCCATCAAGACACTACTTCTTCGCTTAATTTCTCCAATGAAATGACAGCTTCCTATACATGCAAGTTCCTGGACTCATGCCAGTTGATAGATTAAAAACAAACGTTGAGTTGCAGTGGGAAACTGTTTTGCATCATACATTTCCACTAGATATTTGGAATAAGATATGGTCTGAAAGGGAAACAACCTTTACAACGCGGTCAATACACCGCGATACCTTTGCAACGCGATTGTTCCAACGACCGCGTTGTTAGTACGCGATGCATTTACATCGCAAGTCTTTACAACGACTTCCACTAGGGGGCGCTGAGGTATTGGAAATGAATTCCAGCACCTTCCCTACTGTTACGCAAACTGGAGTAGGAATAGTAAATAATACTATTCCTAAGTCCAGCGCGCCCCCTAGTGGAAGTCGTTGTAAAGACTTGCAATGTAAATGCATCGCGTACTAATAATGCGGTCCTTGTAACGACCGCGTTGTAATAGCATGCGATGTAATACATCTCGTAGTAAAGTGCTATATTCGGTCTGAAATTCACTCCACATCTCTCTCTGCAAGTACCACCCAAACTTTATATTTCTTTTAGAATAGATGATTCCTTACCCCAACTTTACTTTTTAAGTCTAAAATGGTAGTTAATACAAAATGTTGGTCCTGTAATGTTGAGAACAGGGACTTCTTTCATTATTTTTTTCCATGTCCTAAGGTTAATTTATTTTGGCTACAGATTTGGGACAAGATTGTGGATATCTGTTCTGCCACATCGCCATTCGATAAGAAACATAGGGGCATATTTACAAGAAACTGTTAGAGTGCGATGTTACACCTAAATTGGTAACGACACGCTCCAACACTTTCAAAACGCAGGGATGCGCCGTATTTACAAGAATGCGGCGCACCCCTGCTTTTCCCCTAGTGTTAGCGCTAAAAAAGCTGCCTAGCGCCAGCGCAAGCACCCTTGCGCCATGTTGCAAGGGTGCCTGCACTGCAGGGGCAATTGTTTATGTGCAGAAAGGCATACCTTCCTGCACATAACAATCTTTACCGGCGATTTGTTCTTTGTATGTGTGCTGCATAATGCAGCACACGTGGAAAGAGCAAAATACGAGGAGAAATAAAACATTTCACCTGGTATTGCCTGCTTAAGACCAGGTATTCTTTGGCAGTATTTTTCCCACTGCCCCATACCTTGTAAATACGGAGCAGCGTCGAAAAGCAATAGGTGTTGCGGTGGATCGCCCACTGCAACACCGATTGCATGCCCCTTTCACGCTAAGTGCTGCGTGTATAGGGCACTTATTTACAAGAAGGCGTTAAGCCACGTGTAAATAAGGTGAAAGAGTTAACGCCACCAGAACATCGTAAAAAGTGACGTTCTGGTGGCATTAACTCCTTGTAAATATGCCCCATATTTATTTAGGAGGTGCATAAGATATTTGGCACAACAATGTCATGATTGAGAAATTTGTTGATTTATTGATTGCTAGTGCATTACAAATTATTTTGGCTAGTTGGAAAGACACTAGCAACATCACCCTCATTAGATGGTGGAATATGTTATGTCATACACGTTGTTTAGATAGAGCAAATATGCACTCCACTCGACAACTTATTAAAAGAGATATTTTCTGGTTGCCATTTTTTAATTTCTTATCTAACCAATGTGCTAAACCTACTGATGCAAATGTATTGTTTAAACCTCCCTGATTTCCCTCATATTCATATATACAGGTTTATCTTTTGATTACATGTTTTGCATTTACTTCTTATTCTCTAAAGTTCATAAGCAATTTACAGTCTTTCACCTATCCCCCAACATTTTTCTGTCCTACTCTCTTCCTCTTTTTTCCCCTTCAAAAAGTATATAAAACCTATTGTTTCCTTTTACTGTCTTTATAAGTAAAATAATTTTAGCACAAACCCTTCTGTATATAGTTGAAATATGTACAGTTTTACTACTTTGTATATTAATAATATTGAACATCTTTTTTTCCTTAATGTACTCAAATACAACATTGTTATACATTTCTATATTATGTTATGATGTATTTTACTATACTACTCAATAAAGTATTTTTAAGCTGAAAACATAAATCATCACCTATGATACAACAAGAAGAACTAAAGAGAAGGAGTCTAAGAAATTCAGAGATGATTGCCGAGGATAGAGGCTGGGCTGGAGGGGCAGCATACAAATATGGTGGTATGTGTGCAGTTAGGGGAAGTAGTACATTTAAAACTGAGAATTTTGGCGTCTGGAAAGAGTTCAAGCGATAGACTGGTGGCAGCTAAACAAACTTTAAAAATGGCTGGTTGACCACCACTGTCCTCGGTAGCGCTTAGGAGGTGAAAGGCTTTATAGCCTGGAGAGGCTTCCAAGGTGAGGTATGGAGCCGATTGCGTCATGAATCCAGGACTCTGGAATGAAGAGGATGCCCAACTGGTGGTCCATATATGAGTTCACAAATGTCTTCTATCCCAGTTTTTGTTGAATGAGGGGGCAGTGAGCAGAAGAGGAGCAATCGGCTGAGGGTGGTAAAGTATGCACAGGGGCGGTTGCAGAATCAGGTGGACAGAGATGCTGTTGTGAAGGGCAACAGGACAAACAAAAATATGGGTTAAGGAACACCTATGGCCAGTTCCACAAAGTTATTTCTTTGAGTAACTGTGTATTACTCCTGACTTCACTGACATACCTCTGAATTTTATGGAATCGGACACACCTACCAGAGGAAAAACTTTGTCAATTGGTCCCTTAGTCATTACATAAGCTCACAATAAACTGTTATATTCCATCTAAGTTACATTTGTGTGGTAAATAGATGCCCTCTAAAAATAGATGAAAGCAAGGGCCTGAGTTAGGTACTTGGAGTAAGGAATAGATATCACTAAATATACATTATAAACATATCCACATCACCTTCATCAGTTTGGGAAGCACTTAAGTAGGAGGTTAACACCAAACATGTCACAAATGTACTTCAGTGCTCATTCTTTGTGAAGGACATATGAAGGCCATATGCAGCAATAAGGGAGTTAAACCGATTCAGCAATTCATCAGTTGGGACCAGCCACCTTTATAAACTTCAGTTTAAGTAATTCTGTAAACTTCAAAATGAAGGAATCACTCAATATGAGCCTTTTCTAATCTCAGGTGAATTCAGATGATTTCTGAAGATCTTCTTTCTCTCACTCACATTGTTTCTTCTATCATGATAACATCCTAATGGATGATAGTTGCTTTAAATACTATTTATTACTGGGAATAGAAGTTGTGAATAGTTACAAAACCATAAGCATGCTGGTATCTCCAGTCAAGAATGCCTGGATGGTCTGGGGATAACGTGCATGATATTGTGAGGCTCAATTAGCATTTTATATATTTTGTTATACTCAATTTTATATTAATGCATAGCTATTTTTCCATTAGTTTAGTATGGATTTGTTTCATATTTACGACACTTTGGAACCCTTATGCCCAATATTATCAAAACATATTTTTTAATGCTTTTGCCCTCTGTTTGCATACATTGGAGTCAGGAAAGAACACATGATAGTTGGTCTTAGGTTACTTGTGGTCCCTTCTGAATGCTCCACTAGCAGTTCTGGATGGACTGTCCCCATGAGGAGCAGGGTCAGAACTTAGTTGCATAACACTTCTTCCTAGAGTGGCACAGTGGGCAAATGCTACCCAGAGCAATTATCAATGTTTAGACTATTTGCAAGCATTCTCCCTTCTACATTTGTGTGTTTGATGTAACCCTTAAGGGTCCAAGGGTAGGCCCAGATGTGGGTGGCTTGCTCACTGTGCCACAGCACCCAAGCTATACCTCACTGATGAAGCCTAATAAGGATGAAACTGGTCTAGAGTTGCTTGTGGTCCTTTCTGGAGGGCCCTTCTCAGGTACTTAGGGATGGACTATTCCTATAAGGAGCAGGGTCAGTACAGGATTGCATAAGCACCATAGTCTAGAGTGGCACAAAGGGCGAAGGACTAAGGGATGGGATGCTACCGAAGTAATTGCCATTGGTTAGAATATTTGCAAGCAATCCTCTCATCACCCTTTGTGTGTTTGATACTTCACTTCTAAGACAGGTACCAGGCACAACTACTCTCAAACAAGGCTTTGTGAACTGGGTCCGTGGTCTTTATGGTAGAAGGTACCAATGGACTTTGAGTGAAACAAACACACTCAGCACTTTACGGGAATTAGTATAAATGCTGAAAACATTCGGTGGAGGTTGCACGCTATCGTGCATACAATTTGATTGATTAAACATGAATAAAATGAATGATCAACAACATCTTATGCACGTCCTCTAATGTCCTATAAAAAAAATCTAATTATAAACATGCCTACAGCAACAGAATATTTAACAATATTAATTATCAAATTATTCAGTTTCAAACATGCTAATAATGCTGCATCTTCTTTGTGTTTATAGTTAATAGGCGTGATTCCAGCTGCCCAGTGGCATCCCCCGTTTCTGTTTAGATATTTAACCCGTGTAGCGCCCTCTACTCCCTGCATTCATTAAAGACATCTAATATGACAATTAGACACAATAAACTTCGATAAACATAGGCATGAGTCAATTTACACTTTAGCATGCAAGGCATGCACTGGCAACACCAAGCCATCAGTACAACAGAGGTGATACAATGGGTTGAGATAGAATTTATCTCTAGAGATCTGGGTTGAAATCTAATTATACAGTATAGTATTTTCTCTTCATATGTGTCTCCTGCATGCTCATAACTCTCATCTGGCACTGCTTGCAGCAACACTCAATAAACAGTAAAAGTAATTGCCATGCATGGACATCCTGAAATACCTTTATTAACTCCTATACATAAAGCCCTTAGAACAAATAAACGGGGACGTCGGTCAATACAAGTGCTTTCATATGGCACGCTAAGGCTGCAGCCTTAGGGCGCCTCTCAGTGGTTGTGCATTACTGCAAAACATTTCTCTTTCAGTCTCGCCTACTAGGTAGTGCATGCGCTGTCTGTTGTGAGACGAATTGTTAGCTTACAGTGGGCTTCGAGCCCCGCCATTGCTTTCTATTGGTTAGCTTCATTGTCGCTCTGTTTTGCTAGCTTCTTATTAGCTAGTTTGTTTGGGCCTTACCTCCTCTTTGTTCATTTGTCCTTCCCTTGGAGCATGGATGCATTGTGTCATTCTACTGCTCACTTTTCAGGCAACATTTTTTTTTTTTGTTGAAGCACTCCACAAGAGTGCAAGGGTTTTCCTGCTATCTCTCTCGAGTACTTTCCTCAGTGGTTAATTTGTGAAAAGAATAAGTGCCAGGGCTCTCGTCAGGACGCAGCTTGCACCAGCCATTGCTCCTATTAGCACCATCTATAACAGAACCAACTACTAACCATGAAACCCTACAAGTGGGGAGAGGATGTGGTGTAATGGCAAGAGCTCCAGACTTTGGAGTTGGGGAACCAGGCTTGAGTCTCAGTGTAGGCCTAACATCCTGTGATTCTGGGCAAATCACTTTATCTCCCCGTGCCTACAAAAAACGAATGTGTATTTAACTGGTGCTCATGATGAACCCTCCAATACCTTTGGGTCAAGTTTGCGCTATAAGCACCGGTGTTGACAATTAAGTGCTGGTGCCAAACACCTGAAACCACAGGCTCAAATTAATCACTGACTTTCCTACTCTGATGAACTCTTGTTACTCTTTCTTTGCCTGTGAGCTCCTACCCGCCCCTTCCATGATGCCCTCGCACTCATGTCCTTCTTCTCCCGCGTTGCTTTCTCTCCTATGTGCTTTCCCCGCCAGCTCATATTGCTCTCTCTCCCATCTGTTGTATTCCTCTCTCCACGTTTCTCTCTCTCTGTTTGTTTCCCATTCCACGCCATCCATGTTGGTTCCCCAACCCCGTACTCTGTGATTCCAAACCCCTACGTGTTGCTTCATCCCCCCACCCGCATTGATCATCCCTACCAGCTTCTGCTTCTTTTTTTGTTTTTATTTACCAATCCAACTCAGATCAATAAACAAAAAGAAAAAAATAAGCGTTCATATCATATTGTCAGCGCGCGCGCATGCCTACATATTTCAATTTGTTCTCTTTTTTAGCTGTGTTGTACAGCTTCAAGGATGCTGTGCAGCATGGCTAAATCCATTAACATAGCCAATAGCTCCCACCAGGGGTATGGGAGGGGGGCGGCTAGCCTTTGCCAATGCTTGTTTTTTTTAAGTGTATGAAGTGATCACCAGCAGGCAAAGGTCTCAACCATTACTGCATTATTCATTACGTAATAAGAAAAGGACATAGCTCTTCTAGTGTAATAATTTATTATAGTTAAGTTCTGAGGTTAAAATGCCTGCTGCCAAAGGCAGCAGAATCGCGAAAGGTAAGTCTTTTACACATATTTCATGTGAACTTTCTTTCTGTAACAGGACAGTCATTGACTTGTAAGGAGACGTGTGTTAAATATGCGTAGTTGGCTTTCACCAATTTTGTGATTTTGTGTTTTTTAAACCTCACTAACTTCCTGTAGCAGACCGAATTTGAATTAAAATAGCGGGTGAGAAATCCCGCAAAACTAAGGTTTGCTCTAAGAAAAGAAAACAGCTGTGACCAATCTTGAGCTATGACACCAGCTTTTGTTCCACAGGAAATGTGAACAATATTATTCTATGCGCCCAGTGTTTTTTAATGACACATCACTATTGTGAACAGAGCAAGCGGGTACTATGTTAATTACATTATCTGCTACTAGCGGCTAGATATCAAGACTCCTTTCGAGGAGCTATGTCTGAATTCAGGTGAGGCTGGGACTGTCAAACTAATACACGCACACGCCCCCAAAACAGCACCACCGCACCATGCCTTTCTTCTTTACCTCATGCAATGTGCTTTCAGCAGGCACCGGGTCATATAAAGGAAACTGTCACATTATTGCATCTTTTTGCCTGATTGCCTTTGAAAGGCTTGGAGACACCAGAAGAATGCCATATTTTGAGAAGAGGTGGAGGGAAGTAAGATGGTGGCTGGTAGTTAGGTAGATAGGAAAACAAAAAAAGTATTGAGACATTGGGAGATGCATTCTTCCACTCCTGAAACATTGACTAACCAGCTTGTGTCGACTTGTTTTTTCCTGATAAAAGCATTAAAGACAATTCTGCCCTTCATACCTCATGATCTCAGGAAAACTGTTATTATTTCTCTGGTTTTTTCTAGACTGGATTATAGCAATGCCCTTTACTTGGGTGTACAGCAAGGGGTGTAATAAAAAATTGCAGAGGGTACAGAATGCAGCAGCTCGTCTGCTTTAACATATCAGGAAGTTCCACTCCGTCTTGAAAGCCTTGGAGGAGCTGCACTGGCTCCCAGTTAAAGAGTGCAGCTTGTAAAGCACTTGGTACAGCTCACAAAGCTCTTAACCTGACTGGTGCTGAATACCTCAAAAGCAGATTCTCTTGGTACGTTCCAAATAGGCATTTACTATCGGCAGCTGCTAAGAAAGTGGTGGTGCCTAGAATTCATAGAGCCTCTTGGGGTGGTAGAGGCTTTGTCTACCTCACTTCCAAGCTCTGGAACCATATTCCAGAGCACTTGCGAGGCCAATCTAACTTACAGATTTCCATAAAGCAGCTGAAAACCTGGCTTTTTGCCCTTCCATTTTAGTTTATCACTGTTGTTGTAAATGACCTGACAGTAGACGCTTAGCGTCAAGACTCCTTTGGGCATACGCCCTGCATTTCAAAAATAAAATCAATCAATTCAGTTCATCAGCGGAGGTGGATTTTCTTCTGTGTAGCGTAATGTATGGGCTCGCTGTTCATTTTACTTTGTGTTAGAAGACAGATATTGGTCATCTGAACATGGAACTCAAAGTGAGCTGGTGTATCAGATAATACCCAGGGGAGCCAGGTCTGGATATTCACAAGAAGGACATTTGTAATTTCCTAAGACGTGGGATAAGAGATGGCGGTCCTCTCATAGACGTCATTTAAGGGTTGAGGGAAGGAGCAGATGCTATTCCTGGATTGACCTTTGGCTGACCTGATGCCGCCCTTGCACCCCAGGCCTAGGAGTTTGTAAAGGCTGTGCTAGGGCCAGGCGACAAACACATGGGCTTTGTTTACTTTCTCTGGGTCACACTGGAACCTGGGCATGTGGCTTTTTTCCAATCCAGTAGTGCAGTGCACACTGTACGGGAAAGAAATGTTGCTCTCCTGAAACGTGACAATGGAACCATTTCATAGCTTTTGGGGCTCTGTTATAACACACTAAGTCCCAGATTTACTTTGATTGCGCGTCAGGGTTGCGCTACTTTTTGGCCCAGAACAAAATCCTTTTTGGCATTTACTAAGCCAATGCAAAGCCACTTTGGGGCATATTTACAAGGATTTAATGCCGCCGTAGCATAAATTGTTTTGACGCTACAGCAGCTTTTTTTTATCACCATATTTACAAGTTGCCGCAAAGCCCAGTTAGCTCAATTTTTTAAGTGTTAAAGTACATTTTTCACAGCGACACTTCGCTTAGCGTGACTTACCGAAAATGACAGGTAGGCATTCCCGCAAAAAGCTCCTGCAAAACACACAACGCGATATTTACAAGAATATTCTTGTACGTCGCTAAAATAGAAAAACTGCCACTATGTCACATTAGTGGCAGTTTCTTACCGCTAGGAATTACCTGGTCTTAAAAATGACGCTAACACACTTGTATAATAGGGGCCTCATTTATGAGGTTTTGGCGGAGGGCAGAGCCTCAAGGAATCTTGCTTCTCTGCCCTGCGTCAAAAGAAAAGAGCAGGATTGCGCAGTATCTATAAGATACTGTGCATTCCTGCCTTTTTCCCCAGCGCTGGTGCACAATGGGTTGCCATGTGCCAACGTAGGCACCCTTGCACTATGGTGCAAGGGAGCCTGCGTTGTGGGGCGGATTGATTTTGTGCAGGAAGGGACACCTTCCTGCTCAAAATCAATCACAAGAGGTGATTTCTACTTTGCATGTGTGCTGCAGTTTGAGCGTCTTTAATAGCCTAGAGCTCGAGCTGCCGCACATGGAGGTGTGCTGACAATGTGTCCCCATCACAAACATGTAATTGATGGAACAACCACTGCCACCAGGGATTACTCAGATCAGTAGCACACATGATACATTGGGACAGTTAAACTACCAACATCCGGGACAGTCCCATAATACTAGCACTATTTTACACTCCAGGTTGGACAAGCTTGAGTGCGCACAATGTGCAATGACAGGGGGAAGCAGGGTCATGACAACCACCACAGCAGTGCCGTAGAAGGGAGCGGATCTACCACCAGAGGATCACCCTCATTCACCTCTGGCAAAAGGAGGTCATAGCCCATTACATGTTTTAGAAGGGGTCCATTGTCCACCCCCTGAACCAGATAGCGCCTGACCAACAACCCTCCACAGACCAAGCTACACGCTGTCTTCCACATGCTGGCATCAAGAACTTTTCAACCTACCACCGCCAGAGTGGCAGGGGTATCACAAGCATCCTTTTTCAGGTTCCTACACACTGTCCTGCATGCTGACATAAGCCTGGCAGCTAACAACGACATCTCCAAGGGCATATCATGAGTGTCATAGAGGAAATCTGCACTGCTATTGCCAGTGCAGACACACAATGAATGGATACCAAATACAGTCAAAGGTTATGTCCTAGACTGGCCCCAAGGTGTCTTGCATTGCAGTGTACGCAGAATACTTGCTCAATGGTTCTGTGCAACCTCACAACACATTTACTCAATTCTGTATAGTGTCCCTACAGTGGACACTGTGCACCACCATGTGTCGTAAAACATCTCACGGGGTCACATACAGCCACTTTCATGTCCATGCCTCACACATTGACACAGCAAATTCCCAATCAGAAATGTTAGGGGTAATCTATGATGAAAGGTCTGGCGCTTTGTCTTGTCTCAACACCCAGGGATGAGGCATATGTACCCTATTTATGGTGCATCCCTGTGCATGCCCTTGCGCTGGTGCCAAGAAATCTGGGCAGTGCCAGTGCCCGCACACTTGTGCCGTGTAGCAAGGGTGACTGCGCTGCATGGTTATTTCTTCTGTGCATGAAGGGACACCTTGCAGCACAAGCACAAAAATGGAATGAGCTGAAACGCACAAGAACTAAATACATGTCTTCTAGTGTTGCCTGTCTAGTGTCGCATTTTCAGAGCTGTCAAATTTGACACAGCCCCAGATATGTGAATCTGGAGCTGCATCAAAAGCTATGGATATTGTGGTGGAACGTCCAACCCAACACCCATTGTCCACCCCTTTGCCGTAGCGGATTGCTGTAAGGCAAATATGAACAAGGTGGCATAAATCAAGGTTAACTGGCTTTGTGCAACCCTGTAAATATGGGGATGTTTTTAACACCACAAGAACATAAACAAAAGTGATGTACCATTGGCGTTTGTGCCTTGTATGAATGCCCCCAAATCTTTGACAAAAGCAGTAGATGCTTGGCGGACACATATGTGTGTGTCTCAACCCCATGACAGTGGTAGACATCTTACTGGAATGGGGTAAGTACTTTCCACACATGTAGTCACACATAGAACATATGGAAAACAGTGTAACTCAATCAAACATTGTGAAGTATGGCGCAGCATGCATCTGTGAAGGTTTGCATGTTGAGAGCCCAGACACATTTTGAACCAAAGACATCTAACCAATGAAAGCCACATACACAACATATGTCACATGCCATAGCTATAGACTGTTGCCAGGCATGCAACAGCTAAAAAAAATGGTACAAATACAGGTCAAATACCACTTACCGCTATTTTATAATTCGCATTGCATGTTAGCGTGAAGTTTTTATAGCCGTAATAAAAAAACTTGCAAAGTACATGAGTTGGCAATGGAAATTCAACTCTTAACCATTTGTGGAACAAAAATTCAAACAAACTACACTGGACTGCCACCTCAGGTCTGCAATGCTGCCTGTCGATTGCTCACCAGTTTCTGCTTAGTTTTGCACTTGGCATCATGCCAGCGCTTCTTGCAGTCCGTCACTGTCCTCTTGACTTCTTAGATGGAGTTCACTTTGTTGACAATGGACTGCCATATAGCGTTTATGGTCCCCAATGACACCTTGGAGGTGACAAAGGGCTGGTGTTGGTGCTCCGTCACCTCCACAATCAGGATGTCATTCTCCTCCTGACTGTATCTGCATTTTCTCTTCCTCTACCCCTGGGACTCTGGCTGGTCATGGCTGTTGGGGGAGGTTTGGGGGGATTGTTGTCCTGTGCTGAACTTGGTCCTGGCTGCTCTATTCTGCATTCAGGTAAGTAAAAAAATTTTTTTTCCTTAGTGGCGTATTTGTAAGCTCTTTTTGCCGCTAAACGCAGAAAAGTGACGTTGGGATGACTAGCGTGAACTTTTTTTACCGCTATTTGGCCGGCCGTCACTTTTTCATGCTAACATGAATTTTTATTTCGCCTTGACGCTTGAGTTAGCGTCATTTTCGCGCCTGCTAACTGATCCTAATGCCACGTAGCAACATATTGTAAATACGTCACAAGCGTAGTGTTAGGATTTGGCGATCGGCAGCGGTAAACAAATTGCTGCTAAACAGTGTGAAAACTGCTTAGCGGCAATTCTTGTAAATATACCCCTTTGTGTGGTTTATTAAATACAAAGTAACACAATGCAGTGCACAGCGCTGCCTTGCTTTACTATGCATCGGGTGGGCTTTACATGGGTGGGGTGTGGGTGTTCCCATGCATCCACCCATGTATTTTGATGCAAACCCAGATTTACTAAGACATTTAAACCTGGATTTGCACCAAAATGGTGCGACTACCCAAAAGAGCGGCAATGAGGATAAATACCTTTATTTCGCCTTGTTACTTCCTCTTTCCATGTGTGCTTCATTCCGCACCACACATAGATTGTGTGCTGCATTCTGCACCACACATAGAGAGGAATTTGCCTCTGATTGTTTTTGTGAAGGAAGGCATCCCTTATTCCACAAAAAGAATACTGCCCGTAACACAGGCCCCCTTGCACCATGCATTAGGGCTAGGGAGCACGCAGTGCCCCAACACAAAGAGAGAGCAGAAATGCTCCATATCTTTGTGAACATGTAGCATTTCTGCTCTCTCTCTCTTTCTCACAACGCAGCCCAGCAAAAAGATTTTAGTCTTGAGGGTTAATATGCATAGAGGGCAGTGGGGTGGTGATTGCCAGGGGAACAGTTTCTGTATGATGATATTCCTAATTATCAATACATAGGGCACTATTACGAGCTGCCTAGAGGGGTATTGCTTGGGGGAATACTGCTACAGGTAACTACAAGTTTTCCAGTGTGTCTCTTGTTCTGGACTGATTGGAGCCTCAAACTCCAAATTCGATAACAACAGGCCCAGAGACACTGAAATCCCCACAAACTGTCCTCCTGCATTCTTCAGCTGTGGAGAGCATTAGAAGAAACATAATTCATTCCCTCACACCGCCTCCTACCCCCCTTTCACATCCCATAGGGCAAAAGAGAAAGCCTGTGTACTGTGTAGGTAGTAAATGTTTGTGGTTTTGGGCCCAATATTTTCTACAGAAGAGGAAAAACATGCAGACTTTGACCAGGAATTACTGGGTTAACATATTATTCCTCATTCCTAAGGAACTAACTTTGAATCCTGGGGAGAAACCACCCCATATTATCAATTCCGATAACTCTCTGCAGAGATAACGCTAAACTCATAATGGGTACTTCAGTGTAGATTTAGGAAAAGCGTCAACAATACACGTCTTCTTCTCTCATACATCACATTGTAACGTCATATTTAACCCTTTAAGTGCGCCCGTCGGCCAACGGCCGTCGCGAGCACTACCTCGGTAGTGCCGCGCACGTTCGTTGGCCGACGCGGCCCCGCCCACTTAATAGAACGCCCCGCACCGCGGCGGAATTGCCACCGCGGTTAAGGTGTTAAATGTTTGTAATGTTTATGCTTTGCCATTCAACATGCTATATATGTGAGTTTGATGCAGTTACCCTGTGATTACATTTCTTCTGAGAAGTGCTGATACTGTCTCGTCATTTAGTACTAGCATGGCAACCAAGCTGAGAGGTGCAACCTTTCTCCCCATTAGAGTACAGAAGCTGTGCTGGTACTGCGAGTACTAATATAGCTGTCCTAACGAGAAGTGCTGGTCATATGCTTTACTATAAACTAAGTACAATGGATTCAAAGGATAATACAATGACTTTAAGAATATTTGTTTCAGCTTATAGTCAAAGGTTTTAACTCTGATAGAATGGCATTAAGTAGGGTAACATTAGACATTGGTTATCGGCAAAAGACCCCCTAAAGTGAACATGCATTCTATAAAACTGCCTGTTACATTACCAGTATGTTAGGCTTAGGTTGGCTGCATTTCGGTTTCAAACTAAAAAAAACGATAGGAACCCACTTTTTAAAAAATTTCCAGTTCTGTTTTAACCGAGATTTACTGATTTTTCATTGCCTGCAGTTGCAGTACTTTGACACGTGGGGGTGCCAAAGCATTGCAAGTGCATTCATCACTTGTGAATCCTTGAGCACTGTGCATTTAAATAATTCATCTAATTGGTTTAAATGTTAAAAACTAAACAACATTCAAGACACAGTTTTTAAAATATTAACTTATAGGGTTGCTTGGTTTAAAAGTGACTATGTCTGCATAGAGATGAGTCTTTGAAAGGCACAATTTTTCAAACACAAATATATTTCTAAGGACAGCATACATTCAGAGTGTCCTGTCTAGGGATGACTAGAAGGAGGTTCATTTAAGGGAACCCTCTTCTCCATCCTTTGCCTGGAGTAGGGCTCCAGTATGGTTTAGGACTATAAATATTACAGTTAAACATCCATGGAAAGTGCAGTTGTGTTATCACTTTTCGGGTGTTAAGATGTAGCACAGCTGGGCACTGCTCTCCATTTGACTTCAAGTATCTGCTCCCTCTTAACACATGAGCAGGGATTGTCCGTCAAGGAGCCATTAGATGATGGGCTGTGAATTGAAAGAAATTAGTGTCCTCCAGCCCCTGACTGGGAAAAGCTCCTCTTAGAGGCCGTCTCAGAAAAAAGGCAATGCTAAGTTCTCTGTGGCTTTTTCTCTACTTTACATAGGAGCTCTGCATGTGGCCCTTTAACTAATCTGTAGACTGTGAGAGCGGACAAAAAACACAAAAAGTACAAGGTTCAAATGTCTCCTTCCCCCACTTGACCCACAAATTGTTTGACCATAGCCAAATCACTGTATGTTATTGTAGCTTGTACCTTAGCTTGCTTAGCTGTATTGTAGCATGTACCTTACAAAAATGTAATTGTTTAAAGAAACTGCTAAATGCTAACATTAAGCCCCAAAGTAAAATACATACAGTGTCCACAGTGTCCATTGCTGTCTTTCTCTTATTGTGGCTAACTTCTTTTCAAATGTGGTGGTAGAGCTTGGTAAATACAATAATATGCAATCTAGGATGTTGGCATCAAGTCTAAATCGAATATTACAGCTTTTTGTAGCCTGGTAGCCAAACTGAATCTTCAGAATTCAAGGGACGTGACCGCTCTCCTGTGAACTACAGCAGTGCACTGAGAGTAAAAGCATGAAAAAATACAGGCATTTACCATTCAATATTTCGGGGAGAGTTTCTCACTAACGGAATCTATTGGAAATGCTGCTATTTAATAACAATGGAAGACATTCATTTGTAAGCAGAATAGTTGCGTAGATCAGTAGTGACTTTGTGACCTTGGAATCCTCCTATGCTGTGACACAGGAATGACTTCCACTGAGGTTTACCTCCCCACCTTGCCTCAGTTTCTGGAACAGCTGTTGTGGTCCACGCCTGCGGATTAATGTTTGTGCCTCATAGAATAGAACAACATCAAGGCCTAAACCCTCCAATGTGGCATTCTAAGAAATGGGGCCACATGGAGAAACACAGGAGAGCTATGAGGGAGAAAGAGATGAGCCTTACGGATGCTATGTAATAATAGAGGGAAAAAACTGTCTTCGGCAATATTTTGGGTGCCTAAAAGTATAAACACTGGAATCCACTGATTTTCAGACTTTGTGAAAACACTGAAAAATACCCACTGCAATTTGCAGGGAATAAACACTGAAAACAGGACACACTAATTATGTTATGTTATGTTACGAGTATTTGTAGATCATGCTATCACCTGTGAGGGTATTTTGATGCTGGAGCCTAGGCTGCCTGGGGAAGGGGTTATTCAAAGAGTCAAGTCTTCAGCCTCTTATGGAACTCAAGAAGCAAGGAGGAGGCTCTGAAGTGAGGCGGTAGGTTGTTCCATGCTTTATGAGCAATGTACGAGAAGGCCCAACCTCCAGAGTTGTTTCTGTGTATGAGTGAGATGTATGTTAGTAGGAGACTGGCAGAGTAGAGGTGTCAGCGTAGTTGGTAGAAGGTGATGCGACTGTTCAGGTAAGCAGGGCCAAGGCTGTGTAGTGCTTTGAATGTATGTATAAGGAGTTTGAAGTGAGAGCGTTTGTGGATAGGAAGCCAGTGATGCTCCCTGAGGTGTGGTGTGATGTGGGTTCTGAGTAGGAAGTTGATTATCAGTCTTGCTTCTGAGTTCTGGATGGTTTGCAGCCTTCTTGTTAGTTTGGAGATTCTGGTATAGAGGCTGTTTCCACAGTCTAGTTTGCTGGTTACAAGAAGTTGGTTGTGGGTTTTCCTGGTGTGGTCTGGGGGCCACTTGAAGATCTTCATTAACATCTTCAGGGTGGGGAAGCACAATGCTGTTATAGAATTGACATGTTAGAGTCTTCATGTCCAGTTTGAGGTCTATGATGATCCTGAGGTTCCTGGCGTGGGTACTAGGTGAGGGTGTAGATGTCAGTTTGGTGAACCACCAGTTGGAGTTCCAAGGTGAGGTGCTGTTGCCGAAGATCACTTCTTCTGTCTTGTCAAAGTCGAGATTCAGACAGTTGAACTGCAACCATTCAACCACTTTTGACATGAAGTTGGTGAACTTGAACCTTGCGTTATGGGTCCTGTCTAAGAGGAAGAGTATCAGTTGCATGTCATTGGTGTAGGAGAAGATGTTGATATCGTGTGCATGGATGACTTTGGCTAGCGTCATCATGTATGATTTGAAAAGTGTGGGGTTGAGGGAAGAGACTTGCAGTAAAGTAAAGCAACTATGCCCAGATGACTTCAGAATGTAACCATTTTAGTGCAGATGAGTGGAAATCCTACTGTTCTACAGTTATAGTCATGTGACTGGTTACAATGGCAGTCTATAAGGAGCCTGACTGTCTTCTCTATTTGCATAAATGTATTTGAAAACTGAGAGGGAGACTGATTTAGAGTCTGGCAGGTCAGTGGAAGCTATGACTTCTGCTCCTCTGGAGGAAGTTTGCCCACCACACTTAAGAGAGCTCCGCCAAGCAGGATTGGATCTCTGTACTTTTAGTGGAGCCGCAGCGGCTCCGTAGAAGACACTGGAGCTTTGCCGACCAGGTGCAATGTTTGATAGGCAACCTGTAGATAGAAAAACAGATGCTATTTCTGAATGAGATAAAGTGAGAGAATCTATCACTTCAAGGAGGACATCAAGCTGCATTACACTCACTGATAACTAGGCTTTGGAGGCTTGGCCTGTGCAAGAGAATGCTCCATTTGGTAATAGAAGCAGAAAATGAGCATTTGAGAGTGCACTGGGAACTAGAGGCTGGGACTGCAGATGGGGAAGCTACAATGCACATTGGAGGTTGTGTCTGCACCTCAGTTGCTTCATGCTTTTCAACGGAATCGGGGCCTACACATTCAAGAGCTTTGCTCTTTTTACACCATTTATGGCCTAACTATGATGCTGGTCATACGAGCATATGACCGACATCGTAGTGGAAACGGACTGCCCGACAAGGAGTCAGCGGTTCAGTTCCACAATTAGGATACAACCGCCTTCACGGCAGTCATAAAGTGTACATTTTCTATTGAGGCTTGTTCTGTGGGTTGCAGCACTTGCCTCAATAGAAATAAATACACTTTTAAAACATCCCTGCACTGTGTGGCAGGCACCATGCGTGGTGCCTGCCGCACAGTGCAGGGATGTTTAGGGGGCGGCACAGGTGGCTCCCCAGGCCTCATAGCGGAGGCCAAGGTGGGACGGGGGCCCTGCTAGTGGCCCTCAAAGTCACTTTCTGACAGCCTTTCCATGTCGGAAAGGCTGACATGGAAAAGCTGTGGTAAAGGGGCATCATAAATCCCGGCGGCGGTGGCTGAGCAGGTCCCGCCGCCATTTGGGGATTATCAGTCCTTCCGACACTTCGACTGAGCCCGTCGGAAGCGCAGCGGAATCCCCCCGCGGGTTTCCCTATGACCACCGGTATTGTAATACGGCGGTCGGAGGGAAGCCATCGATGTCAGGCGAAAAGCCTCCAACTAGCTGCTGGTTGGCTTTCAGCCGGACATCGCAATCGGGCCTTTATTTTTATTGTGTCATCGTGCCGTAAAGCAGTCCAAGTAGCATTTGGAGCCATAATGGGTGCTTTTTTTAAAAAATTATTTTTATAGCCACAAACAGAAATAAGTTGCATAGACAAAAGAATTCATAAACAATATACCAATAGTGATCATAGACAGGACAAAAAACATATAGGGGCATAAACAGAGAAAAACAAAAACAAAACGACATTGTAATTTGACCAATACAAATACCTTTTGATACCATTATAATAACAAAATACTTTAAACTCTCAGTCCCATTGAAGGCAAAATTATATCCTTTTAAATTTAAGCCAAGACCGAGGGCCTCTAACTTTAGCTAATGCCATCTCCATTTCATAGATTTCCCTTAGTAAGGCCCAAAATTCATTAATACTTGGACTCCTGCTCTGGATCCAAGAACGAGCTATACATAGACGAGCACAGGCCGATATAATAGAAGCAAAGGACTTAGTAAGACAGCCTAATTCTGAGAATATTCCCAACGCCAGCACTTTCTCGGTAACCGGGTTACCATACCAGGCCCAGACTGCTAAAGCGAGGGTAATACCAGACCAAAAATCTTTCAGTTTAGGACTTGTAAAAAACATATGACGCAAATCTGCTGCAAATTCCTGGCATTTCGGACAGTGTGATTTAGTATTGTTTGAGCTAGTAGCCCATTTAGAAATTCGCTCCGGAGTATAATAAAGCAAAAAAATTAATCTAATTTGCTGGAGCTTCAAATTGACTGATGTTAATGCTGAATCTATTGTTTCTAGAGATTCGTTCATCTCTTCTTTAGTAACATTGCACTTAAAAATCCGACTTAGTTTAGCCGCTATCTGTATGCCATCGTCGCTAGCCCCCCCTATAAGTTTCTGATAAGTTTTGCCGATGACACCTCGTCTAGTAACACCAAAAAATGCGGACAAGACCTCAGAGTGGCTAGATAACTCTAGCAAACCTCGGCCTCGAATAAAATAGTCCCTGATTTGCAAGTACTTATAAAAATATATTTGTAACAGGCCGAATTCTTCCTTCAGGGACTGAAAAGATCGGAAACCTTGTCCGTCGTATAGAAGACCCAGCCGTATCACGCCCTTACGTTGCCATTCTTTTCCGACGTGGTCGTGGAATATACTAGGCAATAGAGGATTCCCCCATAATACAGTATGTACATGCAAATCAGGAAATTCGTATGTCTTAGAAATTTCGCGCCATATACTAGTTATGTCCCTTACTATCTTAAATCGCACCCTTTTGAAGTAATTCGGATCAGATGTTTTATATAGTAAATAACTAGAGTCGAATCCACAAGCCAGCTGGTATGAGAGCCAGCTGGCGCCGGCTTCAGGTCCTTTGACTAAACTCTGTATTCGCCCAGCAAACGCAGCCCAAAAGTATAATTTAAAATCTGGAAGTTTGAAACCACCCTGCTTAAATGATAATTTTATATATCGTAAGGCTCTCCTGGCAAGCCGGTATCCCCAAATAAAACTACCGACAGCGCTATCCAAGCGCTTAAAAAGGGTCTGGGGCACCCTCAGAGGGATAGCACGGAAGAAATACAAAAACTTTCGGGAGGACATTCATTTTAACGACGTTACATCTCCCATATATGCTAAGGGGGAGCCGGTGCCAGCATCGCAGATTCGCAACTACTTTCCTCAACAAAGGTTCATAATTCAATGAAATAATATCACTAACTTGACTACTAAGAGAAACTCCTAGATATATTGCATTCTTTGTGACGTCTAAAGCCATTGGGAGATGTTCGGGTTGAAAGTTCAATAGTGTCTGTGTTTTGTTAAAGTTAAGTTTATAGCCGGAGAAAAAGTCAAATCGCTGTGCCTCGAGAGTTATAGCGGTCAGAGCATTCACCGGCTGACTCGAAAAAACGGCAATATCGTCGGCATATGCGGTTAGTTTAAGATCCATCCCATTTAAAGTAGCCGGGATTATATCAGCACTAGACAATAGATGCTTAATAAATGGCTCAATATAAATGGCGAACAGCAGCGGGGATAGCGGACAGCCCTGCCGCGTACCCCTATAAACTGCGAAGCAAACAGATGATTGGCCGTTGAGCTTGATTGCAGCTGTTGGGCTCCTATATAGCTTTTGTACTGCCGAGATGAACCTTTGACCGAGGCCCATAGTAAACATCGTTGTCCATAGAGCTCCCCAACTTACTCGGTCAAAGGCCTTCTCGGCATCCAACATCAGCATCCCCAGCTGCTGGCCTAGTTGTCCCGAAACATCAAATGCCGCGATCACGGTATTAATGTGTGCCGCCGTGTCTCTTCCGGGGACAAAGCTGTGTTGCTGTTCTGAGACTAATAAATGAATGATGGGGGCCAGTCGCGTAGCGAGGATTTTAGAAAAAAGTTTTGCATCAGCATTTATCAATGCTATTGGCCGGTAAGAGCTCATTTCGTCTATAGGCTTCCCCTTTTTAGGAAAAATAACAATATTCGTGCCGTTCCAAGAAGGGGGAACTTCGTCGCCTTTCATAATTGAATTACAGAGCTCGAGGTAGATTGGGGCTAGTGTGCTTTTGAGAGCTTTATAAAATTCCAACGGGATCTTATCCTCCCCGACTGCCTTGCCAGCGGGTAGAGCCTTAATTGCTTCCTCGACCTCCCTAACCCCGACATCTTTTTGCAGAGGCTCAGAGTGTAAAGAATTCAAAACCGGCATTGCACACTCCTGTATGTAAGCTGAAGCGATTTGTTGATCAAAGTAACCAGAGTCACCGTACAGGTCAGCATAAAATAACCTAACTTGTTCTACAATATCCGTAGATCTTGTATAAACCAGACCACCTACCCCTTTGATTGATATGACAGATGATTTAGCCCTGTGGTCTGCTATTTGATTAGCCAACAAACGACCCACTCTTTCGCCGTATTCGTACTGTTTTGTTCTAAATTTGAGATAGCTATTTGCAACTTTGTCCCTTAGCCTTCTCTTAATCTTGGCTCTGCCTCAATAACCTGCTGATAAATCAGTTGTTCAGCAACATCTTTTGAAGCGATAGCTGTAGCATGTAGGCGCTCGAGATCTAAACAGCGCTTTTGTTCTTGCTCCAGCTGGAGGAAGCCCTGTCGATTTTGTTTAATGATATATTGCAGCGTGGAGCCTCTTACACAAGCTTTTAGACAGTCCCATACTATTGCAATAGGAGTCGTGCCCCGACTATTATCGATATATTCCTCTAGTGTAATTCTTATATAATCAAGATAGTCCGAATTACTGAGGAGATGTCTAGGAAAAGTAAATTCCTAGTAAGTTCCTGAGCATTAGACTGCAGCTGCATTGTTAACATGACCGGATTGTGGTCAGATGTAATCTTGGGACATACCGTAACGAATGCGTTTTCCAAAATAGCCCTATCAGCGAATATCATGTCAATCCTTGAATAGTGCTTGTGCGGTGCAGAGTAGAAAGTATAACCTGGTATGTTTGGAAATAGCCTTCTCCACGAATCTTCCAACTGGTGTAAATGGAGGAGTTCTAAAACTGCAGCCCTAGTTTTGCACATTCTGAAACGTGCAGTAGCATTGGTGGTATCAATCTTTCTATCCAGAATACAATTAAAATCTCCCATCACAATCTTTTCGCCAGACCACTCGAGGAACTCAGAACTCAAATGAAAAATAACATCCGGGCAATCAATGTTCGGGCCGTATACCATACATATTGTAAACTTACGCCCACAAATTGTCATTTGTGAAATAGCCCATCTCCCCTTAGGGTCAGCAGCTGATCGAAGGACAACAGCCCTGCATCTCCTAGATTTTAATAAAGCCACCCCTCGAATAGAAATAGTTTGTGACGTACACACAATAACGTCGTACCCCAGCTGCTTTAACAGAGCTCTGTCTTTGTATGCGATATGTGTTTCCGCCAGCCCTAATATGTGGGGCTTAAATACGCACAGCTCTTCCGCTACTAACCGTCGCTTGCCAACTTGATTAAGTCCGGCTACATTCCAACACATACATTTAATTTCTGGCATCGGATAATAAATGCAATCCCGGTCCCGTCGTCCTCACCCCAAATGCGTGCCCCTTCCCCCAATGTTCTGCCCATGTGAAATCCATTAAACTGTGGCTTTTTAAGTCCCCTCTCCCGAAACCCCCCTCCCCTTCCCCCCTACCCCTCCCCCACCCCAGTACCTATGAAAAGGAATCGCCCCCTTCCTTGCTGTCCCATGTTGACAGCATGCTGAAGACACCCTCTCGATCCCCACACCACCAACCCCCATGACCACATCATACCCACACAGCCCAGCACAGCCCAGCACACCAATATTATTTTTTATCTCGTATCTAATGAAACAGCAGCCGATTTCAGAGTCATTTTAGAGTCATAAATCTTAAGCCTTGTATCTGCAGAAAAAAGAAAGAGATGGGAGGGACCTCTCTCATATCGTTATAATCCTTAAATCAAAAACTAGAGATCATTCCTTGCTGGTAGCTTGCCATCTTAAGAGAGCTTGTTTAGCGTCCTGCTCATTAAAAAAGAAATGTTGTTGACCGTCTTTTATGATCTTGAGATGAGCCGGCTCTTGCAGGAACACTTGTGAACATACAGTTTTGAGAGGATCCATTAGCTGGCGAAGCTTCCATCGTTTGTCCATTGTTACCTTACACAAGTCTGACTGCACAAAGATGGACATTGCATCCACCGTAACTGGAGACGATGGGCGCGCCTTGAAGTATATAGCTTGACGTAGCAAAAAGTTGCCCAAACAGACTAGAATAAGTCTAACAAAATTGGAATTTGCGTGGCTGCCTTGGGAGATTGACAGTGGCAATCTATGTGCGCGTTGCACTTGAGTGTCCATATCCCAGTCTCCAAGATCCGGAAAGGCCTCCTGCAAAAGTTTAACTATAAAAGTCCGCGGATCGCTGCCTTCCCTTCCTTCTGGAATGCCGAAGATCCGTAAATTCTGGCGCCTCTGCCGATTTTCAAGATCTTCGACCTTAGACTGCATTAACATCATTTGGGAGTCCTGAGTCTTCGCCAGATTAACTGTATACGAATTAGATTCTTCCACCGCGGCTACTCGCTGCTGTAGATCCATCACTTCAGAAGAGAGCAGACTGACCTTTGATGTTACCTCTGCCAAGGCTTGCTTAATCTCCCTACTATCGGCATTAGCCTGTTTATAGTGTGCCTGAGCTTCTGCTCTCTGAGCGTACAGTGCTTGCATGACGTTGAACAATGACGGTTCCTCTCCTGTCTGCTCCAGACTGTTAGCTACAGGACCTGGTCCTGACACAGTTAGCGGTGATAGTAGCGCTACGGAATTTGTTGTTGGAGAAGACTGAAGATATTGGAAGGCCGCTGCTAATGACAGATGTGGATTTTTCAGTGGCGTCTGCCTGATCGGTGTCGGCTCTAACTCCCTCTGATAGTTCTGTAGGAGTGGTTGCTGTACTGCTGGCATTGGATAGCCTAGAAATTATGTTTTTAACTTCACATTTTGAAGACACCCATTTCCGCAAGGGACTGGCCCCTGGACCGGACTTAGCAGTACTAGTTGAAGCCTCCTTTAAACGCCCCATTGCATCGATCACTTGTTGCTTTACTCCCCCGCCGCTGCCTTTCCCACCTTTACCACCTTTACCACCTTTGCATGTCTTGATAGTTTTGGGGCTTTTGACTCTTACGTTTTTCACCCCCCCTCTGCCAGGGGTGCTGTCTTGGTTGTCCTCCCAACTTTGGGCCATATTAAACCATTCCATATCTGGAGCCGCTGGAGCCGTTGCAGCGCAACTTGGACCAACCGGCCCTGCACTAGAGACGATATCGACGGAGGTATCGGTAAGATTATGAGCGCATTGCCCTGTTTGCTCTGATTGCAGTCCCCCTCCAGTACTAATGACTCTGCAGCCGCTGCTAGTATCGCTGGTATCGCTACTGATCCCCTCCTGAAGTTTTTTCCCCGCTGTCTGATCAGAGATTTCCATGGGGTCAGTGCGTTCCTGCAGAGTTAGATCAACATGTCCAGTAGTTGTTGCAGGGCTATTCGTCGTTTTATTCATTGGACTGTCTGTATGTCGATCTCTCGTACCCATAAAGCCAACTTTCTCCGGTGCAGAATCGCCAGCTGAGCTAATTACCGAATCAGTTGCTTTTCCGACTTCCTGTAGTATAGAAACATGGTGCGCAGCAAGTATGCCCCTAGCGCTGTCCGGGCTAGCCTCGACACCTCTAACATCCAGTATTGCAGCATTCAGCACTTCGGCCATCACAACACCCGGGATAGAGTTCTCAGATCCACATGACCTAAGCAGTTCAGTTGCTCTCCCGGATTGAAGTAACTGCAAAATAGGTTTTCCAAGCTGTGACCCTATCCCAGACTCGACCCTGGAACCAGTAGCAATGATAGTATCAGCATGGCCCACAGGAATGTCAACAGAGGAATTAAGAAGGCTCTGCTCACCTGCTGGCGAGGTATTTGCGCCGCTACCTTCCTTATCCTTGTCCTTGTTTGCGGTTTTGCAAATCGCGCTTGTGTTTTCGTTGTGCCGTCCTTTGGCCGTGCGTGGTGGAGCCAGAACAGCTAGCAGCTCCCCCTCTAAGAGTGCAGCTGAGAGACGGACACTCCCGGAAAACCGCGCGAAGCACCTGACCGGTGAGTGTGGCGTTCACGGCGTCAGGGGAGTCTGGAATACCTGGGACAGAGCTGGCCGAGAAATCCACCATGCGGCTCGGCACGCAGAGATCCCCTTACTCGCCGAAGAAATGCGGCACATTTGCTGGGTCCAGGCTCCTTGAAGAGTGCAGTGAACGGGCGGCGCTCAGGTATGCAGCCCGCTGTATCCGTATCCGTATCCAAACCATAGCCGTAACTTGCATTAATCCGAGGCAGCGGGACGGGCGGGATAATACAGGATGATGGGTCACTGGAGGTTCAATGGAGGAGGCATGGAGAGCGTCTTCAGGCGAGCGGCGTTACTCCGCCATCTTCCTTTTCCCACCGAAGCCGCCATAATGGGTGCATATAACATTATTTATTTGCAACAGATAAGAATTATCATATAGAAGATGGATTGAACTTTTCATATGATAGTTGTTTTTGTGAATTACACGATTTGTAGAAAAATAATGGCAAGCACAAGAGAGTAATTTTGCTGAATGGCTGAAATCTATCTATCTATCTATCTATCTATCTATCTGTCTGTCTGTCTGTCTGTCTGTCTGTCTATCTATCTATCCATCTATCCATGTATCTATCTATCTAGCCTTTCTTTCTATCTACACATATACCATATACACCCTAAGACTGAGGATTCTTAGCACTATCAACATCCAAATGGTATGATGATATTCCACAAGAATTTGATTCAAGAATGTAGTGTGGCCATAATATTGTGCTCACAATATCATGACTACAAAAATAAGGACAAAATGTTGAAAAATACTAAGGCTGGGCGTAGTTCGCGAAGTAGTGCTTCGCGAAGCTACGCAAAGTGCAGTTCGCACTACGCGAGCTTCGCGTAGCACTACGCGAACTGCGTAGTGCACTGTTCGCAATGATTGCACAGTGCCGGATGCTTGTCCGCACTGTGCAATAATTGAAAACGGCAACTTGCACAGTGCGAGCTGTCTTTTACTGCCGCTCGAGTAGATTTTTACTCGAGCGGCAGCTTTCTCAACGCGGACTGGTAGTTTCTCATCGCGAGCGGTCGCGAGCATACGCGACCACTCGCAATGAGAAACCTGACCTCCCGCGTTGAGAATCTCGCCGGGAGGTTTATTTTCCACGCTCGCGATCGGCAACTTGATGTTGCTGATCGCGAACGAAGAAAAAGTCTCGCCGGGATGTCATTTTGCTTGCTCACGGTCGCCAACTTGACGTTGAGGACCGCGAGCAAGCAAAAAATGACCGCGGCACTACGCTACGCTACGCGTGTTTGCACTGTGCTACGTGCAATTCGCGTTGTGCGAAGTAGCGCAAGCTTCGCAAACTACGCGAGCGTAGCGTAGCACTTCGCCCAGGGTTAAAAAATACTACATTGTTATTTTTTTTATACAATAATATTGAATTTTTAAATATCATTTACTATAATATTGTTTTTATATACTATTTTATGTTTTCATTTTTTTACTAAATTTAAATCAATTTTTTACATTAACTTTTCATAAAATTAGAGTAATGTATAATTTGTTTTGTGTTGCTGGATTTATTTGGGCTTTAATAGAGCAGTGTTTTTAAAGCATACATTCATTGATGTTAATTAAGTAGTATGTTAATTGTGACGTGTTTTAACTGTCAATTCTTTGTTTATATATTTAATTATTTCTAAATTATTTTAGTGAAATTGATAGCAGATAGTGGGGATTAATTGGACCACAGTGTTTGAATGTATATTCATTCATAATACATATTATATTAATTATTTACATTTTATAATTGTTCTTATTTAATTAGATATTTCATTTTTTGGATGTGGGGTTTATTGTTTTAGAAGTAGTTGTTTTTTAAAATATATTAATATTTGTTTTTTTCATGTGTTTTACTATGTTAATTATTATTTTTGCCTTGTTTAGTTATTTATTAGTTAATTTATACATTTGTTTGTCCTCTTTATATTGGGTTGAGAGGTTTACCAGGTGTGTAGTGTTTTTAAATGATTACTCATTAATTAAAAAAAGAAATTTTTTAATTTTTTTGTATGGTCTGTGTAATTTTTCAAAAGATATTATAACTGTTTTTAGTAGTTTTTCATTAGAAATATGTATCTTAGGGACTTCTTTGTGCTTTTCATAAATATTTAAATATGTATTTCCTAATTGATATGATTTTTTAATCTATTATATATTTGTAAATTTCACAGAATTAATGCAATTATTTATTAAAATGACAAAATATTTAATTGAAATGTAGGTTAGTTTAGTGGTTGTGATTCAAAATATTTAACACACATTGCATTTGTTATTTTAATTTTTTTGATATATTATTAGCTGATATTTTAAATAATGGACATTAAGGGGCCGATTCCGATCTCGGTCGGAGGCGCACCCAATACCATTCGGTCGGGAAAAAAGCCATGCGAATGCCTGTTTCCCGACTGATCCGTACAGCATACCGAACGAGTAAGTACGATGCGCACAACAGCACAGAATCCGGCCGAGTCGTACTCACCCAATCCAGGTCCTGTTCTCCGACCGAGGCGAATCCGGAAACGCAGAATCGAGTCGCACGGAAGGGAAAATGCAGCCCCGTCCGGCCGAACAAGTACGATGCGCTTTCCGTAAGCGCCGAACCCGTCGCTACGCACGGCACGTCAAAGCATCCGGGAGAGGCGCACATAAGCTCCGATTCACGCCACAACACGATCCACGGCTACGAGGCGAACACGCCAGCGACGAGGACGATGCGAAGCGACGAAAAAGACGAACGACACGAACCAACCATGAATCCCTTCGTCCCGATCATACCAGTATTCTACATTTACTACCGGAACAGGCATGGACGCGTACGGCGCAGAAGGTAAGTCAGACACCAACCACAAAACACATACAACACGTACACGACACATCACACACACACAGAGGGATGCAGAATTTACTTACACCAGCAACAGCAGCACCATAGGGGCGGGATGCCCATCACCAATGCTACATATGCACACAGGGGCCTGAATGCGCACCACCACCCCTACCCAGGGGGGGCCGGATGCCAACCACCACTACCACCCTTAGCCAGGGGGGTACCAGATGCCCACCACCACTACCACCCTTAGCCAGGGGCTGGATGCCTACCACTACTACCACCCTTAGCCAGGGGGTGCCAGATGCCTACCACTACTACCACCCTTACCCAGGGGGCTGGATGCCTACCACTACTACCACCCTTAGCCAGGGGGTGCCAGATGCCCACCACCACTACCACCCCTTACCCAGGGGGCTGGATGCCTACCACTACTACCACCCTTAGCCATGGGGGTGCCAGATGCCTACCACTACTACCACCCTTACCCAGGGGGCTGGATGCCTACCACTACTACCACCCTTAGCCAGGGGGCTGGATGCCTACCACTACTACCACCCTTAGCCAGGGGGTGCCAGATGCCTACCACTACTACCACCCTTACCCAGGGGGCTGGATACCTACCACTACTACCACCCTTAGCCATGGGGGTGCCAGATGCCCACCACTACTACCACCCTAAGCCAGGGGGCTGGATGCCTACCACTACTACCACCCTTAGCCAGGGGGTGCCAGATGCCTACCACCACTACCACCCTTACCGGGGGGCTGGATGCCTACCACTACTACCACCCTTAGCCATGGGGGTGCCAGATGCCTACCACTACTACCACCCTAAGCCAGGGGCTGGATGCCTACCACTACTACCACCCTTAGCCATGGGGGTGCCAGATGCCTACCACCACTACCACCCATACCCAGGGGGCTGGATGCCTACCACTACTACCACCCTTAGCCAGGGGGTGCCAGATGCCCACCACCACTACCACCCTTACCCAGGGGGCTGGATGCCTACCACTACTACCACCCTTAGCCATGGGGGTGCCAGATGCCTACCACTACTACTACCCTAAGCCAGGGGGCTGGATGCCTACCACTACTACCACCCTTAGCCATGGGGGTGCCAGATGCCTACCACTACTACCACCCTAAGCCAGGGGGCGGGATGCCTACCACTACTACCACCCTTAGCCATGGGGGTGCCAGATGCCTACCACTACTACCACCCTTACCCAGGGGGCTGGATGCCTAACACTACTACCACCCTTAGCCAGGGGGCTGGATGCCTACCACTACTACCACCCTTAGCCAGGGGGTGCCAGATGCCTACCACTACTACCACCCTTACCCAGGGGGGCTGGATGCCTACCACTACTACCACCCTTAGCCAGGGGGTGCCAGATGCCCACCACCACTAGCACCCTTACCCAGGGGGCTGGATGCCTACCACTACTACCACCCTTAGCCATGGGGGTGCCAGATGCCTACCACTACTACCACCCTTGCCAGGGGGCTGGATGCCTACCACTACTACCACCCTTAGCCAGGGGGCTGGATGCCTACCACTACTACCACTCTTAGCCAGGGGGCTGGATGCCTACCACTACTACCACCCTTACCCAGGGGGGGCTGGATGCCTACTACTACTACCACCCTTAGCCAGGGGGGCTGGATGCCTACCACTACTACCACCCTTAGCCAGGGGGGTGCCAGATGCCTACCACTACTACCACCCTTACCCAGGGGGGGCTGGATACCTACCACTACTACCACCCTTAGCCATGGGGGTGCCAGATGCCCACCACTACTACCACCCTAAGCCAGGGGGGCTGGATGCCTACCACTACTACCACCCTTAGCCAGGGGAGTGCCAGATGCCTACCACCACTACCACCCTTACCCAGGGGGGGCTGGATGCCTACCACTACTACCACCCTTAGCCATGGGGGTGCCAGATGCCTACCACTACTACCACCCTAAGCCAGGGGGGCTGGATGCCTACCACTACTACCACCCTTAGCCATGGGGGTGCCAGATGTCTACCAACACTACCACCCGTACCCAGGGGGGGCTGGATGCCTACCACTACTACCACCCTTAGCCAGGGGGTGCCAGATGCCCACCACCACTACCACCCTTACCCAGGGGGCTGGATGCCTACCACTACTACCACCCTTAGCCATGGGGGTGCCAGATGCCTACCACTACTACCACCCTAAGCCAGGGGGCTGGATGCCTACCACTACTACCACCCTTAGCCATGGGGGTGCCAGATGCCTACCACTACTACCACCCTAAGCCAGGGGGCTGGATGCCTACCACTACTACCACCCTTAGCCATGGGGGTGCCAGATGCCTACCACTACTACCACCCTTACCCAGGGGGCTGGATGCCTACCACTACTACCACCCTTAGCCAGGGGGCTGGATGCCTACCACTACTACCACCCTTAGCCAGGGGGTGCCAGATGCCTACCACTACTACCACCCTTACCAGGGGGCTGGATGCCTACCACTACTACCACCCTTAGCCAGGGGGTGCCAGATGCCCACCACCACTACCACCCTTACCCAGGGGCTGGATGCCTACCACTACTACCACCCTTAGCCATGGGGGTGCCAGATGCCTACCACTACTACCACCCTTACCCAGGGGGGGCTGGATGCCTACCACTACTACCACCCTTAGAAAGGAGGGCTGGATGCCTACCACTTCTACCACCCTTAGCCAGGGGGGTGCCAGATGCCTACCACTACTACCACCCTTACCCAGGGGGGGCTGGATACCTACCACTACTACCACCCTTACCCAGGGGGGGCTGGATGCCTGTCACTACTACCACCTCTACCCATGGGGGCTGGATGCCTACCACCAACACCACCCCACTCATAGGATGGACAATGCATGACACAACCAGCACACCACAACCTAGGGAATGCAAGAAAAGACATCCCCCAACACCATGACAAGCGTGTGTAGACTGTGTCAAATGCCTACAACACTGAACATGACTTTGAACATACAATGTGACCCCCTATCACATGTGCCACACATATATGTGTGTGGCCCCCACAATGCAAGCAGGCCATGACCATTGTGGCAATGGGGTCCAAACCCCCATCATCACAGTGACCAAAATGTAAGTGTGGGGTCCATAGCTGAAGCACATTTTGAACATTGTGGCAATGGGGTCCAAACCCCCATCATCACAGTGACCAAAATGTAAGTGTGGGGTCCATAGCTGAAGCACATTTTGAACAGTGTGGCAATGGGGTCCAAACCCCCATCATCACAGTGACCAAAAGGTAAGTGGGGGTCCATAGCTGAAGCACATTTTGAACAGTGTGGCAATGGGGTCCAAACCCCATCATCACAGTGACCAAAATGTAAGTGTGGGGTCCATAGCTGAAGCACATTTTGAACATTGTGGCAATGGGGTCCAAACCCCCATCATCACAGTGACCAAAATGTAAGTGTTGACAAAGAAAAAGCTGCAACTGCCAAACTGCATGGATCATTCCTGGTCACAGAACATAAAACACATCAGTGGCAAAGTAGTGCATGTGTCCCATTGCAACATAAATTGGGGAGGCAAATACTGCAGTGCAAATAAGACATACCTTTGGCCATGTGCAGACAAACAACACCCATGGGGGCTGACACTGTCAACATTCATCAATGACACAATGACAGAAGTGACCATCAGAATGCAGACCCACATATTTGCACCAATGGGCACACAAATGCAGATACCCTGTGGAGACTGTAGATGTGAGGTGAACAGATACCATACCATGGCATCAATGGGACACACAAACCATGATCATTGTGCTGACCGATGACCTAGGAGTCCCAGGGACAGCAGGGGAAACCCACCAAACTACATACAGCCAATGGCACACCCAAGATATGCCAATGCAGTGGTGCAGATGCACAAACACAAACAGGCAGACCCACACTGCACATCATACACAACAGGTGAGGGGGGTGCCAGTGTCCCCAGGCAACCACACAACACATGAGGAGACCTGAATACCAATCATACAGATGTGCATACAGTGCCACACAAAGGTAACTCATGGATCCAAATCCCCTATGTGGGCAAGCAGGCATTGTCAGATGAGAGGGAGCACATGTCACACATGTCACACAGGCACGTAGGAACAGCAACTGACACAGCAAGACACAGACACACCACAGCACTACCCCCAGGGCCCCCACAATGTGGTGACCTTGGGCTGCATTACAATCCCACTGTGATGACAAAGCTAAATGTCGTTCACACTGTGAACCACAGTCATGTGTCCTGAGCAACAAACTACCATCACACCTACACAAGCACAAATCAATCAGCACGGCCAGTAAGCCAAGGCCAACATGGAGGCAGGGGCCTAGCCGGGCAACAACTCTCATCTGCACACACTCAACACCACACCCCTCGACCTCCAACAATGTGCAGCAGTGAAGCACACATGCACTGGTGACATTGCACATGCACCCATGACTATTCCAGGGTGGTGGGTGGGAACCAAGGTGCAGAAACACATCACACATGGCCACTCAACAAGACTCCTGAATGTCTGACACACTGCACACTACGCTGTACATGGACATGACGGCAATACCACACCAACCAATGGGATCCCAGCCACAGTCACACACCAATGAAGAAGCCAAGGTCACCCACAAAGAACACACATAGACAACAACCAACATTGCAGCCCGGACCCTGAGGAGTGCCAGCAGTCACACACACAACGTGTCACAATCACTGAAAGATAACACAAACTGGAAATCACATGACAGGGGCAAACAACAAGTGCCAAGGGGAAACCTGACTGTGACCCATCTGCGTCTGCACACAAACTCAGCCCTAACAGCAAACACACCTATGGGTGACACCCTGATGACCAGTAATGTGCCATGCACCCACATCACAGAGAACCCAGGGAGAAGACTTTGGGGGAACATAGGTCAACTCAGCAAGCATCACAAACAGGTACAACACTAGGGATCACAGCATGCACAGCTAAACGGAAGTGAACACACAGACATGCTCATACAACACACACCTTGGGCGCAGGCAATGTCACAGGAGTACACACTGCCATGAGAGGACTCCACTCCTGTGTGAGGAAAGCTGTGCCATATGTTGCCTCAGTAGGGCCCCATCATGTCAGCTGAGCACTTGGTCACACAATCAACAATTAGCACCAAATGAAGGCTCCTGTCACATCAGCCTGGTCATGGAAGTGCCAACGAAATCATCAGCACAGATCCAACACACTTGTATAGCAATGTTGCACTGACAACACAGATGAGTCCTTCCCCATTGATGCCCAAACCTGCATGTCCAGTGGAGATGGCCACACGGTCAGGGAAGTAGACGAATTGAACAATGGCAGGCACAACAGATGTGCAGGGGTGGAAGCCACAGATGTGAAATTGCTAATGTAAGTAGGAAATCCCATTGCCAAATACTGAACACATGACACCCTCAGATGCTGCTATGGATGACATGGATACACCATAGGATTGGACACATTCCCCCTGGACCACATGGGTTCATGCACAGTAACACTTCATTATCATGAGACCAAATATCACCATCACTGCAGCAAGGGCATGGTTAGCATCATCAACAACATGTACATCAGAAGCATAAGCACTAGAGAACAGAAAGTTGCTTTATTCAGCATATGTGTGTATTGAAAACTGAAAGTCCAGAAAAAACACAAAGGCCAATGGCCAGTCCATTGTCAAAGTCCAAACAGGGTGACAGTGGCAGATGTCACCCTACGCATGCCTGCACTGCACAAAACCAGGGACAATCCACTAGGAGGGCCAACCGGGGGGGCAGGCCAGGCACCGCAGGGACAGGATCAGGGCTCACCAGGAGGAGGCAGGGAAGGGGTGGTGGGTGCTGGAGAGCCACTGACAACTGCAGTGGAGGTGTCTGACATGGTGTGTGCCGGCACAACTGGGGGCATGACTCAGATGTTGTGGGTGCCGGCACGACTGCAGTGGACCCTGCAGATGGAGTGGAGAGGTCCGCCACTGCAGTGCCCAAGTCAGACAGGGTGGAAGTGGACTCCACTGCAGTGCCTAACAGGAGGGGAGGAGAATGGGGAACATGCAAGGTGGGCTGGACAGAGGGGGAGGACACCCTCACCACATCAGTGGCACAGACAAGCGCAGCGGGGGTGTGGTGCCGGGAGAGCAAGTGGCAGGGGGAGAAGGCCGGATCCTCTTGGGGATGGTATATCTGTGGGTGGGGGAACCTGGGGCAGGGTGTGGTGGGGGCACCTGTGGAGTGGGGGCCTGAGGGATGGAGGAAGGAGACCTGGTGCCTGAGCTGCAGGGCGGCGGCGGGGTCTTGCTCTTACGACTCCGGGGGGACTTGCGGGTGGGGGCCTCAGTCTGTCTGCGCCTGGGGGAGGGTGTCCGGGGGCGAGGGGCACTCTGCTCCGTGTGGGTGGGCTTCCTCTTCCCCCTGAATGCTGTATCAGCTGGATCGGAGGGGAAGATGCCAAGGTCACTGAGGAAGAGCCGTTGGGTCTTTGGGGTTGCAGGTGAGGCAAGGGAGGGTGCTTTGGAGGGAGAGGCAACTGAGGACTGCGCAGTGCTCGTGGATGCGTGTGTGTGTTCCAGGGCCCCATCCCCTGTGAGTCTGGTTTCAGTCCCCTGACTGTGCGTGCGTGTGCGTTTTGTTTGTGGCGTGTGTGTCTGTGTGCTGGACGTGTGTGTGCTGGTGTGTGCCTGTGCCGTTGTGTGTGTGCTTGGGACGGGTAAGGTGCTGGGGAGTGTGGATGGAGCAGAGGCAGGAGGGGTGAGGGACTGTCTGAGGAGGGACACTGCTGCCGTCAGGGAGGAGGCCATGGACCTATTGCCCCTCTGTAGGTCAGACATGCCCGATGAGATGCCCTCCATGAACGACACCAGCTGAGTCAACAGAGCGGTGTGCGCATGGAGGACACTCAGCATGGCTGTCTGCCCTACATGGAGCTGGCGAAGGAGGTACACAGACTCCTCACTCAGGGCAGCAGGGGACACAGGGGCAGGGGGTGCGGTGCCTGGCCCAAAGGAGACACGCTCCCGAACATGGGAGCCTCCACGGACCTGGGGAATGGGAGCCGATGGGAGGGCGGTGGTGGTGCTGGTGGTGGCGGGGACAGCAACACTAGCTGGGGTGTGGTGGCTGCTGACACCCGCCTCCATAAGGGAGTCATCCTCCGAGTTGCTCTGGTCCTCAGCTGAGGTGGATGGTGCTGAGGACTCCTCGGTGTGGCTCCCCTCGCCCTCCGTGCCACTGGGTCCCTCCGACCACTCCTCGGCTGATGACCCAGTCTGGCTCTCCGGCTCCTCCTGGTCCGTGGAGCTGTCCCCTTCCGTGGCCGTGCATGTATCTGTAAACAATGGGGAAACAGACAGACATCAGTCACCTGCACCAAACGCACACACCACTGTGAGCACAGCACATTACAGAGCAAGCCCTGGCATCATTAGTTGAACATTGCTAAAAGTGCCCTAACTGAACAGGAGAAGCCAATTGTCAGTCTGATGCCAACCATGGCACTCACATCCCACATGGCCTTGCACCCATCTGTCTGGTGTCTGTTGGATAGCAACACCCCAGTGTGGACACATGCACCACCTACACAGTAGTTGGACAGTGCAGAGGACACGGTGTAGCATGTGGACATGCACACATCACAACTCTTGCCACTGAGTCAGTACAGGTTTCCGGATGAAAGGGATGCCCAGAGTCAAATAGGAAATGCATGTGATGCATACCAGCGACAGACACCATGATGCACCCATGTCCTGATAGCCATCGCCACAATGGTGTGCATGTAGCACATGTCACTCCCCTGCAGGATCACCAATAAGTAGACACATGCCATGGCGGAGGCATGACTGCTAAGTCATACATCACTGTCTCATTGATGTATGACTTGGCAGCCAGACAACAACACTCTGCACTGTGTCACAATAGTAGGTCATGGGGAATGCAAGTCCTGGAGCTGCACAAGTGCACATGTACATCCCCCACACAACACATCATCTTAACCCTCATCTGTCCAGGTCATACCGATTGGACATATGGGAGACTTGTGACACTACCCTCTGAACCTGAGCCCCTCACAATCTGCTGTGAATGGGAAACAGCTGCCTGAGCTTCACATTCGCATACCCCAGTCTGCACGGGCAGCTGATCAAACACCTATGTGACACACAAGTATCGTCTCCTATGGTCACATCTCCAGTGGCATGCTGAGCCCCTACCGAGAAACACCCCAGCAGTCCTGGCAACAAATCCACAGCACACTGACACAGAGGCAGACACCTGAGGGGTCAAATCACTGCGCACAATGTGTCAGCTGATACACGGGAGTGGGAGTACAGAGTGCATTGCATGGCCTGGAGTAGGCATGACTGTCCTGCCCCACATGAATGAGGGATGAGCCCTGGACAGTGGATAGCTGGCTATGTATGTGTGACACACGTAATCTGCACACTCCTGGGGCCCAAACATTGTTCCCACCCGCTGCATGGGTGTGCGCCAGATACCCCAGGCACATGTGGTGGCTCAGCTCAGCAAGTGGACCGCATATGAAAGCAACACGCAGATTACATGTCCGAACACAGGCGTTGTGTGAACAATGGACCCACCCATGATGCCCACAACAGAGTTAGGGAAACAGATGCTGTCCCCCACCTTTAGTGAAGCAAACTGCAAGGACACCGTCCCAAGTGACACAATTCCCTGAATGTAAGGGCCACACCTGGGTATCAGATGAGGAGTGGGCAGTGCACAATAGAGGGACATGGCTCCTGGACAACATGACTGCTGTACTGTGGCAGTTGAACCAGGTCAGAGGAGGGCACATAGCATGTAATACAGAGTTCACAGTGCAGTCTTTGACTCACCCCCTCCTTGCTGCTGTCTGGCCTTCAGCTGCCCATCCAGGTCTGGAAACACCACCGCCAGGATCTGGAGCATGTGGGGGTCAGGGTCCGTGTTCCGCCCCTCCTGCGAGGAGGCGACAGCTTCAGCTGGACCCGTGCAATCCTCCGGGTCCAGCCCCGAAGGTCCTGCCACCTCTTCTGGCAGTTGCGGATCCGGCGCTTGTAGACCCCCACGGACCGGACAGCCCGGACGATGTCCTTCCAGATCTCCTGCTTCCGATGGGCATTAACCTGTCAGGATGACAAAGTGAAAAGGCCATTACTACACATGCAACATATCCGTGCATGACACAGTTGTATATACATGTCTCAATCACAGGGGCACATGATGTACACAGGCAGTGCAACGCTGCCCATGGACAGTTTGCCAGAAGTCACTACATGGTATCATTGCATGGGAAGTAAAACCTTGTACAAATGCACTGTCACTGCACCATACCTGTCCAGTGCATGTCACTACACACTATGGGGGTGACAACTACTCAGTGAGCCTGCTAGCCAGTGGCGTGCAGACTTTCAGCCTTGCTAGTCAGACAAAATGCACATTCAGAAAGGCAGTGCACAGAACACTCACCTGCTCCCCTGGTGTCCCATACAGCTTGCTGTACTGTGGAAGAAGGCTGTCCAGCAGGGCCTGGTTCTCCTCAAGGCTGAAGGCTGGGGCTCTCTCCACAGTACGTGCCATTGCAGGGTCCAGAGGGGGCAGAGACAGCAGCAGTGCAGTGGCAGATGTCGTCCTGGAGCATGTAGTGCAGGCAAGTGAGCTCTCAGGGGAACAGCCAGCAATATATATGTGCTGGAGAGGCAGATACTGTCCCATGTGTCCAAAGTGATAGGTCCAAGTCGTTTGCATCTTCTGAATCTGGCCAATCCATGGAATAGCAGCACCAATACACGCCCACAGCATCCTTCAAATCTTCAACTTCATGACATACATGATTTTGCAACATTGTTGTGGGTGACCAACTGAATTTCCAGCAACCGACTCATTCGAATTTCGAAAACGCGTCCGTTGCCAGGCTAGGCCATTGTCAATGGGTGCGCACCGATCGGTCCATTGCTGTTCAACGCGTACAGGGGTACAACGCGTACTCGCACACATTGAATGCAATGGGCCGGCCGGGGCACCGATCGGTCCATTGCGGTACAACGCGTACAGGGGTACAACGCGTACCCGCACACATTGAATGCAATGGGCCGGCCGGGGCACCGATCGGTCCATTGCTGATCAACGCTGCATAGGGTACAACGCGTGCCCGCACACATTGAATGCAATGGGCCGGCCGGGGCACCGATCGGTCCATTGCGGTACAACGCGTACAGGGGTACAACGCGTACCCGCACACATTGAATGCAATGGGCCGGCCGGGGCACCGATCGGTCCATTGCTGTTCAACGCGTGCAGGGGTACAACGCGTACCCGCACACATTGAATGCAATGGGCCGGCTGGGGCACCGATCGGTCCATTGCTGTTCAACGCTGTACAGGGGTACAACGCGTACTCGCACACATTGAATGCAATGGGCCGGCCGGGGGCACCGATCGGTCCATTGCGGTACAACGCTGCATAGGGGTACACCGCTGTACCCGCACACATTGAATGCAATGGGCCGGCCGGGGCACCGATCGGTCCATTGCGGTACAACGCGTACAGGGGTACAACACGTACCCGCACACATTGAATGCAATGGGCCGGCCGGGGCACCGATCGGTCCATTGCGGTACAACGCGTACAGGGGTACAACGCGGACCCGCACACATTGAATGCAATGGGCGGCCGGGGCACCGATCAGTCCATTGCTGATCAACGCGTGCAGGGGTACAACGCGTACCCGCACACATTGAATGCAATGGGCCGGCTGGGGGCACCGATCGGTCCATTGCGGTACAACGCGTACAGGGGTACAACGCGTACCCGCACACATTGAATGCAATGGGCCGTCCGGGGGCACCGATCGGTCCATTGCTGTTCAACGCGTACAGGGGTACAACGCGTACCCGCACACATTGAATGCAATGGGCCGGCCGGGGGCACCGATCGGTCCATTCCGGTACAACGCGTACAGGGGTACAACGCGTACCCGCACACATTGAATGCAATGGGCCGGCCGGGGGCACCGATCGGTCCATTGCTGTTCAACGCATCCCTGTACAAGTGACTGGCATATGTCACCATGCCTGTCTCAGATGAACATATGCCAGCCACAGATAGCTCCCAGGGAGTGAGGGGCACACCTACAACACGACAGCCTGTCCAAACTGTATCATAAGGCATGTAAGGCTGCATTTCCTATTGTGTGTATGTTGGTGTACATGTTGTCCTGTTGGTGTCACCTGGGGGCAGCCACCCCCAGGCTGTGCACGTGTTCATGGGGACAGGATCCTGGGTGTTACGTGTACATGACCACTGTGATGTGCAACTGTTCATATCTGTGCATGTGCCATGGTCACATTTCACGGTGGTGTATGTGTATGTCATGTCACATACCCCGTGAGTCCCATGTGGGACGGTATGTTTGAGCCAGGGTGTCCCAGTGGCACAATAGTGATGGTCCTCCACAGTCTGTGTGCATGTAGTGTTTACAATGTCTCTGATTTCATGTGCACAATGGGAGACAGTCTCCACATCCACGTTGTGTGTGCATGGACTTTGATGTTGTGCGTGTGTGTGTCACAGACGTCCATGTCTGTCCTGAAGTGGTAAGTGGGACCACTACCTGTGGGGGTCATGGTTGTTTTGCTGTGGTGTATACATGATTCTCCATGTAATGCCAGTGTCCATGTGGCAATACAGGGTCCCTGGGAATGTACCTGTCAGTGAGCTGTGATGCCTGGGGCACATCTGTCCTCACATGTCACTGTGGGGGGTGATTGTGACACGGCAGCAGGAGATGGGAACTGTGACACGGCCTCATGATATCCAATGGGCCAACCTGGGACTTATTGATGCCACTTGTTGAACCGTGATGACAGATGTTGGCCATGTATGTACCATACATGTCCTTACGGAACTGCACACTTCATGTAGTTGTGCCTCATAATGATGTATGTTGTGATATTGAGTGTGTTCAATGCCGCATATGTGGGGTGACTGACAATCTTGCTTTCTTCTCCTCTGCACTGCAGGGCTCCTGCTGTCCATCGACCATTCCCAGACCTGGCAACGATGGTGGAACGGGACAGCATCCGACGGTACCGCTTCACCAGGCAGCTGATTGAGGATTTGGCCGTGCAGTTGGGCCCCACAATTGCAGCCTGGCCGGCCGTATCCTACAGCGCTGACCCCCAAGGTGAAGGTGATGGCAGCCCTACACTTCTTTACCACCGGTACCTTCCAACATACTGTGGCGACTGCTGGTGGGATGTCACAGACCATGTTGAGCCGTGTGCTCCGCGATGTTTTGGAGGCAATGTTGCTATTCCTGAACCGGTACATCTATTTCCCTAGACTGCAACGACTCACTGAAGTGAAGAGTGACTTATATGCCCTGGGGAGGATGCCACATGTCATTGGCTCCATTGATCGGACACATGTGGCTTTGGTACCACCACAGGCCCAGGAGCAGGCCTACCGTAACCGCAAGCACTACCACTCGGTCAATGCACTGGTGGTGTGTCTTGCAGATATGACCATCACACACGTGTGTGCCCGTTTCCCTGGTTCAGCACACGATGCCTTTGTGATGAGGAGTAGTCGCATCCCCAGGATGATGGCACAGATGCAGAACCAGCGTGCCTGGCTTGTCGGTGTGTACTGACTTTGTGCCATTGTGTGTGATCTGATCTGTAGTATTCCGCCCACTTTTCCAAGTCAGCTAATGTGCACTTGTCTGTCCGTAGGTGACTCGGGATACCCCAACATGCCGTGGTTGCTGACACCCCTCAGGAACCCTGTGACACCAGTCCAGATGCGCTACAATGAGGCACATGGTCGGACCAGGAGAGTGATTGAGCGGACATTTTGTCTCCTGAAGAGCCGCTTCCGCTGCCTGGACAAGACAGGAGGGTCCCTCCCATATGCCCCAGCGAAAGTGTGCAAGATTATCATCGTCTGCTGCATGCTCCACAACCTGGCAGTGCGGAAGGAGTTGCCTCTCATCCAGGATGACAATGACCAACATCCGCCACCTGTGGAGGATCCTGGCCTGGACCACGATGCCAGTGATGATGATGATGATGAGGGTGATGTCCGCACACAGCTCATCACCAACTTCTTTAGCTGAATGTGAGTATCCTGAGGTGTCATGTCAATGATGTGAGTTGGCATGATATGTGTAGGTGGTGCTCTGGTGCTGTTGGAGTGTGTCCATGGGCTACTTGACTGGATGTGTGTAGCGATGTGTGCTTACAGGTGATCTGTACTCCCCAACAGTGTTGACATGCTAACTTGGTTCTGGGTGGGTATCTTGTAACATGTATTGTGCATGAGTTTTGCTGTTCTGTCCTGTTCTCCATTGCTTTTGACTGTGTGTCATTTCTGTCCTTCACAGGGTACTTTCAGATTCGTTTGGTCAACTGTGTCCACCGACGACGTGATTGTACTTCCAGGGTGGTAGCTGTTGTGTCCTTACAGGTGATGTGCGCCACACCCATGGACTTCCTTCTACAGTTGTTGACTGTGTGCCCGCTGCCAGGTGGGATTACCTTGCATCTGTAGTGGTTACGACATGTTGCAACTGTGTAATAAACCTGTGCTTCACTTTGTGATGTGCGTTGTCTGTGGTCACACATTTGACTGCCATTTGCTTACTGCACCTGTGGGCTACTTGACTACAACTGGGAATAGGTGTGGTGTCTGTGCATTGCACCGTCTTCCCTGGCAACATCAATGTAGGCAATGAGTCAGATGGCCTAGGTGTGTATGTGTTGTGTAGCCCTGGTGGTGTGTCTCCCTCATATGTGTCACGTTGCCTTTACTCACATGCCTGTGTTGTACTTGCTGTTGCAGTTCGCATACACAGTGTAATTTTGCAGTTCATCATCCCCATGACAGCACCCACGTTGGAATCACAACAGAGGCAAGTATGGTGTATTAGTGTGTTTATTGTGATACATTTGTGTGAATAGTGCATAGGATGGTTAGTGCTGTACATATATCTTGCAATCAGAAGTTCCTAGGTGAATTGAAAGTCCTGGTAGACAAAATCCCCAGTATCGGGGCCACAGTTGTCTGAGACATTGGTCCAACTTGTACTCCCCATGTCATGTGTGGGAGTTGTGTTGCCGTCAACAGGGTGAACAGTTTGTGCACAAAGGTGAACATCCAGAACAGGTTCAGGCTTCCTGGGAGTTGTACTTGGCCATCGGCCTCTCACTTGCCCCTCCTCGGACGACCCCTCTTCTTTGGGGGGGGCCCCTCAAGTACAGGCTGCTGCGGTGCAGGGGACTCTCCGCCAGAGTCATCCTCCCTCCCTGTGGCAGTTGCAGTTTGTTCAGCACCAGATGTTGTTGGCACACAGGGAGGTGTGGACTGGTTGCTGTTCATCTGGCGGAGGCATTGTAATATGTCCCTGTGCACCGCCGTCATCTCTTGCAGTGCGTCCCACTTGGACTCCACGCGGGACATGTGTGAGTCCAAGCGGGCATGATGGGCAGCCTGCTGCTGTTTCATGTCTCTGAGGAGCCCCACTACCTGGCTGAGATCTCCGGTGCTGGACTGGTACGCATCGGCTATGCGTACCAGTTGTGGGTCATCATGCACACCAGCAACCTCTGCAAGCAGCGACCTCTGTCTCCCACCCCTCCCACCACCCCTCCCGACATGTGCAGTGCGTGCAGTGGCACGCACAGATGACCCTGGTCCCCCTTGGGGGTTGGTGGTGGTGGTGGTGGTGTCCATGGCCCCACGTTGGTCCAGGGTCCCTGTGCTGGTGTTGCTCCTTGTTCTGTCCATGTCGGCAGGGATGGTATTTGTGGTGACAGTCGTTGGAGGGGTGGGTGCAGGGGGTGCAGCTGGTGGTCCTGCTGGTGCTGCATGTTGACTTGCACCGGATGTGCCAGGTTGGTCTTCTTCGTCCGAGGAGGGCAGAGGCTGTACGACACCAGTGAGCTCCGCATCCTCTTGAGCCTGGGACTGGGACTCCTCAGCGTCTGCTGCTGTGTCCCCATCATCACCTGTTTTTGGGAGACACACACAATGTATGTTATGTTTCTGCAGGCATCAATGGTTGACACACCTGACAGTTGTGACTGTGCCTCTGGGTGCGGGCCTGTACATTGCATTGTCCTAAGTTGTCACAGTCAGGGGTTGATATTGGTGTAGCACATTGTCCTGCATTATTTGGGCATTTCTATGTATTTGTTGGGGTGTGAACATGGTCTGCATTGGTTGTATTTGGTTGACAGCCGGCCCTCCTTCCCACCCAGCCAGTCAGTTATCCCACCATGGACTGTGCTTGCATTGCAGGGAGTGAAAGTTGTCTTTCAGGATGTCAGTCAGTGGTGTCCTGCTGTTGGTTGTTGCACAGTTGCCAGCAGGGCCTTGTGCTCCCCACAGCAGTAGCCAGTGTCAGCCATCTTGTCAGTCCTTATCCACTCCCTGTGATGTGAGCATGGTTCAGGGTGGTGTTGATGGGACAGTTGTGGGGTGAGCTATGTCTGTGACTATGACTCCCATCATGCTATTGCCTCCACCCCACTTCCCAGCATTCCCATACTTACTTGCTTTTGTGGGGAGTTCAGTGTGTGTGGGTGTGAGAGCAATGGCAAGATGGCTGACAGTGGTGTCCTGCTGTTGGTTGGTGCGCAGTTCCCAGCATGCCCTTGTGCTCCCCACAGCAGTAGCCAGTGTCAGCCATCTTGTCAGTCCTTATCCACTCCCTGTGATGTGAGCATGGTTCAGGGTGGTGTTGATGGGACAGTTGTGGGGGTGAGCTATGTCTGTGACTATGACTCCCATCATGCTATTGCCTCCACCCCACTTCCCAGCATTCCCATACTTACTTGCTTTTGTGGGGAGTTCAGTGTGTGTGGGTGTGAGAGCAATGGCAAGATGGCTGACAGTGGTGTCCTGCTGTTGGTTGGTGTGCAGTTCCCAGCATGCCCTTGTGCTCCCCACGACACAGCAACAGTGTCAGACATCTTTGATGGGCCTTTCCACTCTCTGTGGGATGGGCATGCGTGAGTGTGAGCTTGCTGGGCCATGTGGTGGGGGATGTAGAGCTGTGCCTACGACTCCCATCATGCTATTGCCTCCACCCCCCTTCCCAGCATGCCCATGCTTCCTTCCTTTTGACTCTGCTTCCCTGTGGGGTGGGCTGCCTGTGCTGACAGGATGGCTGGGAGTACTGTCCTGGCAGTTGTTTGGCTAAAAGTCCAAAGAGTGTCCCTGTGCTTCACACAACATAACCCAGGGTGGTGGTTCTTTGTGGGATCTTCAGTTAGGATGTGAGGCATTGCATTCTCCCAGGTGGGTTCTGTGGAGTATGTGTTGAAGGGGTGTGTGAGGGGAGGTGCTTGTGACTATGGTCAGTGCTGCGAGTCCTCCTTCCCACCCAGCCAGATATCCCACCATGGAACGTGCTTGCATTGCAGAGAGTGCAAGTTGTCTTTCAGGATGTCAGTCAGTGGTGTCCTGCTGTTGGTTGTTGCACAGTTGCCAGCAGGGCCTTGTGCTCCCCACAGCAGTAGCCAGTGTCAGCCATCTTGTCAGTCCTTATCCACTCCCTGTGATGTGAGCATGGTTCAGGGTGGTGTTGATGGGACAGTTGTGGGGGTGAGCTATGTCTGTGACTATGACTCCCATCATGCTATTGCCTCCACCCCACTTCCCAGCATTGCCATACTTACTTGCTTTTGTGGGGAGTTCAGTGTGTGTGGGTGTGAGAGCAATGGCAAGATGGCTGACAGTGGTGTCCTGCTGTTGGTTGGTGTGCAGTTCCCAGCATGCCCTTGTGCTCCCCACAGCAGTAGCCAGTGTCAGCCATCTTGTCAGTCCTTATCCACTCCCTGTGATGTGAGCATGGTTCAGGGTGGTGTTGATGGGACAGTTGTGGGGGTGAGCTATGTCTGTGACTATGACTCCCATCATGCTATTGCCTCCACCCCACTTCCCAGCATTCCCATACTTACTTGCTTTTGTGGGGAGTTCAGTGTGTGTGGGTGTGAGAGCAATGGCAAGATGGCTGACAGTGGTGTCCTGCTGTTGGTTGGTGTGCAGTTCCCAGCATGCCCTTGTGCTCCCACAGCAGTAGCCAGTGTCAGCCATCTTGTCAGTCCTTATCCACTCCCTGTGATGTGAGCATGGTTCAGGGTGGTGTTGATGGGACAGTTGTGGGGGTGAGCTATGTCTGTGACTATGACTCCCATCATGCTATTGCCTCCACCCCACTTCACAGCATTCCCATACTTACTTGCTTTTGTGGGGAGTTCAGTGTGTGTGGGTGTGAGAGCAATGGCAAGATGGCTGACAGTGGTGTCCTGCTGTTGGTTGGTGTGCAGTTCCCAGCATGCCCTTGTGCTCCCCACGACACAGCAACAGTGTCAGACATCTTTGATGGGCCTTTCCACTCTCTGTGGGATGTGCATGCGTGAGTGTGAGCTTGCTGGGCCATGTGGTGGGGGATGTAGAGCTGTGCCTACGACTCCCATCATGCTATTGCCTCCACCCCCCTTCCCAGCATGCCCATGCTTCCTTCCTTTTGACTCTGCTTCCCTGTGGGGTGGGCTGCCTGTGCTGACAGGATGGCTGGGAGTACTGTCCTGGCAGTTGTTTGGCTAAAAGTCCAAAGAGTGTCCCTGTGCTTCACACAACATAACCCAGGGTGGTGGTTCTTTGTGGGATCTTCAGTTAGGATGTGAGGCATTGCATTCTCCCAGGTGGGTTCTGTGGAGTATGTGTTGAGGGTGTGTGTGAGGGGAGGTGCTTGTGACTATGGTCAGTGCTGCGAGTCCTCCTTCCCACCCAGCCAGATATCCCACCATGGAACGTGCTTCCATTGCAGGGAGTAGAAGTTGTCTCTCAGGATGTCAGTCAGAGGTGTTGTGCTGTTTGTTGGTGCACAGTTCCCAGCAGGGCCTTGTGCTCCCCACAGCAGTAGCCAGTGTCAGCCATCTTGTGAGTCCTTATCCACTCCCTGTGATGTGATCATGGTTCAGGGTGGTGTTGATGGGCCAGTTGTGAGGCTGAGCGATATCTGTGCCTACTACTCCCATCATGCTATTGCCTCCACCCCCTTCCCAGCATGCCCATGCTTCCTTCCTTTTGACTCTGCTTCCCTGTGGGGTGGGCTGCCTGTGCTGACAGGATGGCTGGGAGTGTTGTCCTGGCAGTTGTTTGGCTAAAAGTCCCAAGAGTGTCCCTGTGCTTCACACAACATTACCCAGGGTGGAGGTTCTTTGTGGGATCTTGAGTTAGGATGTGAGGCATTGCATTCTCCCAGGTGGGTTCTGTAGAGTTTGTGTTGAGGGGGTGTGTGAGGGGAGGTGCTTGTGACTATGGTCAGTGCTGCGAGTCCTCCTTCCCACCCAGCCAGATATCCCACCATGGAACGTGCTTCCATTGCAGGGAGTGGAAGTTGTCTCTCAGGATGTCAGTCAGTGGTGTCCTGCTGTTGGTTGTTGCACAGTTGCCAGCAGGGCCTTGTGCTCCCCACAGCAGTAGCCAGTGTCAGCCATCTTGTGAGTCCTTTTCCACTCCCTGTGATGTGCGCATGGTTCATGGTGGTGTTGATGGGACAGTTGTGGGGGTGAGCAATATGTGTGACTACGACTCCCATGATGCTATTGGCTACACTGACTTGCCCAGCATACACAGAATTCCTTCCTTTCAGTGGTCTTCACTGTGTGTTGGTGTTGTAGTGGTGGCTACATGTCTGGATGTGTTTGTTAGTTCTATTTGTGCCACTGCCTAGCTGTAGTTGTAGTTGTGTTTGTACATGTGATGACACGGTTAAATGTAACTTTGAGATGGCATGTGTTGTGTTTATCTGACTGACATACACATTTTGGGATGATTCTGTTCTGGTTGCTGTGTAATTGCTATGAGTGCATGGTTTGACTCTCCCCTTGACAGTGATGCGTGTGTGTATTGTGGCAGAATATTGTGTACATTTGTTGTGTACTCACCAGGCTCTGGGATGTTCTCTAGTCCATAGACGCTCACTGGCGGAAGGATGGCCCGCACCTTCTCCTCCCAGGGCCTGAGGTATACTGGCTTGGCAGGAGGGCCACTGCCGGTGTATTGGCTCAGGAGGTAGTCCTTCTTGAGCAGCTCCCGTACCCTCCTGCGCACGTCATACCACCTGTTCTGGATGTCAGTCTTTGTGCGCAGACATGGTGATTGTGCGTTCACCCTGTTGATGATCCTCTCCCACATCTCGGTTTTCTGGGAGATGGGTGTCTGTTGGACCAGTGTGCCAAACAGCTGTGGCTCTACCCTGAGGATCTCGTCTACCAGGACTTCCAATTCACAATCTAGGAACTTGTGATTCTTCTTGGGGGGCATGGTGATGGGTGGTGATGGTGAGTGATGTGTGTGTTGGTGTGCAGGTGAGGGTGTGTGAGTGTGTGTTTTGCTGGGTGTATGTGAGGTAGCTATTTGTTGGTGTGCTGATGGTGTGTGGCTTGTGTGAGGGATGAGCTGTGGGTGTGTGGTTGCTGTCTGTTGAGTGCTGGCAGTAGAATGGCATTTGCAAAGGATCATGGTTGGGATTTGTGTCCTTTATATGGGTGGAGTTGTGGGTGTGTCTTTGTTCTCTGTCCCCACCCCCCCAGTATTTATTGGCTTTGTAATTGCTTGTTTAGCCTTTTTTTGTGTATTTTTCCTTAGTACTTTTTGTGCATGTTGGAAACGTTCTTGTGACCGAGTCGGACCCTGCATTTGTCTCGTACGGTCTTCTCCGTTTCGTTCACGCTGTGTTTGTGCAGTTTTCTATGCTGCGTACGCGTCGGTCGCAGTGTTTTGTGTTACTTCGGCTCGGTTTTGTATGCGTGTCGGTCGTACGGCTTGTCCTCCGTTCGACTCGGTCGTGGTTTTCGCGCCTTGCATCGTACTTAGCGGTTTGGAGTTCGCGTGTACGTTTCGGTTGGATTTGTTCCGGGTGCGTGTCGGTCGGTTCGATTCGCGTGTTTTTCCGGCCGGATTGCTGTTTTCCGTGCGGCTCGGTCGTTCGGCTTGGGTTCAGTACATGTCGGTCGGATTTTGCACGCCTTGCATCGTACTTGGCGTGTCGGGCGCCACAGGTACGTGTCGGTCGGAATAAATTCCGGCTCCGAGTCGGTCGGTGCTTTTTCCGGCCCGAATCGGAATCGACCCCTAAGTTGTTTAATAATTTTCTCAATATGTTTTTACTGGATTTGGAATAGTAATTCTCACCCACCTCCCTTCCCGCCTCAGTGTGTGCACTTTCATACATGTTTTTGGACTGGAGTTAGCAAAGTAAAAGTTACCCAAATATATGCTAAAGCCCCAGTGTTTGTTAGACTGGGTTTAGAATAGTAAATCTTACTCTGCCACATCTTATATGTTCACTTTACACATTGTTTGTTGGGGTGGAGTAAGAAAAGTAAATCTAATCTCCAAAGCATGCACATTCTCCAATGTTTGTTACACTGGACTTAAAATAGTAAATCTGACCGCCCCCACCAACCCCACAAACATACCCACTTTCTCAAATGTTTGTAAGCCTAGTTTTAGAAATATAAATTGGATCCCCCCACCAAAAACAAAATGTATGCACATTGCCCAATGTTTGATACTGGGGAACTGTAGTTAGAGTATTTAAACTGACCCCCTGCCACAAACATATGTGCTTTCCCCAGTGTTTGTTGACTGGAGTTAGAATAGTTAATCTGGCGCCCTCTAACATAAGCCCTTTCTCCAATATTTAACAGCGTTTAAAGTAGTAACCCGCTCTTAATGTATAAATTTGCCTGAAAGATTTTTTGGATAGGAGCTACAAGGCTGCACCAGAATGCTTAAAGTCCTCTGGGAACTTCGAGCCCAAAATGAGCCAAATGTTTTTGGAGGTGATGTGGCCTTGTGGCTACAGCTTTCGACCATGCAACATGGGGTCCCAGATTCAAATCCTAGCTTCGGCTCAGCATCCTGTGGATCCCAGCAAATCTCCCTGTCCTATATAGAAAAGGTAGTGTGTGTCAATCGTAAAGCACTCTTATGTTCTAGGGCAAGGTTCGCAATGTTTAAAACTACCAAAAATAAAATTTGGATTCTGCCTGTCATCCATGCTCTAATCTACAGTCCAAGAATTGGAACAAAGTATTAACCTTTGATATTAGAAAGCAATACCCATATAGTGACTGAATACCAGAGTGTGAAACTGAAAAATCTGAGATCAATCCCAGTTTATCTGCTTGACCAAATTGTGAGATCCTAGGTAAATACTTTTTCACCAAATCGCTATTTTATTAATAGCCACATATTAGAGCACCTTCAAATACATGAGTTCAAGATTTGCGCTGTACAAAAATCCTCTTGTGCTTGGTTTAATAGTCTATGATGCTGCTCCATCTATAATACAAATCTAGGCCACATATATAATACAAAGGACAACTGGCTTGCCTCCTACTTCTCTAATAGCATTGTCATTAGGGTGGGGGCAGCAGTGTTTCTCAGTGCATGTTTAAAATCTCTCACTTTATTTTAGAGTTTTATATAGCACAAACTAGACCCGAAGATATCAGAGCGCTTTACATGAGCACGGGTTGCATTACAGACAGACAAATTCCTTTTGTGAGTCACAGGAGATTAAGTGATTTGCCCAGAATCACAGGATGTTGAGGGTCCCTGCCGAGACTCGAACCCGGTTCCCCAGATTTGAGGTCCACCGCTCTGGCTGTTAGGCCACATCCTCTTCCACTTTAATAAATACTTCTCAGTGTAGATAAAACATCTGATGTTCTAAAGTGAAACGCTTCTGCCTGTTAGAGGTATATTTTCTAGAATTTTGATGACACTTTATCACATTCTAATATGATGTTTGTGTCATGATTTAGATGCCAAATATTTTCAAGGTTCGGCTCGTGCACATGTTCTCACATCCAGACCTGACCTTTGGCTCGGCTCTAGCTTGGCTCTTCCTGTTTATTTGTTTGCTCGCCCAACTTTACTCTCCACTAAGGAAGGCAAAAGGTGATGAATTACTGGAAAAGTAACATAGAATGAATAAAATAAGGAGTGATTCAAGAGAAATATTGATCATAAGTGTAACTGAATTGATCAAGGCAAGAATGACAGCATATGAACTCCAGTGGGAAGTTTGTATTAAAGTAATGCAAGTATTGCAAAAAGCACTTGCAGTAAATGTAATGCGTTAGTTCTGAATAGCCTCTAAATATTGATGGCTCTGAAATTTTGGGACGAATTCTGGGGATTTTCAGATTTTTAAAGCACATTTGATCAGTGAGATTGTTCAGAGCTTAATAAGATTTAGCGACAACTTTAAAAGGGTGACTCAGAAACCGCCATCACTTGAGCAGGTAGTGGCAGGTGGGGGCCACCGGCTCTCATTTTTGAGGACCAGTACTCATTTTTCCGTTTCAGACAGAAGGGCAACAGAGGGACAAACGTGCAAAGAGGAAAGAAGGAGAATGACAGAAAAACCGTCACAAAGGGAGAAAGCAGGGACCGGCAAGGGAGAGATAAAGAAGCAGGTCTGGTCGTGGATTAAAGAGGCCTGGGGTGGACTCAAGATTATGCAGCCTTGGTATTCGGTGCGCTGACATTTAATAGTGCCAGCCTTGGGCTTCTCAGCAGGGTTTTGGGCAACAAATTAAGCATTGGCCACAAGAAACGTTTTAAGACATTTATTCAGACATGTTTTATTACACAGTATATTGTACCGAGAACATCTATTAAACCCTCGATATGATTCATAAATGGCGCACCAAGGGTGTGATGGTTCTCTCCTACGAAACACTTAAAACATTTAGCAAACAATGGGGCATATGTACAAGCCCCTATCGCCACGGGAACGTCACTTTTTATGATGTTTCTGTGGTAATAGGGGCTTTGCCTCATTTACAAGGCAGCGTTAAGCCACGCGTTAAGCCACTTAACGTGGCTTAACGCTGCCTTGTAAATAAGGCCCCCTTTCACGCTATGCTTACCGTGAGAGGGTTGGGCAGTGGGTGTTGTGGTGGGCGTTCCACAGCAACACCCATTGATTTTGACGCTGCCCCCTATTTACAAGGGCAGCGTAAATGGGCGGCAGCGCCAAAATTAAGACCAGGGAAAACCTGGTCTTAAGTTGGCGAAACAAGGAGAAATGCTATATTTCTCCTCGTTTTTGCTTTTTCCATGTGTGCTGCCTTCTGCACCACACATGGAAAAAGCAAAAAAGCCTTTTATTGTTTATGTACAGGAAGGTACCCCTTCATGCACATAAATAATCTTTAAAAAAATGATTTTGTGACTTCCATGTGTGCTGCATTAAGCAGCACACATAGAAGTGACAAAATGGCATTCCAAGATTGTTTATGTACAGGAAGGGGGACCTTCCTGTACATAAACAATCTTCCCCCTGCATGCAGATACCCTTGTATTATGGTGCAAGGGTGCCTGCGTTGGCGCAACACTGCTAACTGTAGCGCCAGCCCAGGGGGAAACGCAAGGCTGCACCATATTATTGTAAATATGGTGCAGCCTTGCGTTTCTGAAGTGGCGGAGTGAGGCGTTAAGCCATGACAGCTAATGCCTCACTCCGCCACTTCTGTTGTACATATCCCCCAATGCATTTTAAATCAGACTGGGCACTGAAGAAAATATGGTGCAGTAGCTAAATTGAGGACTATGGAGCCAGAAGACCCGCAGTCCAATCATGAATTTCACAGTTGTTCAAAAGCTTGTGAACTTTGACAAATCATTTTACTCTCTTCCCATGGCTGAGTTTCCATATTTTATAAAATATGAACTCCTATAGGCAATTAAGTTCTATGTGCATAGCATTCAGTCAGGCAAGGAGTTTAAGAGGTCTTAATAATTAGGGCTCAAAGTGATCAATCAGTGCCAGTGATTCCAAGTCCCCCACAATAACTGTCAACATCCCAAGTGAACATCATTAACCTCAATCAGTGATGCATTGGAGAAATTCATAGCCCCACTTTTACCCATTGGCCACAGAAGCAAACATTTGTTCCCTAATTGCCCAAGTCATATGCTGCATAGTATGTCCAGTCAGTACAAAATCGGAACCCCAGTGCCAAAATATAATATCACAGCGTAACTACTAAATATCAACATAGTACTGCCCATTTTTCACGAAGACCCTTGATTACATGCAATCCATGCTGTACAATACCAATAATGCAAATATTGATCAGTTTATACAAATATCAACTTTAGGTCACCTTGCCTGTTAACTTAATCTACAGTCAGCACACGTTGCCAGTTTCATTAATGTCCTGGTGAGGACCCATTGCCAGTTTCCATTAGAATTATTTCCAAAACCATTGGAACTCTCAAATTATGTTTGCACATGCTGCCAGTGAGCGTGCTTTGCCATTTTCCATAAAGTTCAGCTATAATGCATTGCCGGTTCACATAAGGCCTTAATAGTACACTTCATTAGTTTCACTAATGCCTAGCTGTCAGGTTTTGATATATTGTCCCAACACACAACAAGCACATATTGTTCAGTGCATATAATTTTCCAGTAAGCAGACATTGTCATTACGGTCTGAATTGACAATGCAGGTGTCGCCAGACAAGTATGTGAGAATCACCAGGAGAGGGGCTTTGTCTCTGCCCAAATGTTGGGAGCCAGAGGTATGTGTTTGGATTGGGCAGAAGTTGTGTGCTTCTACAAAAAAAGTGCTTGCCCACCACACAGCTGTGATCATTGTGTTTGGTTATACAGCTGCCTGAGGCTGAACTTTCATGGCACACACATGACATTTTAACGCTTTTTAAAGTGTCTTAGATAACTAGATAATTTATGGTGTCTGTAGAGAGGGGAGGAGGGCATTCATTGACATTAACTACAGGGATTTTTATGTCTGGCTTGACAGAGCAAATGTCACCTGGCGTTTCAACCTAAATCAATATTGTTCTACAGTTCTTTGCTTCCACACAAGTACATATCGCTAATAATAGGTTTATTAGTCAATTTAAACCATAAACAAAGCACAATCATACAGGAACAAAGAATAAAAAAGAGTTCATCATATATCTACTTCAATCATTTAATATCATAATAATAGATCTTTACATTTTATTTCGGAAGTTCCTTTCTCAGAAGATAAAAATGCCCAGAGCAAAAATTAAATATTACGGGATGGCTGATCAGACACCAATGAAGACACAAAATGGAATAGAGTAAAAGATAACAGAGCTGCCAATTGTCAAGTCTCTAAATATTCCACTATGGATGGTAAGAGTGTTTGTGTGCAGGATCGGGGAGCAGGTATTAGTACTGTGCTGTATGGACAAAGGGTATCAGCAGGAACAGGTACCTATGTGCGAGACTGGGCATTATTTAAATGCCAATGTGCAAGGAAAGAGGCTAGGTGGAGCAAATTAACCTTGGCAGGACGGGATAGAGAACCATCGAAATGAGGGGCCCTAGCAGCCAGTTCTTGCCGCTTACCTGCTCATAGAAATTTAACCTAAAAGCGACGAGGGTGTCGCAGCTTAAAATCAAGTTCCTGGCCCTCAGCCCCCCCAGATTCAATCAGTACTCATTATAAATCATTTTTCATTTTAAGAGATTTTTAAAACAGTCCAAAAACTGCACTAGTCTAATGTTTAACTTTATGTTAACTGGGTCCATTGACTCCACAAGGGCCGACCTGCAGGATCTAATACCCCGGTCAAGAAATTCTCGCCTTAATAGGCTTTTGCGTTGAACAATCAACATAGGGCAGATACATATTACGTGGAGCAGAGTCTCAATCTCCTGGCGGCACAGGCGACAAGTACAGGCTTCAGGTAGTCCGCCCATCCTCCATTTTGGCATGGGGTCTAATGTGGGAATCTCTCCAAATCTGAGAGCCAAAAATGACTGTTTCACCTTCCGGTCATAAGGCGCTGCAAGCAGGAGCGATTCCCTTGGTATTGAATAAGATTTCAACACCAGCCACCCATGGCGACGTTTGGACAGCATTGCCTTATCTGCGGTCCAACTTTGCAGCCTGGTCGACTTATTCACCACTTTCTTAAAAGATGGTCCAGTGATATTAGAGTTCCAAAGGTCGCCCAGCTCCAATAACCTAATACTATTATCAAGATGTTTCTTGTGGAAGCCGTTTCACCATTGTAAATTGATCTCAGACCAGACTAGGCTTGCCAAGGTCTTAATGGCTGCTGCACGCAATTTATGGCAAAGCTTTACAAATGCCTCCGGCCTGGCAAGAGACTGTTTTGTGAGACAGAATTATAAGCGGAGTTGAGTGGGCGGGGCAGACCTAGGAAGCCTGAAGGTTTGCTTATAAGATCTCATTAACAATTTGTCAAGCAAAGGAGCCTCCTCGCCTAACATTATTTCTGATCCATATGCGAGGGTTGGCAAAAATGTAGCTTTCATGACTGCTCCCATAGCTTTCATCTCATGACCTTTAATGGATCTGGCCAATGTTGAAAATCCATAATTAATGGCCTGGGCTTTTACTCTAATCGCCTTCTTCTGAGATGTGAAGGTACCGTTTGCATCAATTTTGACCCCTAGGTACACGTAGGAGGGTGCTTCGTCTAAAATATTGTCATTAAAATACCATTTTCGACTTTTATTGGGACCCCGATTATAAACCATCACACTAGTGTTTTTAAAATTCACTTCCAGGCCGTTCTTTTCTGTTATACATATAGATTCCCATGGTATCACCTTGTTATGATTCACGTTACCATACAACATTCTTTAAAGGCAGACCTTTTGTCATTGCCAATCCTTGTTTTAGATATTGCTTCAGTTAGCACATGGTTACCTGTATGTATGCTCTTTCTGGGGCACCCTACTGCCAGGGTATCTTTTGGTTACAGGCATCCTTTGGTTAAAGGCATCCTAGGTAAAAGGTAACTCTAAATGCTGACTTTCCTGTTTGGCCCGGTTAGAGTGGCCTTGGGCTTGAACTACTGTTCATCAAATGACAAGCTACATCTCTCCCTGAAAGGAACCCAAGAACCACAATAGCAAAGACATACATATGAGAATCCACATTGTCTCCCTGGAAAGGACCTGGTAATGTACAAAATGCAGGCCAGTACTATATTTGTTACATTTGTTTCATTTTTTCTTTCTTTCTTCCTCTTTTTCTCCCGTTCCTTTATATTGTTCTTTCTTTTTTTTTCTCCCTTTTCCTGCCCTTCCCCTATTATTGCCTCTCTTTTTCTCGCTCTCCGTGTCCTTCCTTTTCTCCCCGTCTGTGCCCTTTTCTCTCCCAATCCTCTGACTCAACTATATAGTGTTTCATCCTCCAGTGTAGTCTAGGACTTCCACTCCCCCTTCTGACCCTTTCTCATCCCTCATGCTCCTTCCCTTCTTTGCCTGTTTGAGCCTCTCCAATGGAAGCATACTGCCAGGGCGTCTTGGAGGGGTGATGGTCGTAGACAGTTGAGATTGTTTTCGTGTGGGTGTTTTCCGCATTTGGGCGTTTTGGGGCCAGGTGTGGTTAAGGGCAACAGCCACTGTCTCTTCCTCTGTTTTGTCCCTCCTTGACATGTTCCTGCTCTATCCTGAGTGAACACCATACATTATATGGTTTAACAGTACCTCCAATGTGTTGCTCCTCTGTCGCTCCTGGGCAGAGTCCATATAGTACTCCTTGGTTGTTTAACAGTGTCTCTAATGAGTTGCTTCTGCATTGCTCCTAGGTAAACTTCATACAGAACTCCCTTATGATTAGTAGGGTCTCCAATGAGTTGCTTTTCGGTTGCTCCTCTGTCACTCATGGGTAGACTTTGCATAATACTCCTTGGTAGTTTAATAATGCTTTACGATACTGCCCACCCTACAAAACTTACCTGCATATAAAACTTCATCTATTATCTCACTCTCTGCAACACCCAGCGCACTCAGCAGACCATCAACATTATGCGCCTAATCAACATGTCCCATGTAGGGCAAACCACAAACAACGCCCTTTTGAACTTAGAGGCCCAAATGGCACCCAGGAACCCAATGCAAATCAGAGCACTTGACAGCCTCACCCATGGTGTGAAGCACTTCCTAAATAATGCAGTAGGGCCACCCAGGAAAGTGCTGTAGGCCTCTCAAAGGGTAATGAAAGCTCTAAATAAACACCAATACATTACAAAAAAAACAATGTATGTATGTGTTATTTTTATAGAGCAAAGCTAACAAAAAAGCAGTGGATGTTGGAAAGGATGAAAGACAAAGATATAGTCAACGAGTGATTGGAGGATTTGTTGGGTTCTGAGAGTGGAAGTGGACTATTATTACACTATGATGTATTGTACTTCAAAGCATTGGGTCTTCACCTGTTTCCTAAACTGAAGCAGGGTTGAGATGTACCAGATATTTACTAAGATGCTGTTCCTGGTTCTGGGTGTATAGAGCCAGTTTCTATAATGGTTAGTCAGCAAAGAATGCTACTTTTTCTCATTATCTCACTGTAGAATGTGACTCAATTAGCGTACATATTACGAAGGTTGCACGCATTGTCAGTTTCTAGAATACAGAGTTAACAGAGATTAAAATGTATCTTAATACACAGTTAGCCCACACTGCCTTTTCTTACAATTGCTGGGAAGGCAGGCACATTGCCCAGAATTCATAAATGACCAAGTACCACATGTTGCCATTTTCCATAATGCCATAATGCAGGTTTTAACAACAATTATGAACTTTTACTACACATTTCTAATTTCCATAGTCCCCCTGAAGGCACATACCCTACTCTGATTCAGTATTAACCAAGTATGCACACATATTGCTAGCTTACATAATTCCTACACACTCATGGTTAGATGTAAAATGCCACAGCTAGTATACTATAGTGTTAAATGAGCTACCACTCTCGTTGCCCTAGAGTGCTCAATAACTAAAAATTCAAATGTTCCTTTATAATATTCAATTTAATTATGTAAGGTCCTATGTAAAAAAATGATTTATTAAACAAATAATTATCTTCAATATTGTATTTGTTTTCGTATAAGTCTCATCATAACAGCAATGTATTCCAATACATTTTGGACAATTATATCTTCTTATTCTGGGTTATCATGAAATAGTGAGTGCAGAAGTGGAACATTACATCAGTGAGCATTCTATGCAGGTTTCTATAGTGTCCAATTGTTCACACATAATTTACACTTCCATAATGCCCAGTATACATGCACACGCGTGCATGCACACACACGCACACACACACACAGACACGCACAGACACACTCCAGTGTCCATGAGCCCTGGTATCCACATATAACAAGCCTTCATGCCTTGATGTGCATTATGTTATTTTATTTATAAAGTGCAACGATTACCCAGAGGTGTCTTGGCGATAAGCTCGAGCAGTGCCTACCTCAACAGTGCCGAAGCCTAAAAGATGTGATTCATAAGAAGTTAAAAAGTTGGGTTTTTAAAGCTTTCCCGAAAGCCAAGAGATTGTTCATATTTTTCAAATGGATGTATAGGGCATCCCAGGAGCGGAATGCGCTGTGAATAAAGCTTCTCGCTCCCCAGGAGGAGAGTCTGAATTTTGGAACCATTACTTTGTTGGCTGTGGAGGACCTTAAGGTTCTCGATGGCCTGTACCAAGTAAATTTCTTAATCAGGTGGTCGAGTCCCATACCTTACAGTGCCTTAAAGACAATGCAGAGGGTCTTGAATTCCACTCTCTGTCTTATGGGCAGCCAGTGTAACTGCTTTAATGCTCTGGCAGCTGATTTAAATTTGGGAATTCCCAGGAGGCGTCATGGGGTTGCATTCTGTATAGTCTGTAATTTATTCAAATGTTGCTGTTGTGTATTGGAATATAGTCCATTACAGTAATCGAGTTTTGAAAGCACCATAGAGGTGACTACTGTTTTTTTTGCAAAGTAGACAGTAGAAAAGAAAGGCTCTTTTTTAGTAGCTTGATGTTATAAAAAAACAGAAGAAGAGGCCAAATTTACCTGCTCCTTGTAGGTAAGTCTCTCATCAATAATCACTCCAAGGTTATGGGTCGATGTGACCATGGTTAGAAGAGATCCTAGCTCTTGTGACCACCAGGAGTGGGACCAGAAGGATGATGGATTTCCCAAAACAATGACTTCTGTTTTGTTAGAGTTTAACTTTAGGCAGTTATTAGTCATCCACACATTAACTGCCTGCATGCAGTCCCTAAATCTGGAATCTATATTGTGATTATTCTCTGTTAAGGAGACGACAATTTGTTTGTCGTCAGCATATGAGGTTAACAAGAATCCAAACTATCTTATCAAATCTGCCAAGTTAGATACATCAACATTAAACAAAGTCGAGCTCTGTGAAGAGCCTTGGGGTTCTCTGCAAGGAAGGGAGACAGGATCAGAAATAAACTCATTTAGAGAGACATATTGTTTTTGGCCTGTAAAAATAGATTTTAGGAGGGGAAGAGCTACTCCCCTGATTCTAATATCAGATAGTTGGGCTATCAGCAGCTCATGATTAACTGTATCAAAAGCTGCCGACAGGTCGAGCAAAATAAGGGCTGCTCTGCCTCCATGATCAAGTGTCTCTCTGATCTCTTCCGTTGCCTTGATTAAGGCTGTCTCGGTACTGTGCCCGCTTCTAAATCCATATTGAGTGGGGTCTAAAAGGTTGTTATCTTGTATAAACGTGGCCTGGTGAAGAGATTTGTTATTTTTTACACAAGTTTTGCTGGGAAAGGCAATCTTGAAATAGGCCAGTAGCTGTTCGTGTCTGTGGGGCTAAGTGAAGGTTTCTTAATAAGATGCAGTATTGAAGCAACCTTCCATTGGGTAGGAAAAAGACTGGTGGTAAACATGTGGTGGAGGATAGCGTTGAGATTTGAAGCAATTGATTCTGGTGCCAGTTTGGCTACCAAAGGGAAACAGGGGTTGAATGGGGAGCCAGATTTTGTGGACCTTATAAGCAAGATGACCTGCTCTAATGTGGGATCTGCAAATTTGGTGAAAATCTTAGTGTTGTCGTGATGAGGAAAAGAAGGTGAACCAATGGGAGCTGAAGCTATAAAGGAAGAAAACCTATCATAGATTCCTTTAACTTTGTTTTGGAAGAAACCGGCCAGATCATTACAGAATTCTTGACTACCATAGCTAGCCATATCTGAAACTATAGGTGTCAATTTCTTTACTTTTTTAAAGAGTTCTTTTACTAAATTCTTGGCTGTTTCTATATTTTGCGTAAAGTATGTACACTTTTCCTTCATTATGAAAGTTTTATGAATGGCAAGCTCTTGTTTATATTTGTTTTTCCCTGATTCACAGTAATCCTTTCTCCAGATGCGCTCTTGCTTTCTGTATTTTTGTTTTTGGGTTCTAAGGGTCTTGGTAAACCATAGTGCTGAAGGAGGATACCTCTTGCTATGAGAGATCTTAAGTGGTGCTAAGGAGTTAACGGCTGAAGTTAGCCAAGATGTATAATTGTCTACCGAAGTATAAATTTTCTCAGTAATCAAAGGTGAGGATCCTAACAGTACTTGCTGAAATTGGTCTGACTGAATCTTATGCAATGGACGAGTAAAGAGTTTGTTGCAAGATGTCCTGCCCTGTCATGGAGGATGTGGTAAGTTAAGATCACATTTTATTGCTGCATGGTCAGACAATATTAAGGGTAGTAAACTGAGGAAGCTAAGCTAAGGAAGAGTTACTGGTGAAGCTGCCATCAAGACAGTGCCTGGCGGAGTGAGTTGAACTTACAACAACCTGAGAGAGACCAAGGCTGGCTGTCATCTCGAGTAGAGACTTGAGGCCGATTACGATGTTGGTCTGAAAGTCTCTGACCGCTAGTCGGAAGCTTTCCGACCGCGGTCGGAGGCTTTCCGACCGACAAGGTTGGTTTGTAGTCCGACCGCCGAATTACGATGTCGGTGGTTGGAGCGTGAACCGGCCGGTCATTCCGACGCGGTTCCGACCGGCTCTCGGAGTCTTCCAGCCAGTCGGAACCACACCGTAATCCCCTATGGACGGCGTTTCCGCCGTCGGGATTACCATATCGGCTTCCCACAGCTTTTCCATGCCGCCCTTTCCGACATGGAAAGGCTGTCGGAAAGTGACTTTGGGAGCCCCTAGCAGGGCCCCTTGTCTCCGCGGCCTACAGTTGTTGGCCGAGGGGGTACCTAGGGTGTCTCCCTGTAAATCCATGCACTGTGTGGCAGGTATCTTGGGGTTATACGTAAAAAAAGGGGGAAGGGAGAGGTAAAGGCTAGGTTTATCCTCCTTATTGATATATAACCCACAAAAATCGAAGACTTCGAAGAAAACCTGCCCAAAGGAATGGTGATTGGATACAGCGAGAATCCACTGTAATCACTTACTAGAAAAAAGGCTTTTTTCTAGAGACCCCTAACCCACCAGGGTTACCCCTAGGTGGCATGCTTCATCATTGGGGTTCATCCCAATCCTCTACGGATTGAGGCGTGCTGAGACTTGGCGATTACGCAGGAGCACTTACTGGTGTAAACAAGGTGAAGTAAAGGGAGTGGAAAATGTGCAGTTAAAAGTACCTAACTAGTGGGCCACTATTTTATTCCCGCCACTAGTTGGTAAGGTTAAAATCGGGGTTCTTACTGAAAAATAAAGACTATAATGAGTCTGGTTGTCTCAGTAATGGATAGCCAACATGTTTAGAGCCATTCCCCTAATGGCTCTTCTTCAGGACTCCACGGGAACCAGCCCCGTGTGTACCACTCCTAATAGATCCTCTAATAAGGACACACTCGTGCACACATAATGCGCATGCACCCTGTATACATACGGTTTGCTAATGAAATATCCTGTCATGGTCGAAACCAGGGTCGAGGGACCTGTAGTCAAACCTTCATCAAGACCGCCTCGGGCAATGCACCTACTTCCTGCCCTGGGGACCTCATATGCATATGCGGTCCTCAGGGCAGGAAGTAGGTGCATATGCATAGGTGCATATGCATAGGTAGGCATGCGTAGGTGCATATGCATGCCACCTCCCACAGTATGCGGGGAGCCCTCAGGGCTGCGGGGCTCCTCCCGTGGCCCTCAATGAGACTATGGTGGGTGCGCTGGGGGGGGTGCACAAGGGCACTCATCTTTAAGTGTCAGGGCCCAGGGGGTCCGAGGGCCGAAATGAGCCCAGGGAGGGAGCCACGCATGCCCTCCTCCCCCTCAAAAGAATGCTGCAACCAAGGGGATGGGGTCCCTGTGTCCATGCACGCCCCCTTTCCTTTTTAGGTCTTGCCTGAGCCAGCGCATGTGCTGCTCTGGCGAGAGTTTTAGTAAGCGGGTTTTGGAAGTGCAAACAGCAGTTTGCTGGCGACCAGCTTGTGTTCACGCGAGCGTGCACGCGCGATCAGGCGCCATATGGCTTCCCTCGCCATCTGGCTTCCCTCGCGATTACTTTCACTTTCGCGGCCGCGCGGCCATTGTTTGCAGTTGATTTCCATCTGCCTATGTGATTTAGATGCTAGTGGCTCAGCCTCTTTCTCATACTTATAAACAGAGGCGCAGTGCCTAATCTTTTTAGCTGACCCATTTCTACCTTCGAATCATAACAATATTTCTGTTTCCCCCAGAGCTATACTTTTATCATTAAAATTGGAATTTAGTACTTCACCAAGGTTTGCTTGAACCCATCCTTGTACCGAGTACATCTTCTTACTGTATTGATAGACTCGCCCCTCGGAACCCTATCTATCACGAGTCTTTCTACAGTGTTTCTCTCCTGGACCACCACGAAGTTCAGTGGTACTATGTCCCTTTAATAGGGTCGTCTCCGTCAGGCTGATGTAAGCATTCTGCCTTTCAAAAAGCCCAACCGGCCGGAACAGCCTCGAGTCTCTGGACATATCCGCCGACGGCTACCCATGCGATCAAGTAAGTTATTTGCGCCGGCAGCGCTTGTTATTTGAGTTTTGTTTGGCACCGCGTTATGTCGAGCAGTTTGCTGCTCATGCCATGCCGTTTTCGAGCACCCCCTCTTTCTTTTGGAACATGTCTATTACTCATGTTCTTTGCCGATTTTACTGTATTTTCTCCTTATAGTGGCTATATTGACCCTGGCCTCTGGCGCTGCATACCTCCGTGATATTGGCCGGTTTCATTATTCAGCTGGGAGCACTTCTGTGCTCACCAAAGACAGGCCACTATATTGCACGATATGCACCCTCATGTTTCCATTCCTTTGTGCTTTCTCAACTCAGGGAAGAGGTATCCATGCTGTCCTGATCGCCTTTACTTCAAACCAGCATTTCTGAGGTTTGATGACTGCGTGCCCTATCCCCGCATCTATTGATTTATCACGACGTATTTAAAACCTGATGTGAGGTACACAGTCCTAACACACGCCAGTTCATATGCTTAGTTTAAGGTTTGTTTTTAATTCATTGATTTTTTTAGACTCCTAGATACTCCAATGGTCTTGAGTACTTGTGCGAGCTTATGCCTTATGTTTATAGTATCCCCTTTGGTTTCAGGGACCGGTTTCAGAACCGTTGATTCGGCCCTATATCTCAGGTATTGGAGATTGTACAGATGTCTTTTTAGACACTTCCTAGTTTCCCTTTATCCACTAAGTAACCTTTCCTCCGTTAATAACTGCACCTTTTTCATTGTTGTTGATTGTAGCACTCATTCGAACTAGTATACCCCTTTGAGGCAGCCTCATGAGGCCATTCTTCTTCTGGTGCCTTATGGTCTAGGTGAGCAATACCGTACCATGTAGTATTCATGATCTTGACTTTCAAACTTTCTCTTCAGTTTCACACGACACTCAGATGCCATATCAGTTTCAATCCCACATACTACTCTCCAATTTCATATATCCTTTATCTTATCTGATGTTCACCAAAGCACAATTCTCCTTTTAATCTGTTCACCTTTCGGGTTGTTTTTGGTTTCTTAGGTCTCATTCTAAGTGTGTTGCACCTATAATTTCCATCTTCCGAGAGAGATGTTTTCACTTAATGTACCTTTTATCTTACTTTATAGACAACACTTTTTAATGTGGTCTCCTGACAAAGGCGGCACGCTCGCCGAAACGCACGTCGGCTCCTCCAAGAACCATCGCCACATGTTTTGTATTTGATTGTGTACTTACGACATAATTGTTCTGGTTTCAGTGTGGCTAAACACTTGTATGTAGTGTCTTCATGTTTTGTGACACCTATTATATTGTCATGAATGTTTTGCTGTACACCAGTTGCTGTCCAGACTTGTAAATTAACTTCGAGAGCTGGCAAATTACCCAAAGGCATCCAATCCATGGGAATAACCATTGATACATCTATTTGTCATTGTCACCATGTTCACTGTTTTGCTTGATGCAGTTTAGCCACCTTTTTTAAATATTTCGTGAAAAGAATAAAAAGAGATATTTTTCTAAATTTGTCTGGTACATTAAGTTGTCCCTTGATCAGTTCTCTGATTTAGGTCTTGTTTTATTAATTCTTGACCATAGTGTTGCCTAGCGATTCTTCACTGTCATTTTGTTCAAGACATGCTACATGACTACCGCACTAGTTTTCCTTCAACAACTGCTCCTCCACCTCCGCCGCTGCCACCACCCGCACCTTTACCACTGGCTTCTCCTCCACGTAGATCTGAGCCTTCTCCTGCGGCTTCTCCTGTGAGTGATACTGTTTTGCCACAACAACAACATGACACTTCTGATGACGGAGAAATTGAGGAGGGTCAACCTCAGAAAGATGGGCAAATAGGAGATGAATGGGAGGGCTACGTTATTTCAACGCCTGCTTCTCCATCTCCCCAAACTGCGGATTCTCTGACGGAAGACATTGGCAGCTTCCACGCACTAATAGAACAAGCATTGGCATAGCCAATAGGTCTCGCCTTTCGGACCTTATGTGTTTAGCCATGCAATTGTGCTGCATAACTAAATACTTATAAGGTCCCAAAGGCGAGACCTATTGGCTATGCCAATGCTTGTTTAACAGAGTGGCTCTGTGGGATGGGGCCCCCAGGGCCTAACAAGGCCCCGGGGGATGGGATCCCATGGGCTGATAAGGACTCAGGGAGGGCCCCCCCCTCTTTAAAAAATACATGCCCTGAGGGCTGGGGTCCCCAGGGACTAAAGAGGCTCTGCCCTCCCCTTTAATAAAAAAAGGCCCGGGGTGATGGGGTCCCTATGGCCAGGCCCTGTGGCCAAACCCCTCCAAGCACGACGGAAGGCAGTGTGGAGTTGGCTGCCTTTCGGGGGGTCTGCCTCAGGGCCTGGTGCAGCGTGGGGTTAGCTGTATGGGGGGGCTTGGCCACAGGGCCTGGCCTCAGGCCAGGCCCTGTGACCAACCCCTCACTGTGCACAACCGATGGTCCTGCGCAGTGTGGGACTGGTTGCCTTTATGAGGGTTGGCCACAGGGCCTGGCCATAGACCAGGCATTGTGGCCAACCCCCTGCTCTGCCCAGCATGGTGTTGGCTGTCTGTGGGGGTTTGGCTGCAGGCACTGCAGCCAACCTCCCACCTCAGGAGGGGGTTGAATTTACGTATATTAATTAAATATTACTTTACGTTAAAAAAAAGCCTCGAAATTCACTGAAAAAAACAAAGGTTAAACTAAACTAACGTTCTAGTTAGGTGTGATAAAAAAAATCTGGTTTAAAAAAAACCTTAGAAATTCACTGAAAAAAACAAAGGTTAAAGTAACGTTATAGTTAAGTGAATTTGTCTGTCACAACATTAACGTTTTGAACTAAAAAAACACAGATATTCACCAGCTATAGTTAGCAAAGCTAACTATAACTTCTGCCCTGCCATGCACTGCTTATGACCTCACATATGACATCACTCATGACATGTTCTATAAAATCATTTATGACATCACTGATGACATGATCAATGGTTCTTTTTTACACATTGCTCTTTAGACAGGTATGCTGTAGGAAAGTAGGATCTGCTTTTATGCTTACCCTCACTTTTTGCTGATGTAATGCTGTTTCTGACTAGTCTGACTGGGATCCTGCTATCCAGGACCCCAGTCCCTGTGCTTTCTCCCCTAAATTGGTTATGGTAAGTACTTAAGTACATCCCAGAGTGGATACTGGTGTGACCTTATCAGTCCCTAGTATATGGTACTGAGGTACCCAGGACATAGGTACACCTGGGGTCCCCCTTGGGCTGAAGCATGTATTATGCCACCCATGGGAGATCACTCAAACGGGAACTACAGGCCTGCCATTGCAGCCTGTGTAAGCTGGTGCTATATCTAAGGTCACTGCACCTAAAACCTATAAGTCACCCCTAGGGCAGGGCTTTCAATCCTGAAGGCAGGGTGCTTGGTTCTACGTGTGAGGGTGCCCCTGCATGAGCAGGACACCCCTATGACCTACAGAGTCCATTCTCCCGGGTTATAAGTGAGACAGCCATATGACAATAGAGGGGCACTCCGTCATTACGCGGTGACCACCTCGAAACTGGCTGTAACGAATCCTATCATGTTTGGTATCAAACATGTTGGAATCATACCCGCATACTGTAAATGGTGTGGGAGGTATGATTCCATGCACCGTAAAGCTCCTTTGGGAGGCCCTCGGTGCTCCCGGTACCAGTCTTCCAGACCCGGACAGCAAGCCAGGGCTGCTGCCGGCCAGAGAAACGTTTATGTCCTCCTGCTGCTGAGCCAAGCTCAGGCAGAGGAAGCAGAACAATAGGTATCCTGTAACAGGGAGGTGTGGCCACCTCTCTGACATGATTTAGTGTATTGGGGCAGGGTGGGAGCGCTTGCCAGGGCCACATAGTCTGCGTGCAGGGCACACTTGGTGCCCTCCATGCATAGTCCAGTTCAAACCAGTTCAGGGAGCCATTGGCTTCGAAAATGGCTCATTAGATTGCGATGTATTACATTGCGTGCTTTTACAACGCGGTCGTTACAACGACCGCGTTGTTAGTACGCGATGCATTTACATCGCAAGTCATTACAACGACTTGCACTAGGGGGCGCGCTGGACTTAGGAATAGTATTAATTACTATTCCTACTCCAGTTTGCGCAACAGTAGGGAAGGTGTTGGAATTCATTTCCAATACCTCAGCGCCCCCATTGCAAGTCGTTGTAATGGCTTGCGATGTAAATGCATCGCGTACTAACAACGCGGTCGTTGTAACGACCGTGTTAATGGTAGCGCGATGTAATGACAGCATTGTAAATGCTGTTTCCCATTGGCTCCCGCTCTGGCGCGAAACTGGACAAAGGACAGGGGAGTATCCTCCCCCTTGTCCAGCCCTTCCTTTTGGAGGGACCCCTGAATCGTCCCAACACTTTCCTTAGGTTATTTAAGGGCTTACCTGTGGGTGGGTCCCTAGATTCATCATGGAACAAGATTAATTTCAGACACCACTTCTTCTTCAACCGTCTGGGCACCCAGGACTTTGCTCTGGGCATCAAGTCTGCAACCGGGAAGACTCCTGCTGCTCCTGATCTCCTCGCCCTGCTCGTCTGCTGCAACGTCCGTGCCTGTGCACCATACAGGAACCTTCCAAGGCCTGTGGGAATCCAAGATACCTGAAGGAATCTCCCTTGAAGTGAAGGAGTCACTTCCCTGCATCCACAGGCACCGCAACTAAGCTGAACGGTCTGCTGATCCTGAGCTCCCACGTACTCCGAAAGTCTCAGCAACACAGGTGGAGGTTCTTCACATCCCTCGAGGCCTGACCTATCCTCTCACCAAGATTGAGGCCAGTATCCCTCGTCGGAGCCACAGGAACCGAACCCCTGTGCAGCATGTTGACTTGCAGTTGCAAAGGCTTGTTGGCTTCCTCCCACCAAGATCTTCGGGCTCCAAGTAGCTCCAACCTCAAGCATCTCCAGTGATCAAGATCTTCATCCTCACCACAACACTTGCATCGTGGGCCTGCTTCTTTGGTGAGCTGCTCAAGGTCCTCTTGCGACTCCAGTGCCTCCGGCCTGTGGGTCCTCTTGAGGGTCATATTCATGTTCTATGGGTTCCCCTGATTGCTTGGGGCCTGCCCTGACTCCCCTGCTTGTGGTGAGTCACCTGGACTTTGCTGGTCCCGACACTGCACGTTCTTCACTTTGCCTGTTGTTTGCAGTTGCCAAGGCTTGTTGGTGCTCCAGACGGACACCGACCCCTCAACTCTCGACATCTGACATAGGACAGCTCATGAACGGCTCTTGGTCTTCCACAGCATCGCCTGGTCCTCACAGCTGCAGCTCCAAGGTCACATCAACTCTCCTGCAGCACCCGACATTGGTGGGCATTCGTCTTCCGTGCCTCCTGGTCACTTCCAAGTGGCATAGACTCTGTCCTCTCTGCTTTCAGGTACTTCTTGACTTGATTCCACCGGACACTTTCTCCTTCTCCAGCAGCGGCATCTTCCTGAAGTCCTCCATTGGGTTCGACAGCATTTTCTGACACCACTTCACACCTATGCACCCGGCCCCCCTGGGGCAGGTATCCTGGTCCCTAAGGTATCCACGGGTGGGGTGGCTCTCCAACCTTCTGCCTTCCACAGGGTTTCTTCAGGGTCCAAGGGAAGGGTCCTTCTTCTTTAAAATTGCAACCGCGACTTACCCATTGACTTGCATTGATCTCGCGGTTGTGTTCCCACTCTGCACACGGCCTCCGTGGGGCTCCTGGTTACTTACCTTGGGTGGTTCCTTGGGTCCCTGGCACTTCTACGTCTTCTGGGTATAGTCTTGACTTGAGTTGTGGTTCGCATTCCACTATTTTAGTATATGGTTTGGCCCCCCCCGGTGACCACTGTGTATTACGTGCTACTTACCTGTTTCTACTGAAAAGTATTGTGTGCATTGTGTGTATCTCCGGCTAGGAGATACCTGTATGTGTTAGTGAAGTGCTATATAATAAATACATATTTTTATAAATACATTGTGTGGTTCTTTTTTACTTAACCTATATCAATAAGATTATGTTCTGGTGAAACAAGCTGCCTGAAGGCTGCTCTCCAAAGCTGCCACTTAGAGAGCTTTCTAAGGTTGTCTAAGACCACTAAAATCACCATGAGGGTTGTCTGGATTGGTGCAGGGTGCCCACTTACATAAGTGTACACCATATACCAAGCCAGCTTCTCACATATACCATATGAAAGTGAGTGCAAAAAGGCTCAGAATAATATGAAGCATCTTTACTGCTATCATGTTTACAACCCCATAGGTAAAGCAAGCGTGTATTATTTGTAACACTGACCATACAGTTTATGGTAGCTGAGTTCATGTTGATTATGAACCTCACATGAAAATGTAACCTATCCTGCAGGCAGTGTTAAATCTGTATAGAACTGTTCAGGGAAAATGAAGTTCCTCAAGATACTCAAGCCCTGTTACATAACTAATGCCCTACCTCGGACACTCTTTACCTGTATCAAACCCCTGACAGTCAAGAACCTACATTGAGAAATGAAGTGGAGATGAGTAGAAGGGTGGGTGCTATTAACAGTGTTTACTCTATGGAGATAGTTTGCTCAGTAGCAGCAGGTGACATTGGAAAGTGGTGGGCATAAAAGTTTGGGATTTTTGCCCTGTGGCAAGTGTGCTTAATAAGCTAGCCTGACTGTCATAAGTGGCTTCGGTGGATTTATCCCCCCGGGAAAAGTTTGAAAAAAGAGTGGGCAAATGGTGCATTTTCAACCAAATTTGAGAAAGCAAGAAGGTTAATAAAGCAATTGTCGTTAGGACATGGTTAGGGCGAATATATGTCGTTACTTCGCGAACCAAAACAACGCATACTTTTACAACGTTGTTTTTAGTTCGCAAGTACCATTACTACGCAAGTTTTAAGTTCGCATACATTTACATTGCAAGTGTATTCAAAAGCATTTAAAGAGACATTTACCCCGCATATTTTTTCAACTCCTTTTTTGAATTTTAAAACCCCCCAACACTACGCTAAATACTAAATACAAATATGCTGCCCTACACATCACAAACTTTACAACACTACCCAAACCCTCAAACACTACCCCTCCACACTACCTAAAACACTACCCTACACTACACAAACACCACAACCCTAAAACACTACCCCCAGCACGACACTGCCCCTACCCCCAGTCCGGTCCCAACACTGAAACACTACTCTGCACGACCCCCCGACACTACCCTAAACCCTAAAACACTACTGTTGGACTTGGCCCTTTTTGGCAGGTTCACCCCTAAACTTTTTGCCTTGTATGTTAATAGTTTTAAGTCTCTGGGCACTTTAGCACTGTGGTCCAGTGTAAAGTGCGTGCGCGCTGTGTGCGTGTGTGGTGAGACTGGCCTGCCCTCCCATAGGAATGCATTGAGGATGAGTGGGTCAGTGGTAATTCCTGTTATGTGAGGAGCAGTGTGGTCAAGTTTAGTATGTCTGAATTCGTGAGAATAAATGCTGCGCAATGGTGTGCGCAGATTTATGGTGACTGGTAGAGAAATGCCACTTCTAGAAGTTGGCATTTCTGTGTGCTCTGTGTCGGCCTGCCTGATGTGAATCATGTCTGGCTTGTGAGTGACAGGGGCTGGGAGGTGTGTGTGGCTCCAGGAGGGGCAGGGTGAGTCAGCGCAGGGCTGAATGGAGAGATCTCCATGTAGATGGGTGGGAGGAGCTGCACCTGGGACCTGAATAGGGCTGTGCCTTCCCTCTACAATGCTGGCTCCACCTCCTGTGGTGCGTCTGATGTCCCTAGCCTACAGTCTGAAAGGGAAGAGGAGCTTGCCCAAACAAAGTGCTCCAAATCCCCCCATAACCAGTTGTATCTGGTTCCCCCAAACCCTGCACCTTTGCACAAAGGAAATGTGTGTATAAAAGAAGGGGCTGTGACCCCATGAAAATGTTCTCTTCTTGTTCCTGACTGGGGGGGCGTGCTGCTGCTGGGACCCAGGAGGAACCGCCATGGGGGCTGACCTCCCTGCTGGAGGGCCCTGTGTGCTGGCCTCCCTGGGCCCAGCATTACCCCCTTCCTCTTCCAGGACCTCCAGGACTTTTTGCTGTGGAGCCATGGCTCCTAACGCCTCCAGAGCGCTATATTTGGATTCCCCAAGGCCAGGGGAGCGCCTCATGCCTAACTTACCAGCAGAGAGGAAGAGCTGGCATCTGCAGCGCTGGGCTGCATCATAGGCGCTGGGCTTTATTTCGTGGGGCCTCGCAGCACGAAGCTGCTGCCCCCTTTGAGAGGGAATCCCGACATCGTGATTCCCCCGCAGTTGGCGTTTTCGTAAGCGGGAGCCTACACCGCATTCACCTTATATTTTGCGGATGCCCACCCCGCAGTGATGCTGGGTTAAGGAGCGGGTGCCCACCCCGCTTCTTGTTTTATTTATTTATGGGCCGCCCACCCCGCTTCTTGTTTAATTTATGAGCGGGTGCCCACCCCGCCATCGCCGCCGAGGAAATGTGCCGCCGGCCGCCGCAGCGCGACCAGGAAGTCAGGCCCGTCTGCCTGGCCTGGGCGGAGCGGCGACCGGAAGCAGGAAGTGCCGTCCGGAGCCTCGCGGGCTCCATAGAGAAGTCCCGGGTCCCATGAGGGGGCCAGGGTGAAGCCAGGAGAGGAGAAGTGCTGCCGTCGTTAGCGGAGCTCCCCGGCGTGGAGGGAAGCCCCGTGTCCAGCCGCATTTTCGGAGATGAGGCGGAGGGGGCCCGAGGCACATTGTCAGTGCCTGCCCCCGCCGCGTTAGAGTCCCGCCGACCGAAGCGCCAAAGAAGTCTGGAGCCTCGCAGGCTCCACATCCGAGTACCGGGTCCCAGGAGGGGGCCCGGGTGAAGCCAAGAGGAGACCGGAGCAGCACGGCATGGAGAGCCCGGTGAGTAGTGGCTTCTCCGTTGCGGGTGCCGATCGAGGCACAGGCTAGAGGGTTAGTTTCTGAGCGGCCCCGCATGGCAGAGGGCCGCTCCTACGTGGGGACATGTGTGTGTTTAGAGGGCCCATAAGGGCCCGTGCCCTCCAGTTTTAGGGGCAGATCGAGGCACATTGTCGGTGCCTGGGCGGTCCCGCCAGAGAGCGGGCCGCCCCAACAATGTGGCATATGTTTAGAGCCACGTGGGGGGGTCCAGGGGGCACAGAGGTGCCGGGCCCCCTTCAGGAAAAGGGCCACAGCTGCGCCGCACCAGCGCGGGCAGCTGCAGTGAATTGGGCCCAATTAATTCAGAGTCCCTGAATGGGACCGGAGGCACAGAGGTGCCAGGCCTCTAATTGATTCCCAGCTGCCCAGCAAGTAGTGGGCAGCTGCACCGTTTAGGTTATTCTTTCTTTGGGGGCATGCTTAGAGTTAGGAGTGGAACGCACTCCTTGGCCCCCTATCTTTCCCAGCTGCCCAGCAAGTAGTGGGCAGCTGCTACGTTTAAGTTTGCGCAGTTGCGCACCCTTGATTTTCCGCTGCCTTGGCAGCGCGCCCTGACTCTTGGGACATAGGGCATTTGAGCCCCTTTTTGAGATGGCCAGTTGGCCAGGGGGACTGTTAGGTTTGAAGGGCGCCAGGCCCTAATGTGATTTACGCCTCTGCTAGGGTTCTTTTTACTAGGAGGTTAGGTGCTAATGCGAGTTATGTGGTGCTAGGAAATGTGATGCATTTACTGTGATTTACGCACCCAGTTTTATGCCTCTAAATGTACTTTTATGATTATGAGGTTTTGCATAATGTGTTTATGCTGGTGAGGTTGGCGTATAAGGTTTTGCGCCTAATGTGATACTGTGCATAATGTGGTTTATGTTACAGGAGGATACTGAGTACAGTGGTTACCAGTGATTACTGGTTGTATGTTTATGATATGTCCTACATTTATGATATGTTCACTAAGTGATGGTTCTGACAGTGGTCCACGTGGCCCTGTCATGTGTAAATAATCCCTTGTAGATATTGCCCAGTGCCAGTTGGCACCATGTGTATTATGTGATTACTATTCTAATGTGTTATGAGAATACAAAGGTTATTTTTGATATAACCTTGTGTTGAGTTCCTTTTTGTAGTGTGCATGGTATGTTGTTGCTCTGTGCGTGCGCAAACGCTTTACACATTGCCTCCGGAATAAGCCTGACTGCTCGTGCCAAGCTACCAAGGGGGTGAGCAGGGGTTATCTTTGGCGTGTAACTCCCTCGCCCTGACTAGAGTGGTGGTCTCTGCCTGGCTTTGGCGCAAGCCTTAGCCAACCAGAGATCCCATTTCTAACAACTACCCTACACTACACAAACACCACAACACTACCCTAAACCCTAAAACACTACTACCAGCACGACCCTGCCCCTACCCCCAGTCCATTCCCTACACTGAAACACTACCCTGCACGACCCCCCAACACTATTCTAAACCCTAAAACACTACCCTAACTACACAAACACCACAACACTACTCTAAACCCTAAAACACTAACCCCAGCACGACCCTGCCCCTACCCCCAGTCCGGTCCCTACACTGAAACACTACCCTGCACGACCCCCCAACACTACCCTAAACCACTACCCTACACTACACTAACACCACAACACTACCCTAAACCCTAAAACACTACCCCCAGCACGACCCTACCCCTACCCCCAGTCCGGTCCCTACACTGAAACACTACCTGCACGACCACCCAACACTACCCTAAACCCAAATACACTACTCTACACTACAAAAACACAACTACACTACCCTAAAACCTAAAAGACTACCCCCTGCACGACCCTCCCCCTACCCTAAACCCTTAAAAACTACACAGCCCCTCTTACCTCTCTCTCTTCGTGGTTCCTCTCTTCTCCTTCAAGCGTGGTTCCTCTCTTCTCCGGCTTCCAGCGTCGTCGGAGGTGCACGTCGTTGTGAGGAAACGGAAGCGCGTCCGTTTCCTCACAACGATGTGGATAGCCATTACAACGCATGCGATGTAACAACTTGAGTATTAAAGGCTACGGGTTGTTACATCGCATGCGTTGTAACGCTTGCGAAGTAATGGTATGCGGAGTATAAGCTGCGAAGTAATGGGTGATTACCGGTTAGGGCACAAAATAATTTAAGCCTGTAACGTGTGACACAGGCTGATACTACTTTGCATATTATAGGGCCTCTGGTGGTCTTTTTATAAAAAACCCTCTGCGTTCAGAGAGCATCCACAGTCCTATCGTAAGGCAGAATACAAAACCCATGTATCGGAGTGACCAATGGTAGCCGGCCTGTGCTGGTGGGACCATGGAGAGAAAATATTTCCAAGGCTGCACTGTGAGTGAACAAGAATGGCCTGCTCACACTGTTTCCCTCAGAAAAGGTTTGAAAACCCTCCTTTTCAAGCAGTGGGGTAACAAAGGTGCCAGGCATATTATTACTTGTCAACTAGAAGGAGTTGGGGTGTGGGGAGGGAGGGAGGGAGGGAGGGAGTGGAGTCATAGAGAGGGGTAGACAGAGAAACAGTAAGACAGAGAGAGCAGTGTGTGTGTGTGAGGGCGAAAAGAAGAGAGTGAGATAATGATAGGGGAGAGAGAAGGGAGAAAGCAGAGGGAAAGAGGAGGAGGAGGGGGAGAAGTGATGGTAGAGAGAAGAGGGCCTGGCATCAGAGATAGATACAGAAGTAGAGAGGGACACAGAGAAAAAGAACGTCTGAGCGAGGAAGGGAGAGTGGAAGTGTGAGAGAGGGAGAAAGTTGAAGAGAGAGTGTGAGAGAGGGAGAGTGGAAAAGAGAGGGGGAGAGTGGAAGACAGTGTGAGAGAGGGAGCGGGATGGGAGAGTGTCTGAGCAAGGGAGGGAGAGTGGAAGAGAGAGTATGAGAGGGAGGGAGAGTGGAAGCGAGAGTGAGAGAGAGAGAGATAGAATGGGTCAAGACTTTGCATTGGTACATTATGAGGCTGTTAATACTGCAGCAGCCACCACACGTTTTGCTTTACTCCCTGCATCTTTGACGTGCACCCAAGGCAGCACGCTCGTGCTTTGGGTTTCGTTTATTGTACATGCTACAGGATTCTAGCAGTGTGTATGGTGGTGTGATGCTATATATTGGGCCTGTTTCAGGGCACCAGGCCGGTCTTGTGCTTCACATCAAAGTTACTCTAATTCTAAATAAAAGATAAAAGTGCTATTTATACTCTCCTCTGTTTTGTTCCTACTATGCAGTCTGCCGCAGCCTGTTATTATTCACCCAGTGGTTAGGTTGCAGACGCTAAAACATGCTGAGTAGGGGATACACACAGTGCATCACAGACACATTCTAACCCTTTGCACTTCAAGGAGGAATAGCTCTGCAGGCTAATTTGTGCTTCTACTCTGGGCACTTTCACCTAAAGTCCACCACCAACTCCACCACCAGCATCTCGCTATCTTTAGCAACAGCAGCTGACTTGTCTGTGCACAAAAACACATTTCATGCACTGTCTTCCCGCCAACTAACCATGCTGACCAGTGCCGTGCAGGATATCCACCTTATTACATGGGAGTTCACTTCACTACCCCTGGGGTCTGGACTTAGTATGTAGTACGTAGAATCTTTGCCCTGTTCGAAACTTTTTCTGCAGTACCAAAAAACGTGTGTAGAGCATGCTGTCACCTCCAGCCAGAGTTACTCTTCAATACAAAGATTTATAATGTGTTCAACACCTCTACAAACCTATGATGCAATAGGAGCACATATGTTTTATAAACACTTACACCCATTAGCTGGACACAGGCTGTACAAAATTAGGTCGAAAAGTAATATTGTCCACCACTATGTAAACTATAAAACAAACTAACACACTTATTGGATGATGCCATCAGTGATGTCATTTGAGATGTCATCAGTGATGTCATAAATGAAGTCATGGAACATGTCATGAGTGATGTCATATGTTAGGTCATAAGCAGTGCATGGAGGGGGTGCAAGCTATAATTAGCTCTGCTAACTATAAGTGGTGAATCTGGGATTTTTTAGTTCGAAACGTTAATCTTGTCACTGGCAAATTCACCTAGCTATAACGTTACTTTAACCTTTGTTGTTTTTCTTTTCCGTGAAATATATATATATACACACACACACACACACACACACACACACACACACACACACACAAGGGTGATCTGTCAAGCGGGGGCCGTGAAAAAAGGGGGGTCCCAAAATGCATTTTCCCCATATATATTGCCATAGTGATTTTGAACATGACTACAGCCCAAACCGCTGAATGGAATTACAACAAATTTGGCAGAAAGCTGGATGTTGGTCCAGAAAGTATGCTTTTTGTGATTTTATGTAAATCCGTTAAGTAGTTTTAGCGTTATTAAAGGGAAAACAATATAGACATCTAGGGATGTGGATCTGCCTCGGATTCAACAGATTCTGACATCTGATTGGCTTCCAACACTTCGACCAGGAAGTGTTGGCAGCCATCTTGGGACTCGACTTCAGGCCAAGTCCCCAAACAAAAGTACAAAATATATAAGGGGGCAGGGTAGGAATACCCTGACCCTCTAGGTGTGGTGGCGGGGTCCTACAGGGACCGCGCTGGGGGTTAAAAGCATTTTTTAAAATTCAATTTTGCTGCACATTTGCGGGTGGATCTGCAGCAAAATTGAAAAAAAAGACACGCAGGCTCCAGTGTGTCTTTTTCAGGAAGCCCCCAGGTGGGCCAAATCCTGGCGGCATGTAAAAAATAAAGGAGGGGGCGCCTGGGGCCCCCTTCCTAGGGTTTATGAAACCCAGGGACCACCAACTCCCCGGGGTATTACTTTTAAATTATGTGGGGAGCCGCACAGCCCCCATGGCCCCAGGGACCACCACCTCCCCAGGGCTATTTATTAAACTAGTGTATGGGAGGCCCATACAGCCTCCCCCCTCAGGGGCTAATGTAAAAAAAATTGGAGGGGCCTCGCGGACCTCCCATCTCTCAGGGACCACCACCTCCCTGGGGCTGTTTATTTTCTAATGGGGCGCCTCATGGACCTCCCTGGGCCCAGTGGACTCCATGGGGCCAATGTCATTTTTTTAAAAATGGGTACCCCCACCTCCCTGAAGCAGGACCCACAGTAAGAAAGGAGGAGGGCTGCGCGGCCACCCTCCTGGAGCCATAGATTGCCTTGGGGACCACCACCCCGCAGGGCCGGCTCCTGTTATGTCCCGGGGTGCCCACCCCCAGGACATAGCTGTTTGCTATGGCTTGGTAGGAGCTTTAACTTCCTGCTAAGCCATAGCAAACGCTCCACTTCTAGCAAGCGAGAGTATTAAACATGCTCTTGCTTGCTGGAAGCAGAGCTGAATTGCTTTCACAGAGAGGGAGCTGCATGTTCAGCAGCTCCTTCTCTGTGAAAGCAATGCTGGCTCCTGCAGGAGGTGGGGAGACGGCAGGGACTGTGGAGGCCTTGAGTCACCCCCACGCAGTCCCCATCAGTGTTGAGTAGGGGCCCTGGGTGGAACGAGGATACATACAATAAAGGGTGGGCCCTAGGGGATGGGATCTTCGGGCCGAAATTGGCTCGTGGAGGGGAGCCTCATACCCCCCTCCTCCTTGTTAAAAAGGGCAGGCCCCAGCGGATAGGGTCCCCAGGCCGAAATTGGCCCAGGGAGGGGGGGGCTGCATTGCCCCCTTTCCCTAAAAATTATTTTTTTTAAATATAAAAAACGGCCTGGAGAGTTGCCAAAGGCCCCGCCCCCTTTCACTACCACTCTGCAAATGCGCGTCTTGGTGCACTACTGGTTGGGGATGAAGTCCCATAGTCTCCTGAGGGTCCTTGGGAGCCAACTACCCCTTCTCTTACCTCTAGTAAGTCCTACACAGCGGGATTGTTGAGATGTCATCAGAGGCCCGCCCCCTTTCTCCACTACTCTGCAAATGCGCCTGATGGTGCACTACTGGTTGGGGGATGAAGTCCTCTTGGCTGCTGAGAGCCCTTGGGGGCCAACCAGCCCTCCTGTTACCTCCAGTAATTTCCAAACAGTGGGATTGCAGAGAGGTGGTCACAGGCCACGTCCCCTTTCTCCACCACTCTACAAACTCCCCTCCTGGCTCACTACTGATTGGGGGATGAAGTCCCCTTGGCTGCTGAGGGTCCTTGGAGGCTAACAAGCCCTCCTGTTACCTCCAGTAGGTTCCACACAGCGGGAATGCTGAAAGGTCTCTGGAGGCCAAGCCCCCTTTCTCTACCACTCTGCAAACGAATCTCATTTCCCAACCACACTACTGGTTGGGGAATGAAGTCCCCTTGGATACTGAGGGTCCTTGGAGGCCAAGAACCCCTCCTGTTACCTCTAGTAAGTCCCACACAGCGGGATTGCTGTGAGCTTCTTGGAGGCCACGCCCCCTTTCTCCACCACTCTGCAAACGCACCTCCTGGCACACTACTGGTTGGGGGATGAAGTCCCCTTGGATGCTGAGTGTCATTGGGGCAGAGAACCCCTCCTGTCATCTCCAGTAAGTCCCACACAACATGATTGCTGAGAGCTGGTCAGAGGCCACTCCCCCTTTCCCTGCCACTCTGCAAATGCACCTCCTGGAGCACTACTGGTTGGGGAATGAATTCCTCTTGGATGCTGAGGGCCCTTGGGGGCCAACAATGCCCCCTGTTACCTGAGGGCGCTAGAGGGCGCACTGCGGAATGGCTGCACTCTAGTGCTGCTCCGCCGGCCGGAATACAGATCTACATCTAAAATATGCAAATGGCCCTTAAAACAACGAAACAACCACGAAAATGAACGTCGGAATATGCCAGCAATAAGAAGCAGAGCTCCAGATGAAAGATCGAGAGCAAACCAAAGTAAAACACTGAGTGTACTGTGAGTGACTCGATATCGTTTGGCCGAGACAAGATGGCGGCGCGCACCGGCAATTATTTTGCATCAGCGCTGTAATGCCCGGCTGAAATCAGGACCGCCGGTGGAACTCTACACACTGACGCCGACCCCGGACGACATTGCAGATGGTGACATGTACCGCAGCGGCCACCTGGACAGATAAGTAAATGCCCATTACGTGTGGAGGAGATCTGCGGCGCTGAGCTATATTTGGCAGAGCAGAGCGCAATCCCCATGCGACTGCGGGAGTTAAATAATAAGATGGCACAGGCTTAAATACACTAGATACCAGATGCATCTGCTTGTTACATCAACAGACGCGGATCGGTTCTGCTGTGGAGGGCACAGTGGATGGGAGAACTCGCCATGATCTGTGAAGGAACCTCCCCTGGGGTGGCGGCCATCTTACACGGATAACTGCGGCGCTACAGTGAAAGCTACACCTGTAGGAGATCCCAAGACCGCGTTATACACCGACAGCAGCATATCCTATAAAAACGGACAATGTGCATAAGCGGCGGGAGGTAAACAGAGGTGCGTAAACCCCTCTGACGAATATCTCCTAACACGAGTGAGGGATAAAGTATAGCCCCAAAAAAAAGCGGATAACACGCACAGCGCGTAAAAACTACACAGCGACCCAACGGGGCCAGCGAGGTACTCGCGGTGTCTCTGAAACACGCCACACTACGGTGTATAGGGGAGGAAAAAGATTAGACACTGATGCCGAGCCGTGGACGCCAAACTGCATACCCGGGCTTTACACTACCACCTGAAAAGCTGGGAGAGTCACTAGCGGAACTACATGCGCTGAGGTAGGATCAAGACATCAGGTATACCGAAGGAAGCGATACCAACATTGCATCTGTGCCTATATCTTGAGAGCTGGGCTCGGGTGGAATCTGCACGGCGGCGCCCCACGCGACGACATATTACGGAAAGTGTCCCGGTGCAGGACTGCCCCAATCTGTCATCCTGACCAAACACACTGCTACTAAAAAATGGGCAAAACAGATAAGCAGCAATCGAAACTTTCTTTCGACCCCCGCCGCACATCGAGGCTCACAGCTGCCCATTCGGACACAGAACTAGACAATGCCCCTGCTAAGGATACAGCAATGGAAACCGCACTACAAGCTATTCAACACAGTTTACAAAGCATAGATAGTAAAATCGATACCCTGACCAACAGAGTGGATAATATAGCAAACAAGCTTGATAAGCAGGGGAAACGATTAGATGCAGCAGAACAGAGAATATCAGCAGTAGAGGATGAATCGAATGCCACGACTAAACGATGTACCGCCATGGAGAAACTACTAGAAACCATCAAAAACAAGAACGAAGATTTGGAAGCGAGGTCCCGCCGTAACAATGTACGAGTTCTTGGCGTGCCGGAGACCACAAACACTGGGCGAATGGAGGGATATATAGAACAAATGCTACAAGATGTATTTGGGGTAGAACAATTCTCACCCATGTTGATCGTCGAACGTGCGCATAGAACACTAGCGACGAAGCCTCCGCCAGGCGCTCCCCCACGTCCCATAATAGCTCGAATACTGAACTATAGGGATAGAGACACAATTTTGAGACTGGCACGGGACAAGCAGACCATACAATACCAAGGAAATCGTATATCCTTCTATCCGGACTTTACCATCGCAGTACAAACGGCGCGTAGAGAATTTCTATTGGTAAAGAAGAAACTACGTGACATGGACATAACCTATGCAATGCTGTATCCGGCGCGCTTGAGAGTTGTACACGACGACCAGACCAAAATATTCACAACGCCGAAAGCTGTGCAGGATTACATGCAAAAATTCAAACCAAGACGCAGATCTCCTATGCACGAGCATTCAACATCACCGCCTGAAGAGGAAGCAGAATAAGTACAAATACTTCCCATGGATGTCGTGGGAACCAAAAACATGCATGGCGAGATGGAGGAAGCAAAGCAATGGCTCCATGCTCCGAACGCCACAAGGTAGGATCTAACCAACACACATATGTAAATGACACACGGACCCGCCCTATGAACATTGAGACATTGAACTACCCATAGCGTGGCGTAACGTACAGACTATAATATTGTGCAATGCACTGTTAGACAGCCCATGGAAATGTGCTAGACGGTTGATAGGCATAACACAGTAATGTATAAGATACGCACTGTGATTCAATAGTATTATAGAACAGCGGACATGGCTGGTGTATATGTCTGCTTAAGGAACTGGCCAACTTAATACCGAAAATCCGGCCACATCCGCCCTGCGGATGAGTATGTGTGTACCTAGCGGCCCCCATTACGGGTACTCCCCAACAAAGTTTTGATGTTTAGATGTTGTTATATAAGGATATGTCTTTGGCATAATTGGGATGCTAAAGTGGGTGGGGGGTTATGGGGTAGGTTTAGTTTGTCAGGCACGTCACTACGAGACGCAGTATTACACAACATGGCTATGAAACTGCACACAACTTCTACACTTGTAAACTATGTACAATACACTGTGCACAAATCGCACGATACAGATACACATCTAGAGACAATACACAATGCTCACAATGAATGATCATACAAGATCGAGACCAATTCGATTACTGACTTGGAACATAAGGGGCCTGAATAATCCAAAGAAAATCAGGCAGATGTTTGCGTATATGGATAGACACCAGGTGGAAATAGCCATGATACAGGAGTCACACTTACCGAAACAAAATAAATGCACGATAGGAAGCAGATGGGCGGAAATGACCCTGACATCCTCTTACTCGTCATACTCAAGAGGGGTACTACTGTTGATTAAAAAGGGGGTGCAATTCCAACAAGAGCGCACTATTGTGGATGACCAAGGGAGATTCATTATACTTACAGGATATCTCCGTGGACACCATGTGGGACTCATTAATATATATGGCCCCAATACAGACGACCCTGACTTTTTTAGCACTATACGGAAACACCTAAGGGACCTACCAGACATAGCATTTATCTGGGGGGAGACTTCAATGTAACACTTGATGAAGACCTAGACAGATCAGGCCATACTAGAGAACCACATAAGAATGCGATGAAAGCTCTGCATGACGGAATGTCTGAATTTGGAATGGTAGATGTTTGGCGAGAGCGCCATCCACGAGACTTGATAAGCACACATACCTCCACACCCCACAACAGTTGGTCCCGATTGGACTATTGGCTAACTACGGAGACAGCCAGTACCTGGGTGCAAAATATCAATCACTTACCAAAAACGCTATCCGACCACAACCCAGTCCTACTCACACTGAATCTACCCAACTACATTCCCCCGCCCTTTATATGGCGCTTTAATGCTAAAGCACTATTAGACCCCCTGTACAAAGAAACAATACGGACAGCAGTGGAGGAATACTTCTCCTTCAATAAACAATCGGGGGTAGATGCTAGCCTACTCTGGGAGGCCTTTAAAGCCACGATACGTGGCATCTGCATAAGCACCAACGCTGGAATACTAAAGGATATACGGCACCAAATTAGTAAACGCGAAGTAAAACTCGCGGAACTAGAACAAACATATAATCGTACAAACGACGTATCAATCCTAGCTGAAATTAGAGAAACATTAACAGAATATCAGGACTATGCAGAAACTGAGTTAAAATATATCACGAACAGACACATAGCACGGAACTATGGAGAAGGGGGTAGAACAGGGCGCATACTAGCACAAAAAATCCGTAAAGATCATCAGCCATATGCTATCACTAAAATAAGAAACAACCAAGGGAATCTGATATATGATACCGCAGGCATTCTGCAAACCTTTATGGATACGTATGGCGAAATGTATACCTCAAGGGATACAGCCACAACTGACGAAATTAGGACATACCTAGAGGACATAGCCATGGTGTGGCTATCAAACGCCCAAAGAGAATATTTAACACAACCAATTTCGAAAAAGGAGATACATGATGCTATCAAATCCCTGCCCAATGGTAAATCCCCGGGACCCGATGGGTTTACTGGAGAATTTTATAAAGAATACTTGGACATCATATGCCCATACTTAGCTGAAATGTATAATGAGGCGTATGATAGACAAATACTTCCTCCTACACTAAGAGAAGCATTATTGATAGCATTACTAAAACCCGACAAAGACCCAGAGCAGTGTGTCTCATACCGTCCATTGTCATTGATTAATACTGATACAAAGATCCTAGCAAAAATCATAGCATTAAGATTGCAACCCCTAATGACGACTATTATATTACCTGATCAAGCGGGTTTTATACCCACAAGATCCACCTCCCACAATATACGCACGTTATTTGCACTATCCCACCAACTTAATCCGAAGTTAGAGGCGGCGGCGGTATTACTGGATGCCGCCAAAGCCTTTGACTCAGTTGAATGGAAATTTTTATTTGCGGTCCTGGTTAAAATGGGCATGCCTCCCAGTCTCCTACAATGGATCAAAATCTTATATACTGAACCAATGGCGCGCATAAAAGTAAACAAACATATATCGAGCCAAATTCATATAACTCGAGGTACGAGGCAGGGATGCCCGCTGTCACCATTATTATTTGCAATCGCATTGGAGCCTCTAGCCTGTAAAATCCGCCAACAGCATAAAGCTACAGCATTACAATTCCCGCAACGCCCTATCAATATCTCGCTATACGCGGACGATATGGTGCTCTATGTGCGAAACCCAAAGGAGAACTTAATGCCTCTCCTACGGGAATATATCAAATTTGGTAGGCACTCAGGTCTCCAGATCAACTGGAGTAAATCGATAATCATTCCATTAACGGAAATAACCCAACCTCACACAATAGAGTATCCACTGGAATGGCAATCCGGACCTATTAAATACCTGGGGATCTGGTACCATCGTGACCCAAGCACAGTGATACAGACGAATTATGGAACAGCAATCACTAAGCTGGAAGGACAGGTGGAACGATGGATCCATTTACCATTGACACTGGCGGACAGAATTGCCGTGGTGAAAATGGTGATACTTCCAAAATTCCTCTACTTGTTCAACAATATTCCCATAACACCCCCAACTTCAATATTCCAACGATTAAAAACACTTATAACCCGATTAATCTGGGCGGGTAAGCAAGCGCGTATAGAGCTTCAGACACTAACTCTTCCCTACTCCAAAGGAGGTTTCATGGTACCGGACTTATTGCTCTACTATCTTTGTGCACAGGCGCAATACGCACACTTTTGGTTCCATCCCACACCGTTTATGGCCCACGTGGCAGTGGAAGATGGCGACGCAAACCCTATACCGCTCAGGAGTATCCTCACGCACCGCAGACCACACCTAGCAAGAAATGAAATAAATACCATACGCACAACTAACTCAGCGTGGCAACGTATGGGTCAACTAACACATAAACTACCATTATATGCACCGGCACTACCATTGCAACACCATCCGGATATCTCGGTAACGCAGGAGAGGATAGGAATGACTCTACTGCAACAAGCGGGAATAAATACAATGGGAGACCTGTACCATGATGACGTCTTTATAGATAGCGCCAATCTCGACTATATCAGTAACCAATCAGGGCTATTTAAATTCAACCATTATCGACTAAAAGGGGCAATCAAACAGTTATATCCAAACTTCCCTGCGGAGCCACCAACACTACTGGCACTTCAAATGATTATCACCAACCCTAACAATATGCATTTAGTCTCCAAACTCTACAAACTATTACAAGAAGACGTAGCAGGGAACACTGAAAAAGCTAGAGAAAGGTGGAATATCCATCTAGAAGCACCACTAGATGCGTTTGAATGGAACGCTTGCTGTACACTGACAGGAATGCTGACCCCTAATGGGAACTTGAGAATCATACATTACAAGTATCTGCACCAAACATACCACACCCCCCTGAAACTGAAAAGGTGCGGGTTGAGGGAAGATGCGCGCTGCAAAAGATGTGGGTCAGACAATGCAGATTTTATCCATCTAGCATGGCGATGTGCAAAGGTTCAGGAATACTGGATGGAAGTAATGAACATTTTGAGCAAAATACTAGCAAGTACCATAGAATGTACAATACAGGTCTGCCTTCTAGGGTTGGTGAAGCAACTGCGCTCTGCGCAGAAAAAGCTATGCACTATAGCAATATTATTAGCGAAAAGACGAATATCCATTTGCTGGGATGGTAAAAATAGTCCAAACAGTACAAGGTGGTTGCAAGATATGGTGTATTGTAAAGACACATTAAAAACTTATGTAGAGGAACTTCCATCTGGGTCAAAACCACGAGACTATTGGGCACCACTCACAGACTACTTGCGATCTCATCCAGATGTTTTAAAGTCAACCAATGTGTAAATATCCTTGTTTTACTGTAAGATGTGTATGTATCCAAAATACTGTACGTAAATAGACTAGCCTTTCGACAGTTTTTACAGTGGGCTCGTATGACAGAAATGCCTGTATGTTACATGATTTTTTTGTTATGTTATAATAAAAATCTTTCATAAATAAAAAAAAAAAAAAAATGCCCCCTGTTACCTCCAGTAAGTCCCACACAGCGGGAATGCTGAAAAGCCTTTCTTCACCAATCTGCAAACGCACCTCGTGGCGCACTACTGGTTGGGGAATGAAATCCCCTTGGATACTGAGGGTCCATGGAGGCCAAGAACCCCGCCTGTTACCTCTAGTAAGTCCCACACAGTGGGATTGCTGTCGGCTGGTTGGAGGCCATGCCCCCTTTCTCCACCACTCTGCAAACGCTACTACTAGTTATAAAAAACCATGACAATTCACTGAAAAAAACAAAGGTAACAGGGAAGTTACAGTTAGGAAATAGAATTTGAAAAACCTTAGAAATTTACTGAAAAAAACAAAGGTTTCAGGGACGTTATAGTTAGGCTCAAATTTCACTTGTACAAAACCATAGAAATTCAGCAGGCAGTTATAGTCACCTGAGCTAAATATAACTACGCCCATGCAATGCACTGCTTATGACCTTACATATTACATCGCTCATGACATGGTCAGTGACATCACTCATGACATCACGGATGACATCTCAAATTACATCACTGATGACAACACTGTTGGCATCATCCACAGAACCACTCACACACCCACTGACACCCCATGCAACATCTCATACACCCACTCACACACCTACACAACCAGTCACATACCCATTCACAGACCTATGCAAGTACTCACAGAACCACTCACTCATAGAGCCACTCACACCCACTGACTCACTTATACGCTCACTCACAAAACCACTCATACAGTATTCATACAACTAGTCACTCACACACACAGTCACTCACACAGCCACACACTTACCCATACTGCTACTCACACACCTACTTATTTACCTATACACACCCCTTTTCAACATCTCATACACCCACTCGCACACCCACACGACCACTAACATATCTATTCCCACATCCATACAAGCACTCATACATCCACTCAATCGCCCATACAGCCACTCACTGACCCATACAGCCGCTGAGATGTCACTCACTAACCAATACAGCCACTCACACAACCACTCACACATAGATACACAAAGTCACACAGCCATTCGCATAATATATGCTAGAAATAGTCTGCCTCATTAGTGGTACAGAAAGTATACTATTTGAACTTTTGTAGTACCTTGGTACATATGCTTAACACTCAAACGTTTAAAAAACACTCACTCACTGGATGATGTCATAAGTGATGTCATTTGAGATGTCATCAGTGATGCCACTGACCATGTCATAAGTGATGTATTATGTGAGGTCATAAGCAGTGCATTGCAGGGGCGTAAGTTATAGTTAGCTCAGGTAACTATATTTGCTGAATTTCAATGGTTTTGTACGAGTGAAATCTGAGCCTAACTATAATGTCCCTGTAACCTTTGGTTTTTTCAGTGAATATTTACGCACACACACACACACACACACAATCTAAAACACTGACTGAAATAGAGGTTGGCCTTACTTATTTTTCTAAGGCAATGTCGTGGCCATTGTGAGGAGCAAGTATATTTATATATATATATATATATATATATATATATATATATATATACATACAAAACAACACAAGTTTGCCCATGAAGGAGAGCCACACACAGGAAGGTAAGTTTGCCATTTTAATTCATGACAGTACTGCACAGCAGAAAGGATGTCTTCTAAAATGAACAGCTGCCTGACGCGTTTCATGCTACCTTGCATTTCTTCAGAGGCAGTTTGTGGCACACAGCGTGATGCGGCGGCAGTACTTGTAATGCAGATCAGCTGCCCTTGTGGGCGGAGACTCGCGCTGAGCCTGCTGGTCATTGTAGTGCCGAAAATTTAAAAACTACAGTTGGTTGCTGCCACGCTGTGAAAATTTTGCCTTTTAATCCCAGTGGATGGAGAAGAATACCTCACTTACTGTGCTGAACAATAGTCTCTCATGAAACGACTTCCAGCCCCCAGCGCTGATCGTCGTTTGACTCCAGCAGGTCCACTTTGCAGCTTCAGGGCTCTCTGAAGAAATGCAAGGTAGCATGAAACGCGTCAGGCAGCTGTTCATTTTAGAAGACATCCTTTCTGCTGTGCAGTACCGTCATGAATTAAAACGGCAAATTTACCTTCCTGTGTGTGGCTCTCGTTCATGGGCAAACTTGTGTTGTTTTGGATGTTTAACGGCTGGTCCCGGTCGTAGGAGAGCCCTGAAGCTGCAAAGTGGACCTGCTGGAGTCAAACGACGATCAGCGCTGGGGGCAGGAAGTCACTTATTTCTCTGAGGCAATGTCGTGGCCATTGTGAGGAGCAAGTATATATATATGTGTAATATATATATATATATATTTCTCTCTATATATATAATACCATTATATACATAGATACAATCTAGAACACATATAAAATAAAATAGTGATTGAATTTACTGATTTTTCTAAGGCAATACCATGTGCATGTTGCAGAACAACGTTTTCTTTGCGGAGCGTGTCAGGGTGAGGATGGGTAAGATGGTGCATTGGGGATACCATGAATATGTGATTGTAGAATGGGATCAACTGTAATAACTGTATGTGAAATATTATAAAACACACTCATGACATTTGGAAGGAAAAGTTCATGCGCTGATAGAAAAGTTGAATTAAGAAAGTAGACTACGGCCCATATCTAGAGTTCGCCTGGAGAGTAAAGAAATCTAACTATGTGTGAGTAATAGGGATTTGTGTACATTTAACGAGATTTTTTCAATTAACGAACAATGGTGTTACTGCCTCAAGAAATGAAGTGACAGCACTTTTCTATCATTGCAGTGACAGCACTTTCTATAAATGCAGTGACAGCACTTTTCTATAATTGCAGTGGCAGCATTTTTCTATAAATGCAGTGATAGTACTGTTTTAAATGTGAATTTCATATCTATTAGTGCCATAAAATGGTGCTACTAATTTTGCACCTTTAAACACACAAAAAAGTGCGGAAACAATGATTGAATGTTCTTCCCCATTTCCCAGAAATCTGTGGTAATGTAAAGTTTTGCCATAGGGGAAAGGCAATTACCAGAAACATGGGCTTACCAGAACCTGCCTTGCAAACTTTAAGAACAAGGCCAGTATGTGTTTGCATCAGCATATGTGTCTGAATATGAGTGAGGCTGCTGGGACACACAATTATGTGTTGGTGTGTGGTTTAAGGGTGCTTATGGAATGTTACCGCTTTTGCTAACTTTGTGGCAAATGTGTTTTAATCTGCAATCGTCCACACTGATTTACAGAGGTGAGTACAGGGACTCCCCTGAATGTGCAAAATACATTAAATTAACCACATCTGCTTAATTAGTGAAAAGCGTCTAAATGTTAGTACAAATAAAAGTTACATCAGCTCGTAAAAAACGTCCTTTTCTGTAATAATTCCTTGATTCGAGGCAAAATCCTCATGAAACCATAATGCTGTTATCAATATTTGAAGCGCTATTGATCTCCCGCTACATTCCTTATTAAGTGGCAGTGACTCACCTTATGTTATCCTCCAGCCTCAGGTAAGTGATTGATTTTTTAAACCTTTCTTTTGTTCCTGATATTTTATTTTTGGATGCATTCTGCCATATCCGCTTAAGGAACATTTGTCATTTCATAAATGATTCTGCATGCAAGCGTGTTGGGCTGTCTTTCATGTTTTTTTCAATGCTTGGTGGTGATTGTGTACAGGAGTCTTTCTTCACCTAGCTGGTCAAACAATGATTGTTGGTGATTATGCGCAGTAGTGCTCCTTCGCCTAGCTGGTCATACAATGATTGGTGTTGATTGTGCGCAGTAGTGCTTCTTCGCCTAGCTCGTCATACATTAATTGGTGGTGATTGTGCGCAGTAGTGCTGCTTCGCCTAGCTGGTCAAACAATGATTGGTGGTGATTGTGGGCAGTAGTGCTTCTTCATCTAGCTGGCTATACAATGATTGGTGGTGATTGTGCGCAGTATTGCTCCTTCGCCTAGCTGGTCATACAATGATTGGTGGTGATTGTGCGCAGTAGTGCTCCTTCGCCTAGCTGGTCTTACAATGATTGGTGGTGATTGTGCGCAGTAGTGCTTCTTCGCCTAGCTGTATATACACAAAGCAAAGGGGTAACCCAGTATCCCTCAGAACCTGGGCGTATATTTGGTTCTGTCGGGTGATACAATTTCTTTGAAGTTTTTAACATTTATGTAAATTAGTGAATCTGAGGACGACGCTAGAACACAAATAGAATGGCAAAGTAATCCATAATTTCAAAAAAGAGTATTTTATTTAAACTTTCAAAGATTCATCAAAAAGGTTTTTTTTGGTTCTCAATACAAAATTACCATAAGAACAGGCTGTCTGATAATTCTGTTAATGAAGCGACGCAAGTGACAATTATTTACAGTGACAAGGTGAATAAAGTGCCCAAGTGACAAAATCAGTGTATTGTACATATAAGTGACAACATACGCAATGGAAATGTATTTACAGGTAAGGAATTTGAAAGGAGGTCCAATTTCACAGCATATCGCAAGTGTCTCAGGCTCAAGAATTGATCCACATTGATTTATAAGCTGAGAGACCTGTTGAAGTATGGACAACTAAAACCACCGACGTTTCGACCCTGACAGGAGCATTAATGGGGGATTGTCATAGCGGGTCTTCTTCAGGACAAGGAGTTAAACGGACAGCCGATTCTTCAAGTTAATCGATGCCAATGGACAAGTGTTGAGTGTTGAGGTGGACATGAAATTCTACCAGACGGCCTTGATTGAGCTGAGTCCAACTAGGCGTGTGAGGCAAATTAATGCGGCTCCTGGTAACGGGATGGAAACCTGCGATCCTAAGGATTCGTTAGAGGTCTGGAGGTTGTGCGCGGTTGGTATGACCTCCTATTTAGTGGGCAAACCCCAAAATCACGAATGACTCGTGAAAAACAAACAATTGCTTATTGACTGCAAACAGATGGCAGAATTCTGTGCCTGCGGTGAGGGGTTGGTCTACTATTCCTGATTCCAGGATTTTAGGACACAAATCCTTATGTGTCTTTAACCCACCGGACACTGTTGAGGCACGGCTTTTAGAACATTTAGGTCGTCCTGTGAACCTGTGGGTACTCTTCCAACATCATGACTACGTGGTAGGTAGGTTTTGTCCACCTAAACCACGGTGTGTAGATAGTCTTCACTAGGTCCTGATGAATTGCCGCAGATCCCCCTGACTATTAGGCAAGAAACATGTCGACCCTGTAATGAATAGAGTACACTTATCCTGAACCATTATATTCAGAAAGTCGTCACTCTGTCTTTCCAATTTTTAATCAGGTGGGTGAGCCAACCAGAATAAAAGCCACTCTTTGGACTACCCAACCTGTTTTATTATTTTTTGCACTCACTATTACACCACATCTACACTCTCTTAGGCCCCTCACCCCCACTGCACCATACGGCAAGGAACAAAAGATCTCCGCCAAAGAGCCCCTCATTGGGTGCCCGTCGGGTATTGCAGCGCCGACCCGACGAGGAGCAGACCCAATGATGAAGCATGACACCTAGCTGGCTGGGTGTGTGAGGGCCCTAGTTCCGAAGGGAGCAATCCCCCACTCCCCTTCAATTTTTAGGATTACCTCTAATCACAGTGATTGCCAGCCATGGCCTTCTCGCTCTCTCCTCCCCCTTGCTTTTAGACCCACAAAAGGAACTGCATACCCTCTTCTTTATCAGAATTCTGTGCTCTGTCATTTGTCCATTGGCATCGATTAACTTGAAGAATCGGCTGTCCGTTTAACTCCTTGTCCTGAAGAAGACCCGCTATGACAATCCCCCATTAATGCTCCTGTCAGGGTCGAAACGTCAACGGTTTTAGTTGTCCATACTTCAACAGGTCTCTCCGCTTATAAATCAATGTGGATCAATTCTTGAGCCTGAGACACTTGCGATATGCTATGAAATTGGACCTCCTTTCAAATTTCTTACCTGTAAATACATTTCCATTGCGTATGTTGTCACTTATATGTACAATACACTGATTTTGTCACTTGGGCACTTTATTCACCTTGTCACTGTAAATAATTGTTACTTGCGCCGCTTCATTAACAGAATTATCAGACAGCCTGTTCTTCGCCTAGCTGGTCATACAATGATTGGTGGTGATTGTGCGCAGTAATGCTTCTTCGCCTAGCTGGCCATACGATTGGTGGCGATTGTGCGCAGTAGTGCTCCTTCACCTAGCTGGTCATTCATTGATTGGTGGTGATTGTGCGCAGTAGTGCTCCTTCACCTAGCTGGTCATTCATTGATTGGTGGCTATTGTGCGCAGTAGTGCTTCTTCGCCTAGCTGGTCATACAATGATTGGAGGTGATTATGCGCAGTAGTGCTTCTTCGCCTAGCTCGTCATACATTGATTGGTGGTGATTATGGACAGTAGTGCTTCTTCGCCTAGCTGGTCATTGTGAGAAGTTGGCCTGGTATATGCTGTCCACTAATTAAAGTGGGCACCTTGCACCAGTCCAAACAACCCTTCTGGTGATTTAAGAGGTCAAAGATAACCTTATAAAGTTATCCAAGTGGTAGCTGTGGAGAGCAGCCTTCAGGCTTAGTCTTGAAGGAATGTTAAGCAGCTTGTTTTACCAGAATGCAATCTTATTGTATTGGTTAAATGAAAGGAGAACCACACAGTAGTTATAAGAATATATATTTATTATTATAACACCTTAAATACCTCACAGTATCTGCTACATGCAGATAAACACAAAGCACACAATACTATAGCACAGAAACAATCGTAAGTAGCACTAATACACAGTGGGTTCCCGGGGAAGACCAAACCATATACTAGAATAGTGGTATAAGAACCACGACTCGAGGCAAGACAATGTCTAGAGTGTGTAGAATCGCTGGGACCCCAAGGAACCACCCAAGGTGAGTAAGGAGGGACCCCACGGAGGACGGGTGCAGTGTGAGAACACGACCGCGTGCTACGTACAATTCAATGGGAGAGTCGCGGTTACAATTTTAAAGTTAAAGGGCCCTTCCCAGTGGATTACGAGGAAACCCTTTGGAACATAGAAGGTTGGAGAGCCACCCCACCCATGGATACCAAAGTACCAGAGTTACCTATCCCAGGGAAGTCGGGTGCATAGGTCTGAAGTGGCGTCGGAAACCGCTGCCGTTCTCAATGGGAGTCTTCAAAGAAATGCCACTGCTGGAAAGAAGAAAAGTGTCCGGTGGAATCCGCAGGTGGATTCTTGATGGAAGGAACCTGAAAGCAGAGGGGACAGAGTCTGGGTCACTCAGGAGTGACCAGGGGCTCGGTAGACGAATGCCCACCGATGTCGGGTGCTTCAGGTGTGAAGGAGACCTTGACTCTACAGCTGCAGGGTCCAGGAGACATCGAGGATAACCAGGAGACGGATACAAGCTGTCCCACAAAGGATGTCGAGTGCTGAGGGATTGGTGTCCGGCGGGAGCACCAACAAGCCTTGGCAATGGCAACCCATGAAGAAGGTCAAAGAAGGTTACGGCCTGGCCCAGCAAGGACCAGAGGACTCACCACAGCAAGGGGAGTCAGGGCAGGCCTGGAGCAACCAGGGGAGCCCAAGAAAATCAGGATTGTCCCTCAAGTGGACCCACAGGCCGAAGGCACAGGAGTCGCGAGGGGACCTCTAGCAGTTTCACCAAACAACAGCTTGCAGGGCACAAAGTGCGAGGAGGCCGGAGTCCTTGGTACAAAATATGCGCAAAGATTGGAGCTATTGACAGCCCAATGCACAAAGTTGGGGAACACCAACAAGCATATGCACTTGCAAATGTACACGGTACACAGGGGTTCATGTTATGCGGTCCTCACAAGGGATACTAGCCTCAAACTTGGTGAGAGGGCAGCTTGACCTCAAGGAACATAGGAACCCACCTCCTGTGTTGCTGGAGCCTTCGAAGTCCGCAGGAGCTCAGGATCAGCAGACCAGTCAGTTGCATTACGGTGCCTGTGAATGCAGGGGAGTGACTCCTTCACCCCAAGGGAGATGCTTCAGTTGTCCTTGATGCTCCACAGGTCTTGCACGGAGCCAGTATGGTGCACGGGCACAGGCGATGCTTTGGACGGAGAGGGAGACGAAGTCAGGCCCAGTCGAAGTCCAGTGAAGTCCCGAGTGTCCAGACGGTCGAAGGTCAGTGGTTTCTTGTTCAGAATCTTGTCCATGTCGAATCTCGGGTCCTACAGCCAGGTAAGCCCTTTTGTACCCATGGGAGAGGGTTGGACAGATTCAGGGGACCCTCCCAGAGGAGGGTCAGGACAGGGGGGTGGGTACACCCATGTCCTTTGTCCAGTTTCACGCCAGAGCAGGAGCCAATGGCTCCCAGAACTGGTTTGAGCTGGACTATGCACAGGGACACCAAGTGTGCCCCTCGTGCAGACTTTCAGACACTTTGGCAGTGCCTCCACCCAGCTCCAATACACTAAATCCTGTCTGGGAGGTGGTCACACCTCCCTATGACAGAATGCCTATTGTGCTGCCTTCCTCTGCTCGTGCTTGGCTCAGCAGCAGGAGGGCAGAAATGTGTCTCTGGTTGGCGGCATCCATTTTGCGCTGTCCGGGTCGGGAAGGCTGGTACCGGGAAGACCAGGGACCCACGAAGCTTGCTTCTGAGGGGTGGAATCATACCTCCCACACCGGTTACCAGTGTCGAGGTATGATTCCAAGGTGTTTGACACCAAACCCGACATGTTTTGTTTCAGCCGTTTTCGAGATAGCATTTACCGTGAGGTTATAATGCACCTCTACCTATATGTCTGGCTGTGTCACAGACAACCCGGGAGAATGGTCGCTGAAGAATGCAGAGGGGCTCTGCTCATGCAGGGGCACCCTCTCACGTAAAACCCAGCACCCTACCTTCAGGATTGTCAAGGCCTTCTATAGGGGTGACTTATAGGTTTTAAGTGTAGTGACATATAGATATAGTTAACCTATATCTATTGTAAGTGGTGTAAGCACCATCGTACATAGGCTGCAATGGCAGGCCTGTAGTTCCATTTAGCATGGCCTCTCATGGGTGGCATAATACATGCTTCAGCCCATGGGAGGCCTCTGCGGTACCTATGCCTTGGGTACATGGGTACCATATACTAGGGACTGATAAGGGTATCCCAGTATCCAATCTGGAGTGTGCCTAAGTACATTTCATAACATTTTAGGGAGAAAGCAGATAGACTGGGGTCCTGATTAGCAGGATCCCAGTCAGACTAGTCAAAAACAGTGTAACATCCAGCAAAAAGTGGGGGTAACCATAAGAAGCAGATCCTACTTTCCCACAGTCATACAATGATTGGTGGTGATTGTGCACAGTAGTGCTCCTTCGCCTAGCTAGTCATACAATGATTGGTGGTGATTGTGCGCAGTAGTGTTCCTTCGCCTAGCTGGTCATACAATGATTGGTGGTGATTATGCGCAGTAGTGTTCCTTCGCCTAGCTGGTCATACAATGATTGGTGGTGATTATGCGCAGTAGTGTTCCTTCGCCTAGCTGGTCATACAATGTTTGGTGGTGATTATGCACAGTAGTGCTCTTTTGCCTAGCTGGTCATACAATGATTGGTGGTGATTGTGGGCAGTAGTGCTTCTACACCTAGTGGGTCACACGGTGATTGGTGGAGATTGTAGGTAGTTGTCCTTCACCTTGCCTGCCTACCGATTTTACTCAGAAACATGGGACTGCATTAGAAAGATTATCACAGTGCTCAGCAATTTTGCGTTATCCTTTTTGGATGGCACATTGCACTGACATTTGCACTGCCACACAACTGCATAAAATGACATTTGCACTAACTGACCAATGCATAAAGACCATTTTGCATAATTTCTTTATTGATGAAAATTTGCAATTCAAGGCGATTCTATGCGAAGACAGAAAACTTATGGATCAGCTTCTGCTTCATTGGCTCAGCAGCCTGTCAGAGTCAACAGTAGCACAATAATAAAAAACTAAATATCCCGTGGTTCAAAACAAAAGTAAAAACAACAATCATATGCAATACTGTAGAAAAATGAGTGACTTATTCCACCTCCCTCTTCTTTCTTTGCGGCTCAGCAGCCAATATGAGTAGTATCTTATCTGTTTTAGCCGTCTCAGGATATTAATTGTGATTTGTGTTTAATTGAGAAAACATTGGATTAGTGTGTTTTTGTTTCAACTTGGGGTGGCAGCAGTTGTGTTTGTTATTGTGACATTCACACTTGTATAAATTGCGGTCTCTTACTTACGGGCCCCAGGCCTCATAATGCTGTTTGACCCCTCACAGAAGGTAGGTCTAAAGTGGCAGGCATTCCGCTGCATGGAATGACCCCCAAAGACAGAGGTATCAGGTCCAGCTTCCTGCATGACCCATCGAACCCACCTACCAATGAATCAGGAACATGATTGTCCCCCCGTTTAGAAAAGCCACCTGGGGTGGAAGGAGTTTTTTTAGGGCCACTGCCATACTTTGGAACAATCTCCCATTAACATTAAAAACTGCTCCCTCCTTACTTTCCTTTAGAAAAGCCATAAAAACCTGGCTTTTCACTCAGGAGTAGAAGTTTTTGTTTCTGCGCTTTTGCCTTACTCCTACTATATCACTATCTCAGGCTAATCAGATTTCGATAGCGCCAAGACGCCCCAGGGCAGGAGATCGCGCTTTATAAGTTACATTACATTACATGAAAGAGGAAAAAACACATTGAAGAGTTTAGCTGAGTGATATCAAGGGCTGGTGTAGTCACCTCAGTCTTAGTTGTGCAGTCATGTTCTCGCACATCCTGATGCAACTCACCCCATAGAAGTTGGATGATTCTGGAAAGGTCTGGAACACCATTAAATGGGAGTTGGATTTTTTGCTTCAGTTATTCGACAATTTTACTCCCTTCATAGTAAACATTCTGTTGGATACATCCAGCACCCACAATTCGGAAACCCATTTGCAAATACCTAAGGAAATTATTGTACTATATAAATCGTAAAGAGTACACACTACAACAAACACTTTAGAAAGATGATATTATCTTCATGGACATGAAATCATACCACTAATCGGAAAATAGTCAGAATTCAATTGCATTGAATCAAACTGACTTGGTGGACTATTCCATATAAGAATTACATACAGCCGCCCAGGGCATTCCCAAAATTACCTGAGACTGAGGAGTATCTATCTAATCATAACAAGATTTCTCATGATATTTTCGAAAACAAAATAAAGCAATTATATGTATATTAAACTTCACTAAAATTGAAGATTAATTAGAATTATTCCCTGCCCTTAAAATCCACAGGAATCTTTCTTTTTTCACAACTAAAATTTGTAAAGAGTGAGTACACATAATTTCCATATGATTCCCCGTGTAAAAGTCTGGAAGTCACGCAAAGTCTTCATAAGTTGACCTTCCACAATACAAACACAAACCATTTACATGCATTCTTTCTCTCTTGCTTCCTTATATAGGGCCCCTCTTTATGCTGCCTAATTGTATGACTCTGAAGTGAGCCTGTATTTTTAATTGTGTATCATCCGCTTTATGTATTATTTAAATGCAGCCTTTTTTGGTCTCAACTCCCTTTGTTGTAGTATTGGTTCCACTCCAGATGGTTACGTTTTTGGAAAACAATTTTATTATTTCCTATCTCTGGGAGAGATCTATTCTGAAACCCAATTTTACCGGGAAAAGGATATCGAAATAACCATGTAGAAATCATGCTACCTATGACTAAGGGAAGGATCAGTGAATAAATGAGGGGGCTACACCTCAACCTGCAAATGCAGAATTGGCACAGTACTTTTGTAATAAAACCATATTTTCTATCTCCACTCTGTGTATACTTATGTGGTGAACTATAGTTTACTGGTTTATCTTGGTAACTGAAAAAATAACACTCTTTATACTCACCATACCACGTTGCGGCCTATTACAAACTGCATTTTGTAGTACGTTTAGTATTACTACAATAGTACTAGTAAATTTCTGAAAACGCCATTCACGTATACTTATGCCTCCACATCTCCTATCTTTTATGTGCAGAGATCTCCGCCCCAACTAAAGAGATCTCCACACCCGTAAGTATATATTTTATTAATAAATGCGTGCGTCACTGACCATGTCATGAGTGATGTAATATGTGAGGTCATAAGCAGTGCTTTGGAGGCGCAAGTTATAGTTAGCTCAGCTAACTATAATTGCTGAATTTCACTGGTTTTGTACGAGTGAAACCTGAGCCTAACTATAATGTCCCTGTAACCTTTGGTTTTATTCAGTGAATTTCTACATTTTTTTAATTCCATTTCCTAACTTTAACGTCCCTGTAACCTTTGGCTTTTTCAGTGAATTTCTTAGGTTTTTTAAATGCTAATTCCTAACTATAACGTCCCTATAACCTTTGTTTTTTTCAGTGAATTTGTATGGTTTTTAGGGTCAAGCTTGCGAGTGCATGCGCAAGCATGTGAGACAATGTTGTATACAGAAAAGGGCTTGGAGCCCTCCCATGCTTACCATTTGTTTGCTGCAGCATCACTCTTCATTCCAGCATCCCTAATTGGCTAATTCAGCTGAAACGTTACTTCTGATGCTTGCAGTGGAGCACCGGCCAAGCACAGATTGATTAAACTTAATCATTGCTCGATTGCTGCTCCCCACGCAATTGAGGTACTATTTCTGCCCCTCCTCCCTCTTTAGCATTTTCTAATTTGTTTACAGCATAAGCAGTATAAGCACTGTAGCCGAGGGCAGGAACGTAGTAATACTACAAAATCAGAAAATCTGAGAAGTGCTGCATACTGAGTTGGTTGACACCATCTATAATAACACTGCTTGTGAACTGGGGTGCTCAGTTAGTTCTGGACGATTTGATTCAGAGGCGGCCATTTTTATGACCTCCCCCTCGCCATCCGCACCAACCACAGAGAACAATACAACAATACTATTGAAAGCCATTCCATTAAACAACAACAACATAATAATTTGGCAGCTATTATCGGGAGCGTGCTTTTACGACACTACACAGTCACAGTGTACCTTGGGAGCACTGGCCTGCAGTGTTTTGTTTAGTGCCCCTTTGCACCAGAAGCTGCTGTGTTTTGTTTGCTTCCCTGCTAGTCCAGGCCATATTAATACTTATCTTTCTTCTTCGTTCATCAGGTGTAATCGTAGGAGGCTCTTTTGCCATTATTCAGGACATTCGTTCATTGTCTGCTCGTGATGTACCCTGCACAAGGAGCATGCGAGCCGAGATGTTCCTGCCTGGTATGCTAAAAGAAACACGCTCTCACACACAGACAACACATCCTTAATTACAGTGTTACAAGTTCTAAAATGTGAGAAATGAGGAACCCTCTCCCCAGGGGACCACAAAACTGGGGCGAGGAAGGCGTTGCTTTCAGCCAAGCCATTGCGTCTATTCTGTTCCCAGACAATACAATTAATTAAGCTTGTAAACTCCGCCCACATACTTCAGGAACATATTCTCTGCCTCTCCCACAGCTTAGGAGGGAAAGGATATGATGTACGAAGAAATTAGAAAATCACGTCATGGATTTACATACGTCTTGTGTTTTATGGACATCAGTTTACCAGAATGCCAGCAGTAAAGGAAGTGATTTTATGTGCCTTTTGACTCAAGATTACACGATTAGTGATATTTCAGTGATGAACGAGTGACACTTTATCACCAGTAGAGCAAATCAGTCTTGTCCATGTAAGTAAATGATTTTCACGAATGACCCCTTTTTGTGCACTGTGATACCTATGGCAGAAAGTGCAGTATGAAGACCCCATTTAAAAAAAGTCATTTTTATAGTATGAGAGCCATTTGACACATTATAATGTAGTTCAGTGTATGCTCCATAAAAATTAATTTTTATTATAATATAGTGTGCCTGTTGATTATGTGAAAGAAATACTGTGTGCAGGCAAGCGTTGTAAATAATTATCCGTAATCATATCCAGTACAGGTTTTTCCTAGTATTCTGGGACTAGTAGTAATGTAGAACAAGGACTACAAATGTCAGAATGCAAAGGAAAAAACATGCATCAGAGCAGCTCCTCACATATGGAGCTGGGAAACACGGCAGCTATGCCCCTGCTTTTCTCCACTGTTGCGAACTGTCCCTTTCATCCTGCCGGTCTGCCCCCTTCCTGATAGCCACATTATTTCTCCATAACAAGGGGGGGTTTCACAGCCCACTCCCTGGCATGCATTTTACTGTTCTGGTTTGAGACTGGCTCAGATGTTCTCCTGGGCAGAACTGACTGCTTTCCATGATCAGTCACTGCCCTATTGCTGTCTGAGGGTTTTTATGTGTATGAGACTCTAGACACTAGGCACTTGATAATCTACACAGCTGGGACAAGAATCACACATTTACAGGTTGCGACTGGGGCCCAGGAAGATGGACCTCTGTCACAGTGCTACTTTTTCAAAATAGTCCTTATTCCCCCAGGGACGTTATTGTGACACAGGTGCTTTCAGTGAGGTCTGTGACCCAACGCGTATGTATTTAAATTAAATAAAAACAGACATTTAACAACTACAGTTAAGAAACCCGGTTGAACAAAATGAGTGCCATAAAAGCAATGTGAGTATGTTTCACGTTGTGACCCTAGATTAACTGTAGGAGAAACCTTGAATTTTTAAATATGAGCCTCACTTGCTCATTCAGGCCATTTACATACATGTTATGTTACGTGGGTATTTATATAGCGCACGTACACCGGCAGGTCGCTTGGCGCTACATCAGCTACGCAACAGGTCACATGTTGCTGCACCCTTCTTTTGGCTGCTGCGATGGCTGGGATTTGGCCCAGTGATCATCCAAAAACAGTTTTATTATCATTTTATTTTTCAATTTTAGCAGCTGCTCGCAGGGGGGGGGGGGGGCGACACTCCTCCACCATAAGGGAGGAGCCGCCGGTGTTCTTCACCCTGTTAGGCCCTGACAAGTGCGTGACAATTTCAAGTTCCTGAGGGGATGCGAGAAATTTACTAGAATGTGTTAATCTAACCCGAGATGTGTGGCAGTTGGCAAGGCTGCCTTTGTGCTATCTGTTCTTGCAGCTGCTTTCAAGGCTCCTGACCCCAGACCCCAGGAAGCACAAGAGATGCGCAAGGATGCCAAAAGTAACACGTGGTAGCAGGTGTAACCCTTCGCTAACACCAAGTTACCCTCTATGGAAAATTGGTGCATTTCTTGGGACTAAAAAAATTTCATAGAATACATTAAAAAACCTACGAGAGTGGCAGATTTCCACATGTATCCATACAAACTGCAGTTGGAAAATCTACACTTTTAGGGTCAGGTGAAGTGCACTTTTGCACACATTTTTTTATCACTATGCATTAAAAAAACAATCAAAAAGACTTCCAAACTACAGAGGGGCATATTTACAAGCCCCTATCGCCACCGGAGCATCATTTTTTTTGATGAGCCGGTGACGTAGCACCATTTCCCATATTTACAAGGTGGTGCTAAGCCACTTAATGTGGCTTAACACCACCTTGTAAATATGCCGCTTTCCGCCACAATCCTCTGTGGCAAAGGGGTGTGCAATGGGTGTTGCTGTGGGCATTCCACCTCAATACCCATTGCTTTTTGACGCTGCCCCAGATTTGCAAGGCTAAGGCAGCGCCAAAAACTAACGCCATGGAATACCAGTCGTTAGAATGGCGATACGTGGAGAAATTATTAATTGCTCTTCATTTTTTGCTCTTTCCATGTGTGGTGCATTCTGCAGTACACATAGAAAGAGCAAATCGCCCTTATTGATTGTTCATTTGTAGGAAGGTATCCCTTCCTGCACATAAGCAATCGTCCCTGTAGCTCAAGCACCCTTGCAACATGGCAGCAGGGTGCCTGCGCTAGCGCTAGGCAGCTTTTTTTGCGCCAACGCTAGGGGAACACAGGTTTCCAACATATTCTTGAGAATACGGCGCATCCCTGTGTTCTAAAAGTGTCAGAGCGCGGCGCTGCCAAATTTGGCGCAGCTCAATGCTCCGACATAGTCTTGTAAATATGCCAAAAGTCCTTATGTTGGCGCTTTTAGGAACCCACTGCCCGCAGGGCCCCGTTTCTCCTTTGGAAATCCTATCATTCCCACTCGTTAACTTAACTCAAGCACAAGATTCACAAGGAGCTCTTGTAAATGCACATGTACTCTTGTGCACAGGTGTAGATTTAGAAGTTTGGGGAAATAACATACATTCCCAGTCATGCCATAGGAAAGCTGCTCGTCGTAGGTTTCAGCCATACTATTGCGAATATTATGTGACATTTTTCTGAGTTGGTATTTACCCAGTTCGGAGCTAAACATGCTGAAAATGTCTGCACGTGGAAAGGAAGCCTGCTCTGCAAACGCATACTTTTTCATTTCCTTTTCTTTCCTTCTTAATAGGAAACATGTTTTCTAATGGAGAAAATCTCTTCCTCTGCACCTAAAGTTTGCAGGAATTCCAGTGTAAAAGGCAATTTACTTCCGCATTTTTTTTTAACAATTTACCAATCATTTCCCGAGTGGCGAAGAGGAGATGTTGAATTGTCACAGACTCGCATGTTGGCGGGCGATCACAGCCTCTCTAGACCATCCATGCCTTCTTCCGACCATTCCCACACCTAGTGTGGGGTTTACTACTATGTTATTGTGCACAGTTGTGGCTTATAATTACACAGTAGTGAAAGCATTTACTCTTAATAGGTACTGGTTTGTGCATACCAGACAGGCATAAATGGAGTCATTTTCAGTCATAAACATACGTTGCAGCCTAAAGTGAATCTGGGCCACAACTCAGAAAAATCCCTCCTGGTGGATTTTCTCTTGTAATAAGCTCCTTCTGAGGCCATAAAAAGCCACAGAGTTTTTTATGTGAGTGTGCATTGACCTTTTTTAGGTCAAAGCTTAGCCCAGATGGCGCAGCTGTCTGGTTTGCTAAAGACATCTTGGGGACATTCAGAAAGCTGACCTAGGAATACATTCCACCTGTTGCTTACCATTGGGTTTGTGGTTTGTAACTCAAATTTTCTGGCTTTCTATTTGCTGGCTTTATTTGCTTTAGGATGTCCAGCATGAGTTTGTCCCTCCCGTTGCCCAAACCTTGTTTACTGTATTCGTCCACAAACTAACTTTCTGTAAACAGACCTTTAATTCTTGTTCTTATCTTGTCACATTTACTGTGCATTTAAAGACGGAGGTCAAATGACAGGCTCTCTCTTCCATTATTCTTTCTCTGACTTCAAAGTGAGAGAATTTATGTGACAATCCTGCTGAGTACCCATGTAAGAGCAGAGGGTGAAGGATGTTTTTTTTCCTAGCACACAACAAAATAAAATGAACTGTGCTGATGTTTCAGAATATATCAGAATTAGTGCAAATAAAGCAAAGTTTTTTTTATAATTCTGAGGTGTGGTGGAAACAAATATTTGAATATGATTAAAACACATCAATACACTAGGTGATGACATTTGCATACATTATCGTTTGTGTGCAATAAAACTGTATTTCGATGAAAATGTAATGGTCATTTTAATTGAAAATGTGTTTTCTGTAAAAGCAGTGCGCTACCACACCATGCATCCTCCACCCTACACCACTCCACTCTAAGCCCTCTCACTTTATGCCATGCCACTCCATTCTACGACACTTCACTCCCCTCCACTCTAAGACATTCTGCGTCACGCCACTCGACTCTGCACCACTTCAATCTATACCACTCACTCCCTGACACAACATGCCACTCCACTCTATGCCCCTCCACACCACGTACCACACCCCACTCCAATCTACCCCACTCCACTCTAATCTATCACACTCCACAACAATGTATCCCAATCTACCCCACCCCACTCCTCAACAATATACCACACTCCAATCTACCCCATCCCACTCTTCCCCACTCCACTCCACCCCATCCAACCTCACCCCAGTCTACCCCACACCACTTCAATCAATCTACCCCACCTCAATATACCCCACTCTCACCCAGTCTACCTCACTCCACTCCAATCTACCCGACTCCAATCTACCCCATTAAACTCTACCCCAATCTACCCCACTTCACTCCAATCTACCCCACTCCTCTCCAATCTACTCCACTCCTCTCCAATCTACTCCACTCCGATCTACTACACTCCACTCAATCTAAACCAATTAACCCCACCCCACTCCAATTTACCCCACTTTCCCTGCAATCTACAGCACTTCACTCATTTCTACCCCACTCTGCTCCAATCTACCCCAGTCTACCCCAATTCACTTTAATCTACCCCACTTCAATCTACCACAATCCACCCCACTCTAATCTACTCCAGTCCATCTAACTCCACTCTACCCGACTCCACTCCAAGCTACCCCACTCCACTCTAAGCCTGGGCGAGCTCGAGAAGTATCACTCTGCAGAATTCCACGGAGTTGCCGAAAAACTCCACGAAATTCTGCAGAGTTGCATGAGCGGGCGGAGTAGGCTTCGGGGTAAGCCATTTCCACCGCAGAACCAGATTAATTAGATTGCAATGGGCTAATAGTTGTTCAAGGTCAAGTTAATTAATTAATTATCTTTTCTCCATGGTCCTGTGCATGCAGAGCAAAGAAATGCCACCTCCATTTAAACGCTTTCCCCACTGAACAAGTAAATGAAGCAATATTGACTGCTGCCAATTCATTCTTTCCCACTGGTCGCTTGTTACTCTCATTGACGTCAGCATGTCCTTGCTAACTCTATAGCTTATTGGTCCATCGCCTAGCAATGAAGAGAGCAGGCACGTGCTCTTGTACGCATCGGCTGTACAGTGGAAGCATCTCGTATCTTCTCTGCAGTGATAAAGTAAACTTAGAAACAGGTCCCTTCATCGAGACGGGCAGGGGATGCTGCCCGGGAGAGTGCCAGCGTTTCTGCACTGGCACACAAGTGTGCAAACACTGAGGAGCACACACAGAAACTCGAAGTACTTCTGAAGTGACGTGCCTGGTGGCTACATTTCAGTTTAATGAGCTAGAGCAATGGTGTCACCAGCGATACACTGTTTTCAAGACTTTTCATCACAGTGTTAAGTTGCTAAGCAATTTTCAACCAAAGCACTCACCTTTTTGTCCCCAAAGGCAACATCAAGACGGGCAGCAGTAGCAGGCACGATCACACAGCCATCTCTGCTATGCGAGCCCCGGCGGAACCAACAGTTCCCAATGCATGTAAGACGCCAGGCTTTGTTGTGGTCATGGCTGCCGGAGCCTCCCTGGCTTCCCTACCATCTATCACTGCTTCTGGGCTGGAGGGGCGTGACGGGAGAGCCGGTGAACCAACTGTTCAGTACTCCCCAGGGCCGTGAGAGCTCATCTCATCACTGAAAGTTGTTCCGTGCAGCGCCCCTGTATGCCCCGCCTGCCTCACCCTTGACCGCTCTCCTCGGCTTCCTGCTCCTCCTTCAGCAGTCGCTCAAGTTTTAATAACTTCCGCTTTCCCTGGGTTTCCCCAATCCCCAACATCTCCCACTGGGACTGCTGAGCGTGCCTCCGCTGTCCCTGTCAAACCCCTGGCCTGTGTTTAACTCCAATTGTGAATAGAGAATATAAGAAGTACAGCTGTCTACTCTTAAGCACGTTTCTTTTGAAAATAAAAAAAGACACATCATAAACAAAATGGAAAGTGCAAGAGAAGCCATGCACTTCAGTTTTACATTTCAGTGTCCTAACACCGAACTCGGTTAAAAAACAACAAAAAAATATTCCCTGAGAAACTAAAGCAAATTTAGTTCATTTACTGGAGTCAAATAGTACTCTCCAAGGTGATTTTCGTTACTTTACACAGCCTTTAATGGAATTATTCACAGCCCGAAGAACCAGCGTCCTGAGATCTGTTAGTAGGGGTGGGTGGCGGGGTCACTGCACCGGTAAACTCCGCCATGCGGCGGAGCAGAGTTTTTTTTGCCAATAGGCCCCCCCTCCCTGGGCCGATTTTGGCCCCGGGGACCCCATCCCTCTGGCCCAGTCTTTTTTTTCTAGTTAATGTTGTTAAAGTAGAGGGAGGGGGGGGGCGATCACCCCCCCTCCCGAGCCGATTTCGGCCCGGGGATCGTATCTCCTGGGGCTTGGCCACTTCTTTATTTTTGTTGTTGTTTCCAAAATAGGGGAGGGGGGCCGCGTGGCCCCCCTCCCCAGGCCAATTTCGGCCCCGGAGACCCCATCCCCCGGGCCCTAGCCTTTTACAGATGGGGGAGGGGGCTGCGCGGCCCCCTCCCGGGGCCGAATTGGGCCTTGGGACCCCATCCCCGGGGCTTGCCCATTTAAAGTGGGTGCCTCCAGGGCACCCACTCACCACTGGGACCGCAGGGGAGCCTCAAGGTCCACGCAGTCCCTGCCGGCTCCCAGTCACCTACTGGAGCTGGCATTGCTTTTACAGAGAGGGAGCTGCTAACCTGCAGCTCCCTCTCTGTAAAAGCAACTATGCTCCGCTTTGTGCAAGCGAGAGCAAAATGCTGTTGCTTGCTCAAAGCGGAGCATTGTTTGCTATGGCTTGGCAGGAGCGGTAAAGCTCCCGCCAAGCCATAGCAAACTGCAACGTTCCTGGGGGGGCTTCCCTGGGACACTGCAGGAGCCTGCCCTGGGCAGGTGGTGGTCCCCAGGGCCATTATTGGCTCCAGGTGAGGGGCCACACGGCCCCCCTCCTTTAATCTAATTTGCCCTGGGAAGGTGGCAGCCCCCAGGGTTGCGGGGGGCCTATGTGGCCCCGCATTAATTTGCAATAATGCCCCGGGGAGGTGGAGTCCCTGGGGTTGGGGGGGTCTGAGAGGACCCCCATTTAAAAAGATATAAGCCCCGGGGAGGTGAAGGTCCCTGGGGCAGTGGGGGAGGCCACACAGGTCGACGACGTTTCGATCTCAGTTTACTTAGGAATAGGTTGTAATTAGTTTTAAAATTCTGGAAGCAACACAGCTGTGTTGAATAGCAGAGGATAACAAGTTAATTAAATCCTTCCGTTTGACGAATGACTTGATTCTGAGACCGCCGAAGTCAGTCTGAGAGGGGAGGAGCGGGCGATGTTCCTCACTTCCGAGGGAGGCACGATAAGCACATATCGGCACCCTCGTTTCTATTACTGGCACCATGAATATCCCGCAATTCCCGCGCTGATGACACTGACACCCCTCCCATGTACAGAATTCAATTGGACTTACGTCAGCCCCAGCACTCAGGCTTCATAGCCTTCCATCAGTGCAGTAACCCTTCTCACTGCCCCTTCATCAGGTTTTTGAATTGTGATTGCTCGCATATGCTTTGTCCTGAAGATGATCTCCAACTAACTGAGATCGAAACGTCGTCGACCCCCAACAACCAGAACTCCATATACTTTATATAATTTCTTTCATAAGGAGTTCTCTAGTGTGTTGTCAATGCGATGTACATATTTTAAAGTCACTCTCACTAAGCACCTCACGCTTGTTGTCACTTTTTTTATGTGAGCACCTGAACGAGTATTATTCTCTGCATACTAGTGCAAATAAATAATTATTGTTATCCTGATCATTACGTTTCCCTGTTCACACATTTCCTTGCTCCCTCCAGCATTGATTGCCTTCTCTTATTTAGTTACATTGTACCCAATTCGGGCGCAACACTCTGCGTCTCCCTTGGACCATTCTTTTGGCCATTCTTTGAACCATTGTTTCTATAAACCTAATGTAACTTAGCCATAGGATTTTGTGCCCCAGGTCACCTGCAAAACAGTCAGAAATGATCTCCCTGTTAAATCCAGTGCGTGTATTCCCCCAAACCGCAATCCAGAGGAGAAGTGGTGCAAGCTGAATACGATCTTCTACATAACTCAAGCCCAATTCATTGTATAAAAATAAGTGAGGACTACCTCATCCTACCCAGAACAATTGCCTACCAAAGTTATTCTCTTCCTGTTGTAGATTTGGGCAGTCCTGATACCCCCTCATAGAGGCCCCAAAGGTTATAGTCAATAGTTGTTAGAAGGTGGTTCTGACACTATGGGCCGCCCGGATTTTTCGCTTTTTGAGCACCTAGGTGTTGAGGTTTTACTGTGGGAGAGCCTCATAAATTGGGACTCATCCACAGTGAACTCATGATGAAAGAGACTGCATGTGGATTTTACTGGTGTCCCCCTAGCTTGACTAGGCCGCTGCGCAGCAGCTGGAGTAAGGGGCACCGGGCTGGTTACATGCAGACACCTGTGTACATGCGTGTGCACACGTGTAGGGGCTGCGCAGGGGAGATTCTTGGCGTGCGCAGTCCAGGAGCAGCTACAAAGTGAATGGTGTGGCAGGACTTATGCAGAATTGGGTGGTGACACGGAATAGGCCTTATACACTAGGAAGGAACATGCCAGGGAAAGTCAGTGTGCTTTACTGTGTTTTTCACTTCATTATTCCCCTATGGGGATGTGGAGCCCATGTGCTAGATTAACTTCCATAAGGCCTACAGATTCCAGACACGCACTAAAGTCCACTGTAGCGGATGTGAAAAGAAGTATTCTGCAGAGTCCAGAGTCATATTTGTACTGCTTTTGGGTCATCCAGAAATGTTACATCTCTCTGAGTCAGATCATAACCAGGGCCTGGCTGGGGGTTGACCTCAGCAGGCTGGATTGATGACCTTTCCCTCCCAGAGCGAAGACCTCCTGTCCACGAAGGGAAGATAGGCGGAGCTACAGGCTCATCCATCAGCAGCTATCACTGGGTGCCAGGCACCAGGCTGCACCTAGGAGGGAAGGGCTCTGGTTTCAGAGACCATGTGGCCAGAGACCCTGGACGACGCCATTTTGAACCAACCCAGAGGCTGGACAAGAAGGAGGGAGCAGGGGCAGGGAAGTGATGTGGCGCTGTTGGATAGGACCAACAGAGACTTCCTGCCAGCCCCCTACTCAACTTTTAAAAAGTGCTTGCACAGGAAGAGAAGCTCTCTCTGGGGTGTGGTCTGCGGAGGCGGAAGGTGCTGGAGCCTGGCAATGGGCAGTTGGAAGGAGGTACCCCCTGACTGCCCCCAGGCCCCTAACAGCACCAGAAGAAGAGACCAGGACCAGTGCGCAGACGCAGGGGCCTCTGCGCAGGAAGAAGAGAGGCCCAGGAGGAGAGCCAGGCGAAAGTCTGGCGCAGGGAGCCAGTGAAGACTGCTCCCTGCAGAATGCCCCCTCTTGGAGACCCGGAGGGCGAAGGAGAGTGCTCCCAGTGGCTGGGGGCCACCGCAAGGAGCAAGAGGACGCGAAAATGGGGCAGATCGGACCCCCAGGGGCTGAGATATGGCCCCCAGAAGGTGAGCGACCTTTGACCCCCACGAAGAGGAGGTCGGGAGCCCGGGAGCCCATCCCCGGGCCCCGAGCAAAGCCGGGAGCGCCGTTGCGCTCCCCGTGAAGATTGTGCCCTCCAGGGTGCCAGGAGCCCACCCTGGCCCCCGGTAATGAGGAAGGAGGAGGAGCGCCGTCGCGCCCCCCGCGAAAATGAGCCCCAGGGGGCCCGGGACCCCATCCCCGGGCCCCGAAGCAAAGTCGGGAGCGCCGTCGCGCTCCCTGTGAAAATGTTCCCCAGCGGGGCGCCAGGAGCCCACCCTGGCCCCCGCCGACGCGCGAAGTAGGGGAGGGGCCCGGGAGCCCATCTCCGGGCCCCGTGCGGCAAAGAGGCAGTGGGGAGCGCCGTCGCGCCCCCAGGAAGAAGACTCCGGGGCCCGGGACCCCATCTCCGGGCCCCGCGGTGATGGCTGGCGTGTGGTGGGGAGTGCCGTTGCACTCCCCGAAGCCCGGCGAAGCCGGCGAAGACTGGCCGTCTGCCCGCCGGAGCGAAGAGACCAGAACTGGGTTGCCGGCTCCCGCGGCAGCACGCGTGGGTGGTGGCCGGGCGGGGAGCCGGCGGGGGCAGCCGGGGGTGGGCTCCCCGGGCTGCCCTCCTACAAATGGACATGCGGGGGTCCCGGGTGGGACTGGAGCCCCCCCCGAAGGAAGACCACAAGCGGTGCGAGGGGCCCGGCTGGGACCGGGCCCCGAAAAATAGGAGCGGCCGGGGGTGGGCTCCCCGAGCCGTTACTCTCACCTGGGGGTCCGGGTGGGACCGGGCCCCCCACCAAGCGTGGAAGGAGGCGCAAAGCACCAGCTGGATCGCGGCTCTCCCCGGCGCAGCGGGAGAGCCGCTCATGAAATATTCACTAAAAGGAGCACAAAGCGCCCCATAATGCCTTGCCAGGCATGGGGAAATCGCCGTTTTGGTGCGAGGTGGCCCCCAGAGGAGGGGGTCACCCTCAAGAGTGAAAAAGGGTGCTGGGGGAGCTGCTGGAGAAGCGCAGTCTCCCCCCAGCACGAAGTGAAGTCCCACCCTAAGTTTCCTAGGGATTTGGAATGGATAACCCCTCAAGGGCTCAACCAGCATTTATACACCTTCTAGGTTGGAACTTTTGTTCTACAGCTGAGGGTGTATTGCGACGGGCTTAATGGAGTGAAAGGCTGAGTTGGGGATGGCTCGAGAAGGGCATCCCCTGGAGGTGAAGAGGTGTAATTGCACCAGAACTGCATTTACTAACGGTTATTCCTTTTTAGAGGGACTGGAGGTCACATATGTAATGTGAGGTACCTGTGTAAGGTGATGTCATAAGCAAAGTGGGTTATGTTGCCAGACATTCCTGCTAGGGTGTCTGGCTGTATAGGCGTAATCCTGTGATTTCATCTCTGATGCCCTTAGGGGCTGTAATTGCAATGCATTCTAATGTCCAACAAAGGTGATGAGTACTGTCATTCTAAGGTGTGCGTAAACATGTATTCTTGCTGCTGCACTTAGGTGAAGACCCAGACTGCTAGCCCTTAAGATATAGAGGTGCATACTTTATGGTCAGTAGGAAATGCTCAGTCAGGGTTATGTGTCACCAAGGCAGGTGTACCCATTTTTAATGCGCATTGAGGTAATGGGGTGGGTCGCCACTGGGATGGTGCCAGTGCGCAGGGCCCTCGCTCCAGGTTAGGCTCAACACACTGCATTAGGGGGCAAGATGATGTGCATACATGGGAGTGGTGGTACTAGACCCCACCCCCTTCTGGGAGGGGTGGAGATGTTACGCAATGTCACAAAGTAATTCCAACAGCTTATGTATATTTGTAAATTGGTGCATAGTATTGAGTAGTGTGTGTGTTTAATAAATGTACTCTTACTTTTATAAAGCAAAGTACAGACTGGACAATCAATTATTGAGTGTTATTTCTGCGCACCTGCAAATGGCGATTACTAGCCCACACCACCTCCCTTGAGTAAAGCCTCAGACTGCTCTGCAACGCTACCCTCTGAGAGTCAGGCGCTACAATTGGGTGTTTGGTTCCCAGTGAAGGACAAATGTAGTCATGTTATTTGTGCAGGCCTCACAGATACTGCCTCGTTTTCCAACATTGGTGGCAGCGGTGGGATACATAGTATCCCATTCTGGTGCGCATTTATAGCATTTGATAAGTCCAGTTTTGCCACACATTACCTATGCAGTAATGAGCAAATGGAAGAGCGCAAGGCTCTGAGAAGGGTTCAAAGTTTTGGTTAGGTGAACTAAAGGTATGGGAAAGGAAAGCCCCGCGCACATACGTGTCATGTGAAGATATTATGGTTGAAATGTAAACTGTATTGATATGACCGCGCTATGTTGATGATCATGTGCTAGCGGGATGGTGCTTTCCAGGAAATGATTGCATACAAATGTTCTGAGCCATATTGTACACCTTTGAACCCTAACACTACATACACTACACCTGCATGAGGAGGGTGTCTCCTCAAGAGATAGGGACAGCAACTGATACCTACATCACAGGTGGGGGTGTCGGGGTGGATTGACCTTTGTGGGGGACAGGAGAAAGAGGGGGTCCTGGGAGATTCCCACGCTTTTTAAGGGCAGGGAGGGTTTCCACAGAAGGGGCCCCAGGTATTCTTCCCCCGCTGAAAGTACTTGCATTGGCGCAGGCCAAAACCACTGGAAGGGTGGGGCAGGAGGTTTCTTTACCCCGGGTAGTAACGCCCCAGGGGTTCCCATGGTGGGGGACCCCCAGGAACTTTTCCCACGGTGGGAGGAGGATGTGGTAGAGTTGGGTGTCCGGCAGGCCCCCAGGTTAACTGGTGGGGAGGTGAGCGACCCAGGGGTGGCCCCTGGTAGGGGGTGGCCCCAGAGGAGGGTAGTTCTTGAGTGATAGTGTGTAGTGGTAGCCCCTAGGTAACCTAGGTGGGCTAGGTAACTGACCCAGTGGAGATCGGAGTGGGGGTGATGTACTCCCTAGTTTCCAGGTGAAGGGTTAGTGGTGGACCCTGAGGCGTCAGGGTCGGGTGGACGGTGACCAGTCCGGTAGGTCCTGTGGGTCTTGAACCCAAGGACGAGGAGCATGGGGGTGTTCCCCTAGCTCGGGGCAGGAGGTGGACTTCTGCAAGGTAGTACCACCCTGAACACAGGTGGGGCTTATCTTAAGTGACGTGACCCTGTGGTTCGCAAAGGGGTGGTGCAGGCCTAGCCGGGATCTTTAGGGTCCCTGGCTTGGTGTGGTCGTGCTACCCTGAGGGCAGGTGGGGCCTATCTTAAGGAGTGGACCCTGCTCTTCATAAGGGGGGGTGCAGGCCATCCAGGGACCATGTAGGTCCCTGGGCGGTCTCCCAAGGCGCTGCTGGGAGACCGGGGAGGGCCATGAGAAGTGGGCCTGGGTCTAGCTAACTCGGGGCCCACAGGCTCTCTAAGGGTACTCTGGGAGGAGAGCGTGCCTCTCGGAGGGAAGGGTGCATAGGCCCTGTTCTCGCAGCGGAGAACAAAGAAGGGGTCTAGGTTCCCGGGGTAGTTTCCGTGGGGAGCTACTAACGGGGGGAATAAGCTGTAGGATGTCTGACGGGGCACCCTCAGTGTTCCTCCCTGGCACTGCCAGTGTGGTAGTGAGGCCGGTCTGAGGTCCCCTCAGGGAGCCAGGCCAGTGGCCAAAGGGTGCTTTTCTGTGTGGGGAAAGCACGAGTGGCTGTGCTTTCTTTAGGGAAGCCAGTCGTCCCGAAAGGGTGGTGGCAGCAGAATGACCTCAGCGGCAGGCTGAGGGAGAGGGTCCAGAGAGGTTGCATCTTTGGGGTGCAAGGACCAAACGGAGAGAAGGTACTGGTTGGAACAAACTCCAGAAGGGAGACCAGCTAGTGACCCAGGGGATGGGATGTAGACCTGTCCCGGAAGACCGCAACGGTGCTGAGGCATTGGACCCTTGTCCAGAGAAGGGGTAGGCATAGTGTTGCATGCCCAAGGGCAAAGGTGGGCCTAGTGAGGCCAAGTCCATGTAGACCATGAGTGACCTAGAGGTATCTAACCTAGAGCCCGGAGGGTTCTTAGGGTAGTCTGGGATCCCTGTCATGGGTGGAGATTTCATGGATGGGAGGAGTAGGTGGTCTGAGCGGATAACTGGTGAGTAAGGGGGTCTGGTCAGAACCCCTTATAACTAGTTATCGCTGACTACGGGAAGAATACCCATGTAGGGTGGCTACTTCTTCCCTGTAGGAATCAGCTGGGCGCGGCGTGTGTTAGAAGGTGGTTCTGACACTATGGGCCGCCCGGATTTTTCGCTTTTTGAGCACCTAGGTGTTGAGGTTTTACTGTGGGAGAGCCTCATAAATTGGGACTCATCCACAGTGAACTCATGATGAAAGAGACTGCATGTGGATTTTACTGGTGTCCCCCTAGCTTGACTAGGCCGCTGCGCAGCAGCTGGAGTAAGGGGCACCGGGCTGGTTACATGCAGACACCTGTGTACATGCGTGTGCACACGTGTAGGGGCTGCGCAGGGGAGATTCTTGGCGTGCGCAGTCCAGGAGCAGCTACAAAGTGAATGGTGTGGCAGGACTTATGCAGAATTGGGTGGTGACACGGAATAGGCCTTATACACTAGGAAGGAACATGCCAGGGAAAGTCAGTGTGCTTTACTGTGTTTTTCACTTCATTATTCCCCTATGGGGATGTGGAGCCCATGTGCTAGATTAACTTCCATAAGGCCTACAGATTCCAGACACGCACTAAAGTCCACTGTAGCGGATGTGAAAAGAAGTATTCTGCAGAGTCCAGAGTCATATTTGTACTGCTTTTGGGTCATCCAGAAATGTTACATCTCTCTGAGTCAGATCATAACCAGGGCCTGGCTGGGGGTTGACCTCAGCAGGCTGGATTGATGACCTTTCCCTCCCAGAGCGAAGACCTCCTTTCCACGAAGGGAAGATAGGCGGAGCTACAGGCTCATCCATCAGCAGCTATCACTGGGTGCCAGGCACCAGGCTGCACCTAGGAGGGAAGGGCTCTGGTTTCAGAGACCAGGTGGCCAGAGACCCTGGACGACGCCATTTTGAACCAGCCCAGAGGCTGGACAAGAAGGAGGGAGCAGGGGCAGGGAAGTGATGTGGCGCTGTTGGATTGGACCAACAGAGACTTCCTGCCAGCCCCCTACTCAACTTTTAAAAAGTGCTTGCACAGGAAGAGAAGCTCTCTCTGGGGTGTGGTCTGCGGAGGCGGAAGGTGCTGGAGCCTGGCAATGGGCAGTTGGAAGGAGGTACCCCCTGACTGCCCCCCAGGCCCCTAACAGCACCAGAAGAAGAGACCAGGACCAGTGCGCAGACGCAGGAGCCTCTGCGCAGGAAGAAGAGAGGCCCAGGAGGAGAGCCAGGCGAAAGTCTGGCGCAGGGAGCCAGTGAAGACTGCTCCCTGCAGAATGCCCCCTCTTGGAGACCCGGAGGGCGAAGGAGAGTGCTCCCAGTGGCTGGGGGCCACCGCAAGGAGCAAGAGGACGCGAAAATGGGGCAGATCGGACCCCCAGGGGCTGAGATATGGCCCCCAGAAGGTGAGCGACCTTTGACCCCCACGAAGAGGAGGTCGGGGCCCGGGAGCCCATCCCCGGGCCCCGAAGCAAGCCGGGAGCGCCGCCGCGCTCCCCGTGAAGATTGTGCCCTCCAGGGTGCCAGGAGCCCACCCTGGCCCCCGGTAATGAGGAAGGAGGAGGAGAGCCGTCGCGCCCCCCCGCGAAAATGATCCCCAGGGGGCCCGGGACCCCATCCCCGGGCCCCGAAGCAAAGTCGGGGAGCGCCATCGCGCTCCCCGTGAAAATGTTCCCCAGCGGGGCGCCAGGAGCCCACCCTGGCCCCCGCCGACGCGCGAAGCAGGGGAGGGGCCCGGGAGCCCATCTCGGGGCCCCGTGCGGCGAAGAGGCAGTGGGGAGCGCCGTCGCGCCCCCCCAGGAAGAAGACTCCGGGGCCCGGGACCCCATCTCCGGGCCCCGCGGTGATGGCTGGCGTGTGGTGGGGGAGTGCCATTGCACTCCCCCGAAGCCCGGCGAAGACTGGCCGTCTGCCCGCCGGAGCGAAGAGACCAGAACTGGGTTGCCGGCTCCCGCGGCAGCACGCGTGGGTGCTGGCTGGGCGGGGAGCCGGCGGGGGCAGCCGGGGGTGGGCTCCCCGGGCTGCCCTTCTACAAATGGACATGCGGGGGTCCCGGGTGGGACCGGAGCCCCCCCCGAAGGAAGACCACAAGCGGTGCGAGGGGCCCGGCTGGGACCAGGCCCCGAAAAATAGAAGGAGCGGCCGGGGGTGGGCTCCCCGAGCCGTTACTCTCACCTGGGGGTCCGGGTGGGACCGGGCCCCCCACCAAGCGTGGAAGGAGGCGCGAAGCGCCAGCTGGATCGCGGCTCTCCCCGGCGCAGCGGGAGAGCCGCTCATGAAATATTCACTAAAAGGAGCACAAAGCGCCCCATAATGCCTTGCCAGGCATGGGGAAATCATCGTTTTTGGTGCGAGGTGGCCCCCAGAGGAGGGGGGTCACCCTCAAGAGTGAAAAAGGGTGCTGGGGGAGCTGCTGGAGAAGCGCAGTCTCCCCCCAGCACGAAGTGAAGTCCCACCCTAAGTTTCCTAGGGATTTGGAATGGATAACCCCTCAAGGGCTCAACCAGCATTTATACACCTTCTAGGCTGGAACTTTTGTTCTACAGCTGAGGGTGTATTGCGACGGGCTTAATGGAGTGAAAGGCTGAGTTGGGGATGGCTCGAGAAGGGCATCCCCTGGAGGTGAAGAGGTGTAATTGCACCAGAACTGCATTTACTAACGGTTATTCCTTTTTAGAGGGACTGGAGGTCACATATGTAATGTGAGGTACCTGTGTAAGGTGATGTCATAAGCAAAGTGGGTTATGTTGCCAGACATTCCTGCTAGGGTGTCTGGCTGTATAGGCGTAATCCTGTGATTTCATCTCTGATGCCCTTAGGGGCTGTAATTGCAATGCATTCTAATGTCCAACAAAGGTGATGAGTACTGTCATTCTAAGGTGTGCGTAAACATGTATTCTTGCTGCTGCACTTAGGTGAAGACCCAGACTGCTAGCCCTTAAGATATAGAGGTGCATACTTTATGGTCAGTAGGAAATGCTCAGTCAGGGTTATGTGTCACCAAGGTAGGTGTACCCATTTTTAATGCGCGTTGAGGTAATGGGGTGGGTCGCCACTGGGATGGTGCCAGTGCGCAGGGCCCTCGCTCCAGGTTAGGCTCAACACACTGCATTAGGGGGCAAGATGATGTGCATACATGGGAGTGGTGGTACTAGACCCCACCCCCTTTTGGGAGGGGTGGAGATGTTACGCAATGACACAAAGTAATTCCAACAGCTTATGTATATTTGTAAATTGGTGCATAGTATTGAGTAGTGTGTGTGTTTAATAAATGTACTCTTACTTTTATAAAGCAAAGTACAGACTGGACAATCAATTATTGAGTGTTATTTCTGCGCACCTGCAAATGGCGATTACTAGCCCACACCACCTCCCTTGAGTAAAGCCTCAGACTGCTCTGCAACGCTACCCTCTGAGAGTCAGGTGCTACAATTGGGTGTTTGGTTCCCAGTGAAGGACAAATGTAGTCATGTTATTTGTGCAGGCCTCACAGATACTGCCTCGTTTTCCAACAATAGTCACTTCAGTTTATACACCTCCAGTAAGGGCAGGATCGGTTTGTTACCGACTGTAGATGTTAACCCAAGAACGGCCCCCAAGAAGGTTTTAAGGCGTGAACAACACTTTGATAAACAAGGCAACCAACTGCCCTTAGAATCAAAAGTTACCCTCAAGTAGGAAAACTCATTAACCCACCAAATAACTAGTCCCTTTATCACCATGGGCCCTGTTTTGCGTTAGAGCGTACCACACACCATGTAATGTGTTTTAGAAATGTGAACTCCTAGATCATTCATATTTTTGAGAAAAACACCAAGAAGACCATGTAAACAATATGGTGTTCGTGAGAGCAAAACCGCATCGTGGGCATAAAGTAAAGCTGGCACTACTCAGCTTTCACTTTCGGAAGATCCTTTCCCTGTGAAACCAAACAGAGTACAGCCGGTTAATATATCAAAAAAATAAAAACGAAGCTAAAATGCATCTCTGGCGAGCGCCCCCAAAAGGTTAAAGGATTCAGCACACTCACCGCCATCGATAAATCACCCACCTACTCAATTACATTAACTAATCCAAAATTTAGAAGGGCCTCTAAAAGTTTTGTCCGTCTGCAATCAGCAGCCTGGGCATTCAAATGATTGCCCCCTCACCACAAATGGATCCTGTAATGTGGTATTTGTTACTATTTTATTCAAATCACCACCTACTATGGCATGAACATCATTGGAGGTACTGGCTGATCTGTGTTGTAAGGTAGTCAAGACAGAGAATAGGGCATCAGTCTGGCAACCTAACTCACAAACTGTGTTATAAAAATTAATAACAAAAAAATAAACTTATTAACAAGGATAACCCTTACAATTAATATCCCCTGATGGTTACATACAACTTGAACAGCCTTATACCCTTTTGAGATACGAATCATAATCAACAGCCCCCCCATAATCTATGCCCAGGCACAGCAACAGCAGGGACAGAGAAACTCTCATAACTATCCCACATGATATTTCCCAAAGTCCAAGGGGGATATGTACAAGAAAATGTGGGAGCGCAGTGTAACGCCAAATTTGGCAACGCCGTGCTCCGACATCTTTAAAATGCAGGGATGCACCGTATTTACAGAAATACGACGCACCCCTGCGTTTCCCCTAGCGCTGGTGCTAAAAAAAGCTGCCTAGCACCAGGGCAGGCACCCTTGCCCCATGTTGCAAGGGCGCCTGCGCTGCAGGTGCGGTTGTTTATGTGCAGGAAGGGACACCTTCCTGCAAATAAACAATCTTTTAAGGTGATTTGCTGTTTCTATGTATGCTGGAGAATGCAGCACAAATAGAAAGAGCAACATATGAGGAGAAATTAATAATTTCTCCTCGTATCGCCATCCTAAGACCAGGTTTTACCTGGCCTTAGTTTTTGGCGCTGCCCCAGCCTTGTAAATATGGAGCAGCGTCAAAAAGCAATAGGTGTTGCAGTGGAATGCCCACAGCAACATCCATTGCCCGCCCCTTTGCCGCAGCGGACTGCTGCAGAAAGGGGACATATTTACAAGGTGGCGTTAAGCCACTTAACGTGGCTTAAAGCTACCTTGTAAATATATGGTAGATAGCAACGCCACCATAGTGTCAGAAATAGTGCCGCTCCGGTGGCGTTAGGGGCTTGCAAATATGACCCCTAGTGTCTTCCATCATCACTATGTCAAGATTAGAAATATATTCAAACCAATCCTGGTCATGAAGCTTAGACTGATAGCCTGCAACATTCCAGCACCCAAGATGGAACAGAGAATCTACCCTGTTAGGGGTGTTCAAGGGCAGAGAATTTATAACACCTGTACCTGATGTAGCCGGGGTCTCACAGTCCTTTGTTGAGGTTCAGTTTATTGACAGTCAATGGTCAATCAGTGTCCTCTAAGTCCGAAAGGGCAGAGAACCTGTTACTGGTCACAAGAGGTGGACAGCCATCAGCCGCCCTGGCATTCAGGAGGAATCACTGTGGTACAGGCTTCACCCTAGATTGAAAATGTTTGTAGAACAACCCCAGTGGTACCAAGCTAATGCCATTGGTCATCTGTCTTTGTAGGTTAGTGGAAAGGATCAAACGGTGAACTAACCCTGGGTAATGGCAATTAATGACAACACAGTCCACCTTCAGCTGCTTGGCCGAAGAGGAACCTCCATAAAGGAATTACAATTATGTGGCTGTACTGTTTGGGCATTGTCAACACAGTTAGCAACATACACAGTATGGAGATACATTGTGCACAGTTTTATGGTTGAGCAAATCTTCAGGTCCCTAAACATGGCTATTCTTGTAGTCGTGCATTATTCCACTCTCTGTAGAAAGGGAGTTTCACTTTGTCTAATATGAGTGTGGGGTGAGTGAATAAATATGGCTCCAACATAGAGTTGCTTCTCACCTGTAGTTTCTCAACTTCTCCCTCTTCCTCAGGCATGCACCAATTTCCACAGCATGATGAAGAAAAATTACTCTTTATCAGGTAGGAAGACCATCTTTTCTTCCTTAGCTGCCGTTAGGCTGTCTGAACCAACAAAGAGGGAAGATACACATGTGAGGTGACACATAGGTATTAGACCTGTGACTATACACTTTGAGCCTGAGTCTCAAAAAAAGTTGGAAATCTACATATGTGTATTTCTGACCACACATGAGTGGAGATTTCAGATGCTTTTATATTCTAATTTGCAAACATTTAAACGTTACACCTGGAAAACTGTAATTGCTGTAGTTTTCAGGGCATCCAATAGGAAAGTGTTTGTAAATTCCTTTTTCATGGGAAAATACACAGGTATCTATTTTTGAATGAGAAAATCGGCAGCAGAAGTACAAATGTACTTACTAGCTTATTTTTTTCTACGTCAAAATATTTTTCCCCATTGAGAACCCATTCCCGAACAATCCCAACTATTTTTGAAGTAGTTCCTTCGCATCCTGGAATTGGATTTACTCAAGCCCTTAGAAGGAGTACATTTCTTGGGTGAGAAACAGCTGCAGATGAGTTTGTGAATATTCACATATTTGTAGGATTGTGGGTGTAGGTTTGTGATTGTTAACAATCTCACAAGGCATGCTTGTCTAATAACGCCCACCCCTGTTTCTAGGTTTACTCACACGAAAATGTCTGCGATTTTGATTTACAAAATCATTTATGAATATGGGTGGTAGTACTACAGAAGTAATTTTAACATACTCTTCCATGCCTTTGTGAATCTGCTGTGAAATGTCCAACTCCCTATTAGTAGAAGCGCAAAGAGGCACAGTCTTTTCTGCTTGTGCTAATTGTATATGAACATTCCCATTTTAGATGTTTTGGGGCTAATTCTCAATGGAATGTAAAAGTCCATAAAATAATGCTACAAGAGGACTACTATCCCACTACAAAATGCCTTTGTAAATAGGCCTTTGTGTGAGTAAATCCATTAACAACTGTCAAACCAACCTTTCTGTATTAGAAAGTGGTTTTTCCCTAATAAATAAGGTTATATCACCTTTTCGTCTGGCTTACTCCTCCTAGTAGCTTTGAGAATGTGTCTATGTCTCTGCAACCCGTTTGGAAGCCTTATACACAAACAGTTTACAGACACCCTGCCAAATGTTTTGTTAACTTGAGGTATTGTTCTGTCTACTTCAGGTTTCCATTGGGTAATTGTTCCTCCACAGTGAGAGGGCAATTCTGGTGATGAATGCGAAGAGCTCTGTGGAGCCAGTCAGGATATTGGAGGACAGAGTGATGATTCTTTCACGCTGGATTTTTTCAACAGTATTACTCCCGCTCAGACAAAATGGCGGACATCCTCCCAATCAAAAGTAGAGGATGGAATGTTAGTGTGTCATATCATGGAAATGTAAAGCTGCTCTACCTGCGTGAACAATGTTATCATGCTCTGCAGCACAGTATTTAGCTAATCACCACAAACCATCAAGTCTCCAATGTTCTAAAGGAGTGACTACTTCGTAACAAATTTGTTTTTCATTGTTGCTTTCAAACAGGCCACAAGTTCTTGGATTGATAAATTGATATATGATATTGTGTCCAAAAGAGCTGTCGGCTGCTCGTAGCGTCCAGGGGGAATACCTAAAGACACTTTTAAGCAACGGTATGCTCACTGCTTGTCTGAAAGGAAAATAATTCTTTAAATTTTACTTTAACTAGTCAAAATAATGAGTGGTGGTGGGGAGAAAGAGCTTGAAACCAATTTTTGCTTGTTGATGTAGCTTTTTAATGCAGCAGGTTTGACTACAACTTTTCCGCTCTTGGTTGCACAGGACTGGGTGCCAGATGTACGACCCTTACAATTTGCGAGTCACACATTGCGTCGCTTTGCGACTCGCAATTTACAACTCGAAAAATGTAATTTACAACAGTGTCTCAGAACTCATTAGTATTCATAAGGCAGGTGCTATTTGCGACCCCATTAGGAATGGCTAGCCCTCCCAGGGATGGTGGCCTGCTGGGGTCAGCAGACCACCATGTCTGTGACTGCTTTTTAAATAAAGCAGTTACTTTTTTTTTAAATGCAGCTAGTTTTCCTTAAAGGAAAATGGGATGCATTTAAAAAAGAAAAATGAAACGTTTCTGTTTCATTTTTTAAGAGTAGGCAGTGGTCCGTGGGACCATTGCCTGCTGTTAAAAAATATTTTTGCACACACACACACAAATGGGAAGGGTCCCCTGGGGACCCCTTCCGGTTTGTGCGTGGCTTACCACCTACTTGAAGTAGGTGGTAAACTGCGAGTGTTTTGCAACACCAATTGCGGTTGCAAAACAGTCTTACATTGCAGTAAGAGTCGCAATTAGGAAGGGACGCCCTTGGAACGCCCCTTCCTAATAGCAAGTCGCAAACCCTATTTTGCCAGTCGGTAAAAGGTTACCAACTGGCAAAATAGGATTTGTACATGGGGGCAGACCAAATTTGCGGTCGCAAATGTGCCAATTTTCCGTTTGCGACTGCAAAATATGGTCGTACATCTGGCCCTTACTGCTAAATGCTAACGGCGCCTTGAGACCCTCACAGGTGAGTAGCAGCGCTTAACAAGTACTGATTGATTGATTGAACTGCTGCACTCTGCCAACACAAAGGCACGGAGTGAAACAGAGAAGAAACCGAGGAGTGCCATGGTGGTGATGTGGATCAGAGAGACATACGGCGAAGAGGTGCAGAGAGGCTGTAACATCTAGAGAATTGGCCAGCATTCACACAGAATAGGAAGTGAGAACATACCAGAGTGATTATGGAACATGGGGAGCTGAGGTGTAGAAAGTGATTAGAAAAGCAAGGTGGTTAGGCATTCGGAAATTCACACAGAAACACAGATTCCTGTACGTTATTTTCCATAAAGATTGAATCCCAATTGTCTCCCCCCTCCCCTCCCCTGGAAATAACCTGGACTCCTAGTAGCAATAATTCCTGGGTGGAATTTAATGGGCCACACATAATGTGAGCACTAACCTGCTTTACCCGAGTTATATACAATTACTGCATCAAAATGGATTGTGCCAAGTCAGAAGCATGAAATGAACATACTCAACTTCCTCAGCTGATGCGTTGCAGCTCCCTTGGAGAGGTGGGCTCAGTCGCAAGCCTCTTCATTGGTCCTGCAGTTTGGTCAATGTTCACAGGGTCCACAATATTTTAAATGAGCAGAATGAAAATCCAAGATCTGAAGTCTATATTTTTGCAATAATTCCTGTGTCCAGCCATGGGTCGTCCAACTTGTGCATTTTAATTTAGGATCAGGGTTCAGCATAGTGTGGTGTTCTCCGCACAAAGAAGACTCAGGAACACTTCGGTAAGTTACAGGTCCAATTTATTCACCCCAGCCATCAACCCCTCGCATCTAACTGCCAGCCTCAGAATCCTATTGTCATTGGAATTCTAATGATGTCATGGCTAGAGAAGTTCCATTTGGAACACAGAGTGAAGTGCAATGTCACACACCTTCCCTCTTTACAACAAAGAAAGATAATAAGGAAGAAAACAAGGGAACAAGCAAAGAGGTAAAAAGGTGTAGAAACAGAAAGACAACCAAATGAGAAACTAGTAAACTTAACAAACATAGTCTTTCATATACAGAGGTTGTCTTCGTATTCTCTGACTCGATTGATGAGAGCAGGTGTGATCCTTTCCATCCAACTCCGATTTTGTTTGAAAATCCAAAACCGGCTCATCCGTGGAACTGACCACAACAACTCTACTCTTATTCCATATTCTACCATCTTCGGTTTTCACAGCATTCTTAAACATCTTAACAACTTGCCTAACACCCGTGTACTTTGACCAAGGCTGACAACCAACAGGTGCTTTAATTTTTACAAAGTCGCCCTCTTTTACATCATTTAACTGAACGCCTTTTTTTTTGTCAATATAGGCTTTTCTTGCCCATTGTTTATCAATCTCTCTTTGCCTCCAATCACCTGCCTGGTTGTCTCTCAAACCTTTGTTAAGCCTCATCCATCCTGGGCACAACTTAGAATTAGAAGCCCTACCCTTGAATAATTCAAAGGGAGATCTCCTGGTGGAAGTGTGAGGAGACATGCGATAAGCCGTGATCCTATCTTGCAGGACAATTTTCCAATTTAAATTACTTGCCCTGGCCAACTGAATACTTTCCTTGAGAGTTTTATTAACCCTCTCCACCGCCCTATTGGTTTCGGGATGATAGACAGAACTCCTTTTGTGGGCTATACCACATTCTCTCAAATATGACTGCATTTCCGTTGAACAAAACTGTGGCCCATTGTCTGAAAGAATACAATTGGGATAACTTTCTCTCTTGAATATTTCCTCCAAGAACTTAATCACACTGGCCGAAGAGATATCTCTTACGGAATTCACTTCAACCCATCTTGAGTACAAATCCAGGACAACAATTAAATAGGGAGTATCACTCACTCCATGCAGTGGACCCACAATATCGATAGCAATCTCATCCCAGGGGTGTTTAGGTAATTCTCTACACACCATGGGTAACTGCCTTGTTTTTAGAATCTTGTCACTGGCACAACACTCCATGCAATCACGAACCATCCTTTCAACTTCCTTGTCCATCCCTGGCCACCAGAATTGCATTCTTAAGTATTCCTTTGTTTTTACGATACCTAAGTGACCAACGTGCGCAAGGTTGAGAAGTTTAGTACGAACACCACTTGGTGGAATAAGTCTAGTCCCACGGACAAGCAGGCCATCCATCACAGAGAACTCGTCACTGACTGATAGCCAAGATTTACCCAGAAATTTATTCTTGCCTGACTCCAGTAAATCAATAACAGTTTTAACTTCTTGATCTTTGGCAAGTTCCGTTTTCCATTCAGTCTCATCAATCGCACCTAGCGTAACCTCACAGACATTCACATCATCATCCAACAGACAACCCTCGTCCATGTCAATTCCTTTGCAGTCTACCAACCGTGATAGACAATCCGCAGAGTGATTGATGGCACCTGGGATATAATCTACGTCAAAATCAAACTCTTGCAAAGAAATTATCCACTTCCTTATTCTCGATGAGATGGCATCAAGTCCTTTTTTTAAAAAAACTTCCTTTAAAGGTTTATGGTCAGAGAGAACCTTTACCTTCGTACCCCATATCAGATTCTTAAATTTCCTCAAAGCCCAAAAGATGGCCAATGACTCCTTCTCGATAACCGAGTAGTTCAGTTCAGAGCCCCTCAAACACCTTGAAGCACAGGCAATCAATCGTTCAACTGCACAATCTTTTTGAAGAAGAACCGCTCCCAATCCTTTTGTGCTGGCATCCGTCAAAATGTATGTCTGATGACCAGGCACAAATGCCTGTAAAGACGGAGCTTTCCTCAAATCCTCCTTAATGGAGACAAACTCTCTAGCACACTCATCATTCCACTCAAAAACCACATTTTTGCCTGTTAACCTTCTTAAATTTTGAGTCTTGTCTGAATAACCAGAAATAAATTTGCAGTAAAACTCAACCATGCCTAAAAAAGACAACAACTCCTCCTTGTTGCAAGGTTCACTTATATTCACAATAGTATTGACCAGTTCTTTTTTAGGAAATACCCCCTGCCCAGTGATACTATGACCTAGATAATTGACCTCCTCTACCGCAAACTTACACTTGTCTTTTTTAAGTGTCAGACCAGCTTTCCTTAAACTTTCTAAGACTGAACACACTCTCGAGAAATGTTCAGCCTTGTTACTACCGTAAATCAAAAGATCATCCTGATAACACCTAACACCTGGAAGCCCCTTGAGAACATTAAACATGATCCGTTGGAAAACAGAGGCCGCTGAAACCAGACCAAAAGGCATTCTAAGAAATTTAAACGTACCTATGGGGGTTACGAAGGCCGTTAAGTCCTGAGAGGTCTTGTCTAGCTCCACCTGATGATAGGCGGACGCTAGATCCAGAGTGGTGAAGTATTTGGCACTCGCCAAAGTGCTGACAATTTCATCAATATTGGGCAAGGGAAACCTGTCAACGATTACCTCCTTATTGAGGGCACGCAAATCAATGCAAAGCCTAATCTCTCCACTAGCCTTCTTGGCAACGATAATGGGGACAACCACTCAGTTGCCTCTACCGCTTCAATAACTCCTACATCAATCAAACGTTGGATCTCTTTCTCTACACTGGGCTGTTCGTTCAAAGGCACCCTCCTGACCTTGGCAACAACTGGTACCGCACCCTCCTTTAATTTTATGCGGTGTTTATAACCTCTCAGACATCCCAACTTGTCATCAAACACATCAGAGAAACGTTCGGCTAGAACTTCTGCAGGATTATCAACAACCTGTACCTGTACTTGAGGTACAGCATTTGGATTAAGAGAGACACCCAACAAACGTTGATGAGGCCACCCCAAAAGTGCATCCCCTTTTTTGCAACATATATCTTCCCTGCTGTTATTCGTCCACTCAACTCAATAGAGGCTACAAAATATCCTAAAATGTGTATGGGCCTACCACCATAACCCATAGGAGAGATATCACTTTTCAAAAGGGTAACCTTGGCATTAAAATGTTTTTCAAAGACGTCTTTGCTGAGCATAGTGAGATGTGAGCAAGAGTCAAACTTCATCTCAAGCTCAACCCCTTCAATCACAACCACATGTGAGGGATGTTTTCCTTTAGTGTCATCAATTTGATATATAATCTCCCTTACTTGTGGTTGTTCTTTGACCATAGGATTGTCTCTCCTTTTAACCCTATTCTTGCAAAACTTTGCGAAATGATCCATCCTCCCACATGCATTACATGAAAATTGAAGAGCTGGACAGAACGAGGCGTTTGCTCTATGACCCGATCTGCCACACCTAAAACATGTAGACCTTCCATCTTGTGCGAAATTGCTTTCTACAGGTCGTGTAAACTTCCCATTATCTGTGTCATTGGATGACTTACTCTTTACTAGACAAACAACCTCATCTACATTCGTATTCGTAGAATTTGCTTTGTTTTTTGCACTACTTAACTCATTAACACATTTCATCATGTGTTCAACACGTTTAGCTATACCCAAAACCTCATCCAAAGGAGGTTCATCCTTTAACCATAGCTCCTCCCTTATTTTGTCATGGGCACATTTTAAAACAAATTGGTCTCTTATCCTTTCTTCCAGAGCACCACCAAACTTGCATGATGCCGCAAGTTTTCTTAAAGCAGTAACAAACTCCTCCACTGACTCATCGGTTTTTGCTCTCGTAAACCAAAATGATACCTCTCCATAATGGTGCTTAACCTGGGCAGATAGTGTCTGTCCAACTGTAGTATGCAAATTTCGTATTCATTTAACATTCTCTGATCAGCGGTACTGAGTTCGGGCAAATGCGCAAGAACCTCTTGCCCTTCTCCTCCTAGACACGGGGAAGCTTCTCTACACCTACTTAATCCACAGTCGTACTGCCGCTGGAGAAGTGAGGGCCCTACTTCTCTTCTTACAAACGTGATGAGACGGAGAGGCTTCTTCCGATGTTGGGGTGAGACCACGCTCGTCGCCAAGTAAATGTGGTGTTCTCCGCACAAAGAAGTCTCAGGAACACTTCGGTAAGTTACAGGTCCAATTTATTCACCCCAGCCATCAACCCCTCGCATCTAACTGCCAGCCTCAGAATCCTATTGTCATTGGAATTCTAATGATGTCATGGCTAGAGAAGTTCCATTTGGAACACAGAGTGAAGTGCAATGTCACACATAGGCTGTAGGAGTTGCATCTCGTAAGGGCCCACATTAATTAAGTTTTGTGTGGATCTTCACGCGACGCAGCATTACGTTACTATAGGCCCATATTTAGCAAGGTTTTGTGTCACCCTCACGCCATGCAAGGGGACGCAAGGGGGATACAAAACCTAAATGAGATTTAACAAGCCACACAAGAACACCTTGCATGTCTGTGACTGCTTGCTAAATCTAGAGTAACCTAAGGCAGTGCAACTCACTGCCTTGCATTACTCTGCGGTGGGGAGGAGTGCCATGGGTGGAGCGTGGGTGTTCCCATGCATTCATTCTGACACATTCAGAGATTTACCAACATTGATCGACCTGGAAATGCATCAGAATTGTACCCCTCCCCACCAGATTTGATTTGATTTTGATTTGGTTTTGTAGAGCGCTCGATTGCCCTGAGGTGTCTTGGTGCTACTTCTGTCTTTCGGAAGGAGATTCTAAACTAGTTGCTGAATAGCCAGGTTTCAAGAGATTTCATAAAGGACAAGAGGTTTGGGCTGTCCTTCACATTCATAGGTAGAGAGTTCCACAATTTGGCAGTTCTCAAATAAAACTTCTACCTCCCCACGAGTCATGAGAATCACCACAAACGTAGCTGTGGAGGAACTACGTTTTCTTGCAGGAGAATACCAAGTGAATCTACCCTGCAAATCATCCGGGCAACATTGTGTAGTGCCTTAAAGGCAATGTGTAGCACTTTGAATTCATTTCTTTTTTTACAGGAAGCCAATACAGCTTGACCAAGGCCTGAGAGACAGATTGGTATTTGGGGATTCTCAAGCTAAGCCGTGCTGACTCATTTTTCAATGTCTGTAGTTTATGGAGGAATCTTTTTAGGATATTCAGAAAGAGAGCATTGTCATAATCCAATTTAGATAAGTCCAGTGCAGTTACTGCAGTTTTCTGGAGATCTGATGGGATTAAAGGGCATATCTTCCTAATGATTCTCAAAATGAAGAATACGCAGGAAGCTAGGGCATTGACCTGATCTTCGAAGGTTAGTTTATTGTCAAAGACAATCCCCAAAATTCTGACTTTCCTCACAGTCATGGGTAATGAGCCAGTTCCTACAGCCACCAACTTGGTGACCAAAAAGAGGTGTCATTGCCAAAAAGAAGGACCCCCGTTTTCCCAGAATTAAGCTTTAAGCAATTGACCTTCATCCAGTTGTCTATCTGTCCCATACAGGAGTTAAATCTAGTTGCTCTTTACTCTGAGTTACTAGATACCGAGACCAGTATTTGAGTGTGGTCGGTGTAAGAGACAACGGAGAATCTGAAAGGTTTAATAAGCCTTGCCAGTGGGGTGACATAAAGATTAAAAAGAGTGGGGCTCAATTAAGAGCCCTGCGGCGCCCCACATGACAGGCGAAACATGTTAGAAGTAAATTCCCCCATAGCAACATGTTGTTCCTTCTCCAAGAGGAAGGATTTCAGCAAGATGAGTGCAGAACCTCTTATTCCGAGCTTGGAGAACCGGTCAATCAAGATGATATGTTTGACTGTACCGAAGGCCTCAGAGAGATTCAATAGAATCAGAGCAGCCTTACCAACTCCATCAAGAATGGACCTTTATTCTTCTGATGTGACGATCAGAGTTGTCTCGGTGGTGTGCACACCTCTAAATTCAAATTGTGTCAAATTCAGAAGCTTGTTTGCATCTATAAAAGATGTAAGTTCCAGATGCAGAGCCTTTTCTAGAATTTTAGATGGAAACAGTAGTCGAGATATGGGCCTATAGGCACTAGTAGATTAAGACTGTTTTTTTTAATAAAGGAAGAATAGAAGCTCTTTTCCATTCCAAAGGAAAATGTCCTGATTTCATTATCTCGTTAAAGATTACAGTCAGATGGGTACTTACAATTTCTGGGGCAAAATTTACTATTTTCGATGGACAGGTGTCTGGAGGGAACCTGATTTGGTAGATTTAACGAGGCTTAGAACCTGCTAAGTATAAAATAGGGAAAAAGTATCTAGGACTTCTGGACTGAAAGATGTATCACTTTTGACCTGATAGTCCGGAGTATTATGTTTATTGGTTACAAAGGTGTTGAAAATATCCTCCACCTTAGTCAGAAAAAAACTCTCAAGAATATTGCAGAAAGCTTGACTCCAGATGTTATTAGTTGTCTCAGACATGTTATCTAGGCTTTTTACTGTGCTCAATAACTCTTTAGCAGAGTCATAACAAGTAAAAATATCTTTATTTCTCCTCATTGTTTCCTCTTTCTAAGTGTGCTGCATTGTGCAGCACATTTAGAAAGAGGAAAATGCCTCTGAGGATTGTTTTTGTGCAGGAAGGTGTCCTTTCCTACACAAAATCAATTCTTCTTACAATGCAGGCACCCTAGCAGCATGGTGCAAGGGTGCCCGCGTTCGCGCTAGGCAGCAGTTAGTGCACCAGCGCAGGCAGACAGTAGGAATGCGCTGTATAATGTTAAATACGGCACATTACTGCCCTCTCCCTTTCATTACACTGCTACATGTGCAAAGCTAAAGTGCGAGTATCTACACAACATTCAGTAAACGTGAGCCTAGGTTTTTTTCACCTAGACCTCAAACTGTATACTATGGTCTGGTGGCATTAAAGTGCCATGAGCACATTTTAATGCTGTGCTGCTTCATTAGATGGATTTCTTTGCATTGCTCCATCGTACAAATAACAGCAAAAGTACACCCTTCCTCGTTCTCCAAATTCTCTGCATTGTGTGCAGTTTATAGTGTGCCATGCCTTCCATATCATGCATGCTTATGACTTAATTCATGTACATATTGGTGATTTCTAAGTCTCCACATGACTCACTCTGGCTGCTTCTCAGTGAGATGTATATATATATATGTATATATCAAACACCTCGCCTCCGTTTCCTTTTCCGTAGGAAAAAACGAGCGTGGACCCAGATAAGTGCAGCAATATTTTATTTTATTTCACCATCACCGGTGTCTGCCATGACGCGTTTCTGCCGTCAACGCAGCCTTGATCACATGATATATATATATATGAACAGACTTCTACTGGACTGTTGTCATCTCATGAATTTCTTGCTGAGTTCGATTGACGGAGGCATATCAGCTCCATTCCCCACAGTAATAGATCTTGCTTCAAATCCCTCATGCATCTGTTCCCTTCTCAATATGCAGGAGCTTGTGTCCTTGAAGTTTTTAAACTTTGAAAATGTGCTTTAGTTTCCAGGCTTACAATTGATTGATCTTCAGGCAGTCAGTCTGTTGCTGCACATCTTGCAAACTTATGACTTTGCTTCATAAACAAGCAGATCTGCTGGCAAAGTCATGTCTGAGCTAAACTGAATCACCAGACTCCTCTGGCTGATCAACAATAAAAAGGGGCTACTGAGAAGTCTAAATGAAGGATTCTTCAAAATGCCATGCAGTCCAGTTATACCAGGGCACAAATCCTAAAAAAAGAAGCAGGGGGACTAACCAGGTTAGGCAGTATGCAAGTGAAAGCATGACGTGTGCCATCACAGCGCATGATGTCACTACGCATAACATTGTACGTGACATAACAGGTAGTGACCTCACTGGATGTGACACAAGAAGTGACATCAGATATTAAGACCTCATACATGTTTATCAGGTATATAATGAGTACATTTCAGCACATTATGAGATTTAACAAATGAGATTTTGCATCGGGGTTGCATCACCCGACTCAAAATCTGGGCCTCAACTAATATATTTATTTTTTAAACCCTATCACAAAGAAATTGGCAACAAGGAGAAGCATGGCAGTAGATCTGTTCTGCTTAATTGGTTGCAAAGTCTGCATTTTAAAATATTTTATGGTTTAAGGCATCTGCTGTACAGGTGCCCAGTTAATCTCAGGGAATAGTAATAATGGTGAGATAACTCTGGAGGTGAATGCATTTGTTGGAGAGATCTGTGTTTTGTGAAGTCCCAGATTTGAATCAAAGTAGCATAGCGGGTTAATGTGTCTCCTGTCTAGCACATCGCGTAACATGCAGATGACAGATTTTTATTTTACGTAGATAGTAAAGTGAGTTACTGCTTTTAGCACAGAGATCCTTTTGTTACCTGCAGTTCATAAATTGTAATCCTTGTAATATAGCACAGTAAGCTATGAAGGACATGTGACTCCTACACCTTGTAACCCTGTCTCATGTAACTCATCTTGTACATTGATGTACACATGTACATGATTTATTGTCAATGTATAATGTGTATTAAGTAAAGAGCTCCGACACCCTGCATTGGGTTGCGTATCTCTATAAAATATATAAAATAGTGCTATTGAAATTGTTATTTGTTTAAATACTGGGACAGACCAACACCTGACATTTTTACAGTGTATGCATCTCTTATATACAAGGACTGAACATTGGCAAAAGCATGCCTCTCTTAAGTACCTGTGAAGAGATAACAAGCTGTGTGCCTTTGTTTCCCCTCTGTGGCATTTACATTTAAGTGTGAGGTTCCAGGCCACCTCCAGTCCGGATATTCAAACAAAAGGAGTCCTGATGGCCCCTTAACTTCGGCCCAGCTGGAGGTGAAAAAAAAAAGCTCCCTCGCGCGCCTGCATGTTGCTGCTGGGAATGGAAAGCAGACAACATACAGGCGCTGCTGAACGTGTCCCGGTGTCTGATAATTACACCAGGACAAGCTCAGCATATTTCTGTGGGGCCCAAGTTCTTGGCAGGGGGGGCGGTGTCCACCCTGTAAAAATAGTGGGTGGACGCCGTGTACCTGCGTGTACCCCCGACTTGTGCACTGAGTTATACCCACATTATCAGTGGCCTTGTAATTCCGAATCGGACCCAAATGAGTGCTGGTGCCCCAGTTGGAATTATAAATCGTGTGCAATTATCGCGACACATGCAGATTGTGCCAGGAAAAACCTGGATAAATTTGCATCGGAAAAAGCTGGTCAGAAAGAGGCACAAACTAGTGGTAATTGTGTACCAATACACTCAGGGAACCTTTTAATACTGACTTAGGGAACTATTGCACCCAGCAATATCAGTGTTTCTATCTGCGCTACTATAGCACAGTGAAATCAGGCTACTTGTTAGGAGGACATTAGTGTGAAGGGTTTTTCAAAATCCTTTTACAAATAATAATAATAAGTGTTTGTGATGTGACCAAGACCTTAGGTGCTTTGAATTGTACACTAAGGGCCAGATGTACGTAATGAAATTGCATTTCTTAACGGACCAAATTGCAATGATGCCTTTCAATATGTACAAAGGCCTAAACACGGGCGCAAAATGTGATTTCTACCCAGTAGAAATTACATTTTACGATTCTCTAAATAGGAAATCTCAAATAGGGATTTCCTAAGCACATGTACAAAGCATTTCCTAAATGCGAAATGGGCATTTAGGCAATGTTATAACCATTGACTCCAAGTTGATGGTAACCATGTGCAATTTTAAAAAATGCACCCAAGTTCCATGTAGCGTGCACATGCCCCTATGGTATTTGTGCGCTTTACATGCGCACCACTTTTTTTGGGGTGCATCAATAGGGGACTTAGACCCACAGGCACCCTTCGTTTTGCATGTCCTAATTTGCGATTTCCTATTAGGACCTATGGAAGGCCCATGGAAATGAATGGTTTAGCATTTCCTAAATTGTGATTTCCTAATAGCGATTCCTGGGCCACATGTATCATCCTATTTTGCATTCACAAACGGTGCAAATTGTTAAATTCGGCAGTTTGTGAATGCAAAATAGCTTTTCGATATGTATTTGGTTTGGCAGTGCATTTTAGTTAATCGCATTTTTTTGCGATTACCTAAAATTGCGACTACAAATAGGGAATTGCCATTTGCGATTTTTTAAGCACATGTACCAAGCATTTTCTAAATGCTAACTTTGCATTTAGGAAACGCTATTACCATCGACTCCAAGTCGATGGTAACTATGTGCAATTTTTGAAAATGCATAAAAAATGCATTTCTCAAAGTGCCATGTAGCACAAACATGCCCCAAAGGGAATGTGCGCTTTAAATGTAGACATTTCTTTGGGGGGTGCTTCAGGGGTGCCTTAGGCCCCCGGGCACCCTTGATTTTGCATTACTTAATTTGCGATTACCAATTAAAAACCATTCGCACCTATGGGCCTTTAGGCCCGTACGAACAAATGGAGTTGTCTTTACCTAATAGCGATTCCCTATTTACCGAATTACTATTTGGTAATTTTAAGGAATTGCTAAATCTTTAGTGAATCCTTACATACATTGCATTTTGCGATTACCAAATAGCAATTCGGTAAAAATCGCTATTTGGTAATCACAAAATGCTATTTTGATACATGTGGCCCCCTACTCTGTAGAAGTTGCTATAATTTCTATTTTGTCGGTCCATTTTGCATTTCCTACATAGCGATTTCTTAGGATTCGCTATTTAGGAAATGCAAACTGGAAGTTTTGTACATCTGGCCATAGTGACTTGTTCCGTCTCTGTTCACTTTACAACATAATAGAGCCCGCTATTTTTCTGTAGTTGAGGAAACATTGCCACATTTAACACAGATTCCAGACATTATGGGACTTGGTTTATGTCACAGCTATGTTGCTGTTAAGGAAACTTGAAGAGACCTGCTAAAATTACTTTTAGCACCGGATAATAATTATATAGGGCCAGATGTACTAAGGGTCCCATTTGCATTTCTAAAATAGCGACTCCGTAGGAATCACTATTTAAGAAATGCAAAAGGATATGTGCAAAATTTGCGATTCTTACAGATTAAGAATCGGTATTAGGGAATTACAAAAAGGAAATGCAATTGTATTCCCAGCTATGGGCGAAATAGGAAATTGTTTGCATATCCTAAATTGCTATTGCCTAATAGGAAATCGCAATTTAAGAAATGCAAAGTTAAGAGTGCCTCTGGGCTTAAGCCCCCCCCTGGAGGCACCCTGAATTTTCTAGTGCACATGTAAGTGCACATATGCCCTTAGGGCATATGTGCGCTTCATGTCACAATAAAAAATGCATTTTTTTATTTTGCACATGGTTACCTTCGACTTGAAGTTAATGGTAATTGCATTTCCAAAATGCCCAATTCGCATTTAGGAAATGCTTTGTACACGTGCTATAGGAATCGCAAATAAGTAATCCCTATTTACGATTCCTAAATCGCGGTGGCAATTTGCAATCTCTACCATGAAGAAATCACAAATTGCCACTGGTTTTGGCCCTTTGTACATCTGAAAAGGCCATTTAGCATTTCTTAACGTTCCGAAATAGTGATTTGGCCTGTTAAAAAATGCCAAATGGCTTGTACAGCTAGGCCCAAATTTTAAAAGACAAATCATATGAGGCTTCAAAACATTTAGGGCCACATGTATCAACCTATTTTGCATTTGCAAATTGGGCGAATCGCTAAATTTGCCAAAGATTTTTTTTTTAAATATTTCTTTATTGAGTTATTGCTCCAAATCAGCAGCTCGCATGAAAAATAATTACAGAATTCGTCCACCTCAGCCGAGGTGGTGTAATACATTACAGACATTAAATCTATGTTGACAACTGTGGAGATTCCTCTTTTCCAGTTTCCTTTGCTTTATATTCTTTACATAGGTAAACATAACTTGAACTGTAATAAACTCCCCCCTCCTCCCCCCATCCCCCCATCCCCCCACCCCGGTGCCCTCCCCCTCTGCCGGGTCTAGGTAGCTGCTGATATATACATCATAGTGATCATGTAGGGACACCTTGTGTTTCCTCTTGTCGTCCTGTGGCCACCCCCTCCGTGGAAGACGCCCCGCCCGAACCTTCTGGTGTGAGTTGTGTGTTTTGCCCTTCTATCTCTTGCATTATCACTCCCCATGCCAATAACACCTCGGGTAATTTATCATCTCTCCTGGTGCTCCGTATGTGCCCCTCCTCTGCTGCTGCCCACTCCCTGAGATCTGTCCTCCATTTCGCTAATAGCGGCCCCTGTTGGGTTAGCCAGTGTATCGCTATACGCCGTTGGGCTACAACCAGGCCCAAGACCAGGAACCGCCTACTTGTCTTCCGTTTAGGATCCCGAGGTATCAAGCCCAAGAGGCAAGCCCGTGGGTCCAGGTCTATTGTCCACCCTGTTATCTGATTCAGAACCGCAAGGACTGCCACCCAGTATATCTGGATCGTTGGGCAGATCCATACCATGTGTAGAAAGTCTGCCTGATCAGAGCGACATCGAGGGCAGCGGGAATCTCTGGAATTATCAATGGCTTGCAGCCTTCGAGGTGAGAGGTATGTCATATGTATTATGTTATACTGAATTTGTTTGAAGCGGTTGCTTACCGATACCTTCCGGACATTTTCGTGTATTTTTCCCCATTCCGGTGTTGTGATCTCCTGCGGACACACCTGCTGCCATTTGTCTTCTAGTTTGAGGGGGCTAGTCTGCCTATCATCTCTGAGCCCCCTGTAGAGGTGGGTGACAAGTCTTCTCCCCCCAGCCATGGTGATCATAGTGACCAGGGTTTGGGACCGCCCGGAGCCCCAGGGAACGTGGGCCACAATTGTCGCGCCGTTGCCGCTATTTTAGCGTATTGTAGAAACTGCCCTGCTCCCAGCCCAAAGGTGGTCACCGCCTCCCGGTAGGTGATAAATTTGTTGTCCGGGTAAAGGTCGGACAGCATTAGGCATCCCCCAGCCTTCCAGGCCTCCGTGGACATTACCTGATCTATTTGCGCAAAGGGCGGCATCTGCCAAAAGTCCGCCTCCGGGGCAAACGGTCTGTCCCGGATCACTCTGCGCATCACCCTATTCCATATTGCTGCCCCAAGCCGCACCAATGAAGGACCCTGTTCCCTGTGTCCCTTAGCCCGCCACAGAAGCGCTCCCAGCTGTCGGTCCCCGTATGTACCTGCCAGCAGGGACCTCTCCCATGAGGGATCCGTATCCAACCAGGCTATGGCATGTTGCAATTGGGAAGCAAAATAATATAGTTCGAGATCAGGGATCTCCAAACCCCCTTTGCCCCATCCACGTTTCATGATCTCTAGACTTACTCTACATCTCTTCCCATTCCACAACAGCAGAACCAGCAGGGCCTCTATCTCCTTAAATACCCGGTGCGGAAGTTCGAAGAAGGAGCTCTGCATGGTATAGAGGCAGCGAGGTAAGACCACCATCTTAATTAAGGCAATCTTCCCCATTAGGGAGAGTTTAAGCGTGTTCCAAAAGGCAATACTGCCCTGCAGGCCTCTAATTATCCTTCCCATATTGTGCTGGTAAAAGACCCCCTCGTTCCTACCAATCCATATCCCCAGATAGCGGATAACGTCTCCTGCCCACGGAAGCTCCAGTACTGGGTGTTGCGACCCCTCCCAGTTGCACTCCGGGCCAATCGCATACAGCTGCGACTTGGACTTATTGATGGAAAGACCGGAGGCAGCAGCGAACTGTGTCAGCGCAGTCATCAGTATCGGCAATGACCGGGTCGGCTGTCTCAGGTATATTAGTGCATCGTCGGCATATAAGGAAACGACATGTTCCGAATCGCCTATCTGTATGCCCCGTCCCCTGAGAACCTCACGCAGGTGGCAAGCCAATGGCTCCATTGCCAGGGCGAACAGCAAGGGGGAGAGCGGACAACCCTGCCGCGTTCCCCTTCCTATAGAGATCGCCTCCGACACGTATCGCCCCGTGCGAACTCTTGCCGTTGGATAAGTGTAGAGTAGTTTAATCCACTTTACAAACCCCTCCCCCAGACCCATTTTTAAAAGTACCCGCCATAGATATTCCCAGCCGACCGAGTCGAACGCTTGCTCGACATCCAGGAACACCAAGGCGCTCTGTTGGGCCCGTCCCTGTAATGAGTGCATGATATGCGCGAGGCGGCGGATGTTACGTAGCGTATTCCGGCCCGGTATAAATCCGGATTGGTCCTCATGGACCAGCCGCTGGAGATGGGGAAGGAGCCGACACGCCAACACCTGACTGATAATTTTAAGGTCGACGTTTAACATTGATATGGGCCGATATGAGCCGGGGAGGAGGGGATCCTTCCCTGGTTTGGGGATCATCACAATTAGCGCCTCCCGCATGGAATCCGGGAGCCTACCGCGTTCCTCGGCCTCGCCCAGAACATCCAATAGCCTGGGGACCAGGACTCCACCTCTCTCTTTATAGAGTTCGGCAGTTATACCGTCCAACCCAGGAGACTTCGCAGTCTTCAGGAGGGCGATCGCCGCCCAATTTCCTCCCCACTGAAGGGGCCTCCTAGGGCTTCCTGGTTGTCTATGTCTATGCGAGGTAGATCCACCTCCGCAAGATAGGTCTCTATTCCCACGAGGGTCTCTGGGGATTGGGGCTTGGCGTATAATTTTCGTAGATGGGTTAGGAATACGTCGTTAATCGCATGTTGAGTATATACCACCTGTCCCGAGTCATTTTGGAGGGCCAGAATCGGATGGGGCTGAGTCTCCGTCTTGATCAGGCGCGCCAACAGCCGCCCCGCCTTATCTCCTTCTGTATACCAGCGACGTCTACTTTCCGTTCTATTAAATCTGCCGAGCGAGTCCCATATGTCCCCTATCTGTCGCCGCACGGTGGCCCATTCATTCGACCTCTCACCGTTGGTGGGCATTTCTTTCTCCAGTGTCGCTAAGCGCTCCTCCTGCCGACGCAAATTGCGCTCCAGTGTTCTTTTAACCCCCACCTCTGTGGACATGCAGATCCCTCGTATTACCACCTTCATTGCGTCCCATTCGGTTGCCCTGGTGCCTGTTGAACCCCAGTTAGGTTCCAAGTAATCATCCAACCCTTTTGCTATAGCGTCTTTATAGATCGGATCCCCGAAAGCTTCAGTATTGAGCCGCCAAAGCGGTACTTTAGATCTCGGTCTTTCCATCGAGTAGGTAATAATAACGGGGAGTGGTCAGACAGATAGCGGGCCAAATAGAGCGTCTCCGTTATCCGATGCACCGCAGCCTTTTGAATGAAAAAGTAATCAAGCCTACTATGGGTATGGGCAGCAGGTGTGTAGCACGAGTATACTCGGCGACCAGGATTATGGTGTCGCCATATATCTAACAGGCCATGATTGTGAATCATTTGGCCCATCGCTTCCCTAACTCTAGGTTTGACATCCAGTTTTGGGGTTGTCTGTCGAGCTCCCCATCAAAGGCACAGTTAAAATCACCCGCCACAATCAGTTCTGTGTCCGGGTCAAGATCAAGTCGCCCCAGCACTCGGCTCAAAAACCCCCGTCGTCAGTATTCGGGGCATACACGTTTACCAAGCATACGCTGCGGCCATCCAATGTCCCCTCCACCAGTACAAATCTCCCGTCAGGATCTCGTATAGTGCGTAAAGCCTTAAAGGGGACCCCCGGTGCCACCCAGATCAACGCTCCCCTAGCAAACCCCGAGTAGGATGTTGCAAAAACTGACCCCTCCATCGGCGTTGAACATATTTAAGACAATCTCCCCACAGGTGCGTCTCCTGGAGCAAGGCTATACTTACTCCATACCGTCTGAGGTAGGATGCTACCCGGATTCGTTTGAGCACATTGTTGAGCCCACGAACATTCCATGTGATCAATTTGTATGTCTGTGAATCACCTATCGTAAGTGGATTGGTGTTGGCAGCTCTGCCCTCTGACTATTATGTGAGACCCCCCAGGAGAAATATAGCGTGGCCCCTCTAAGGGTAAACAACTGCGATCCCTTGTATTTCGACCTAGAACAGACCCGGCAGCACCCCGACCAACCCCATAACACGAAACCCCAACTCCCTCCACCCACAGGCGGTAGCCCTTCATACCCGCAACCCGATCCGGGTCCGAGGACTCTGAACCCCGCCCCAAAGCTACACCCACCCTTTAGAGCACCCCCTTCAACGTAGAATAACAATTACAAATGGGCGTGCTCTCCCTACTTGACTATCCCCCCCCCTTCCTAAACTCTGTAAATCAGCCGACTGACTGGTACCGTGCAGCCCCGCCCGACCAAAGGTCTAGCCAGGCCACCTCGGCACTCTACCGCCGGCAAGTCTAAACAACAGTTAGGCAAAATAGTGTACCCTCCTCTGCTTTTCACCAATTATATCAAAAACCCTCACCCCCCCCCTCAATGTCACTGGGCGCCGTGTCCTCGCACACGAGGCTCTTAAAAAAGTCAGGTGCCCGACGGGCCAGAACAGATACTCACAGTGACTGTGTCCCAGGCCCTCCCGGTCTTAGTGTGAGGTCCATCACTCACTCATTACCGGAGCCCTCTACAACTGGGCCGGCGGCGCTGCCCGCCTCCGATTGTGTTTCCTGCACCAAACAGAGCGGAGAATACTGGTTCTGCGTTGGGATCGCCTCCCGGTCTGCCAGGAGAGTGCCATCTGGTCCCACCACGATACGTCCACCATCCGCCAGATCTCGGTCTCGTTGGTGCTGTCTCCCTTCTCGCCGCTGCTGGGTCCGCTGTCGATTACTCCGGCGTCTCTGTTCTCGCCAGCCCTGATTTTGGTCTTTGCCGGCCAGGCCCAACGCGTCCATCCATTCAACTGCCTCTTCTGGGGTGCCAAAAAAATAGACCTTGTCGGCGTGTTGTACTCGGAGCCGGGCCGGAAACAGCAGACTGTACTTGATGTCGTGGCTCCGCATCCGCCGTTTAACACTCAAAAAGTCATTCCGTAATTCCTGCACCTTTTTTGTATAGTCTGGATAGATATGGATGTCTTGGTTCTCAAATTGAGGTGGGCCATTGGTACGGATATGTTGCAAGATCATGTCTCGGTCCCTAAAATTGAACAGTCGGGCAATCAAGGCTCTGGGCGGGGCTCCCGGTCTCGGCGGCGGCCCAAGAGATCGATGCGCCCGTTCCACTGCAAACAGGTTGGAGAGCCTAAGGCTCGGGAACGATGTGCCAATCCACTCTTCCAGAAATAGGTCTGCCGCCGGCCCCTCCGCCTTTTCCGGAAACCCTAAAAAGCGAAGATTATTCCTCCGGGACCGCCCTTCCGCATCTTCCGCCCTTTCTTCCAGCCGGGCCGTATGGCCCTGGAGCGCCGCCACCGTCTCCCGTAGTTGTCTGACCTCCGTCTGTACAGTATGCAGGTCCCCCTCCGTGGTGGTCACCCTATCCGCTACCTTCCGGAGATCCAGGCGCAGATGGTTGATGTCCATGGCCATACCGTCCATTTTTGCTTCTAACACCACCCTGGAATCGCGAATCGCTGCCAAGATGTCGGCCTTGTCACGAGCTGCCGTGTCGGGGTTGGCCCCCCGCTCCGTATCAGCTTCAAGGCGGTCCACCGCCGTCGGCCCCGGGACCGTATATTGCATAATTTTATTGGTCTGTGCACCTCTGAGGGGTCGGTCCTTCCCCATAGTCAGTCCGGCCGTCTTAATGTGTTGACTGGAGGCCTAAATTTGCCAAAGATATATGAAAGGCTTTGGCAGTGCATTTTAGGTAATCGCAAATTTTTGCGATTACCTAATATTGCGACTACACATAGGGAATCGCAATTTGCGATTCTCTAAGCATATGTACCAAGCATTTTATAAATGCAAACTGTGCATTTAGGATATGCCATTACAATCGACTCCAACTGGATGGTAACCAAGTGCAATTTTTGAAAATGCACAAATAATTTGATTTTCAAAGTGCCATGTAGCACACACATGCCCCTAAGGCATATATGTGCTTTACATGTGCACATTTTTTTGGGGGGGCTTCAGGCTTTAGGTCCTCGGGCACCCTTGGTTTTGCATTACCTAATTTTCGTTTGCCAATTAGGTCATTGCAAATTAGGTAATGCAAAAACATTTGCACTTATGGACTATTTAGATAATGGAGTAGTATTGCTGTGAGAAGCTGGCTTGGTATATGGTGTACACTTATGTAAGTGGGCACCCTGCACCAATTCAGACAACCATTATGGTGATTTTAGTGGTCTTAGACAACCTTAGAAAGCTCTTTAAGTGGTAACTGTGGAAAGCAGCCTTCAGCTTAGTCCAGAAGGAGTGTAAAGCAGCTTGTTTTACCAGAACGTAATCTTATAGCAATAGATTAAGTGAGAAAGAACCACACAGTGTATTTATAAAAATATACATTTATTATAGAACACTCACTAACACATACAGATATCTCCTAACCGAAGATATACACAATGCACACAATACTTCTCAATAGAAACAGGTAAATAGCATGAAATACACAGTGGTCGCCAGGGGGAGACCAAACCATTTACTAAAATAGTGGTATGCGAACCACGACTCAAGTCAAGACTGTACCCAGAAGACGTAGAAGTGCCGGGGAACCAAGGAACCACCCAAGGTAAGTAACCAGGAACCCCACGGAGTCCGTGTGCAGAGTGGGAACACGACCGCGGGCTCAATACGAGTCAATGGGTAAGTCGTGGTTGCAGTTTTAAAGAAGAAGGACCCTTGCCACTGGACCCTGAAGAAACCCTGTGGAAGACAAGAGGTTGGAGAGCCACCCCACCCATGGATACCCTAAGAACCAGGATACTTACACCATGGAAGCTGGGTGCATAGGTGTGAAGTGGCGAAGGAAACCACTGTCGAACTCAATGGAGGACCTCAGGAAGATGCCGCTGCTGGAGAAGGTGAAAGTGTCCGGTTGAGCCCAAAGGTGGATTCAAGATGAGAAGTAGCTGCAAGCAGAGGGGACAGAGTCTATGCCACTCAGGAGTGATCAGGAGTCACCGAAGACGAATGACCACCGATTTCGGGTGTTGCAGGAGAGATGATGGTGACCTTGGAGCAGCAGCTGTGCAGACCAGGCGATGCTGTAGAAGACCAGGAGCTGTTCACGAGCTGTCCCACGTTGAATGTCAGAAGTTGAGGGGTCGGTGTCTGTTGGGAACACCAACAAGCCTTGGCAACTGTAACCAATGTGGAAAGTGAAGAAGGTACGGTGTCACGACCAGCAAGGTCCAGGTGACTCACCACAAGCAGGGGAGTCAGAACAGGCCCCGAGCAATCAGGGGAGCCTACTGAAATTAAAGAAGACCCTCAAGAGGACCCACAGGCCGGAGGGACTGGAGTCGCAAGAGGACCTCGAGCAGCTCACCAAAGATGCAAGCCCGCAATGCAAGTGACGTGGTGAGGACAAAGATCTTGGACACAGGAGATGCTTGAGTTTGGGGCTACTTTGAGCCCAAAGATCTTGGTGGAAGGAAGCCAACAAGCCTTTGTAACAGCTAGTCAACGCAGTGCACAGGGGTTTGGTTCCTGCGGCTCCCACAAGGGATACTGGCCTCAAACTTGGTGAGAGAACAGGGCAGGCCTCAAGGGATGTGAAGAACCACCACCTGTGTTGCTGAGCCTTTCAGAGTCCGTGGGAGCCCAGGATCAGCAGACTGGTCAGCTTAGTTGCAGTGCCTGCAGATGCAGGGAAGTGACTCCTTCACTTCAAGGGAGATTCCTTCATGTGTCTTGGATGTCCACAGGCCTTGGAATGTTCCTATATGGCGCACAGGCACGGACGTTGCAGCAGACGTGCAGGGCAACAAGACCAGGAGCAGCAGGAGTTTTCCCAGTTGCAATCTTGATGCCCAGAGCTAAATCCAGCGAAGTCCAGAGTGCTCAGACGGTCGAAGAAGAAGTGGTGTCTTGAAATGAATCTTGTCCCATGACGAATCTAGGGACCCACCCTCAGGTAAGCCCTTAAGTACCCTAAGAAAAGGGTTGGGACGATTCAGGGTTCCCTCCCAGGGGAGGGGTTGGACAGTGGGAGGATACTCCCATGTCCTTTGCCCAGTTTCACGCCAGAGCGGGAGTCAAAGGTGAGCTGGTTTGAACTGGACTATGCAAGGAGGGCACAAAGTGTGCCCTTCAAACAGACTGAGTGGCTCTGGCAAGCGCTCCCACCCGGCCCCAATACACTAAACCCTGTGTGGGAGGTGGTCACACCTCCCTGTGACAGGATACCTATTGTTCTACCTTCCCCTTCTCGAGCTTGGCTCAGCAGCAGGATTGCAGAATCGTGTCTCTGTTCGGCAGCAGCCATGTTGTGCTGTTCGGGCCTAGACGACTGGTACCGGGAGCACTGAGGGCCTCCCGGAGGAGCTTTACAGTGCATGGCAGCATACCTCCCACACCATATACGGTGTGGGGGTATGATTCCAACATGTTTGATACCAAACATGACACATGGCCACTCTATGTATCCTAATGGCTGATGCACTTACAATCCAGGAGAATGGACTCCAAAGGTTGTAGGGGTGTCCTGCTCATGCAGGGGCACCCTCACACTTAGAACTGAGCACCCTGCCTTCAGGATTGAAAGGCCTGCTATAGGGGTGACTTATAGGTTTTAGGTGCAGTGACCTTAGATATAGCACCAGCTTACACAGGCTGCAATGGCAGGCCTGCAGTTCCCGTTTGAGTGATCTCCCATGGGTGGCATAATACATGCTTCAGCCCATGGGGGACCCCAGGTGTACCTATGTCCTGGGTACCTCAGTACCATATATAATAGGGACTGATAAGGTCACACCAGTATCCACTCTGGGATGTACTTAAGTACTTACCATAACCAATTTAGGGGAGAAAGCACAGAGACTGGGGTCCTGGATAGCAGGATCCCAGTAAGACTAGTCAGAAAGAGCACAACACCAGGCAAAAAGTGGGGGTAACCATGCCGAAGGATCCTACCTTCCTACAATTACCTAGTAGCGATTACCTAATTGCAATTGCGACTCTGTAGGAATCACTATTAGGTAATTGCTATTTTCTTATATACCATGTTGCATTCCTTAAATAGCGATTACCTAAAATTCTCTATTTAGGGAACACAAAATGGATTTTTGAGACATATGGCCCTTACTTTCCCTAGTGTTCGCTACATGTCAGTTTTCAGTGCTGGGGAGAAAGGCAAGCACCAATTCAGATTTAAAAAGGTGTTATCAATTGGCCTGTCCTATGCATTGGCAGGAATATGATTCACATCAGTGCTCCACCTGGCAGCAGAAGGTTTTGTAGGGACATGTGCCAGGGCCCTCATTACTGATGACCCTGCACGTGGGTGTCAGAGAATGGGAATCACCACACTTTAAATGGAGGATCTGAAATGTGCAATCGCATTCGTAAATACAGAACAGTCAGCAGCTCAGATTACAAGAGTCCAGCCTTTAGCCTCAGGGTCCCTTTTGTAAGGGCAGCCTACAAGTGATCCATTGATCTCAACACTTCAGCCTGTCTGTTACTCTTTACTGTCTTCTCTGGTCCCTGAACCCTACCATAGAGTCATTATCTTGAGAGTATGTGTGAGCAGCAGCTAAGCTGCCCATGCACAAAGGCCCCAACTTTTAAATGTGGCAAATTATTCCCAATGATGCAGTCAATAGCCAGACTTGGGCAGTCTGCCATTTTCCTCTGGAAACCGCTCCTATTCCAGAGTAACCTATGCCATTGGGTTGTCACGTTCATAAGCAATAACCGCATCTGTTTCAAGGTATATAAAAAGTTAAAAAAATAAACGTACTTGCACTTTAACTACCCAACTTCTTAGGGTATGTTCTTAGTAAAATCTATGGGCTTGATTTTGGCTTGTGTAATTGTGCGTGGTGCCTGCTGAAATTCCGACACCTTTTTTCACCACTGTGAAAATGTTATTTTCTGATGAAAACTATTTCTCCTGCATCCCCACAAAGTTTGTTGTGTTCTCTTCCACTTTCCCTTCTGAAAAGAATGTATGTATGTAAATGACTGGAGTGAAATCTTTGACTATTTCTAGGGTGTGAAGGGGTCACAGAGTTTTCTGACAATGCACACAAACGTATTTTTGTGGTTCACAAACTTCCAAGGCAAACCATGACTTAAAACACTCTTGTGTGGGGTTTACCCCTTAGTAATATTAAATGACCTTGGGGTAATGCTGGAGTAAAAGGATTTAAAAGGATTTATGACTGGAGGGTCATATTTTGTAATGTCCTTGCTGTTGTTAAATCTATCCACATGTGCTCATAAGTCTGCTTTATGAATGGGGCTCTCATTGCAGGATTTGATTCCAGATTCTGCATCATAATAGTTGCCAATTGGCCCCCCTGTCAACAGGTCACAGTCATTCACTTCTTTATTCAGTGCTCAGTATGCTTGGCCTGCAGACCCATATATTTAGTGGGGAAAAGTTGTACTAATCCGAGGATCCAAAATTCTTTTGACTTAAAAGCCAGGAATGGTTGACGATGATTGTGGCATATTAATGAACCATAGGACCTTTACCAAGGAATGAGAATGTCCCCTGCCCTGTGTGGGTAGTAAATAGCTGCCAAAACACTTGTGCAATGAACTCCTTACATTTGTACCCTGGAGCTGCTGCATGTGCTGTCATATTCATCAGTAGCGGCTGCTACTGGATGGGGGTGGTGAGGCGGCGAGGGGGGGTGGACTGGAGGGAATGAAAAAAAAGAAAAGCACTTACCTGGAATGGCCGGCTGCCGCCTCTCCTCCGTCCTCGTCCTCTTCAGCTTTCTTCTTCCTGGCGCCAGTCCCGGCCGGCAGCAGGAAGCACCTGGGCACACAGACTATCCTGAGCCAATCACAACGCTGCAGTGCAGCGTTGTGATTGGTCTGAATGCCACAGTTCGGCAGGGAGCCTGTGCATGTTCCTCACCAGGCTGTGTAATGCAGCCTGGTGGAGAACATGCAAAGTGAGCATGACTGTTTGGCCGGCCAAAGAGGGCCAGCCAAACAGTCATGAGCACTTAGGGAGTGCAAACCACTCCTTCCCCTGCTCTGGCCAGTTCCACCCCACCACCGATAGAAACGCTGCCTTATTATCATTTTATTTTTCCATTTGACCAGTCGCACGACGCTCCTCCGCCTTAGCGGAGGAGCCGCCACTGATATTCATAGCTATAGGCCTCATGTACAAAGTATTTTAACTGTCAAAAATCCTCAGATTTGCTAAATGTAAGGGTTTGCAACTGCTAAAACACTTTCTGATATATACTAAACCCAATTATCAATAAGGAATAGGTTTTCCAAATCGTTAAGTGGGTTTAGGAAACCTCGTGTAATTGGTATTTGGAAGGGGCGTTTTTAGGTGTCCCTTCCAAATACTGATTTCTTATGGTATGTATTAATGTTTTGCGATCGAAATCCAGTTGTGAAACATTCATATCTTACCACAAACTCAAAGGAGATGATAACCCATTCTCTCTCAAATGAAAAGGTGCGTCAAGGGACCCCTTCCCCTTTGTGAATGTGGACAAAAAAAATGATGATAGTAGGCAGTAGTCCATGGGTCTACTGCCTACTTCTAAAAAAGGTTTGTGTAACTCTACTTTTTTTTTTAAGCGCATCCCATTTTCCTGTATGGAAAACAGGCTGCATTAAAAAAATACTTTATTTAAATGCAATCAAAGGCATGGTTTTTTGCTGATCCAAGCAGGTTTCCTTCTCTGTGGTTGTGGCCAATCAATTTGTGACCTACCTCATGAATATTGATGAAGTAGGTCGAATTACAACCCACTATAATTCTTTATTCTGTGAACAGATCATTAAAATATCCCCTACCCCTGTGTGGGTAGTAAATTACTGCCATAACAGTTGTACAATGATCTCCTTACACTTGTACCCTGAAGCCACTGCAAGTGCTGTATTATTGATAGCTATGGACCTCATGTACAAAGTGTTTTAACGGTCGAAAATACTCAGATTTGGTAATCTAAGAGTTTGCAGCAGCTAAAACAGTTTTTGAAATATACTGAACCCAATAAACAATTGGAACTAGGTTTTCCAAATTGTTAAAGGGTTTTAGGAAATAACAAATTGGTATTTGGAAGGTGTATATGTACTGGTACATAGTTTGGGTTGCAAAATCAAAAACGATTTGGTCAAAAGTCAATAAGCAATTTAGGACCACTTTTACCAAATAAATTCTTTGTACATGAGCCCATATGCCCATAGAAGAGAACCCTTTTAAAACAGTGCTAGTTACAGCTGTGGAGCATTGAAACAATGCTGTGTTTCACAGAATCATAAAATTGATAAATAAAAAATATACATGCAAAAACAAGACATCCTGTAATGTTGCATCTGATGGTAATTTGAAAGAAACAATTGCAAATATAATTGAGGGTGAAACTATAAAAAACAGATCTCAGGGTATCAATAAACCTGGGCAAAGGCATACCCAGACACTCAGTTTTTAAATAAGAAAGCCCATCTGTTAACTACCAATTAGTGAAAAAAATGAATGGCATTAAAATGCAGTAGATCAATACATAAAACACTTGAATCATTCGGGGGGACTACAAATATATAGATTGTATTTAATATTTAGGCATAATAGGACATATTTGCTTCATTACTCTATCCTGCAAACATTGTCGATTTAAATTGCTTATTATTCCGCTGTACAATAAATATTTTATCCGTGGATAAAATATCTATGTTTTAGGCATTGAACAAAAATGCAGAACTCAGAGCCATCACCTAGAAACCAAGCAGCAGGAGCTAAAATAACAAGCTACAGCGTCAGCCTGACAATTCTAGGCTACAGGATTCATATTGGCAGAAGAAGCGCTGCAGTTGGGGGGTGGGGGTGCTGTTTGCTGCAGCAGCAGTCAGTACAGCACAATATGATGGCTTTTGGGCTGGACTTGGTCAGTTCTTCTGAACCCCAGAATTTCCCCTTCTTCCACTACTCCTTTCCACAGTGCCCATTGCTGAATATGAGCGCTTCATTTATGTCCAAGTCATGTTACATTGTTCTGGGAGTCACAGAGAGATCCCCACATGAGACTTTGTGTGCGTGAGTGTGTGTATGTGTATGATGGGGAGAGAGCGGAGTGGGTGGAATAGTGCTTTTTGCACTAGGGAACTACGAAAACTGTCATGACACACAGGCACAATTTGTATTGGGTAACCATGTAATATGGTACAATATTGCCATCAAGGGGATCTGTTGCAGCCGCGGGCAGGTAACAGCGGTGGAGCGGTGGGGCCGGGTGGGGGGGATTTCGATGGACGATGCCGAGGGAAAATTAAATAAATAATTATTTTTCCCTAATTTTCCCTCGTTATCGTCCATCGGAACACCCCCAACCTGGTGCCACCGCTGTTACCTGCACGGACCGTGGCTGATCTGGTAAAATCGTTAACCAAGAGGCAGAAGGGCTGTGTTCAGAACCCTGAGATGTGACTGCAGGATCATACAACATGCGTTATCCATTATGTATTTTTTAACATTACATGGTATTTTGGGGCAGTTAACTTGATAAAGCTGTTTTCTTCAAAGTGCAGTTAACAATGTGCACTGATTGCATTGCTCTTGTGTCACGCAAGGTGATGCAAGGACAACGCAAGCCTTCATTGGGATTAACTATGCCATGCAGAGTCACCTTGTGTGGCTCTGCGTGGTGTTGTAAATCTGGAGTAACGCAGCACAAGTCTCTGCCTTGCGTTACTCTGCCCTGGGAAGGCGTTCCATGGGTGGAGTGTGGGTGTCAAATGCAAAAACAACAGTTGATGGACAGAATGCAGAACAATGTCATACATTCACCCCAGTACAGAGATCTGGGCCCAAATCCATCTTTTTTTGCTCACCATGCCATTCCAGTTTGGACCCAGCCATATGCAAATCAGTCTTGACCCTGTGCCTCATGGGAACAGTCCAGCCCGAACTGCCAAGCCAGGTCCTCCCTGGACTGGAAACAAGCATCCTAGGACCGGTTTCGGGGTTTCACCCCTCTTCAGCCAGGATAGCTTGATTCCAGTGGCATGGAGAGCACGGGACCCACGTCTGGGCATACCCGTCCCACTCGGGGTGACAAATGCAAAAACAACAGTTGATGGACAGAATGCAGAACAATGTCATACATTCACCCCAGTACAGAGATCTGGGCCCAAATCCATCGTTTTTTGCTCACCATGCCATTCCAGTTTGGACCCAGCCATATGCATTCACCCATGACTTTTGGCACATTCCCTGATTTACTAGCAGTATTAATCCTGGAAATGATTCAAAAAGGTACGCCATCCAATGGGAGGTGCAACAAAGAGAAATAGCTTTATTTTTCCTAGTTTGTTCCTCTTTTAATGCATAGAAAGAGGTAAAAGTCTCTAAGGATTGTTTTTGTGCATGAAGGTGTCCCTTCCTGCACAAAAACAATCCTGCCTGCAACATTGGTATCCTTGCACCATTGTGCAAGATTGCCTGCGTTGGTGCAAGGCTGCACTGTGTCATATATGATGTCATAGAACATGTCATGAGTGTTGTAATATGTGAGATCATAAGCAGTGCATGGCAAAGGTGCATGTTATAGTTAGCTCTGATAACTATAACAGGTGAATTTCTGTGGTTTTTCGTGTTCAAAACACTAATGATGTCACGGAAATATTCATCTAACTATAATGTCACTTAAACCTGTGGTGTTTTTGAGTGAATTTCTAAGGCCATTGGCGTCTGCAGCGTAGGGTTGGTCTTCGAGCCTCGGGGAGCCCATTGCCCGAGGCCAAAATATATATATTAATAGTGCCCTCACAACGTGCAACTCGCTGTCCCTCACTGAATCACTCCCAAGCAGATGGACAATAGCCATTAGTGTGGTTTGACCAAGAGCGTAGCCTTTTATTCCCATAGACACATAGACTCATTGTGAAATGATAAGTGACAACCATAGTCATAGTTAAGCAGACATTGTTATGAGAATACCGGACATAAGATCAGCCAGATCATACATAATTGTTATGAGAAGCAGGACATAGGGCAGATAAACAGCTCAGAGATTGTGCAAGCAATACAACAGTATCTCTACCTTCCTTTACAGAGGAGCATTTCAGAAGAATGCAAAGTACCAGCAGGCCCCTTTACCTTATCCATCGCCCACGCCCTCAACCAAGGGCATACCTTTATTAGTAACTTCCCCTCCATCATTCTGAGGGATGGGCAGTGTCCGCAGTTCCATTTACCAACACATCCACCAGGGCACCGCATAGCGCTTCGTCCCTGCCAGGGGATACCTGCCACCAGGCAAAATCCCCCAAAATGTTCAAGTTCTGGCATCCCGGGGTAGGGCAGAAAGGTCCAGGACCACCAGAGGGTCAGTACCCCCTCCTGCCTGCCCAGTGCCCACACAAATCAACACCCCTCCAAGGGGAAAGTCCAGTAAATTGGTCTACATTTGGGGTAGCCCCCATTTCTGCTGCAAGAAATTCCGCCACATTCTGCCTTCTTCCAGGGTGGGTGGGTGGTTGTGCGAATCCGGTATGATGGATCCCGGTGCTCAGTGAAGGGACAAAGAGGCCGATCTCTCGCCTTGCGGGGCCTTATAAGCTGCAACCCTTGGGCGCCATCCGATGACGTCATGGACGACCCTCCGTTGTGGTGACACCAAAGAAGGACGACTCTCCACCTTGGCGGCTCCTGCCCGTGGAGCGACTAATGGCACCCCTCTGCTATATGCCTGGGGGCGCCTTCATAGTGCGCTTACAATGTGCAACTCGCTGTCCCCCACTGAATCACTCCCAAGGAGATGGACAATAGCCATTAGTGTGGTTTGACCAAGAGCGTAGCCTTTTATTCCCATAGACACATAGACTCATTGTGAAATGATAAGTGACAACCATAGTCATAGTTAAGCAGACATTGTTATGAGAATACCGGACATAAGATCAGCCAGATCATACATAATTGTTATGAGAAGCAGGACATAGGGCAGATAAACAGCTCAGAGATTGTGCAAGCAATACAACAGTATCTCTACCTTCCTTTACAGAGGAACATTTCAGAATAATGCAAAGTACCAGCAGGCCCCTTTACCTTATCCATCGCCCACGCCCTCAACCAAGGGCATACCTTTATTAGTAACTTCCCCTCCATCATTCTGAGGGATGGGCAGTGTCCGCGGTTCCATTTACCAACACATCCACCAGGGCACCGCATACCGCTTCGTCCCTGCCAGGGGATACCTGCCACCAGGCAAAATCCCCCAAAATGTTCAAGTTCTGGCATCCCGGGGTAGGGCAGAAAGGTCCAGTACCACCAGCAGGTCAGTCCCCCCTCCTGCCTGCCCAGTGCCCACACAAATCAACACCCCTCCAAGGGGAAAGTCCAGTAAATCGGTCCACATTTGGGGTAGCCCCCATTTCTGCTGCAAGAAATTCCGCCACAGGGCGAAGAGGTCATTGGCGAACTCGCCCTCCCCCTCAGCTACCACTGAAAGGCCTCCTTAACACCCCTACGATTGTGCCTCTGCCCAAAGCGGAGCTTCAGGTCCTTGTATGACCAAATGCACCCCCTCCCTACGGGGCCTCTCTCCATCCCCAGCGCCCCCACTCTATGGGTGCTTAAGGATGTGCCTCTGACTCAGATTTCCCAATGGGTACCTATTTGCTACTTGGTTACAACAGCACTTTATAAACTGAAGGCCATATCGACCTTACTGTCTGGCTACGGACCACCCTAGAAGCGTAGTTCGCTCCATTGCGGTACTGTAAGTATTCCACCCAAGCTAAACTTCCTCCCAAGTAGGATGCTAATGTAAATCTACACTTGTTGGGCCCCTGGTGTCTAGGGGTAGCTGTACTCTTCCGTGTCCTCATGCCATCTTCATAGCTTACCTAAGATTCTGTGTCCCACGGACGAGACCCCGCCACTGGCTGATATGCTCAGCTTACTTGAACCCGGAGTCCATACCTTGCCTGACGGAACCCTAGCTGCACACACGGGTGGGCCTGTGGGTTGGGAAAAGGTTGCTGGCTGCGGAATACAGAAGGTCTTACTGAGTGACACCGCACTTGCGGCAAGAATCCCATGGAAAAGACTGATCCAGGTGATAACACTTACTGATCAGGTGTTAGTTCACCACATTCCTTTAGTGCTTCAGCAGCACCCTTCCCCTCCCACAAAAGTCAATTGCTTCGCCCTTTGATCCCTAGTGGTTCACCCTCCGGGCATACTAAGGACCTTGAACCCCAGCGGAGCGCTGCAGGATAGAAACCGGATTCTACTGCAACCCTAGTGTCACTCCGTTAGTTCCGCCTTCCCTTTAGAGGACGATTGTGGACTAGCATGTTTAAATGCCCAAAAATGAAGTGAGGAACCCTCATCCTCCCAAATCCAAGTCAAGGCGCCTCTGGCTTCGTACATAGATGTCAGTAAGATGTAGTCACTACAACCAGCGTGGGGTCCTCATGATGAGACATGCAAATCCCTTACTGTAACCTGGCTCCCACACTGCCTATTAGGAATTGCACACCAGTACCAGGTGAGTAATACCGGAGCCTGGATACCCATTGCTGCCCTCTGGATTGTTCTTAAAACAGCCCTGTTCCAACCTTCCTGACCAGCGAGTATCGACCGTAGTTAGGACCAGCCCTCACCTACTATACCCAGTATCGCCAATGAGTGACCTGTGTCCACCCCTTGCAAAGAGATGGGATGCATTAGCCACCCATGTCATTAAAGGTCAATAAGACTCTCGTCCAAATACATACTGTAACCAGCACGAATTGGTGGCCTCTGGTCAAGATGTCAGCCATAAAGTGAGCCAGTAACCCCGACTGGGGCCGACCGACTGCCTGGGAGTACCCAGCCCTGGGGCCATCAGAAATTATCTCCCGTGGCCCTCAAAGGTTTCTACCCTCTGTGTTGAGAACCAATGCCCTCCCATTGTGTCACCTCCCTACTCAGAAGCAGGCTTTAGCTGTGAAGAAGAATAAGTCCTGGGCCTCTGTTTGCTCAGAAGCGCCAGCCAATATTATGAATATCAAGTATGCTAAGATCAGGGATGCATAACCCTGCCTCCAGGTAAAAAACCCCGTTCGTACCCATCGGACCCCCGCACCTATTCACCTCACACTGGCACCAAGAAACAGGGTGCTGGTAAGCTCCACCAGCAACCCCTGGCACCAATTAAGCACTACCCAACTTTCTTTTTCTGAAATAGGGGTCGAATGTTGACTATCTCACTGCGATCCTGGGAGGTAGAATCTCACAATGACCTTTCCCTGTATCTCTAATTACAGATAGAGTGGAATTTCCTGCTCTGCAGGGAAGCAGATCAGAGGACAGCGTCTTATCCCTTACCCCACTCTGCTGCTCAGAATGTGAGACCCTGACGATAACTCTCACTGCATATTCCGTTACGGGAGGTGACCACCACGCGTAAACCACCCATCACTAGTGACTACCATCGTTACTGCAGCTTCAAGAAGTCTTATCCCCCTGGGAAGCTGCTGGGGATACATTTGTTGTTGTCAGGGAACATCCCATTGCTCTTAGGGTCTGTTCATCTATGCATTCCTTACCGTCCAACTGGTTAAAAGAGTTACTGTCGACTAGGGAATAAGGAACTGAGATGAAGAGAAAGCTATCTCCACGAGTCGGCGGAGGACCCAAAGCGCACTCTATGTTAATTATATTGTACTCCATCAGTCCTCACTAAAGACTGCTGACCTTAAATAGAACAAGCATTTGCAATGCAATAGGTCTCGCATTTGTTAAACTTAGAGCTGTTGGCGTTGAAAATAACAATGTTTTTTACTTTTGGTTTTTTATTTGTAGTAGAGTTATTATATTTGCATAGCACTATTGGCAATGGTATAAAAAAGCAAAAATAAAAAACATAGTCATTTTCAATGCCAACAGCTCTAACTTTAACAAATGCGAGACCTATTGCATGCACCCACACTCTGCTTGTCCGCTCATCTCTTCTGCTGTCAAAGACCGCCCTACCCAGAAAGTTTGGAGGAGCACGTCTACTTATCTGACCAGCTTATTCAGGTGAACTCTGTCAGCAGCTCATGAGAAGTGACTGTCTGATGTTTAGCTGAGACCCAGCCTACCTGGTGATGAGAGGAAGTGAGTGTGTTTCTCTAGAGAGATTGAAGAGCTTATGGGAGGAAAACTTGATCACTTTACCAAGGAGGGATGAGACGTATTACTAAAGACTCTGATTCCCTGCCTAGACTTTGAACCTAGCCTTCCCGTGCTGAGGGCAGTGGCATTTCCTGGCCTGACTCTCCTCCTGCTAATGCAAGCTGCAGCAGCCAGACTCGGTGCACCGGCTGCAGGTACAGATCAGAGCAAGTCTTAAGATCCTGAGCCTGGCCCGTCTTCCTTACCTGGCAAAGCCTCACCTGTCTGAGACGTAAGCAAGTCCCTAGTGGCCTACGGGACGTCTCCATCCTCTCTATCTGCAGGGAGGATGTTTACCAGATTCTACTCCTTACACAGAAAGGCAGCATCTGTGTAGACAAGGCCCAGACACTCGGCCTGTCTCACAACGAGAAAGGCTTGTAAGTCCACAACCTGCCACAGACCCTCCTTTGCAAACCCTCCTACTCTCAGCTCCCTCAGAAGTCACAGACCCAGGACTCAGAGGCCTCAGGGCTCAATATTGCTGTTAGAGTCTGTCTCAGCAGCAAGCGCTTAGAGGCAGCCTTGGATGGAATATGGCGCACGCTGAAGCAGAGGGCAGAAGAAACTGCCCACTTCCCAGATGTCCCTTTTCTTCTCTCTTCGCTGCAAAGACCAAACAAGTATTTGCGCGAATGAAAAATAAAAGTGCTTACCGCCTTCGTCTCACTCCTTTCTTTCTTAAAGATCCTTCTGGTGTCCCAGCTCGCTGACTCACACGCACTCTGACACCTTTTCTCACTCGCCTCTCATTAAACCCCCCCTATCACACATCCTTCTTCTACTCAATCGATAAAACGGGAATAACCAGTTCATCTGGCTTTGGGGCTGGGGGCTGAAATCATGCAGCTTGCCTGATTCAGACGGCGGGGGAGGGAGGGAAGGACAGGTACGTAAAAACAAAAGGGAAGTGAGAGTGAAGAGTAAGTCCCCGACAGGAGTCCGAGCTGAGAGGGGAGGGGCAAGGAGTTGGGGCCTGTAAGAGTCTGCGGCGGACTGGGAAGCAGTCTCTGTCACCGCAGTTGATTTCAAGCACAAGACTGTCTACCCCCTCCCACCCAGCCAAGATTAACAACCTTGTTTACGGGGGGAAGGAACAAATGCTTCGGAAGTGGCAGTCCCGGGTAGAGAGAAGTGGAGAAATAAAATGAGACCTATTGGTCTTTTTTTTTAACATTATGTGCTTCTAGTAACCAACGCGGCACAAGCGGCGAGCAGCGCTCGTTACTAAAAGTATATAATATTGAAAAAATAGACTTTTGTATGCTGCGCTAGAGAAATGAAAGGCGCGTCTCCCAAAGTCTAGGTTTTCAAAATTTTACGTTTTTCGTAAGCAGCGCAGCATGCCGCCTGTGCCGTGCTGCTTCCTAAAGCACATAAATATTGAAAAAATTGAGTTTGGGGAGCCCGCCAGAGAAATAAAAAGGCGCATCTTCCATTGTTGAAGATGAAGGTGTGCCTCGCTACATGTGTGGGTAAAGTGGGAGAGCTTGTCCTGGGAAAAAAAAGTGCTTACAGACTAATTAAAGGACACCGTGTAACGACGCAAGCAAAAGATCCTGTCCGGATGGGCCGACCCAAAAGGAGACAGGGCGGTAACAAAGAAGCCTCATTTTCAATCGGAGGCCAGCGTTTACCATAAACTATGACGCCAGCCAATGAAAATGGTGGGCGGGGTTTTCACTCCACTTCCAAAATCTCCTCGATTACAAGAGGTCTCGCAGAGCGAGCAGCACATGCGCTGCAACGCTAGGCGAGACCTAAAAAGGAACTCCGCATATAAATATTTGGCAATTAAGTCAAGCTACCCTAATCTTGATTGAATCTTAGCAATTCCCCACATTGCAACCGAGTTTCGAGGGGAGGCATCCTGTGAATTATGTCACAATATATCGCAAAACATTATTTGGATGGCTTTTAAAATGCATTTCCTTCATTTCAGGGATACGCTTGCGGCAGCTCTCGTGGAGCTAGCTAACTGAAGTACTTCCAGTGCAGGGCAGCCAACTTGGCGCAACCGCAGAATCATTTACCTTGCTGGGCATCTGTTGCCACTGCACCAAGCACTAACTCCGACCTCGTAATCACCGCTGATTAAAAACGCAGGATCAAAGGTAGTAGCTGGCAGACTGCGAGGTCATTAACCCACCAGTCCATATACTGGGATGGCGTGATGCAGATGGAGTCAAATTAAAATTCAACTGAAGCGCACCTAAAAAGTAAGATAATGAGGTACCGCTCACCCTGAACAGAAGTGCTGCGGCGTTCATGCTATTTCCATCAATAAACAAAGTCAAGGTACTTAGAACATCTGAGCATGTGTGCTTAACATGTCATGTCGCTGGGCCTTAAGAAGGCTGAGACTCAGACAAGAGCTGTCTTCTCCACGTGTTTGGAGACCCTGATTAACTTTGTTTTCATGCGAGGTGCAAAAGTTAAATGTGCTGCCCTAAACTAAAAGTTTAGGTTTTAAGTTACCAGGCAGTATTACCGGACAAGAAAGGAGCGTACCACTATTTTTGTACCCAAGTAAACCCTTCTCATGACCTTTAACAATGCACTGTATCAAATGTCACAATTTCATAATAACTGCCCAGCCATCCTTGTAACTGTGCTTTACCCCAGTCATCGGATTTTTAAGCACCCCTGCGAGTACTGCAGCTATTACTTAGCTAATTTGGCAGGAGTTTATTCAACGTCGGAAGGGTGAGAGGCTAAGTGAACCTAGCCTGGAGGCTCGAGGCTGCCATCCAGGATCCTGGACGACCGCCCTGCGTCTCCTCTGTGTGAGCCAGAGCCCGCCCACAAGTTAGCTCACTTTGACATACACAATTAAAAGACCGATGTGAATACCATCACAATGATTTAAAAACCCAGGATTTGTATATCGCTGAGGGTCTCATGGCGCTGAATAGTCCAAGCAGGTATAATAGGTGTTTTCCCCAGAAACACAGGATGTTGATGCATAGACTCGAACCTGGTTCCCCCTGGCACCCAAGTCAGCAGCTCAGGCCGTTATGCCACATCCTCTCCCTAACGGGCTATCTAATTTTTTAAAGGAGAAGACATTCTTCAAAGCCAAGAGCCTTGAAAGTCTAGGGTTCATAGCAAAAATTGCCCCTCACAATATGGCCTCTTTGAACAACTTTGCCCAGGTTAGCATCTACGATCTCGCCCCCCGGCACCGCCCTGAAGCACTATAATATTTGATAGAGTTGAGCAATTGCTCTGCTATCTTTAGACTTTGCCGGTGGTGAGAAACCTTGATGCCACTGAGGGGGAAATGTATTTATTCTCCCATACCATTACCGCCACCCAATGCCAGCGATCGTTCTAAGCCCTGCATGCCGATTCAATTGTAGTTCAGAGAAAGCAATGTAGCATTGAAGAATGCATGGGGGTCCTGCACCCTAAGCCTTTGCACAGATGTCGTGTCTACGGTTGTAAGGCAGGGAAAGCCGGAGTGCAGCACAACCTAACACAGCCTCTGAAAAACTCCATGTTCGCACCCGGATACGAACCGGTGCACTTAATCTTACCTGCTGCTTCCTACCAAAGATGCATTAATACCCTGGCACTGCTCCCTACCAAAGATGCATTAATACCCCCGCTATCCGCTGTTTCTTGAAAAAGAGGAATTACCTAACAGGACCTATACTGGTCTTGAGCTCAACGTTCTGACCATACAATTACCCCCGCTTTATCTAAATGCACCATTCGTTTTTGTCTAATTTAAGAAACTGTCGCATTTACTGAGACGGCCCGACGGCATCGTTCATACGTGGGTAACTAACCCATCCGAAACCCGCCATCCTTGAAGGGTTAAAGGCACAGGTAGGTTATATATTGCCTAAACACTGTCGCTGGGCGCCACTCGCTGCTCCAAAACATCCCAGCCTAAACCGTTCCCGAGCCCTGGAAGCGTTTTTCCTATTTTGGCAAATAACAAACCTGTTGATACCAAAGTGACCTCGGCCTCTTAAACCATGTCTCCCAGCAGCCATGACGATCTTCAGTTCGCTCTGCCTTGCCTCACGCTTCCCGCTAGCTGACCTCCTCCGGATACGCCGGTCAACTTCCTGGAATCGAGCTGCCGCCATCTCCACGAGGTGGTCCCGACATGAATAAAGACAAAGTATGAATTATATTCGGTTGTGAAACAGTTGCATATTGCTCTGTGACCTGTTTTCTGTCGAAACAACTACGGAGCCATTACTGCTATAATAAGCACATCACTCCGTGGCTACGCTAATGGCCGTCCCCCCCACTGTGCCCCACCATCTGCCGTGCTCATCTTTATGCCCCATGTGCACAAATCTGGACCTTGTGCAAATCCGGTATGATGGATCCCGGTGCTCAGTGAAGGGAAAAAGAGACTGATCTCTCGCCTTGCGGGGCCTTATAAGCTGCAGACCTTGGATGCCATCCGATGACGTCATGGACGACCCTCCGTTGTGGCGACACCAAAGAAGGACGACTCTCCACCTTGGCTGCTCCTGCCCGTGGAGCGACTAATGGCACCCCTCTGCTATATGCCGGGGGCGCCTTCAGGGGAGGTGGGAATGCAGCCCCCGTCCGTGAACTTTAAAAGGCACGGGGACTCCATTCCCCCAGGGTCTAATACAAGTAAAAAGGAGAGAGGGGCACGCAGCCCCCCTCCCAGAGCCTTCTTGGGCCCCGGGGATCCCGTACCCCAGGTCCAAAATATAAGAGGAGGGGGTGTGCAGGGGGTACCGGGACACCCACAACTTATTTAGCTTCCCCTTTCTTCCCCCATTCCACCATGCCCCGCCTCCCCCACAGCACATAGAGAATGCAGCATACATTAACCACAGGCTTAGAGCAGGTAGTAAATATATTAATTAAACCCCAGGGAATTGGGAATTCCATTTGGTTTTACTATGGGGAAATCTGGTCCCTCGTGGTTATTCCCCTTTCCATGTTGTTTTTCTTATAAATTCATGGTATGGGAGCTGTATAACTGCATTCTAATATTAATTTTGCACAGGGATTTACCTTAACCCTGGTACTGTGTTACTTGTAATCTGGGCCTAAATGCGGATGTTTTCATTTTAGCATTCCCTAATTCGATTTGTGAAACAGGGCTGTATATGTGGAATAACTGATAAATGGATGTTATTTTTTGGGTACAACCCAAAGCGCCCTACTACCAAAGTATCAAGCTATGGCATTAATACACTCACGGATGTAAAAATGTAAAGTTTTACTTTTGTAAAGTATGCACAATTGGACTGGACTGGGAACACAAAGCAGCCCCGGCAAATATTGTCAGAGCAGCCTCCACACAGGTCATAGTGAGTGCAGCGAGCGAGCCTAACCACTACAAGGAGGGTTTGAAGGGATTCTCCCACCCCAAAAAATTGGGCAAAATGGCGCATTCACAACACATTTTTCGTTATATATTCAATTGTGTTAGCTTTTAAAGCATATTAAATGATGACCTTAGAGTGCACCAGGATTCAACAATATTTGTTGGCCCTCTCCAATGAATCCCTCACTATCAACCTCCAACAGTGCCCCTCATCTCTTCATAGCCCCTCTCGCACATGTATTTCATTTGTTTTATAGCACCTCTCATACCAGTGTAGGGTGTCGGAGCACTTAAAATCTCACACAAATACAGAGACAATGAATCATACGTGTGTAATTTAGTATATAGAAAATATTACATGAAACAAAGGGGGCTACAAGATGTAGGATTCATGTCATCCATACTGGTAGGCATTTTTTAAGAGTGCTTGGTCTAGAGAAGCACAAACTCGGGATTCAGAATGGAACACAGTGGTTAGCATTGCCTTTACTAATAAGAATTTTTTTGTACCCAAGTAAACCCTTTTTAGCAACATTAGGAAAGCATAACTTTATAACCTGTACTGTGCAGTTTGAATCCAGCTCTTTAATGACACTTCACAGCCCAGGGTGCTAGATTATGATTGTAACTTATGAATTGCCCAGTAACAAAAGGGTCTCTGTGACAAAAGCAGTAACCCACTGAGCTATGCACATAAAATACTTTTCTGTGATCTGCATGGCACACATCCTTTGCAGCAGGCATAGCAGTCCTCTTCACTACCTTAGATGAGTCAAAACTACCACTAGACAAACCCCCAGATCTCTCCAGCTGGTACATTAATCACCAGAGTTATGTTGACACTTTTATTGTTGCCTGAAAACTGGAATACAAGGAACTCTGCAGCAGGTGCTATCAAAACTGCTGCAATGCTACAAACCAGGCCCACAGTAACAAACCCGGCCCCCTACCCCACTGGTGTAGCAAGGGGGGGGCCGCAAAAATCATCGCCAGCACCCCCCCCCCCCCGGTCAGCCTCCCGGTACGGCCAGTCCGACCTTGAAGCCATGTGACAAATGTATGGCGGCATAAAGTTGTTTCACGTGTGCTTAACAAACAAAAAGGCTCTAGTGTGCACACACAGGAAGGTTGCGAGTAAACATAAAGAGGTGGATGTCTCAAGTTGTTTGGCTTGAGTAAAAAGGGGAGGGACCCAGGATGTGCAATGCAAATTAGGGCACACACAAAAAGCAATTTTGTTACACAAGTATTTAAAAATGCAGTTGACTACAGACAGGTAAATTAACCTGGCATAAGTACTGCAAATATGACTTAAGATGGTTACCTGATGCTAAATATTTTAAAGAGAGTTGCTATAAATGTCTGCGTTTGACTCATCCTGCCTCTCGTAAACAGGCACCAGCCGGTGGCCATTCCAGAATAGCAAAACGTAAACAAATTTAAATCATAACTGAAGCCATTTGGGTGTGTAACCTCAACTCACATGTGAACATCTTTGTGAATCTCGCCTTCAACGACTAGCATAAGCAAATCACTTGTGCCGATATATGTAACTCGTTAAAAAGTAATAACTAACACATAAGCATTCATAGGATTTCCGTCGTTATTTTACTGGGTTGCCCTATAATATTATTATCATGCCAGTAAAAAAACATGTGGAAAGTCAATAAATCTTTGAAATCTAGATCTACAATAGCAAACACATGAATAAACCACTTTAAAAGTATTTGAGAGTTGTCCAAATTATTCCTAAATGATTTCCAAAGCAAATAGAGGTATAATTGATGCTACAAGTGAATTTTATGCAAATTATTTTTCACCCACCAGCGGTTGGTCCTCCCAGAACAGCAAAACGTAAACAAACGGCGGCATTTTTTATGAGAGAGCTTGCAACGCGTGCAGCGGTGCGTAACTAACGAACGCCATTGCTTTTCTATTCTCTGCACTCTTTGAGTTGGCCCGACCGTTTTAAACTTTGGACACTCGGAAACAGCTTTGGTTAATGGGTGTGAATCAGCAAGATTTACGTTACATCGAATAACAAGCATTGGCATAGCCAATAGGTCTCGCCTTTGGGGCCTTATAAGTGTTTAGCCAGAGCTACTGACTTTGCCAATGTCTTCAAGCTGTGCTGTAGAGAAGTGTGGCTGCTGTGCAGCATGCTGAAAAGTTATAATAAAAAAGTGTCAGAAGCATTTTTGTTACTTTATATATGACCAAGAAGGCATTATGTAAAACTGAACGACCATATTAAAAAAAGTATTTACAATAAAAAATTTCCTCAGTTTTCTTTTTGTTCTTGCAATGCTGGCAACTTGTTTCTGCCTATTGCAATGGTTGTTTGTTAAAGCTTTTTTTTGAGGGGGCATAAACAATCGGAGGGTGAAGGTTGGGAACTAGTACCTGTATTATAACACTAGCAGCGGCCAGACGCTAGGGGGAATCAACAGATGCCAGATTCCGAGAGCAGGCTGAGGTGGTGCTGAGGGATGCTGAGGTGGTAGTGGTGGTGGTGGTGGTGACTGTTGCGGAGACGATGCTGAGGTGATGCTGAATGATACTCCGGTCTTGCTGAGTGATACTGCTGTGGTGCTGAGTGATATTGTCTTGGCGCTGAGTGATGCTGTGGTGGTGCTGAGTGATATTGTCTTGGCGCTGAGTGATGCTGTGGTGGCCCTGAGTGATGCTGTGGTGGCCCTGAGTGATGCTGTGGTGGCCCTGAGTGATGCTGTGGTAGCCCTGAGTGATGCTGTGGTGGCCCTGAGTGATGCTGTGGCGGCGCTGAGTGATGCTGTGGCGGCGCTGAGTGATGCTGTGGCGGCGCTGAGTGATGCTATGGTGGCGCTGAGTGATGCTGTGGTGGTGCTGAGTGATGCTGTGGTGGTGCTGAGTGATGCTGTGGTGGCCCTGAGTGATGCTGTGGTGGCCCTGAGTGATGCTGTGGTGGCCCTGAGTGATGCTGTGGTGGCCCTGAGTGATGCTGTGGTGGCCCTGAGTGATGCTGTGGTGGCCCTGAGTGATGCTGTGGTGGTGCTGAATGATGCTGTGGTGGTGCTGAATGATGCTGTGGTGGTGCTGAGCGATGCTGTGGTGGTGCTAAGCGATGCTGTGGCGGTGCTGAGTGATGCTGTGGCGGCGCTGAGAGATGCTGTGGCGGCACTGAGTGATGCTGTGGCGGCACTGAGTGATGCTGTGGCGGTGCTGAGTGATGCTGTTGCGGCGCTGAGTGATGCTGTTGCGGCGCTGAGTGATGCTGTGGTGGCGCTGAGTGATGCTGTGGTTGCGCTGAGTGATGCTGTGGTAGCCCTGAGTGATGCTGTGGTGGCGCTGAGTGATGCTGTGGTGGTGCTGAGTGATGCTGTGGTGGCGCTGAGTGATGCTGTGGTGGCGCTGAGTGATGCTGTGGTGGTGTCGAGTGATGCTGTGGTGGTGCTGAGTGATATTGTTGTGGCACTGAGTGATGCTGTGGTGATGCTGTGGTAGTTCTGAGTGATGCTGTGGTGGTGCTGAGTGATGCTGTGGTGGCGCTGAGTGATGCTGTGGTGAGGCTGAGTGATGCTGTTGTGGCGCTGAGTGATGCTGTTGTGGCGCTGAGTGATGCTGTGGTGATGCTGAGTGATGCTGTGGGGGCCCTGAGTGATGCTGTGGTGGCCCTGAGTGATGCTGTGGTGGCCCTGAGTGATGCTGTGGTGGCCCTGAGTGATGCTGTGGTGAGCCTGAGTGATGCTGTGGTGGCGGTGAGCGATGCTGTGGCGGTGCTGAGCGATGCTGTGGCGGTGCTGAGCGATGCTGTGGCGGTGCTGAGTGATGCTGTGGCGGTGCTGAGCGATGCTGTGGTGGTGCTGAGCGATGCTGTGGTGGCGCTGAGCAATGCTGTCGTGGCGCTGAGTGATGCTGTCGTGGCGCTGAGTGATGCTGTGGTGGCGCTGAGTGATGCTGTGGTGGCGCTGAGTGATGCTGTGGTGGCGCAGAGTGATGCTGTTGTGACGCCGAGTGATGCTGTGGTGGCGCCGAGTGATGCTGTGGTGGCGCCGAGTGATGCTGTGGTCGTGCCGAGTGATGCTGTGGTGGCGCCGAGTGATGCTGTGGTGGCGCCGAGTGATGCTGTGGTGGCGCCGAGTGATGCTGTGGTGGCGCCGAGCGATGCTGTGGTGGCGCCGAGTGATATTGCTGTGGCACCTAGTGATGCTGTGGTTGCGCTGAGTGATGCTGTGGTGGCCCTGAGTGATGCTGTGGTGGCCCTGAGTGATGCTGTGGTGGTGCTGAGTGATGCTGTGGTGGCGCTGAGTGATGCTGTGGTGACGCTGAGTGATGCTGTGGTGGCGCTGAGTGATGCTGTGGGGGCGCTGAGTGATGCTGTGGTGGCGCTGAGCGATGCTGTGGTAGCGCTGAGCGATGCTGTGGTGGCGCTGAGCGATGCTGTGGTGGTGCTGAGCGATGCTGTGGTGGTGCTGAGCGTTGCTGTGGTGGTGCTGAGCGATGCTGTGGTGGTGCTGAGTCATCCTGTGGTGGCCCTGAGTGATGATGTGGTGTCGCTGAGTGAAGCTATGGTGGTGCTGAGTGATGCTGTGGTGGCGCGGAGTGATGCTGTGGTGCTGCTGAGTAATGCTGTGGTGGCGCTGAGTGATGCTGTTGTGGCGCTAAGTGATGCTGTGGTTGTGCTGAGTAATGCTGTGGTTGCACTGAGTGATGCTGTGATGGCGTTGAGTGATGCTGTGATGGCGTTGAGAAATGTTGTGTTGGTGCTGAGTGATGCTGTGCTGGCTCTGATTGATGCTGTGCTGGCTCTGATTGATGCTGTGGTTGCGCTGAGTGATGCTGTGGTGATGCTGAGTGATGCTGTGGTGTTGCCGAGTGAGAGATTGAGTGAAGATATAATGCCCAATTAGAGAGGGTGGTGAGAGAGAAAGAGAGAAAGGGTGTACATAGAATAAAGAGTGGAGCGGGATAGAGAGAGAGAAAGAAGGGGAGAAAGAGTGAATGAAGGAGTTTGAAAGAGAAACAGATAAAGGGGTGAGAGAGAATGAAAGGCTAAAAAGATAGAGAGGGGAGAGTTAATTAAGTAGAGAGAGAATTAGAGAGGGAGAGAGAGAGAAGGAGAGAGACAATAAGAGTGAGGGGTGTGGAGTTTAAATAGAGTGAAGAAGTGACGCGGAAAAAGTAACCTTAAATATAGCTTTGTGCTTTGCGCGAATAAATATTTAAAAAAAGAGTGGGACAAAAATACTGGTAATTAGGCTGTGACTCCCAATATAAAACAAATAGCGATATAAGGTGAAATCAACCCACCGAAGCAATATTTCTAACTAGACAAAAAAAGCTTGCATTTCAATGCTAATCGCTGTTGTTTTTCATGTGACTGTAGTCCAGGGCCGTCAGTTGGTAATGTGAGCTGCTGCTGCGATTGAAACATCAGAGTCCAGAGAGTTAATGAGCCATGACGAGGAAATGAGGAAGAGATAGGAAACCCAGATGGCAGCTGCGCGCGTGCACGCCTTCGTGAACGCAAGCTGGTCGCCAGCCGAAAGACAGTGGGTTTGCACTTCCAAAACCCGCTTACTAAAACTCTCGGCCAGACCAGCGCAAGCGCTGGTGCAGGCCGAGACCTAAAAGGTCTCTTTAAAGACATCTGGCTTGTGTGCGTCCTGTCTCACTCAGGAAAGCCAGACAGACTCGTCACTTCCTCGATTGAACATCACAAGCGCGAGATGATGATTTAGCATTTGTTTCCCGGGAGTTGAAGAGAAGGTGCCGGGCTGATGTAAACAGTTGTGGCATTTTATTGCGGGTTTCCTCGTTGCCACAGAGACACTTCTATTGCATTATAGTTTAATAACACTTCCCTGGGGAAATACCAGCAGAGCAGCCGTGCAGGCTGTGCAGTGCAAGGCTGAAATCTGACATTCCGTCATGCATATTTTATTCTAGATCCCGACACCGCTTATGATGGGTACCTGATGCTAAATATTTTACAGAGAGTTGCTATAATTGTCTGGCGTTTGACTCATCCTGCCTCTTGTAAACAGGATGCACGCAGCTGCAACGCCCTCAGATGCTTTCGTGAATGGCAGTCATAAAAAGTAAACACTGGTTCCTTGGATTCTTTTACAGGTTTACATTGGATACTAATAGTGCATACATGTGTGTGTGATCATATAAAATGTGCCTATAGTTCTCTCCTCCTAGTGCATAGCCCACCCTCCTCTCCTCAAATTCGTATTAATTTGTTGTTGCAAGGCAATGTATTTTTATAACTTTTTTAAAAAGACAAATAATTGACAAAAATATCTGTGTCCATGATTATTTATATTTAAGGTCCTGATGCAGCGTACCAAGACAATGGGCACTGGGTGATATAGCTTTGCAAAAATATTACAGTGACAAAAAGAACAAGTATTGGCAATGCCAATAGGTCTGGCTTTAAAGGAATGTTGTACGGTAATGGGAAGCATTGCAAGTAAATAGCATGGGAATGCATTTGTGTTTATGTGGAAGCAAGGAAATATAAAATAATATTGGTGTAGGTTAAAGCTCAGGTGACAGTTGCACTGTCAATCAGACCTAAACATCGATGTAGGGTAATGACTGCCCTCCTCCCATCTGTGCTGCTGCCACAGAAATACACCATAAATTATCTAGTTATCTAAGACACCTTAATCGCATTACAAAGTCATGTGTGCCCCTGAAAGTTCAATCTCAGGCAGCTGGAAGAATAAACAAAACGATCACAGCAGTCTGGAAAACAAGCACTTTTTTTGTGGAAGCACGCAACGTCTTCCCAATCAAAACATGTAATTCTGGCTCCCAGTGTGGGCTGAGCCAAAGCCCCCCTCTAGTGATGATCACATAATTATCTGGCGACAGCTGCACTATCAGATCAGACCATAAAAAGTGAAGTTAAAGCAATTTACAGTATCAACAGAATATTGCAGTGTAGCATGCGATACAGGTGGGAAAAACATTCAACATGCAGTTATAGACAGTCAATATCTAGATGAAGGATGATCACATGTAGGCGCTAGATACATTTCACGTAAGGTCTTTAAGAAAGTGCTCTTTGAGATTTGTCTTGTAGGGGGTGATTGACAGCCCTGCCTGATGTGTGTAGGAGAGCTTTCCATATCATTGGTGAGTTTCCAGAAAACCACTTGCCGACCTTTACAAGTTTTCACGCAGCACAGCATCCATATATGTTGTGCTGTGTTGCGCAAAGGTAGTGCTTAATTTGTAACAAATATAGGCCAGGGCTGTCGTCAGGAGGCCTTTGCAGCTTACAACACCCATTGCCCCAGCCAACGCTGCCGATGACAGTACAAACACACATATGAACATCACACTACTTCAAGTGTGGCACTTTCGAATATTCCAGGCTCCAAAGCCATAAGAATGGCTTGGGTGGCAGCTGTTAGTCATTTTAATGTATATTGCTGGAGTTGGCAATTAAGTGCCGGTGCCAAGCACTGGAAACCACCAGCTCAAATTAAGCACTGCGTAAAGGAGACAACACAACAGGGGGCCTGATGTACAAAATAGGGGTCAGAAAATACGGCCCACAAATTGTGACCAGCATTTTTGTGACTACTGTGGGATTTTATCAACATACTCGTGTCCAATAGGCCAATCTGAAAAGCTGCAGTGGGTTGCAAACCAACATTACGCATGATAATTATTGAGGTAGGTCACAAACCTGCTTGGATTGGATGCCACCACAGGAATGAAGGCCAGCAGACCATCCTGTGGTGAACAAATTCTGTTTGAAATGCAGCCTATTCTCCTTACAGAAAACATAGGTACCCTTTCCCTTTTGTGAATGGCTTACCACCCCAGTAGTTGGTAAATTTTCCTGATTTTAGATGCAAAACATTGCCACATCTCATACCGATTCGCAATTTGGAAGGGATGCCTACAACACACCGCTTCAAGCTGCTATTCGGTATTCATTCACAGTCCGATTTAAGGAGTTTGTAAACGTTTACAGACTCCGAAACTGGGAGAAATACATAGTAAAAACATAACCTGCGCTCACAAATGTACATATTTTGTGAGTTTCAGCGTTTGCAAATGCCAAATAGGTTAGCATATCAGGCCCAAGGTTCCATATGTAAAACGACTTGAAAGCTGCTGGTGTCATAGCCTGCTTGGGTGGACAAACAGGCGGCCTTGTCTGATGCACAGTCGCAGGCCATAGCAAATTAGGAGAGAGCACACTGTCTTGCTTAGGAGTTGCACTGGAGTTGCACTGGAGGCATAGTATTTCAGTACACATTCCTATTCTTTGACAACCACAGAAGGATCCAGCGCATTGGATGTGTGCTGTGCAATGCACAACACATGTAATGTGTTGATTTCTCATGGAAATAAACCCATTACCCATTATTTGTGCTTGCTTCCAGAAGATGTTAGTTTTTGACATGAAGCCCAATCTGGCTATCTTAGTAGATCAGAATTGGTGTGGTGGCTTTTCTATATAGTGGGGTGTCCAGTAGGGCAGAGCTTGGTAACTTCAGATTCTGTTCACTGTTAGAGATCTGTAGGTTTTGGGACAGATGTTTTTTTAGCTGGACTGCCATGAGGGTGATGCACTCAGTCATATACATTGAGTGACATTTCAGGAGAATCCAATTTTGCGATTCCAACCCAGTCATGTGGAGACAGGTGCATTGAACACATTTTTTTTTCTATTTGAGAGCCTGCAAGGGTAACTAGGTAATACTCAGGCTGGTGAGTCAGGAGAGAAGTACCATAATCTTTACATGTAATGACTAAAGCTCGGATGGGATTCCAACAGAAAGTTCTTTTTTTGGAAAGAAGGGCTGCTTGAGACTACTGTGAAATTTTAACTGGAATCTTGTAATTCTGGCCATCTGTTTGATGTGGACATCATTGTGGAATAGTCTGTCATGTTTGATGCCAAGTGATTTTGCTGAAGACATAGTTTTAGGAGTAAAGCCCACACCCATATGTTGATTCATCCAAACGGAAGTTCCTGGACCTTGTTGAGTGAGAGCAGGTGAAAATCTGCATTTTGTGGTTTGGACGTAGTTTCTTCTTAGTCATCCAGTTTTGAATTTCCTTAAAAGAGGAGGTTAAGGTCTTCAGACTGCGTAAGCATTCAATCTTTGTCAATAGTTTGGTGAGATCCGCAAATTGCAGAAAGAAGATACAAATTTTTGTTTAGATGTTACCTTGTGATTCCACATATAGATTAAAAAATCGGTTAAGGAGGGAGCCTTCCAGCAACAATTCATTAAATTATAATAAAGATTCCCCTGAATCCACGTACTTCACCCACTCTGCCTTCTGGATCCTCCCTTCCTCCACTCCAACCCATAAGACTTCCTACACAACTTCTCCAACTTCCCTCTACATCAAACTACTCATTATTTTCTTCCACCCTGTTGTTGTTTATGCACCCCTAGCCCCTTTTAGTACAGCACTCGATTGATATATACACTCCTGTCGTAGGTTAACATTGGGAATTCCTTATTACACTTAAAAGCTGTAATTCCTGATTGGAATGCAATGATAAATCCTCTTTACAGATAAAGTTGAATTTATCATTACCCTCTTAAAAACTGCCACTTTTAGAAAGATAACAGAAAGGAATACAGCTAAAAATGCACTCAATGATAATCAAATACAACCAAATACTCTTTGCTTAAAAATTTCTTCAATTAAAGTGTGCACCCAGTAGGGGGCTCTGTCAGCCTCCTGATACAAAGTGAACAACAACAGCCTGCATGAATATCCAAGAACTCTAGGTGCACTACTAACATGTCACTTAATCCTAAGTGTACATAAAGTAGTATGGAATAGTATAAAAATTTAGTGAAACCATCTTAAGACATGTAATCAATGTGTAACTGAACATTCAACAAAATTATATCCGGAACTTCCAAGAAATTCTATTACACAATTCGTATGATGTATATAATTGAAATCTTGACCTTTGATATTCACTGTAATTATTGATGTTTTAGATTCCCCTGATGAAGGGCACAGTTCTGCCCGAAATGCATTGGGAAAGTGAAATTTCGTTTCTCAACTGATTGGCTATGCTGAGTCAAGCATCACCTTGTTTCTTTTGAAAATGTCTGCTATGGACTAAATAAAAGCAGATTCAAATATTCAACATTTTCTACGCTGAATTTCTTGGAAGTTCCGGATATAATTTTGTTGAATGTTCAGTTACACATTGATTACATGTCTTAAGATGGTTTCACTAAATTTTGATACTATTCCATACTACTTTATGTACACTTAGGATTAAGTGACATGTTAGTAGTGCACCTAGAGTTCTTGGATATTCATCCAGGCTGTTGTTGTTCACTTTTAGAAAGATGGCATTTTTCTGCTCTTGGAACTATGTGCCTGCAGCCTGTCAACAATACTCATCTGGGGTGGGGCACAGCAGGACTTTGTTCATTCCCTTTAGACAGCCACACACAAAGGGAGCTTAGAAGTGACTAAATGGCCTTCCACATCCTGATGGGTCATCCTAGGCAGGATGGGACGGAAGAGCTGACACTTACTAGGCTGTGTCCTGTCTCCACACAAAGGGCTGCATACCCCGTGTAGTGAGTCTGGAGCCAGGGCTGATAAGGGAGGATCTCTGTGCACTTCAAAGCCCCTCTTTGAATTCACCCCCACTTCAAAGGCACAACTGGTTATAAATAATGGGTCTCTGACCCTACCACTTCAGTGCGCTACTGGACCTGTGAAAAACTCTGCCAGGAGGAAGGACTTCTGTGCTGCAACACGGACTCCCACTGTGCTGGACTGCTGCTCTGGAAGAACTGTTTTCTGCTGTGCTGCCCTGCTGCCTGCGAGCCTCTGCCCTGCTGAGGAAGGACTGGACCCATCTCACTTGAACCCGGAGTGACTCCAAAGGAATGTTGGGTTGCCCCCTGTTCTAAGTCTCAGGGACATCAAAGACTTACCATCCACCTGCAGCTGCACCTAGATTTTGCTTGATGCAAGTCTTGCCCTGCCAAGTGATGCTAATCCAGTCCTGGACCATTGGAAGTGGGTATAAAGTGCTGCAACTGCCAGAATACATGCATCGACAATGTTGCGTCGATCGTAATCCATGCATCTCCCTCAACGCTGCTACGAGGACATTGTATTGCTGACTGTGTGGTGCATCGTCTCCAGTTTCTGATGCATCTCCCACTTTTCACGGCCTGGTGCCGACACATCGCCTTTTACTCGGCGGCTCGACAAGAACGCATCGCACCTTTGCTTCTCGCATCTTGACTCCATCGACGACGCATCTAAGTTACTTTCCAGCGGCCCAAGGCTGGTCCTTGTATCTGACCCATGCTCCATCGTGGTCGGTCTGAACTTTTGGATCTACCCCAGTTTAGCACGACCAGATATCCCGGGCTGGTGCTTTTTCATTTATTCTTTAAAAATTCATAACTCCGGTTATACATATTGGTTATTTGTCATTTTTGGTCTTGTTTTGTTCATAACAAGAGAGAGCATCTTTTGTAGGTTCTTTCCGCCAATAAGATCAACACTCTTTTTCCTTTGTTCTACTTATCATACAATAATACATTTTCACCTTTTTGTGTCAATTTTAATATGTTCAGTATTTGTCCAGGAGACAATTTAATTGCATGGGTCAATTTACAAAGCCCATTTGAACACCTAAGCTAGTGAAGGAGCCGAGTATCACGTTCTAGATCCGCTCTAGAACCTAGAATTGGTGGCACTTTTTCTCAGCATGAAAGCGTGGGGGGGGAGAAATCGTTAGCTGGTCAATCATTTCAATTCCAATTCCTATGGCTCCTAAGAATCACTGACTACCAAATAGGATTAGTTGAATTATTAGAAAGCCAAAAGTAATTGAACATACAGACACCTCAGAATGAGGGTGTAAAAGTACATTGGGACTAATACAAAACCAATTCTACAAATGAAATTAAGGTGGTGCAACAGGCACAGAATGATTAGTTCAAGAATCAGGATGCAAAAGATTAGTGAACAAACGTCCAAGTTCCCCTACATCGAAGGTTTGTGGGAATAAAGCATTAATCTGTCCCTACACTAACACTAACGTGACATCCCTACATAAGCATTTTCCCGGGGCAGGATCAGTTAAGGTGTCAGCCCATGAGGTCTTTCTTAGAAGTCTCCCGATAATCTTTGTGTCAGGTAGCATGAATCTACGGAGCTCACTTTAAGATGCTCTCGCTCTCGAGGCAAAGAAGAAGTGCACATGTCTCTTTCCCTAGTTACGATACATCAGTAGAGAAGATGACTACCCGGAGTCCTTCACAGATCACACCATCTGGTCAGGCCACATCCCCATAGGTACTTTTCCATTGGGCAGCGATGCTCCAGTGCAGTGGTGAGATGACCTTGATTCCCAGTCTCTCTCCGATGAGAAAGTTTAACAGTTCTCCACTATCAATATCAACTCTCAATGTATCCTCTTTCCTCCTCGCCTAACTCCTAAAACAAAGACATTATTCTAGCTAACAAGGATCTTCCACCTACAACAGAAACGTGAGAAAGAACAGAATCCAACATGCACATGAAATACAATTGTTAATTCTAACGCGAGAGCTTCCAGGGAAAATGCATTTCAGGCCTACAGAATTCAGCTAACATAAGAGAAATGGAACATGAGCTTTACGAATTTATATAGAAATAAGGCACATTCAATTGATATTCCTACCTACATGAAAAATGACACGATTAATAAACACATTCAGCAATAATTGGTTGTCAGTTGCTCAACACGTGTGCGTCTGTTAGTGCTTTCTGCGGGTTACACTTAATTACTTCACATTAATTCTTCACGTATGTTGGAAATTACCCTTTTTGCAGGGTTATCCCCAAACTTTTTGCTTCTTCCTCCTACTTTTCCTGACCTGCTGTTGTTGGTTTTAGGACTCTGGGCACTTTACCACTGCTATTCAGTGCTAAAGTGCATATGCTCTCTGTGAAATTTGTATTATGGATTGGTGTTTCCATGATTGGCATATTTTATTTACTGGTAAGCCCCTAGTAAAGTGCACTAAGTGTGCCAGGGCCTGTAAATCAAATGCTACTAGTGGCCTGCAGCACTGATTATGCCACCCACATGAGTAGCCCTGAAAAGGTAACTCAACCCTGCCACTGCAGGGTCTGCTCGCAGTTTGTAACTGCCATGTCGACTTGGCAAGTGCACCCACTTGCCAGGGCCTAACCTTCCCTTTTCTTACATGTGAATCACCCCTAAGGTAGACCCAAGCTACCCCTGTGGGCAGGGTGCAGTGTATGTGAAAGTTGGGACATGCCCTGATGTGTGTGGCATGTCCTGATAGTGAAATACTGCCAATTTCGTTTTTCACTATTGAAAGGCTATCTGGCCCATGGGAAAGCATGGGAGTTAATTTAAGACATCTTATAAATATAACTTCCCATTGGGACCAGATAGGAAAATAAAGTTTAGTATGCCTGAACTCAGAATGTTAAAATGCATCTTTTAGTGAGGGTGAGTTTTACATTCTGTGTTTGAAAATACCACTTTTAGAAAGTAGTTATTTTCTTGCTTAGCCATCCAGTGTGCCTCTGCTAGGATGTGGATTGACTGTCTGGCTTTGGAGTGACAGGGGCTGGGGATGTGCAGTGGCTCCAGAGAGTCTGAATGAGTCAGGGCTGGGCTGATTAGACCTGGGCTGCATTCAGAGTAGTGGGAGGAGTTTTCACTAGCACCTGAATAGGCCCGGTCTGCATTTAGAGTGGTTGGAGGAGATTTCCCTTGCACCTTAATAGGCCCTGTCTGCCTTGGACAATGCTGTCTCTGCCTCCTGCTGGGAAGCTGGGCCAGAGAGGACCAAACTGGTTTGGACAAAGCATATACACTCTCTGCCTGAGAGGACAAAGGAATTTGGAGTATAAATATTGGGGCCCAGACCCCAGAACTTTAGAACTCTTTTGGAACCAAGAAGACTGCCAAGAAGAAGAGCTGAAGAAGCTGTGAGGAGAGACTACCACTTTGCTGTGTGCTTTGCTGTGTTGGCCTGCAGTGGCTGCTTCTGTCTTGGGCAGTGAAAGGACTGGACTGAACTTTCTGCAACTTCCTTTTTGTGAGTTTCTCCAAGGACTTAAGGTAGAGCTTGCCCCCTGTTCAAGAAGTCTCAGGAACAGCACAGACTTCAAGTTCTTCTGCCCTCAGCACTGGGGGCTGTGTGTTTTGTGCTGCAACAGAAGAAAAGCAACCGGACGCCGTCTATGACGCCACTGCCGACTCCGTGTCCTAAAGGCACCGCAGAGGGCACCGCCGCAACGCTGCACCGCAACCCTGGTCTCACCGACGATGCCACCTGAGGCTGTCACCGAGCCGCTGCTTGCACCGTGACCTGTGGGCACCGCACTCCGTACCGCCTCACTTCACACCGTCACCCTGGTATCACCGACGATGACGCTCCACGCCGACATCAACGCAGCTGCTTGCACCGTGGTTCGAGGGTACTTCTCGTAAGTTACACGACGCACCGTCCTCATCCCGCACCTCAGCCTTGGCCTTCTGACACCGGCGTCATTGACTCCAGTTCATCAGCCGACGACAGCGCTTCATCAACGACGACGCAGTTGTTTGCACCATGACCTGCCAGCACCGCGACGAGCACCACATCACTTCGCACCACAGCCCTGGTCTCACCGACGCCGCTTGACGACCATCACCGAGCCGCTGCCTGCACCGCGACCTGAGGGCACCGCATGCCGCACTGCTGTACTTGGCACCGCAGCCCCGACGCCTGCCGACGCCGGCGCTCCCGACTTCAACCGCAAGGAGTTTGATCTGCAACGCGTGTGACTTCAAGGGCCTAACGACTCCTGCACGACCTCCGGAACCGACGCCTGAGGATGCCGTGCTTCCGGAGCTCAACGAGAAGTTGCCGACGCCCTGCATTTCTAAAGGTACTGTTTTGCGGGTCTTCCCGACACCGTAGCTGGCCCGCGACGCCGTGGTCAGCCAGAACTGTTTGGATTTGTTGTTCACGATGCCATGATAGCCCCAGACCGAACTATCGACTTCAAGGAACTTTATTTCAAATCTATTTTGATTACTGAAGATTTCTGAGTACTTTATTGTGAATTTTTATCGTTTTTGGTCTTGTCTTAAGTATATAAAAATATTGGATATTTTTCTAAACTGGTCTGGTGTACTTTTGTAGTGTCTTCACTGTGTTACTGTTGGTTATGTGCAAATGGTTTACACACTGCCTCTAAGATAAGCCTGACTGCTCGTGCCAAGCTACCAAGGGGGTGAGCAGGGGTTATTTTAGGAGTGTAACTCCCTTATCCTGACTAGAAGGAAGGGTCACTATTTGGACAAAGGTGCAAACCCTTGCCAACTAGAAACCCCCATTTCTAACTACGTATTCTATATAGTAGCCTAAATACGTCACATTCAGGTTACCACGTTACAAGATTCTAACACTTAGGTTAACACAACAAAAGATTATATGCGGATGCAGTCTACACATATGATTATAATGCACCCCTATAATGAAAAATGAATTTTGCGCTACATCACTAGGCTCAAAAGTTATGATTTTACAAATTTATAATCATGTTAGGTATTCACAAAGCACACATCTACACATGTAAAGCGACTTGCTTACAGGTTATGTTACATCACAGGCAATGGAATATCACAATGAAATAATATGAGTTCAAAAGAGTGGAAACCTGGATTGGGATGTGCTGAAAGTAGTTGAACAGCCCCAAAATTGCAAATTTGCAGACATCAACAACCTCTTCCGAGGCATAGTCACACCAGGCCTGATTCACAGAACTAACTTACGTCAAAAACGTAAACGTAAACGTAAAGTTAGTACTTTTTAGGTATTCACAGAATACACTTACTCATTTTGGTATTCACAGAATGAACTTACTCATTTAGGTATTTACAGAAGTTAGTAGTCACGGACTACTAACTTCTGTAAATACCGAAATGAGTAAGTTCATTCTGTGAATACCAAAATGAGTAAGTGTATTCTGTGAATACCTAAAAAGTACTAACTTTACGTTTACGTTTACGTTTTTGACGTAAGTTAGTTCTGTGAATCAGGCCCACCCTGGGTAAGGTTGGAAATTTACCCCTTGTAACGTCAGGAGAAATTCTGTGTCCATGGAGAGAATGGGGAGGGAATAGCATTGAAATCGGAAGAAGAAGTGTAGGAGATGAGATCTCTTGAAGAAGAGAAAAACATGTTTTAAGGTGCAATTACACTATTGTAAATTATTCACGCACGCATTAATGAATACCTATCACATTTCACAAGTCAAAATGCTTTCCCAAGGAAAGAAGCCAAAAAAATTCCAAAACGACTCCTGGGGAACTGTAGCTGATGCAGCATTTCAGGAGGAGCTCTGGAATTCTCTGCGAATTCTCAATAAGTTGTAAAGTTGGTCCAAACATAAGAGTAAATCTACAAGAGTCAACTTCTGACTTTTGAGAATCTGATTTTGATAGTGACCAACTCAAGATATGAAAATCATGAATAAAGTAAAATGAATAAATAAAAAAAAAACATTGTTCTAGCTAAAGCTCTACGTGAAAAAGCAAATCGACAGAGAAAGTGGTATGCTCCATGCAGGGAAGAAATGTTTTCAAAGTAATAATTTTCACCTTTGCTACTTAAAAACCTCAGCCAGCATGAAACGGCATTTCCTATTTAACCCTTTCTTTTTATCATTGTTGCTCAAGAAATTTAAATTGCTCTTTCACTGAGGTAAATGGATGCAGCAAAATGCATTGTCTAAAAATGATAAACACCAAACTCTGACGTGTTTCGCGCCATTAATTTTTACTAAAATATTGCTTGGATCACAGCAGGATACTGTCTAAAATGTGCCACGAATCACGCTGAGCATAACTGTTAATGAGACGCACACGCTTGATTAATATTTTGTAGGAGCATAATTATCCCATGAAAAGCCAATTGAAAAATACGCTGTTTTTGGAGGGCTTTGTAACTAAGACATTTGCAAATGAGTGTGATTAACAGTCATGAACATCTTTCTGTGGTAGGGATACTTTTACGGTGCAACAATGGTAGTCATCATTTCATGTATGTCTCATTAAACCATTATCTACAATTAGCTGCATCTCCAGATACTGTGTTTATATACGAAGGTGCAAAATGGGTGAAATGTATTCGCCTACCCCCTGTTCTGCATATTGAATAGCCTAGAATGGCTGGCCTTTGTCCAGGTTCTGTTTTAAAAAAAAAAATGTTGGGGATTCATGACCATCGTTTGGTGCCATGCCCAGGTACCGTGAACCCAGGGCAAGCGTCTCTGGACATTGCCTCTCTTTCTGGGGAATTGTGATTCCAAATCTGTGACCATGAACCTCCGTGGTTAAGGCATGGATTGATGAAGCTTGCCTTGCATTTGCTGTACCAAGGCATGGATCTTGCTCTGTCCGCGGATCATTTTCCAGTGGCGGCTCCTGCGCTGAGGCAGAGGAGCGTCGCCTCACTGCGTTTTAGCAGTGAAATAAAGGGAAAATAAAATGATAATAACGTGTTATTATCATTTTATTTTGTCCTACTTCCGGCAGCTTTGCGGGGCTGCTCTGCTCACAGAACAGGACAGGAGAGGAGTGGTAGCACCCTCCTAAGTGCGCAATGACTGTTTGGCCGGCCCTCTCATGCTGGCCAAACAGTCATGCGCACTCCGCATGTTCTCCATGCAGGCTACATTACAGCCTGTGTGGAGAACATGCCCAGGCTCCCAGTCAGCGTCTAAGCGCCGAACCACGTGCTCAGACCAATCACAACGCTGCTAAGGCAGCGTTGTGATTGGCTGACTGGGAGCCTGGGTGTGCTTCCTGTTCAGGCCAAGCAAGGGACTACAGAGGAGAGAAGCGGCTAGGATGCGGCAAGGAGGTAAGTTTTTTCTTTTTCTTTTCGTTTTAATACCTGCTTCTGCGTTCCCACCCTCCTGCCCCCGCCTCCCTACCTCCGATCCGTGCCAGTCGCAGCTGTCTTTTTCTGCATTTGCCATATCCCAACACCTACAATGGAGCCCAGGGTCAGTGGTACCTGTCTAGGTACTTAGGACCCTGGCTTTCATTTTAGGTGTTGGAGTAATGCAAATCTCAAAATATATAGGCCGACCTGCAGCTCTTTTTTTATTTTTTACTTAAACCGTGGGGGAGATGGGCTTTTGGAGGTCCACCTTTTATGGCATGAGATCAGGGTGTGCTCATCCTGACCCCTTATATGGCCTTTTACTTTTTATTCCAGGATGGTGAGTGACTTAAGAGAAACTTTCCACTCAGCACTCGGATATGCAATTCCAACTTTGAAACTTCAGATCCAAAAGGGATAATGGGAAAAATGATATCTTGTTCAATCTGATTCCATTATTATTTGAAATTTTGGATCCATGGATATCCCAGCATATGTTTTGCAAATCCTTCCTGATTGAAAAGCCCAAGACATATACATTTTTTTTAAACTCTCTAAAGACTGCTCAGAAGCTTTTTTGAACAGTTATATCTCAAACACTACTGAAAAGATTACAACAACAAAAGCATACTTTCTGAGTCAAGTGCTACTTTCATGCCAGGTTTGGTGTACTTCCAGTGGCGGCTGGCAGGGAACGGGGGTAGTAGGGCAAGGGAGGAGGGGGTGAAAAAACCAAAAAAACAAAAAATAACCACTTACCTCTTTGGCCGTCCGTATCTCTCCTCCGCTCCCTGCCGATGTCCCAGAACGGAAGCAGGAACTGAAAGCACACACTGGATCCCTCTCCTAAGCCAATCACAATGCTGGTGGGGAACTTGCAAAGTGCGCATGACTGTTTGGCTGGCCCAAGACGGCCGGCCAAACAGTTATGCACACTTTGAATGTGTCCACCACTCCTCCCCCTCTGACCCCAGCCCAGCCCTGCCCGCCCTAACCCAGCCCCGCAGCTACCAAAAATAAAATGATAATAACAAAGTTATTATCATTTTATTTTTTCACTGGTTTGAAAGCAGTGGTGTGACGCTAATCTGCCTGAGCAGAGGAGCTGCCCCTGTGTACTTATGTTCAGTGGTTTATGCTGTGGTGTGAACAAAATTTCCTATGGGAGCTAAAATAAGAAAAAATATTTTTTCACCTTCCTCTTAACTTTTTTTCACTGCACGGTCTTCAGGGAAATTGGAATACCGGATCTTAGATGACTAAGCCATTTAACTTCCAAATTTCATGCAGTTCTCTCCGTGGTCAAAAGTTAAAGGCAAATCAAATGCGGTTTCAATGGAAAGTCTGAACTGTGACTACACATGGCAAATGCCACTGTGATATCTATCTATCTATCTATCTATCTATCTATCTATCTATCTATCTATCTATCTATCTATCTATCTGTCTGTCTGTCTGTCTGTCTGTCTGTCTGTCTATCTCTTCATCTGTCTGTCTGTCTATCTCTTCATCTGTCTGTCTGTCTGTCTATCTGTCTGATTGTCTGGTCTGTCTGGTCTGTCTGGTCTGTCTGTCTGTCTGGTCTGTCTGGTCTGTCTGTTCTGTCTGTCTGTCTGGTCTCTCTGGTCTGTCTGGTCTGTCTGTCTGGTCTGTCTGTCTTTCAATCCATATATACCTGCTACTTGGTAGTTATAGTTAGGATGGTGTTTCGATTGGAATTGGCTTTTTTGGTTTGTTTATTACTTTGGCGCTGTTTGCCAAATCTTAACAAAACTTTCCAAAAAATTGCTCTATTTTGCTCAGCTCCTTCCTGGAAAGTTTAGTGGTGATCCATTAAGCGGGGGCAGAGAAAAAGTATTTTTTCACCTTCCTCTTAACTTTTTTTCACTGCACGGTCTTCAGGGAAATTGGCATGCCAGATCTTAGATGACTAAGCCAAGTAACTTCCAAATTTCATGCAGTTCTCTCCGTGGTCTAAAGTTATAGGCAAATCAAATAATGCGGTTTCAATGGAAAGTTTGAACAGTAACTACACATGGCAAATGCCACTGTGATATCTATCTGTCTGTCTGTCTATCTCTTCATCTCTCTGTCTGTCTGTCTGTCTGTCTGTCTATCTGTCTGCCTGTCTATCTATCTATCTATCTATCTATCTATCTATCTATCTATCTAGCTGTCTGTCTGTCTGGCTGTCTGTCTGTCGCCTGCCTGCCTGTCTGTCTGTCTGTCTGTCTGGTCTGTTTTATCTGTCTGGTCTGTTTTATCTGTCTGGTCTGTCTTATCTGTCTGGTCTGTCTGTCTTTCTATCCATATATACCTGCTACTGGGTAGTTATAGTTAGGATGGTGTTTCGATTGGAAATGGCTTTTTTGGTTTGTTTATTACTTTGGCGCTGTTTGCCAAATCTTCACAAAACTTTCCAAAAAAGTGCTCTATTTTGCTCAGCTCCTTCCTGGAAAGTTTAGTGGTGATCCATTAAGCGGGGGCAGAGAAAAAGTATTTTTTCACCTTCCTCTTAACTTTTTTTCACTACACGGTCTTCAGGGAAATTGGCATGCCGGATCTTAGATGACTAAGCCAAGTAACTTCCAAATTTCATGCAGTTCTCTCCGTGGTCAAAAGCTATAGGCAAATCAAATATTGCGGTTTCAATGGAAAGTCTGAACAGTAACTACACATGGCAAATGCCACTGTGATATCTATCTATCTATCTATCTATCTATCTATCTATCTATCTATCTATCTATCTATCTGTCTGTCTGTCTGTCTGTCTGTCTGTCTGTCTGTCTGTCTGTCTGTCTGTCTGTCTGTCTGTCTGTCTGGTCTGTCTGTCTGTCTGTCTGTCTGTCTGTCTGTCTGGTCTGTCTGTCTGTCTGTCTGTCTGTCTGGTCTGTCTGTCTTTCTATCCATATATACCTGCTACTGGGTAGTTATAGTTAGGATGGTGTTTCAATTGGAATTGGCTTTTTGGTTTGTTTATTACTTTGGCGCTGTTTGCCAAATCTTCACAAAACTTTCCAAAAAAGTGCTCTATTTTGCTCAGCTCCTTCCTGGAAAGTTTAGTGGTGATCCATTAAGCGGGGGCAGAGAAAAAGTATTTTTTCGCCTTCTTCTTAACTTTTTTTCACTGCACGGTCTTCAGGGAAATTGGCATGCCGGATCTTAGATGACTAAGCCAAGTAACTTCCAAACTTCATGCAGTTCTCTCCGTGGTCAAAAGTTATAGGCAAATCAAATAATGCGGTTTCAATGGAAAGTCTGAACAGTAACTACACATGGCAAATGCCACTGTGATATCTATCTATCTATCTATCTATCTATCTGTCTGTCTGTCTGTCTGTCTGGTCTGTCTGGTCTGTCTGGTCTGTCTGGTCTGTCTGTCTGTCTGGTCTGTCTGTCTTTCTATCCATATATACCTGCTACTGGGTAGTTATAGTTAGGATGGTGTTTCAATTGGAATTGGCTTTTTTGGTTTGTTTATTACTTTGGCGCTGTTTGCCAAATCTTCACAAAACTTTCCAAAAAAGTGCTCTATTTTGCTCAGCTCCTTCCTGGAAAGTTTAGTGGTGATCCATTAAGCGGGGGCAGAGAAAAAGTATTTTTTCACCTTCCTCTTAACTTTTTTTCACTGCACGGTCTTCAGGGAAATTGGCATGCCTGATCTTAGATGACTAAGCCAAGTAACTTCCAAATTTAATGCAGTTCTCTCCATGGTCAAAAGTTATAGGCAAATCAAATAATGCGGTTTCAATGGAAAGTCTGAACTGTAACTACACATGGCAAATGCCACTATGATATCTATCTGTCTGTCTGTCTGTCTCTTCATCTCTCTGTCTGTCTATCTGCCTGTCTGTCTATCTATCTATCTATCTATCTGTCTATCTGTCTATCTGTCTGTCTGTCTGTCTGCTGCCTGTCTGCCTGCCTGTCTGTCTGTCTGTCTGTCTGTCTGTCTGGTCTGTCTTATCTGTCTGGTCTGTCTGTCTTTCTATCCATATATACCTGCTACTGGGTAGTTATAGTTAGGATGGTGTTTCGATTGGAAATGGCTTTTTTGGTTTGTTTATTACTTTGGCGCTGATTGCCAAATCTTCACAAAACTTTCCAAAAAATTGCTCTATTTTGCTCAGCTCCTTCCTGGAAAGTTTAGTGGTGATCCATTAAGCGGGGGCAGAGAAAAAGTATTTTTTCACCTTCCTCTTAACTTTTTTTCACTGCACGGTCCTCAGGGAAATTGGCATGCCGGATCTTAGATGACTAAGCCAAGTAACTTCCAAATTTCATGCAGTTCTCTCCGTGGTCAAAAGTTATAGGCAAATCAAATAATGCGGTTTCAATGGAAAGTCTGAACAGTAACTACACATGGCAAATGCCACTGTGATATCTATCTATCTATCTATCTATCTATCTATCTGTCTGTCTGTCTGTCTGTCTGTCTGTCTGGTCTGTCTGGTCTGTCTGGTCTGTCTGTCTGTCTTTCTATCCATATATACCTGCTACGCTACTGGGTAGTTATAGTTAGGATGGTGTTTCAATTGGAATTGGCTTTTTTGGTTTGTTTATTACTTTGGCGCTGTTTGCCAAATCTTTACAAAACTTTCCAAAAAAGTGCTCTATTTTGCTCAGCTCCTTCCTGGAAAGTTTAGTGGTGATCCATTAAGCGGGGGCAGAGAAAAAGTATTTTTTCACCTTCCTCTTAACTTTTTTTCACTGCACGGTCTTCAGGGAAATTGGCATGCCAGATCTTAGATGACTAAGCCAAGTAACTTCTAAATTTCATGCAGTTCTCTCCGTGGTCTAAAGTTATAGGCAAATCAAATAATGCGGTTTCAATGGAAAGTTTGAACTGTAACTACACATGGCAAATGCCACTGTGATATCTATCTGTCTGTCTGCCTGTCTGTCTGTCTGTCTGCCTGTCTCTCTATCTCTTCATCTCTCTGTCTGTCTGTCTATCTGTCTGTCTATCTATCTATCTATCTATCTATCTATCTATCTATCTGTCTGTCTGTCTGTCTGTCTGTCTGTCTATCTGTCTGTCTGTCTGTCTGTCTGTCTGTCTGGTCTGTCTGTCTCTCTGTCTGTCTCTCTGTCTGCCTGTCTGTCTGGTCTCTCTGTCTGTCTCTCTGTCTGCCTGTCTGTCTGTCTGTCTGTCTGTCTTATCTGTCTGGTCTGTTTTATCTGTCAGGTCTGTCAGGTCTGTCTTATCTGTCTGGTCTGTCTTATCTGTCTGGTCTGTCTTATCTTTCTGGTCTGTGTGTCTTTCTATCCATATATACCTGCTACTGGGTAGTTATAGTGAGGATGGTGTTTCGATTGGAAATGTTTTTTTGGTTTGTTTATTACTTTGGCACTGTTTGCCAAATCTTCACAAAACTTTCCCAAAAAGTGCTCTATGTTGCTCAGCTCCTTCCTAGAAAGTTTAGTGGTGATCCATTAAGCGGGGGCAGAGAAAAAGTATTTTTCCACCTTCCTCTTAACTTTTTTTCACTGCACGGTCTTCAGAGAAATTGGCATGCCGGATCTTAGATGACTAAGCCAAGTAACTTCCAAATTTCATGCAGTTCTCTCCGTGGTCAAAAGTTATAGGCAAATCAAATAATGCGGTTTCAATGGAAAGTCTGAACAGTAACTACACATGGCAAATGCCACTGTGATATCTATCTATCTATCTATCTATCTGTCTATCTATCTGTCTATCTATCTGTCTATCTGTCTATCTGTTTTGTCTTGTCTTGTCTGTCTGTTTTGTCTTGTCTTGTCTGTCTGTTTTGTCTTGTCTTGTCTGTCTGTCTGTCTGTCTGTTTTGTCTTGTCTTGTCTGTCTGTCTGTTTTGTCTTGTCTGTCTTATCTGTCTTGTCTGTCTTATCTGTCTGGTCTGTCTTATCTGTCTGTCTTTCTATCCATTTATACCTGCAACTGGGTAGTTATAGTTAGGATGGTGTTTCGATTGGAAATGGCTTTTTTGGTTTGTTTATTACTTTGGCACTGTTTGCCAAATCTTCACAAAACTTTCCCAAAAAGTTCTCTATGTTGCTCAGCTCCTTCCTAGAACGTTTAATGGTGATCCATTAAGCGGGAGCAGAGAAAAAGTATTTTTTCACCTTCCTCTTAACTTTTTTTCACTGCACGGTCTTCAGGGAAATTGGCATGCCGGATCTTAGATGACTAAGCCAAGTAACTTCCAAATTTCATGCAGTTCTCTTCGTGGTCAAAAGTTATAGGCAAATCAAATAATGCGGTTTCAATGGAAAGTCTGAACAGTAACTACACATGGCAAATGCCACTGTGATATCTATCTATCTATCTATCTATCTATCTATCTATCTATCTATCTATCTATCTATCTGTCTGTCTGTCTGTCTGTCTCTCTGTCTGTCTGTCTATCTGTCTATCTGTCTATCTGTCTGTCTGTTTTGTCTGTCTGTTTTGTCTTGTCTTGTCTGTCTGTTTTGTCTTGTCTGTCTGTTTTGTCTTGTCTTGTCTGTCTGTTTTGTCTTGTCTGTCTTGTCTGTCTTATCTGTCTGGTCTGTCTTATCTGTCTTGTCTGCCTTATCTGTCTGGTCTGTCTGTCTTTCTATCCATTTATACCTGCAACTGGGTAGTTATAGTTAGGATGGTGTTTCGAATGGAAATGGCTTTTTTGGTTTGTTAATAACTTTGGCACTGTTTGCCAAATCTTCACAAAACTTTCCAAAAAAAGTGCTCTATTTTGCTCAGTTCCTTCCTGGAAAGTTTAGTGGTGATCCATCAAGCGGAGGTGGAGAAAAAGGGGGTGCCAAAATGCAAAAAACCCATGCAAATTTTGGAACACACTACAGCCAAACTGGCTGAACAGAATGACACCAAATTTGCTGGAAAGCTAGATCTTGGTCCAGAAAGAATGCTTTTTATAATTTGCCCCATCCACCGGGCTGCCTTATGTAAAAATGGTGAGGGGGCATGCAGCCCCCTCCCAAAGCTTCATAATGCCCTGGGGATCCCATTCCCCAGAGCTGGCTCTGATTATGTGTTCCGGGACATAGTTTCCCTGCCTGCAAGAGCACAAGCAGGGAAAAATGTGCACTCCCACTCAGCAGGAGCTGCAAAAATACTCCAGCTGGGTGGAAGCACACATTGTTTTCCTGCCCGCATTCCTGCGGGCAGTGAAACAGAGATTGCTACCTCCCTGCAGAAGCATGGGAAAATCACATGCTTCCACCAGGCAGGAGCAATGCCGGCTCCCGCTGCACCCATGATGAGTGCATGCAAGGGAGCTGGCAGGCCTGCGGAGGCCTTGAGGCTCTCCTGTGACCCCCAACGTTATTTGTTGTGGGTGCCCTGGGTGGGCACCATGGCACCCACATTAGGTTCATGAGCATAGGGTCCCAGGGGCCCATACAGGCTTGTAGAGGGCGGCCTCATGCCCAACTCACCTTAAAAAAAGACTACAGCTCTGTTGATGGGGTCCCAAGGGCCCATGAATTTCACGCACCTTGCACCCTGAATATATATAAAAAAAGATTAAGACATGATCGGTAGGAGCTGCTCATTTATCATTCACTGTTCATAGCAAGAAGCTCCCCATATGACTTAGTACATTTCACCATAATATATTTTCATGCTTGTGGTGCCCCTAGAAGAGGCAGGGGCACCATCAAACTTGTTTATGTTGCGGGGGCTGCAGGGAGTGCATCAGCAAATCAAATAATGCGGTCAACATTTAAAAAAACAGTTAGACTCCTGGGTCAACAAATCCATGACTGCTGGAGAGCTTACTACAGTTTTTTAAAACACTCCTAGCTTGAGCTTTATGCTCTTTAGCTGGAGTACAGAGGCCCCTAGTGGTTGGTTCTATGTCCGCATCTTGTAGCTTGAAAAATGTAAAAAAAAAAAGGGTAGAAAGTGTGAAGAGATCGGAACTTCTTGTAGCCAATATAACTACAGGTTGCAAGCATGGTAGCATAGGAGAGCCTGTGAGGATGATCACTGATTATAGTGAGAGGTCTCAACATTTAGTACTGATTTTCAAGAAGAACTGGCATATCCTTCTAACTGACAACGTACTAGGAAGTGCTAATACAGCACAACCGTTGATAACATACAGAAGGAGTATGTAGATCCGGGATCACCTAATACACAGTCATCTCCGACCCACTCCCCAAAAAATTAACAGCATTCCTGGCTTCTTCCCCTGCATGAAGTGTAAAGCTTGTAAATACAGCAGCAAAGTTAACAAATACAGTATTGCAGAACAGGGTTCCAACAAATTCAAGAGAATTAATAAACTGCTGAACTGCAATTCAGAGTTCACAGTATACTGTCTAGAGTGCCCCTGCCATAAGCGCTATATTGGCAGCACCATCCATCCGTCAAAAAAGAGAATTTTAGAGCACATGCGGCCCATTTCAAAGAAGAATCACAGTTATCCGGTGGCAAGCCACTTTGAAATTGCTCACAAGATCAACCATGACCTCCTCAAATTCTTCTGTATAGACCAGGTCCCGAAAGACGAAAGAGGGGGTGACAGGGTCATAAGATTACGTGTACTAGAGTCGAAGTACATAATGGACCTATAAACTAAGGTCCCTATGGGCCTGAACAATGAGAAAGAACTGTGGGTCAACTTAGAATAACCTCACACTTATCAGGGAGGGGCCAACCACATTGCATGCTAACTTGACCCCCATTAGCTCCCTGCAGACATGCTCTCTTGCTCTTTCCTTATGTCCTCTTTCAGACTGCGCTCCCTGTAGACCAAACTTATTGGTCACCCTCCACTCATGAAATCTTTTATGTATATATCTTTTTCCGTTGTTGACTGTACTACTGACTGCCCATCAAGGGCGTTATTACAGGACTATGCCAGGGTATTTAGAATATGTGGATTTGAATTTTTGTATACACATGTTAAATATGATCGGTCGCCTTAAAAGGATAAAATCAAAAGATACATACATTTCTTTTCCGTTGCTAATTTGTTTTTTTGATTGCCCATTCGGGCCGCGATTACAGGACAATGTGGGACACCTATAAGTATTGTTTGAATTATGAGTCAGCATGATCCTTTTTAAGTATCCCCATTTCAAATTGCTCCCCACGTTGTCACCTCTATGCTTTACAAACACATGTATTACGTTTCCTGCATGTTCTAAGATGGCCGCCACCATAATCTGTAAAAGCGATTCACATTACGGCCTTCTTTAGTTTTGATGAATTCATGTCATGCACTCCTTTTGCTTTAAATTGGTTTTGTACAAAGATTCAAACTGACATTGAAAAAGGCGTTGTGCTGAAATGCGTCTGTCAGTGCTTTTTGAGGCTTGAACATTAAAGCACTTTGCTATCTACTTTGCCGTGAGTGCACTTGTATTTGGTGGTTAAGAACCTAACTGCCTGTGTGGACGAATATATATATATATATATATATATATATATAAATATATATATTCAAGCTCCTTAAATCCGAATCACGGAAGAAAAGCAGCACTCACGGGGGTGGTTGCAAAGAGTTTTTAATCCAAACGCAACAACAAACGCGTTTCGGCTTGTGCCTTCGTCGGTGTCATTGAAGCACCCAACACAGATTTGTGGAATTCATGTGGTACACCTTTTAGTATGAAGAGTGCATAAATGTGTGCTTAGTACACCATTCTGAAAGTTTGAAACCATTTCAAAATAACTAGCCAATCATGCCATAGCAGGTTTAAGATCATTTGCCATGAATTACATAAAATACCTCATAAGACGCCTCGTCAGTGGTTGTAAGCACTATATAAATGCAATTAGTATTATAAATAATTTACCTATTTATGCCACAAAATTTGTTTCCTGGCAGCATAATTTTTGCAATCCTTTTTCATAATTTGGTTTTAAACAGTCACAAAATGTCAGTGATCCTGCTGTGTAGGCAATGTGCGAGAGCCACATTTTCTGCACAACTGAAACGAATAAAAGGAGACAAAATGATCCAAGTGACCTCTAAATACTCTGCACTTCTGATTCGGTATCCATCGAAGAAGGGGCAGAATAAAGAGTGCACAGGGAACTCGATGGCTGAGCTTTAAGTGAGGGTCTTTCCAGGTTGTCAATGGGCTCTAAGGCCGCTTATTGGGTTCATCTATATTATGGTTAAATTAGCCTAGTCTATGAGATAGATTTGCTGCCTATGGCCTGTGCACTGTAGCACTTGAGGGATAACTTTCCAATTTAAACAGACGCCCCAGAATATTGTGATTTTACGATTAGCAAACAACTCGCGAAATGGCACTTTTGTAAAAACCCAGCTATTTTTACAAAAGTGCCCGCAAAAATTGGCATTTTAAATAAATTGAGGCTGATCCTCATTTTATTGGCTCTGCTGTGTGCTGAGCCAATAAAATGAGGGTGAGCAGCAAGTTAGTAGGCGGCAGAGGTGTTAGGTACCTCTGTCGCCTGCCTTTAAAATGCACAGGGCATCTGTGCTGACAGGCCCCCGCCCTTTGTGTCCTGGGACCTGCTGCCCCGTAACCAGTGGCGGCTCCTCTGCTAAGGTGGAGGAGCGTCGCCCCACTGCTTTTTGCAGTGTAAGAAAAGGAAAAATAAAATGATAATAACTCAAGGTTATTATCATTTTAGTTTTTCCTGCTGCAGCGTCTTTGTGAAGCAGGGCTGCTCTCAGGGCAGGGGGAGGAGTGGTTTGCACTTCCTATGTGAGCATGAGTGCTTGGCCGACCCTCTCGGGCCACCCAAAACAGTCATGGGCACATACCGTGGTCTCCATGCAGGCTGCATTACAGCCTGTGTGGCGAACATGTCCACTCCTCCAGCCCCAGACCAATCACAACGCAGCATGGGCCATCTCTTACGCGAAGGGGGGACGGAGCTGTCACCTACCACACTTGCACATCACAAAGACTCTGCATCAGCACACTCATTTTTTCACGCAACCCAACGCAGCAAGACAACTTAATGCACCACACTGCATAAAAGGGTGAGGGCAGGAACGCACCATATTTACCAACAGATGGTGCATTCCTGCTCTCTGCCTCTAGCCTTTTGTGCTGTGGGAGTTATGCGTTGGGAGGCAGGATGCCTCCGGATTCATCCTTAGATGTTTGTATCTGCTTCACTGTGACTGCACTGCTGTACAAATCTCGTGAGAAAGGTAATGTAGTTTGACAATTCTCTTTGATTTTCTGAACTTTTTAGCAGTTAATGGTAAGAGTTTGGAAGTATATGAAAGAGCTAATAAACTCCCAGATTTTTTTTTTTTCTGGGCCTTTTTTGCTGTTGATGGCATAAGTATAGAAGCATAAGACTGGGCTAGTAATGTTAGCAGATTCTTCCCTGTTTTAAAAAAAAATGTTATTGTGTGGGTTATGATTCGGTTGGGGGACATGTATGGAAGAGTGTGAAGAAGCTTCTACATTTTTGGACCTTATTTGCTCTGGGTGCTATGGTAGTAGTAGTAGTAGTAGTAGTAGTAGTAGTAGTAGTGGTAGTAGTAGTAGTAGTAGTAGTAGTAACCTTATTTGTTCAATGAATTCAAATTGTTACAAAAAGAGGCCCCAACTCACATAAAATTTGCAATGCTACATGTATGTACAAGTTCAGCATAAAACCCAGATTTAAAATTAATTGGCTTCTTGCTAGTCTGATCAAAAGTTTACATTTATACAAAAAAAGCAAAGAAATAAAAGCGTAAAAAAGAGATGTGCAGGGCTAACAGCGTTTGTTCATATCAAGCAGTAAGTTGTTCTTGGGTCGGCTAATATTCCGCCCAATAATCTGCATGCCCAAAGCAATCCTGATGCTAGTAAAACTTCAGTCCTTAACGACCCTTCACGCACTCTCCATGCAGCCATTAATACACAAGCCCGATTTATTTGGAGCCCTTCCTATCACCTGTGCATCCACTGTCCTTTTGGTCCTTTGGCTGTGCTTTCTGAACCCGAGGGCCACCCAGATGGGAGCCTCCCGTTCCATGTGAGGGCTCTGCTGTGTGAGAGAAAAGTGCAGATGGTGATAGCTATTGGAGCGGCATAGCAGTTGCCGGAGTAGCCATGTGTCCCGGCTCAGCTACGCCTTGTAGAATGCATGATGATGCTAAGGCGTTGCCCCAGCAATGGCTGTAGGTTGGCTTTTTAGTAAAGTCTGGGTTGCAGCAATATATTTTCCAAATTTTGCCAGGTCTACTGGGATCTCAAGAAGATAGAGTACCTCTTTAGCATCATTACAGGTATTTGACCCCTATGCTAAGAAGGGTGGTTTTAGTAAAGTGCATCATGTGTTAAGAAGAGCCGGACAAATGCTTATTAGATGTTCCAGACTTTCTTTTCTTAGATGAGAGTCTGCATTGGCCTGGCCCGGATCATGATTTCCAGCTTTCATGTAGCTCTTTAATTGGTAGGGCCATTAATCTTGCATAAAGAATATGCTTTAGTGTTTTCTTCCTCAGTGCACTGTTCAAGTAATGCTGGATTGGGGTTTCTCTATATGAGTTTATAATTGCCTGAATGTTAGATTTGGACTCTTCTGTGATATTGTCTTCTTGACTAGAGATGAGTCTGACTTGCTTCTTCAATACGGGTTTTAGTAGTATTTGGTGGAATTGGGCTGTCTTCCCAGGCCAGGTTTAATGAAGCGCGTGCAGCTGACAGATCGTGTGCTATAGGTTTAATAACATGTGAAGAGTATGGGATACCCTCTGAAGTTCCTTTCCTTTTCTGGCTTCTTTTTCTATGAGTTCCATGAGTCTGTTGAAAGGTGTGTAACGCTTCCTGTTTTTGCCTTGATTTTCTGGGCCTTTTGTACTGTGGGTGCCATGACTCTGGCATCTATGGAGTGAGATTCGTTCTCCAGTTTACGGTCTCCAGATTGTACGTCACAATCTGGGCTTTTTCCTGTGGGTGCAATGAATCTGGGGCTTTTACATGGGAGGTTGATGCTCCCAGTTCCAAATTTGTTCTCAAAATGTTGTCATTTGATGTTGGTTGCATGGAGCAGCACCTGCGAAAGGCCCTACGTTGGAATCAAGCTCAGAAGCCAGCCTATGCTTGTGGCTGGAAGCCTCTTTACCTACCAAGATTTTCTTTCTGCTTGTGGAGCCTGGCAGCTATTTTGTCTACCATGGCATTCTTTGTGTATGCCCAGTCTTGCAGCCGTGTTGACTACTGTGCATTATTTGTGTGTGTGACTTGTGAGGGGTCAGGTGTTCCCTCGATTTTCTGGACCTTTTGGCCATGTGTACTATGAGCCTTCTGCCTGGGCAAGCGGTTTGGAAGCTCACTGGAGTTCTCTCAGTTTTCTGTTTGTTGTGGCCACCATGATTCTATGCACATGTGAAATAGTGAAGTTGCCTCCATTCTTTTGTTAGTTTTTCTAGGTTGTTGTGCTGTGGGTGTTATGAGTGTGGGTACTGGAGGAAGGATGTGGGATGCTTCCGTTTTTATTTGGCTGATGAGGAGTGATGTCTCGAAACCGGTCCAGGATGCTTGTTTCCGGTCCAGGTAGGACCTGGCTTGGCAGTTTGGGCTGGACTGTTCCCATGAGGCACAGGGTCAAGACTGATTTACATATGACTGGGTCTAAACTGGGGTGGCATGGTGAGCAAAAGAACAATGGATTTAACCCAGATCTCTTGACTGGTGGTGAATGTTTGATTTGCTCTGCATTCTGCCCATCATCTGTGTGTCTTTTGCTTCCGTTTTTTTAATATCAATGTTCTGTGCCTTTGGTGCAGTGGGTGATACGGCTCTAGGAAAATCTGGAATAGGGTGGGCTGCCCCATTTTTTATTTCATTGTCTGGCCCTCTTTTGTCATCAATGTTCTGAGTCAGAGGAGCTTTTAAAGAGAGCGTGTGCACCCTGCTTTTCTTCCAATTGTAGGATCTTTTTTTATTTAAATGCTGTGAATATTGGGGCCTTTGGAAGTGTGAGAGACGCTCACAGATTTATGTTTGAAATTTTCGCGTTTGATTTTTGCTGTTTCTTTGCACAAGACAGCAAGCAGGGGCATGGATGAAGCTGAATGCATGCAAACACCCAGGTCTGTACTGAGGCATGGAAGCCATTTTGTCTTCTATGGTATTCTTTGGATGTGCATGGCTTGACATACATGTTATCTGCCATGAGATTTCTAAAGATATTTTCCATGAGGGTGCCGTCCCAAGTTATCGGTGCCCCCGTTATTGGTAAGTTAGGAGGGTGGATTTAACATGGTCAATCTTGGGACTTCATAATGAGGCCTAAAATGTTAAAATAACACATTTAATCACATTGTCGTCCCATAAATTGACCCATAGGGCCCGATTACGATGCGGGCTGAAACGGCTCCGACCGTCGGTAGGAGCCCTTCAGCCTGCATTGCAATCGGCTGGTTGGATTCCTTTCCAACCGACCCATTTTGATGGGGTCGTTCGGAAGGGAATCCGACTCGGATTTCCGAATGGCATACGACGGACTCAGAGAGCCCGTCCGCCATTCGGAAAGCCTTTAGGAATCCCATGGCCAGCTCTTTCTGGACGAGGGATTACGATGGCAGATTCCCAAAACCTTTCTGTGCCGGCCTTTCTGATACAGAAAGGCTTTGGGAATCTGTCTTTGGGGGTCCCCAGAAGGGCCCCCATGTGTGCAAGGCCACCGAATGGCGGTGTAGGGGGCAACCTATGGTGCCTCCCTGTTGATCCCTGCACCCCGTGGCAGGCACCTTGAGGTGCCTGCCACGGGGTGCAGGGATGAACGTCACCTCTGCTCTTTGCAATGAGAGCATGCATTTCGTTCGGAATGCATGCTCCCATTGTAAAGTGTAGGATTGCGACAGAACAGGGTTCGGTCTCATCCTACTTGCTGGGCTGGAACCGACGACAGGAGGTAGTTCGGTTCCAGTTCCCAACCAATGTCGGGTGGACTCCGGTCCGACCGACATCGGAATCGGCCCCTAAGTGTTAAAAATCACCCTTTTTCCCACACTGTTGTCCTCTCCGAGAGCCTGGTTATTCCACATTTACGGCCCAGTTATGTCTGCTCCCTCTGCACTTACCAATGAAGAAGGTACTTCTAGTAGGGGTGGAATTACCAGAGATCAAAGGTGGAAACCAAAGGTTCCCCTAGAAATGAGGACTATGAGCAGGGCAGTCAGTACTTCCAGGTCAGATTCCTCCAGTAATGCCTCACTTTGCCTAATATTTTCACATGTAGATATTGTTGGATATCAGCGGCTGGAATTTCTGGGTGAAGGGAAACAGATCTCATAGCTTTAATTACCTGCCCTGAATTAAGGGCCTGATTTACAGTTTGGCAGACAGGGTACTTTATGATAAATGTGACGTGGTACTCTGTACACCAAGCCCTTGTGCCCACCCAATTGTAATTTAGGCGAACTGACACTTTTTTGTCAGCGGTGCCCCCATTGGCTCCACTGATGGAAAACTTACTCTGGTGACCCAACAGAGGGCTGGCCGTCAGAGTAAAGCCATCACATCACCCACTCTTTTGAGGGTGGGTGCTCTCATGACCTTTTTTCTGTTCTAAAAAATTTAAATAATGACTTTCAAACCCAGGGAACAAACTTCCTGGCTGTGGGGAGCATTAGTTATTTGTTTTTCAAAAACAAACTCCTACTTTGGGAGTTTGTTTCTAAAAAACAAAAAGTTTGGTGGCCGGCCATCTAAACCAATGGTGGCCATCCACCAAACTATTGGTATCTTCAGAGGAAGCTCTGTGACATGACAGCAGTTCCCTGAAGGTTCAGACATCATCGTTGGACCGACGGCCCTCCACCACCTTGATGGACAGAGTAAATACCACCAAAACCTAAATCAGGCTCTAAGTGGCCAATGATGAGATGGCCTATGCAAGTAACTAGGATGCTGGCTCTTGGGCTGCTACTAATATTTTGATAGTAGGATATTCGTGAGTGGGCCTGCAAGTAGGGGTGCCACAGGTGCCTAATGGGCAATAATGAGGTCCAGTAATGTCTTTTATTTTTAGTGCGTTGCTCATATTTAGTAAGTACTGCAACAACAACAGGTTGATGGATGGAATGCTTGATTAATTAATCTCATCCTCTGACAATCTCTGATGACTCCATTCAAGTCCATCGTTTTTTGCCTACCATGCCTCTCTAGACAAAGGCCTACTTTATGCAAATCAAAACTGATCCTGCTCTTAATGGGGACAGTCTTTTCTGATCTGCCAGAAGGGACCACAAACGACCCCAGAATGGTTTCAAACTACATAGAATGCTTCAGTGGGACGCACTAAGTGGCATGGGTATGGTCCTGATGTGAGTCTCATGCACACTGAGGCACTGGAACCAAGCTCTTCTGACTGATGAACCCTAAATAGGGCAAAACCAGCCTTGGGTTGCTTGTGTTCCCGTTCAAGTAGGACCTGACCTGGCAGTTTGGGCTGTATTGCTTCTATTGGAGAAGGATTGAGGGCCTGATTTAGATCTTGGCGGATGGGTTACTCTATCACAACGGCGACGGATATCCCGTCCGCCGAAATACAAATCCCATTATGTCCTATGGGATTTACACTTTGGCGGTCGGGATATCCGTCACCGTTGTGATGTAGTAACCCATCCGAAATCAGGCCATAAGACTGATTTACATATGGCTGGGATCAAACTGAGTTGGCATGGTGTGCAAAATACTTTTTCCTGGGATAATTACCAGAGGTTGTGCTTAATCCAACAATTCCATCCATCAAGAACTAGTGGTAATTCCGTTAGCAGATGTATTCAGATCTGTCTGCAAACGGAAAACATCTAAAATACAAGAAAACAAAACAAGAGAGTGAGAAGTTGAGATAAGCTTGTTTCTCTTCCCTTTGCAAACATAACAATCAAATGAAAACAAGCTTGCTACCACTCATATATAACATCAAGCATGCTTTTCACTCCTGTCTCGAGAGGAAAAAAAACCTGACTGGTCTTTTTCAAAGAACCATCACCCGCTAACCTAGTTAGTGGCATGATTGATCATCACTGGGTTCCCACCCAAGACAACTAGTGCATCTCAAGTGTACTGCGATGCCTGAATTACTGCAGAGCGGGTTTTTTTAATGACTTCTTGAGTTGTGAGTGAGTTGAAATTGCCTCAAGCTGATTCATCCCGTAAGGATGTTTTAATCATGAATACCTTGGGTAGGGTTAAAATTGGTGATAGTGGATGTGATATGAGATTACAATGGTCTCCCACATTCAAGGTTGTGCGTGACCATTATAATCTCACATCATATCCACTATCACCTATTTTAAACCTAAGAGATGGATCACCTTGAGGCAGAAATTCAGGTATCGCAGCACACCCGAGATACACTGAGGGGCCGATTCCGATCTCGGCCGGTAGTGCTCCGAATCGGATTCGGATTCACCGGATCGGATTCGGAGCCCTGTTTCCCGACCGAATCGTACGCGGGTCCGGCCGAGCGAGTACGATGCAAGCACCCGCGAAATCGCCGACCGACTCGAACGCGGCTTCAACACGCTCCGACCGACTCGCATGGACACGACTCGCACCGCGCTATGGAGACGTTTCCCGGCCGGGTAAGTACGATGCGCGCCGCGAGCAGTCCGACCGACTCGCGCCGTCCGGCTCGAAAGAGCTGTCGGAGCCGGACTTTGGGGGTCCGCGTCGGACCCCCTGTACGCGTAGGCGCGCGAGTCGCACACAGGGGGACCCATGGGTCCCCCTACCTGTGCATGTACGCCGCGATGCGCTTGGACGCGTACACGCTGTGAGGGCGCCCTTGTCCGCCTCGCACCCATTGAGTCAATGGGAGCCCGCGTACGCGTTGTACGACAGGCTCCCATTAACTTCAATGGGAGTCCGACCGACTTCGAGTCCGATGGCATGCGTGCGCATCGTACTCGTTCGGTCGGACTGCTAGGGTCCGATTCGGTCGGAATTCTCTCCGGGTCCGGCTCGGTCGGAGAGATTTCCGGCCGGAATCGGAATCGGCCCCTAAGTGTCTTGCGTGGGAAGTACCCAATGATACAGCTGCCACTAACCAGGTTAGTGGTTGAGGGTTTTTAAACAATTGTTTTTTCTTTTTCTTGAGACAGGAGTGAAAGGCAATCCTAACGCTATATATGAGTGGTAGCAAGCTTTTTTTCACTTGATTGTTATTTTAAAATACACCAATGGAGGTAGAAAAGAGGTGCGGTACCTTTTAATGCTATGATGTGAGGGATCACATATTGAAACCATTGCCAAAAAACAAACCATTGCATGTTAATCTTACTTTCTGTGAAGCACAAGAGGGTAATTTCAGAGTGACTTATTATTTCTATCTTTGTAGATATCTTTATTTTTAGATGACATGACTTTCACAGATCGACAAAAAAGCATTGTTTTTTTCTATAGCATAGCCAGGTTAATTATATTACTGACAAACCGTGTCAATTATTATCATTTCTACTTAAATCTATTCAGCCTTTTCATCTGTTAAAGTCCACATTCTTTCAGCGCCTGCCTTTTTATGCCTCATTACTAACTTGTTTTATTTATTTGATAATATGCTTGTTAGACCCGACATCCTTGCTGTGGTTTCCCCCTAACTTTTTCCCCTCAGACCTCTTGTTTTTGCTACCTTTGTTTTGCTGGCCTTAGGACTCCGCGCACTTTACCACTGCTAACCAGTGCTAAAGTGCTTGTGCTCTTTCCCTAAAACACAGTAACAATGGATTATATCCAATTGGAATATTTAATTTACTTGCAAGTCCCCGGTAAAGTGGCAGTACATGTGCCCTGGGCCTGTAAATTAAATGCTACCAGTGAGCCTACAGCACTGGTTGTGCCACCTACTTAAGCAGCCCTTTAAATATGTCTTCGGGCTACCATTGCAGAGCCTGTGTGTACAGTTTTAAACTGCCTTTTTGACCTGGCAAAATAAACCTTTTACCTGGTCCAAACCTTCTTTTCTAATAAATATAAGTTACCCATAGGGCTGGCCCTTGACAGCACAAGAGTAGGGTGCAGTGTATTTAGAAAGTTGGACATGTACTTTTAATGTTTACATCTCCTGGTAGTGAAAAATTCCTAAATTCGTTTTTCACTACTGCAAGGCCTATCTCTCCCATAGGATAACATTGGAGTTACTTTATTAACATAACATAACAAAACATAACATACTTTATTACATTTTATAACTATAATTTCCAAATGTGAGGAGATACACAGTTCACGTTAGGTGTCTCTGGAATCACATTTTAAAATACTAACTTATGGTGAAGTCGGATTTTAAATTTCAGTTCTGAAAATGCCACTTTTAGAAAGTTGGCATTTTCTTGCCTTAGCCATTTGGTGCCTACAGTCCATCTCTGAGCACATGTCTGGGTGTAGTTGGCAGTTGGGCTTTGTGTATTCCTCTTAGACAGCCACACACAATGGGAGCTTAGGCGTGACTGGATGGGCCATCACTGGCAGGATGAGAGGGAGGAGCTGGGCCCAGCCTCACTTTTATATGAATAGGCTGTGTCCTGTCTCCAGACAAACGGCTGCATAACCACATGTAGTGAGTCTGGAGCCAGGGCCAGGAAGTCAGGGTATCTGTGCACTTTAAAGGCATGTCTCTAAAAGCTTCTCCCCACTTCAAAGGCACAACTGTGTATAAAAGAAGGACCTCAGGCACCAACTATTCAGTATACTTCTGGACTTGTAGATACTCTGGCAAGAAGAAGGACTGCTGTGCTTCTACAGGGACTGCCAATCTGCCGGACTGCTGCTCTGAAAAGAACTGCTGCCATGCTGTGCTGGACTGCTGCCTGCTACCCTCTGCCTGGGTGAGAATGACTGGACCTGCATCCCTTGAACCCAGAGTGACTCCAAGGGCTAGTTGGCTGGCCTCCTGATCTAAAGCCTCAGGGACATAACAGGCTTCCAACAACTTTGCATCTGCACCTGGACTCTGCCATCTGTGCGTCTACCCTGCCAAGTGGTGTCACCTCAATCCTGGACCCTTGGAAGTTGGCTTTAGGTGCTTTACCAGCTTCTGTGGATCCAACGTAATTGATGCATCTCCTCTGCTGTGCAGTGCAAACCCGAACAGAACCGATGCATTGACGCTGCTGTGTGGATTGGACCTGTCACAAAGACCAGAATCGCAGCTCTTCGGAACCACCGCATCGCCCGACTGCGCAAAGATTCCTTGGCGCAGGCCCTCACATCCCTTGCTGACGGCCGCCTTGATGACGATGCCGGACTCCACATCGCAGCCTCATAGCTCTTCAGAACCTACGCCTCGCTCTGACTGCATGCCGTATCCTTGGCACTGGATTTCACATTGCAAGCCCCTTTGATGTGGGCCTTCATTTTGCCTCCTCGCTCCATCTCGGAACGGACGCATCGCTTCGGCTCTGTGACATACCTTCGACGTGAATCCTCGTAACTTTCCGCAACCCAGGATTTAAGGTACTTTGATAAGTGGGCGTAACTGGATCCTGGAGCTGGCCTGCGCTCCATCATGGCCGGCCTTAACTTGTATCTTTGGCCTGGTCCGGCGCGACCAGATATCCACAGTTGGCGCTTTGTGCTTTTTGGCAGTATTTTTACCTAAAACATTAAGGGGTTGATTCACAAAGGCCTCTACACTCGTGGCAGAGGCCCTGCAATCGTGGGGGAGTCTCAAGTCCAGGGGGAACCTCCACAATGGAAATTTTCATTGCGGAGATTCCCCCATGACTGCGGGGCCTCCGCCATGAGTGCCGAAGCCCTTTCTGAATCAGGCCCTAAAAGTCTATATCTCCGGTTCTACTAATTGTTTTTTGTCTTTTTGGTCTTGTTTTATTTAATAAATTAAGCTCTATTGTTCTAACTTGTGTGAAATCGTTTTTGTGTAGTGTTTTCACTGTTTGAAGTATTGCACAAATATTTTACATATTGCCTCTAAGTTAAGCCTGACTGCTCTGTGCCAAGCTACCAGGGGGTTGAGCACAGGTTCATTTGGGGTTTGCTTGTGCCTTACTCTGACAATGATTGTGGGTACTGCTTGACCAGGGCTCACACCCCAGTCAAACAGTAACCCAATTTCTCACAGAGCATATCTAGAGCTAAGTAGCAGTAGCCCACCTGACAGAGAACCCTTTTATTGCAGTAGGAGCATCTCAAGTGCAAAGTGCTGTACATAGAACGGTGTGATTTGTGGGCGGTGGTTGTAGCCAGACTACAGAAACCACAATGGAATAAGAAAGGGCAGCTGTGGAGTGCAATGTGGGCAATAGCAATTATCTTTTACACCACATATACTTAAAACTCACACAAATCTACAATTTCAAACACAGATACTTAACTGGCAAAGCCTGGAATAGAACCCTGGAACTATCATGAAAATATATCCATTATTAACTTGAAGTGCATTGGTAATACCAAGAAATGTCCTGAGAATAACATGTTTCTCCAGGGAAGTTTGATACACATCAGTTTTTTACGTGAGATAAAGTGCACAGATGCACTGGTGGCGACATTACTGCCAGTTATTCTCAATATTTGTGGTTCAGGATAGTTATACAGCAAGAAGGACTGCCAGTAAATATACCACAGGATCCCTCTTTTTCACCATATTTACTGGCCAAGACCATAACGTAGGCCACAGAGAATAGTCTGAATCTTTTTCCTTCTTATGACCTGCAGAGACAGCATTTCATACTGTCTGATCTTTTGTCATCACGGACAAGGATGGTGCGAATTGGTCATTCATTATTTGTTGCAAGTATAATTCACATTTTGGATTAGCCTACATCAGAGCCATTCCATTTTGGAACTGTCAGACAATCAATCAATCAATCAATCATGTCACTTATAAAGCGCACTACATACCCGCGAGGGTCTCAAGGCGCTGGGGGAAGAGGGGGGTGGTGCTGCTACTGATCGAAGAGCCAGGTCTTGAGGAGTCTTCTGAAGGCCAGTAGGTCTTGGGTCTGTCGGAGGTTGGTGGGGAGGGTGTTCCAGGTCTTGGTGGCGAGGTGGTAGAAGGATCTGCCGCCGGCGGTCGTTTTCCGGATGCGGGGGACTGTGGCGAGGGCGAGGCTGGTCGAGCGGAGCTGGCGGGTGGGGGTGTAGAAGCTGAGTCGTCTGTTGAGGTAGGCTGGTCCGGTGTTGTGGAGTGCTTTGTGTGCGTGGGTGAGGAGCTTGAAGGTTATCCTCTTGTTGACAGGGAGCCAGTGCAGGTCTCTCAGGTGGGGTGTGATGTGGCTGCGTCGGGGGATGTCGAGGATAAGACGTGCAGAGGCGTTCTGGATGCGTTGCAGCCGTCTCAGGAGCTTAGCCATCGTTCCTGCGTAGAGGGCGTTTCCGTAGTCCAGCCTGCTGGTGACGAGGGCCTGGGTGACTGTTTTTCTTGTTTCGGTGGGGATCCACTTGAAGATCCTGCGGAGCATTCGGAGGATGTTGAAGCAGGATGAGGAAACGGCGTTGACCTGCTTAGTCATGGAGAGGGTGGGGTCGAGGATGACCCCTAGGTTGCGTACGTGGTCGGTGGGTGGCGGGGCTGCTCCCAGTGATGTTGGCCACCAGGAGTCGTCCCAGGCTGAAGGGTTGGAACCAAGGATGAGGACCTCCGTCTTGTCCGAGTTCAGCTTCAGGCGGCTGGTCCTCATCCATTCGGCGACGGCCTTCATTCCTTCGTGGAGGTGGGCTTTGGCGGTGTGAGGGTCTTTGGTGAGGAGAGGATCAGCTGGGTGTCGTCGGTGTAGGAGATGATGTTGAGGTTGTGCTGTCGGGCGACGTGGGCGAGGGGTGCCATGTAGATGTTGAACAGCGTTGGGCTGAGGGAGGAGCCTTGGGGTGCGCCGCAGATGATCTTGGTGGCCTTGGATCGGAAGGGGCGAGGCGGACGCTTTGTGTTCTGCCGGAAAGGAAGGATGTGGTCCAGTCCAGGGCCTTCTCTTGGATTCCGGCGTCGTGAAGGCGTGTTCGTAGTGTGTGGTGGCAGACCGTGTCGAAGGCGGCTGATAGGTCCAGGAGGATGAGGGCTGCTGTTTCTCCGTTGTCTAGCAGGGTCCTGATGTCATCGGTGGCGGCGATGAGGGCGGTTTCGGTGCTGTGGTTGCTGCGGATGCCGGACTGGGAAGGGTCCAGGATGTTGTTCTCCTCGAGGTAGCGGGTCAGTTGTTTGTTGACGATTTTCTCGGTGACCTTCGCGGGGAACGGGAGCAGAGAGATGGGTCGGAAGTTCTTGAGGTCCTTGGGGTCTGCCTTGGGTTTCTTGAGTAAGGCGGTGATCTCGGCGTGCTTCCAGCTTTCCGGGAAGGTTGCTGTCTCGAAGGAGATGTTGATTATTTTCCGGAGATGGGGCGCGATGGCTGTACTGGCTTTGTTGAAGATGTGGTGAGGGCACGGGTCTAGCGGTGAACCGGAGTGGATGGTGTTCATGATCTCGCTGGTGTCCTCGTCGTTGATGTTGGTCCAGGAGAGCAGGCGGTTGGTGGTTGTGGGGGCAGTGGTCTCGGTGGTTGCCGGGGCGGTCGTGGTGTTGAAGCTGTCGTGGATGTCGGCGATTTTGCGGTGGAAGGAGGTGGCCAGTGAGTCGCACAGGTCTTGCGACGGCTGGATGTCGTTGGTGTTGGAGCTGGGGTTGGAGAGTTCCTTCACGATGTTGAAGAGCTCTTTGCTGTTGTGTGCGTTGTTGTCTAGGCGGTCTTTGAGTGAGGCCCTTTTGGCGGATCTGATGAGGTGATGGTGACTGCGGGTGGTGCTCTTGTGGGCGGCGTAGCTGTCCGCTGTCCGTTCGTGGAGCCAGATCTTCTCCAGTTTTCGGCATGTTCGTTTGGAGGCAAGGCATTTGAGGTTTTACTTCTTTACTGCCTAAGGCAAAGTATTCCATCACGAGAGACAGTAGCATGGCATTGGCACTATGTATCGGGCCATAGTGAAGATATGTTCTGGGAGCTGACCATTGAGGATATCCAGAGCATCTGCACTGGTAACAAATTTGTGGTGTTCGGTGACTGACATCAGCTCTGTTGGATCTGGCACTATCTGCATGGTCACACCCAAACCTTTTCCCTTCACCCCTCCTATTTTTCTGAATTAGTTTTTGTTGGTTTTTGGGACTTTGTGCATGCTCCTTTAAACATTGTAAAATTGGCTTACACCCAATTGGCACCTTTCATTTTCTTATAAGTCCCTAGTAAAGTGGTACTACAGTTACTCAGGGCCTGTAAATTAAATGCTGCTAGTGGCCCTGCAGCACTTAATGTGCCACCCACTTGAGTAGCCCTTTTAAACATGTCTCAGGCCTGCCATTGCAGCCTGTGGGTACAGTTTTAAACTACCATTTAGACATGGCAAAATAAACCTTTTGCCTGGCCTAACCCTTTTTTTAATGCATATAAGTCAACCCTAGTGTAGGCCTTAAAGAGCCCATTGGGTGGGGTGCAGTGTATGTAAAAATTTGAACTTGGGCATGTAATTTTACATGTCGTGCTAGTGAAAAACTCCTAACTTTGTTTTTCACAAATGTTAGGCCTACCTCTTCCATAGGATAACATTGGGTTGCCTTATTACATTTAACAAGTGATATATTCCAATTGGGAGCAGGTAGGAATGTCAAGTTTGGCCTCCAAAGATCTGTAATTTAGGACACTCTTTAATAGTAAAGTTGGGTTTTTAGTCACAATTCTGAAAATGCCACTTTTAGAAAGTTGACATTTTCTTGTCCCAACTATTTGGTGACTGCAGCCTGGGGCCAGGGCAGGGATGAAGGGAATTCCAGACACCTCTGTGAGGGAGGACCCTAGCAGTTTCTCCCACTTCAAAGCTGGTACAAAGAATAAATATTGAACCCTCAGACCCAACTCTTCAGTACACTCCTGGCCTGTTGATACTACAGATGAAGGACATTCTTCTGCTCTGCTGCTTGAGAACTGTCCTTCTTGATGAGAAGAGAGACTGGACCTGCTCCCTTCATCCCAGGCTGAGTGACTCCAATGGCCAGCTGGCTGACCTCCTGTGTGACCTGCAGAGACATAAGAAGCTCCAGAGGCCTCCCTGCAACTGCTGTGGTGACCTGGACCTACCTGGACTTGCAACTGTACCTACCTAAGCCCTGCTGGCCTCTGCTGGAGTGAGTTCCTGATTCTCAAGTAGTGCCTTCCCAGGTTCTCCCCCCTTTGCTGCTATCAGAGATTTCTCCTCCATTTCCAAATGAATTTCCCATCAAATCCTTCCGTGAAGCTCCCCAAAGCCTTGCTGCACAGCTCATTGGAACTGATGCAGAGCAACAGAAAAGCCCAGCGAAGTCTTGCTGCTTCACAGAAACTGACGCCTCTGCTGGAGTGAGTTCCTGATTCCCAAATAGTGCCTTCCCAGGTTCTCGGCCCTTGGCTGGTATCAGAGAGATCTCCTCCTGGTCCAAATGAAGGTCCCATCAAATCCGGAACTGACGAAAGACGATGCAAAGCCTGGCAAAGCAACGCCATGCAGACCGCGCACCAAGGACCTAAGGTACAATCCTCAGTGGGTCAAACTTGGTCCTGTGCCCAGCCTGCACTCCCGCATGTCAGCTTGAACTTGTGACTTTGTCTCGGTCCAATGCGACCAGATACCTTCAGTTGGTGCTGTGCGCCTTTTGGTGCTACTTTTATCTAAATCTTTAACGTTGCAGATCACCATTTCTACTGATTGGATTTTAGTCATTTTGGTCTCAAATAATGTATGCAATTTTACTCTATTTTTCTAAATGTCTGTTCGATTTTTCTGTTTTTTCTTTTTACTTTGTTACTGTTTGTGTGCAGCATAAATACTTTACACATTGCCTCTAAGTGAACCCTGACTGCTGTTGTGCCAAGCTACCAGAGGGTAGAACACAGATTAATCTGGGGTTTGCTTGTGTTTCGCCCTGACAAGAATTGTGGTTGCTGCCTGGGTCGGGTTTCACCCCCCCTCCTCCCCCCCCCCTCAACCAGTAACCTAACTTCCTACAGGCACACATGCAACTTCAGTTGGAAAAGTCTGGAGAAAATAAAACTTTTTTCCAACGTTACACCTGCCTAGAAGAGGTGTACATTTTTGGTGCAAAGCCCTATCTACCATTTTTAGTAGAAACAGCTTTGTGTCAAAATCCATGGGAGCTTGCATGGAAATGCCTATGTACCACCCACGGTATGCCTCCTTGTCACAAAGTAGCACAAAGTTACAAAAGCGATACTTTGCAAACCTTTAGGGCTACTTTCCAGCGCAAAAGAAGTCTTACCAGTTTTACAATTTGCTCCAGTTTGCAAAACATTTAGGGTCAGATTTACAAGCCCCTTGCGCCACTTTTGCGTCACTTTTAACATGGGAAAAGTGACGCAAAAGTGGCGCAAGGGCTTGTAAATCTGCCCCTTAAGATCCAAACCTGTTGCAACCTGTTAGTAAATCTACTCGTTGGTGTTTAGAGTAGAGCACTGCATGTGGTTAAGTATTACAACGTTTACTCTTGGATGGGTATTCTGAATTCAGAGATTAGACAGCTTTCTTTTTAGCAAGCGAGAAGAACAGCACATCATACATGCACCATGCAAATATAGGTCATGATTTCTGAACCTTCAGAGGTAAAACAAACAGGTAGAAGCTACCCATAATAGCGCAGCCTTCAGTTTTACTATATTTTCTCATAGTTACCAGTGATTGCCTGTTGAGACTTGTTGAAAATGCGGTCATACAAGTGTCTGCAGTTAGCTTGGATGAGTGTTTTACTCTACCATGACATATCTTGACCCCAAGAACAATGGCATGGTCTTCGTCCAATATTGCAAGTAACTTTGGGCCAGATGTACAAACATTAGGAATAATGATTTTCTAATTGCGATTCTGTTTGAATTGCAATTAGAAAATCAGTATTCCTAATGTATGAAACTCATTAAGTTTCATGTAGGGATTCCTTGTGGGTTGAAAATTGACCTACATCATTAATATTAATGAGGCAGATCGCAGTTTGCGACCCATTAGGAATCAAAGCCATCACATGGATGGTGGCCTGCTGAGGTCAGCAGACCACCAAAAGCAATCTTTTTTTTTTTTTAAACGCAGACCGTTTTCCTTATTGGAAAATGGGATGCGTTTAAAAAGAAAAATGAAACCTGCTCTTAAAAAATATGATTATTTACATTCTGACAGGGGAGAGGGTCCCTGGGGGGTCCCTTTCCCTTTCCGAATGGGTTACCACCAGTTGTAAACTGGTGGTAAAGTATTACTGTTTTGCAACAGGAATTTGGCCACAAAACAGTATTTCATACCAGACCAATTCAGTATTTGGAAGAGACACCCTAAATACGCCCCTTCCAAATACTGAATCGAAAATGCAAAATGCGATTCAGTAACAAGTTACCAAATCGCATTTTGCATTTTGTACATTTGAAAAAGCAGTTATCTGGTTGCAAACGGACCTATGCTCAGAATCGGTCCATTTGCGATTCAGGAAAATGCTTTGTACATTCGGGGCCAGATGTACTAAGAAACCGTTTTGTGATTCCCTAAATGCGAATCCTTGTTTTTCGCAATTAGGAAATCACAAACTCACATGTACAAAAGTGTGTTGAACACTTTCTGCGATTCCCAGTGGGTTGCAAATGACCTACCTCATGAATATTAATGAGGTAGGTCGCAATTTGCGACCCATTAGGAATTGCAAAAATCACAGGCATGGTGGCCTGCTGAGGTCAGCAGACCACCATGTCTGTGACTGCTTTTAAATAAAGCAACCTTTTTTTGTGTAAAACAGCCTGTTTTCCTTAAAGGAAAATGGGATGCGTTACAAAGAAAAATCGGGTCATTTGCGAACGCAAAAAACCTTCGTACATGTGGCCCTTTGTCACCTTCCATAGCAGTGGTATTAAGTGTTCTCAGTCCGTAAAGCATTGTTACTTTGGGCATTATTGTTACTGGAGGCATAGTATGTCAGATGTCCTGGGCATCATTAGGTTGTTTTTTACATAACACAGTATACTCTGATGCCTATTATTTCTCTTGGCATAATATTTTGGAAGGGTTTTACTTGCGCTATGGCTGTTTATATGGGCCCAGTTTGACAAACATTTTCTGAAGTGTATTCAGGGTTCCAACTGGTTACATATTATCCGAAGGACTTATATGCAGGTTATCTAAGGTGCAGAAAGTTGCTACATCTTGCCACTGTTGAAAAATGGTTTTATATTAGATGACTTCACAAGGTGCTTTAAAGCCCGTCTTTAAAAACAGACCATTATATTTTGGCATCATTAATTAAGACCAAGCTGCACAGTTGTCGTTTCTGGTAACTTATTTGTGTCCGAGTGCTGATTGAGTGGGGAATGGGTCCACCATAAAGAGACACTATTATTGCACTTCTATGCCATATGTTTCCATGTATCCTTGGAATATGCACAAAGCAAACACAAGGAGATGATGGACGGAGCGCTGAAACTTTTCAGACACTCACCCCCAGTCACAGATCTGGCTTGAATCCATCATCATTCTTTAGCTCACTTTGCCACCTCAGTTCAGACCCAGCTATATGCAAATCAGTCTTGACCCTGTGTCTCATGGGTACACTCCAGCCCGAACTGCCAAGCCAGGTCTTCCCTGAACCAGAAACAAGCATCCTGGGACCGGTTTCTGGGTAACACCCTTCATCAGTCAGGCTAGCTTGAATCCAGTGGCAAAGTGAACAAGGGACCCACGTCTGGGCATACCCTGCCAACTTAGGGCGAACAAAGCAAACACAAGGAGATGATGGAGCGCTGAAACTTTTCAGACACTTACCCCCAGTCACAGATCTGGCTTGAATCCATCATCATTCTTTAGCTCACTTTGCCACCTCAGTTCAGACCCAGCTATATGCAAATCAGTCTTGACCCTGTGCCTCATGGGTACACTCCAGCCCGAACTGCCAAGCCAGGTCTTCCCTGAACCAGAAACAAGCATCCTGAGACCGGTTTCTGGGTAACACCCTTCATCAGTCAGGCTAGCTTGAATCCAGTGGCAAAGTGAACAAGGGACCCACGTCTGGGCATACCCTGCCAACTTAGGGCGAACAAAGCAAACACAAGGAGATGATGGAGCGCTGAAACTTTTCAGACACTTACCCCCAGTCACAGATCTGGGTTGAATCCATCATCATTCTTTAGCTCACTTCGCCACCTCAGTTCAGACCCAGCTATATGCAAATCAGTCTTTACCCTGTGCCTCATGGGTACAGTCCAGCCCGTACTGCCAAGCCAGGTCTTCCCTGAACCAGAAACAAGCATCCTGGGACCGGTTTCTGGGTAACACCCTTCATCAGCCAGGCTAGCTTGAATCCAGTGGCAAAGTGGATGGAATATGCACTCCAAAAGGAACCACTGGGGCAGACCCGCCAACTCACCAAAACTCAGGTCCTATCACACGGTCACACAGTGAGGAGCCGATATCACACGGTGGCAGGGAAAACGAGCTGAAAACCACTCCAAATAGTGGATTTTCAGCTCGCCTTCCGAGGCTTTGAACTGCCGACATCCATTAAGGAGTGTGATAACACCCCAGGACATGGGCACCAGCCTCAGCAAGCTTTTGATTTTTGTTTTGGAGAAGAGGCAGGGTGGGGGCAAAAGTGTCTTGTAGGTACTTCTCAGCACGGGGCCCGCCCCCTCCTCACACAGTGAGAGTTTTGTTCAAGTTGGCAGGTATGCTGGGATCAGTTTGTCAGTGTCTTTAGGCTCCTAACCCTCTCCCCTCACCTTCACACAGAGGAGAGATTGGCTGACTTGCTGCAGTCGCTCACTGTTAGAAGGTGGTTCTGACACTATGGGCCGCCCGGATTTTTCGCTTTTTGAGCACATAGGTGTTGAGGTTTTACTGTGGGAGAGCCTCATAAATTGGGACTCATCCACAGTGAACTCATGACGAAAGAGACTGCATGTGGATTTTACTGGTGTCCCCCTAGCTGGACTAGGCCGCTGCGCAGCAGCTGGAGTAAGGGGCACCGGGCTGGTTACATGCAGACACCTGTGTACATGCGTGTGCACATGTGTAGGGGCTGCCCAGGGGAGATTCTTGGCGTGCGCAGTCCGGGAGCAGCTACAAAGTGAATGGTGTGGCAGGACTTATGCAGAATTAGGTGGTGACACGGAATAGGCCTTACACGCTAGGAAGGAACATGCCAGGGAAAGTCAGTGTGCTTTACTGTGTTTTTCACTTCATTATTCCCCTATGGGGATGTGGAGCCCATGTGCTAGATTAACTTACATAAGGCCTACAGATTCCAGACACGCACTAAAGTCCACTGTAGAGGATGTGAAAAGGAGTATTCTGCAGAGTCCCAAGTCATATTTGTACTGCTTTTGGGTCATCCAGAAATGTCATATTTCTCTGAGTCCCTGGCTGGGGTCTGGCCCTGGCAGGTTAGATTAATGACCTTCCTTCCCAGAGCGAAGATCTTCCCTCCAAGGAGAGAAGATAGGTGGAGCTACAGGCTAATCCATCAGCAGCTGTCGCTGGGTGCCAGGCACCAAGCTGAACCAAGGTGAAGGCAGCACGGGGGAAAGGGTCTTGTTTCAGAGACCATGTGGCCAGAGACCCTGGACGACGCCATTTTGAACCAGCCCAGAGGCTGGACAAGAAGGAGGGAGCAGGGGCAGGGAATTGATGTGGCGCTGTTGGATAGGACCAACATAGACTTCCTGCCAGCCCCCTACTCAACTTTTAAAAAGTGCTTGCACCGGAAGAGAAGCTCTCTCTGGGGTGTGGTCTGCTGAGGCGGAAGGTGCTGGAGCCTGGCAATGGGCAGTTGGAAGGAGGTACCCCCTGACTGCCCCCCAGGCCCCTAACAGCGCCAGAAGAAGAGCCCAGGACCGGTGCGCAGAAGCAGGGACCTCTGCGCAGGGAGAAGAGAGGCCCAGAAGGAGAGCCAGGCGAAAGTCTGGTGCAGGGAGCCAGTGAAGACCGCTCCCTGCAGAATGCCCCCTCTTGGAGACCCGGAGGGTGAAGGAGAGTGCTCCCCGTGGCTGGAGTCCGCCGCCAGGAGGAAGAGGATGCGAAAATGGGGCGGATCGGACCCCCAGGGGCTGAGATATGGCCCCCGGAAGGTGAGCGACCTTTGACCCCTGGGGAGGAAGGGAAGCCGGGGAGCGCCGTCGCGCTCCCCGTAAAGGTGACCAAGAGGGGCCCGGGACCCCATCCCCGGGCCCCGAAGCAAAGCCGGGGAGCGCCGTCGCGCTCCCCGTGAAGATGTCCCCCTACACCTGGTGCCACGAGCCCACCCTGGCCCCAGCCGAGCAAGTGAAGACGGGGGCGGGGGAGCGCCATCACGCCCCCCCCACGAAGAAAGGAGGCGGGGGAGCGCCGTCGCGCCCCCCGCGAAGAGTGGCCATAGGGGGCCCAGGACCCCATCCCCGGGCCCCGAAGTCAAGTCGGGAAGCGCCGTCGCGCTCCCCGTGAAGATATTCCCCCACGGGGGTCCAGGAGCCCACCCTGGCCCCCACCGAAGCAGAGCAGCCGGGGAGCGCCGTCGCGCTCCCCGTGACGAGGAGGAGGGGCCCGGGACCCCATCTCCGGGCCCCGAAAAGCAGGCGGAGGCTGGGGTAGTGCAGCCGCACTCCCCCCGAGGTCCAGCACGTCTGCCCGCTGGAGCGGGCAGGCCAGAAATGCCTTGCCGGCTCCCGCGGCAGCACACGAGGGTGCTGGCCGGGCGGGGAGCCGGCGGGGGCAGCCGGGGGTGGGCTGGGACCGGGACCCCGTACGAGAGAGGAGGGGCCCGGGTGGGACCGAGCCCCGAAAATTGGCAGGAGCAGCCGGGGGTGGGCTCCCCGAGCCGTATCCCTTACCTGGGGGTCCAGGTGGGACCGGGCCCCCCACCGAGGCCAGAAGATGCGGCGCGAAGCGCCAGATTGATCGCGGCTCTCCCCGGCACAGCGGGAGAGCCGCTCATACGATATTCACGAAGAGGAGCCTGAAGTGCCCCATAATGCCTTGCAAGGCATGGGGAAAACATCGTTTTGGTGCTTTTGGCCCCTGGAGGACGGGGTCACCACCAACTTGGCGCAGAGGTGCTGGGGGAGCTGCTGGAGAAGCGCAGTCTCCCCCCAGCCCGAAGAAAAGTCCCTCCCTAAGTTTCCTAGGGAGTTCATAAGGATAACCCCTCAAAGGCTCAACCTGCTTTAATACCCCTTCTGGGCTGGAACTTTTGTTCTACAGCTGAGGGTGTATTGCGAAGTGCTCATGGAGTGAAGGGCTGAGGTGGGGATGCCTGGAGAAGGGCATCCCTGGAGGTGAAGAGGTGTAATTGCACCAGAACTGCATTTACTAACGGTTATTCCTTTTTAGAGGGACTGAAGGTCACATATGTAATGTGAAGTACCTGTGTAAGGTGATGTCATAAGCAAAGTGGGTTATGTTGCCAGACACTCCTGCTAGTGTGTCTGGCTGGATATGCGTAATCCTGTGATTTCATCTGTGATGCCTTTAGGGGCTGTAATTGCAACGCATTTTAATGTCCAACAAATGTGCTGAGTACTGTCATTCTAAAGTGTGCGTAAACATGTATTTTTGCTGCTGCGCTTAAGTGAGGAACAACCCAGACTGTTAGCCCTGAATATGTAGGGGTGCATACTGTATGGTCAATATAAGATGCTCAGTCAGGGTTATGTGTCACTAGGGCAGGTGAACCTATTTTTAATGCGTGTTGAGGTAATGGGGTGGGTCGCCACTGGGATGGTGCCAGTGCGCAGGGCCCTCGCTCCCAGGTTATGCTCAACACACTGCATTAGGGGGCAAGATGATGTGCATACATGGGAGTGGTGGTACTAGACCCCACCCCCTTTTTGGGAGGGGTGGAGATGTTACGCAATGTCACAAAGTAATTCCAACAGCTTATGTATATTTGTAAATTGGTGCATAGTATTGAGTAGTGTGTGTGTTTAATAAATGTACTCTTCCTTTTATAAAGCAAAGTACAGACTGGACAATCAATTATTGAGTGTTATTTCTGCGCCCCTGCAAATGGCGATTACTAGCCCACACCACCTCCCTTGAGTAAAGCCTCAGACTGCTCTGCAACGCTACCCTCTGAGAGTCAGGCGCTACAATTGGGTGTTTGGTTCCCAGTGAAGGACAAATGTAGTCATGTTATTTGTGCAGGCCTCACAGATACTGCCTCGTTTTCCAACACTCACTCACCTGCACAGGTATTTTTCGAACCCCCTTCTTTAAAACACCCCCTCTGAAATCGCTCTAGCTCCATTGATATTGACAATGCATTTTAATCTGCATCCCCAGATAAAATCACCCTTTCCAAGCACACAAGAGGGTGTCTGGCTGAAAATCTGAGGCTGGGTAAAATGTTCCTGCGCTCTCCTTAGGAGCAGCTGCCCTTCCAAGACTCCACCCTTTCCAAGCACACAAGAGGGTGTCTGGCTGAAAATCTGAGGCTGGGTAAAATGTTCCTGCGTTCTCCTTAGGAGCAGCTGCCCTTCCAAGACTCCAGCATGGAGGAAAGCAGCATGCAGCTGACTGCAGCACCACATGCGAACAGCCCTCTCTGAAAGAGCCAGGTGGGGCTTCAATGGGGCGCAGCCAGGATCCTCCCTTGCAGGCAGAGCCCGTCATCTCGGAAATACTTCCAGCTGCAAGACATTCCCTCCATGCGTGGAATAATGACTTTAGCAACAAAAGGCGAAGTGGGAAGCAGGCAGGAGAGCTGTTTTTAATTTCCTGCTTAGCAAAGTGAACTCGCGCGGACGGAAAATTACACCTTCCAAAACTCAATTATTCCTGGAGCTTCTTCTCCGAAGGCATTCACTTGTAAATGAGAGGATGCTGATGTTTAGCCACTGGGCTTTCTTCTCAATAGCTCAACGTGTGTTCAACCCTGGTAGCCGTCTCGGGCATAGCAGGGTCTGCTCTGATGCACAGGAGCTAATACACAACACCAGATGCGGTTCATTAGCAGCCACTTAGAGCTGGACGAGTTTCTCTGTAAGTTGTTTACAAAACTGACAGCATTGCAGAGCCTTTATAAACCCCAAAGAATTGAAATTGGCAAGAGAGAGCATGATGAATGTTGGGATTAAACAGTGAGGGTGTAGCTAGCTGAAATCTGAGATCACCTGTGTTATTGTTGTACATAACCATGATAAGGGCATGTTGGCATTTTCCAGAATACAAAGTGCAACATCTTGATTAATAGATACTATTGTTCTCTCACTAGCCACTAATATGGAGGGAGCTCAAGATATGAAGTCAGTTGCCCACTCTTGGATGACTTATTTCATAGCTTCCCCAATTAACCAACAGTTTGGGGGCAAGGAGTTGGGCTACTAGATATGTCATCTACGCTTCAATGATTAATTTCGTAGAGTCTCCCACTTAGCAACCCATACGGAACCAGGATTTGGGCTCTGAAGCAAGGTATCAACTTTATACGGTTCATAGCTACTTTGCTTCACCATCTATATGGATCCAGGATTCCTGCTATCATGTCTGCGATCACTCTTGAACAATTCGTTGAACAGGATCCTTCTCTTAAACGCCCATAGAGAGGCCAGGACTTCTTGTCACCCACGATTGGATGATTAATTACATAAACCCTCCCACTTAGCCCCGATACAGATCCAGCACTTCTGCTCTGATGGCTGTCATCGACTCTTGTATGAATCCTGTCTTAGCTATCATGATTTAGCCACTCTTATGGAACCAGGATTCATGTTCTGACTCTTGGCTTCATTCTTGAATGATTCACTTTGCAGCTCTCTACCAAACCACCTAGTTGGAGGTCAGAACTGAGGCTAAGAAACCTGGGGCCATATTATGTATAAGGGCGCACTTTCCCTGTTTGCGCCTGGTGCACCTTAAAACAGTTGCGCCAGGGGCAAACAGAGAAAGTGCGCCCTATTACATAGAATGCGCTGCCCCCAGGGCAGCCACTAACTTGTACTGCCCTTGGGGCAGCGCAACCATGTGAAAAACGAAGCAGCTTTAAAGCAGCCGCTCTAAGTTTCACTGTGCAGGCGGCAGCCCACCTGCACTTTTAAAGGGGATTAGAGATCCCCTTGCAGGCGGGTGCAGTGAGTGACTACACCCACCTGCAAGGGGATGTCTGGGGGGTCCATAGGACCCCCTTTCCCCCTCCAGATGGCAGCTCTCAGGGGGCGCACTGTCATTGCGTCTCCTGACAACTTCTTTGCCTCTGCGCCCGTGTCTGTAATACGGCGCGGGCGCAGAGGCAAAGGGATTCCCTCATTTGCATGGAGTACACCCCCATGCAAATGAGGGAATGCTCTCTGAAGGTAGCGCTGGCGCTTTAAGTGCACCAGCGCTATCGGTATTACAGAAGGGGCGGCACAAGCATCTGCAGCTCCTTCTGTAATACCAAAGTGCCCCGGGGGCACGCAAAGTGGGCACAAACGCCTGTTGCACCCCCAGGGCACTTTCATAATATGGCCCCTGTTATCCACTCTTGGATGATCTGTTTTATAAAACTAGATTACCAGAATATCTGCCTGACAGAAATATACATGCAGTTAATCCAAACAGAACTCATTACTGGGCCTGGTGACTTAGTGGACTAATGCATCCACTATAGGCCTGTGCTCAACCTCATGGTCACAGGTTCAAATTCTGGCAGGTCCACTCAGCCTTTCATCCTTCTGAGGTCGATAAAATGAGTACCATTGAGTTGGGTAACAATAAACATCTGTTAATCAGCGCCAAGATACCATTGGGTGACGTGCACTTTATAAATACGCCTGTTATGTTATTTACGTGGCCAGTAGTAGGTGCCTAGCCCCTGACCTCCTGGACCAGCACTGTACTTCCCTGCCTTGAAAGCTGAGAACTGTAGTTAGAGTTATTTTTTTAGCTGAGTCAACACAACTCCTGTCTCATGAGCAAGTTTGAACTAGATTACCCTCATGTTTTAGCTAAAATCTGTGTTTACATGCGTGCTTGACTAAGAACATTTCTCCTTTTCTATTTTTCATCGCCTGGTATGCATTTTTAAGTACTATGGTTTGTTCCAAGAATATCAAGGAAAGACATTACAATGATATATAAAAAATGTGAATTGCGTAGTATAAACCTAGCTACTTACTAATGGAGCACTGTACATGATGGGAGTTTTTGCAGTAGGCACAGTAGTAGGAGAGTCAGTAGTGAGGAGTTAGAGTGGGGAGGGGAAGGATGCTGAAGTGAGGCTTACATGGAATGCAGGTAAGTGAGAGAAGTGCCCTAGATACTGATAGAAGGCTGGTGGGTAGGAAGGAGTGACCCTGGGTTACTATTCAGATGTGGTCTAGCACTCAGGGGGTTGCATACATGCCAGCATTTTAGAATAGGAAAGTGGGAGATTCTGAAAAAAATCGGAGGAGTGTATTCTCTAAATTTACTTATATTGAAGCAGACTTAATTTTAGGCAGGAGACAGTTAAGACAACCTTTTGGCTTCAGAAATCGGAAGTAACCTGCCGTAATCAGGTCCGTTGACAGGTATGGGGTTGCCCTGTGTCAATACTGATGTTGAGATGTGTAGGTTGTTTTACTTGGAGCTGATAATAGGAACATTCCACATTTATTGGTATAGTGTTTATAAGCTGCTCTGAAATTCTGTGAAAAACTGACCAGCTGGAGGAATTTATTATATAACTGGAGAAGCTGAGGGAAGGGAAGGGATTTTAGCTGATCTTGTTTTCGCTGGCCTTAGGACTCTGTGTATTTTACCACTGCTAACCAGTACTAAAGTGCTTGTGCTCACTGCTTAAAAACATTGTAGATATGTCAATACCCAATTGGCATATTTTAGTTACTTATACGTCCCTAGTAAAGTGGTACTACATGGACCCAGGGTCTGTAAATTAAATGCTATCAGTTGGCCTGCAGCACTGATTATGCCACCCACTTAGGTAGCCCTTTCAAACATGTCTCAGGCCTGCCACTGCAGCCTGTGTGCGCAGGGTTTAAACTGCCATGTCGACATGACAAAATAAACCATTTCCCAGTCCCAAACCTTTCTTTTTAATACTTATAAGTCACCCCTACAGTGGGCCCTGGACAGCCAGGGTGCAGTGTATTTAAAAAGTAGGACATATTTTTTTTTTTTACTGAGTTTTATATAGCGCGAACTTGACCCGGTATCGGAGAGCTTTACATAGCACCAGTTGCGTTACATGAGGACACATTCATTTTTTGTTAGGCATGGGGAGATTAAATGATTTGCCCAGAATCACAGGATGTTCAGCGTCATTGCCGAGACTCGAACCCGGTTCCCCAGATTCGAGGTCGACCGTCCTAGCCTTTAGGCCAACTCCTCTTTATACTTTAAAGTTGCATATGTCCTGGTAGTGAAAAACTCTTAAATTCGTCTTTCACTACTACAAGTCCTACCTTTCCCATAGGATAACATTGAAGTTACCTTATTACCTTTAATACGCTGTAACTTTCAAAGTGGAACAGGTAACCAGTTCATATTTTTTGTCTTTAAAATTGTAATGAAAAATCCTCTCTTATGGCAAAGTCGGATTTTTTATTACGATTTTGAAAATGCCACTTTCAGAAATTTGGCATTTTCCTGCCTTAGCCATTTGGTGCCTGTCTCTGGGTCACCTGACTGGATGTAGGAGACAGTTGGGTTTTGTGTATTCTTCCTAGACAGCCACACACAATAGAGAGCTTAAGTGTGTCTAGATTGGCCATCACTGGCAGGATGGGAGGAAGAGGCTTGGCACAGCCCTACTTACACTTGAATAGTCCTTACACTTAAATTGTATCCTGCCTCCACACAAAGGATTGCATACCCCCTGTAGTTAGTCTGGAGCCAGTGCCAGGAAGGCAGGACACCTGTGCATTTCAAAGGGGAACCCCCGGAAGCTTCTCCTACTTCAAAGGCAGAACACGGTATAAATAATAGACCTCAGACACCAACTCTTAAGTACTCGTCTGAACTTGGGGATACTCGGCCAGAAATAAGGACTGCTGTGCTGCTGAAAGGACTGCCACTCTGCTGGACTACTGCCCTGCTAACCTGCTGCTGGCTGCCCTCCGGCCTATGTGAGAAGGACTGGACCCACATCTGTTGAACCCAGGACCACCAGAATGACTACAAGTGCTAGTTTGCTGGCTTCCTGACTTGAGCCTCAGGGACAGAAGGCTCCAACAACCTTGCACCTGGACTCTGCCATCTTGAGTCAACCCTGCCAAGTAGAGCCACCCCAGTCCGGGACCCTTGGAAGTGGGCCTAAGGTTCTCTGCCAGCCTCTGTGAATCCAGCAGAACCACCACATTTCCTCTACCGTGTGGCGCAACCCCGAGAAGAACCGATGTATCGCCTCTGCTGCATGGATCATCTCCATCGCAAAGACCCGCATCGCATCACAGCTCATCGCCTCATCGGAATTGCTCCTGCACGACACATTCTCTGCACAGACTCTTGCATCTCTCGTCGACAGCAGCCTCGACAATAACGCTAGACTCCCCATCACAGCCTCTCAGTTCCTCGGAAACGAAACATCACCCCGACCGCGTGATGCATTCCCGACGTCATACTTCTCATCGCAAGCCCTCGTCGTTGAGATTCCTGATGATGATGCAGGACATCTCTTCGCAGCATCTCGGAACTGTGAGCATCGCATTCGACTTCGGCGCTGACCCTCGCACTGCTCCGCAAACCAGGATTTAAGGTACTTTGTTCAGCTGGTCTAATTGAGTCCCTGCAGCCAGCCCCTGCTCCATCGCGGTTGCCCTGATCTTGTGACTTTTTCCCAGTCCTGTGTGACCAGCTATCCACATTTGGGGCTTTGTGCTTTTTGGCGCTATTTTTACTGAAATCTTTATAGTTTAATATCTCCGGTTCTACTGATTGGATTTTTGTTGTTTTGGTCTTGTTATATTTATTTAAAAGTACTCTATTTTTCTGAACTGGTGTGGGATCCATTTGTGGTTTGTTTTCACTGTGTTACTGTTTGAAGTGTTCCACCAATACTTTACACAGTGCCTTTGAGTTAAGCCTGACTGCTCTGTGTCAAGCTACCCAAGGGTTGACAACAGGTTAATTTAGGGTGTGCTTGTGACTTCACCCTGACAAGGATTGTGGTTCCTGCTTGAGTAGGTTTTCACCCCCTTCAACCAGTAACCAAATTTCTTACAAGGACATATTCATCAATACGGGTTGGAGGAAACCCAGCTTTATAAAATGGTTCAATTTAATATGGGGAAGTCTCCATTTGGAACATGCGGAGTAATATTGCAAACAGAAAAAGACCTGCCAGACCTCCTGAGGTCGATAAAATGAGTACCATTGAGTTGGGTAACAATAAACATCTGTTAATCAGCGCCAAGATACAATTGGGTGAACGTGCGCTTTAAAAATACGCCTGTTATGTTATTTACGTGGCCAGTAGTAGGTGCCTAGCCCCTGACCTCGTGGACCAGCACTGTACTTCCTTGCCTTGAAAGCTGAGAACTGTAGTTAGAGTTATTTTTTTAGCTGAGTCAACACAATTCCTGTCGCATGAGCAAGTTTGAACTAGATTACCCTCATGTCTTAGCTAAAATCTGTGTTTACATGCGTGCTTGACTAAGAACATTTCTCCTTTTCTATTTTTCATTGCCTGGTATGCATTTTTAAGTACTATGGTTTGTTCCAAGAATATCAAGGAAAGACATTACAATGATATATGAAAAATGTGAATTGCGTAGTATAAACCTAGCTACTTACTAATGGAGCACTGCACATAATGGGAGTTTTTGCAGTAGGCACAGTAGTAGGAGATTCAGTAGTGAGGAGTTAGAGTGGGGAGGGGAAGGATGCTGAAGTGAGGCTTACATGGAATGCAGGTAATTGAGAGAAGTGCCCTAGATACTGATAGAAGGCTGGTGGGTAGGAAGGAGTGACCCTGGGTTACTATTCAGATGTGGTCTAGCACTCAGGGGGTTGCATACATGCCAGCATTTTAGAATAGGAAAGTGGGAGATTTTGAAAAAAATCGGAGGAGTGTATTTTCCAAATTTACTTATATTGAAGCAGACTTAATTTTAGGCAGGAGACAGTTAAGACAACATTTTTGGCTTCAGAAATCGGAAGTAACCTGCCGTAATCAGGTCTGTTGACAGGAATGGGGTTGCCCTGTGTCAATACTGATGTTGAGATGTGTAGGTTGTTTTACTTGGAGCTGATAATAGGAACATTCCACATTTATTGGTATAGTGTTTATAAGCTGCTGAGAAATTCTGTGAAAAACTGACCAGCTGGAGGAATTTATCATATAACTGGAGAAGCTGAGGGAAGGGAAGGGATTTTAGCTGATCTTGTTTTCGCTGGCCTTAGGACTCTGTGCATTTTACCACTGCTAACCAGTACTAAAGTGCTTGTGCTCACTCCTTAAAACATTGTAGATATGTCAATACCTAATTGGCATATTTTAGTTACTTATACGTCCCTAGTAAAGTGGTACTACATGGACCCAGGGTCTGTAAATTATATGCTATCAGTTGGCCTGCAGCACTGATTATGCCACCCACTTAGTTAGCCCTTTCAAACATGTCTCAGGCCTGCCACTGCAGCCTGTGTGCGCAGTTTTAAACTGCCATGTCGACATGACAAAATAAACCATTTGCCAGTCCCAAACCTTTCTTTTTAATACTTATAAGCCACCCCTACAGTGGGCCCTGGACAGCCAGGGTGCAGTGTATTTAAAAAGTAGGACATATTTTTTTTTTTTTACGGAGTTTTATATAGCGCGAACTTGACCCGGTATCGGGTATCAGAGAGCTTTACATAGCACCAGTTGCGTTACATGAGGACACATTCATTTTTTGTTAGGCACGGGTGATTTGCCCAGAATCACAGGATGTTCAGCGTCATTGCTGAGACTCGAACCTGGTTCCCCAGATTCGAGGTCGACCGCCCTAGCCGTTAGGCCAGCTCCTCTTTATACTTTAAAGTTGCATATGTCCTGGTTGTGAAAAACTCTTAAATTCGTCTTTCACTACTACAAGTCCTACCTTTCCCATAGGATAACATTGAAGTTACCTTATTACCTTTAATACGCTGTAACTTTCAAAGTGGAACAAGTAACCAGTTCATATTTTTTGTCTTTAGAATTGTAGTGAAAAATCCTCTCTTATGGTAAAGTCAGATTTTTTATTACGATTTTGAAAATGCCACTTTTAGAAATTTGGCATTTTCCTGCCTTAGCCATTTGGTGCCTGTCTCTGGGTCACATGACTGGATGTAGGAGACAGTTGGGTTTTGTGTATTCTTCCTAGACAGCCACACACAATAGAGAGCTTAAGTGTGTCTAGATTGGCCATCACTGGCAGGATGGGAGGAAGAGGCTTGGCACAGCCCTACTTACACTTGAATAGTCCTTACACTTGAATTGTATCCTGCCTCCACACAAAGGATTGCATACCCCCTGTAGTTAGTCTGGAGCCAGTGCCAGGAAGGCAGGACACCTGTGCATTTCAAAGGGGAACCCCCGGAAGCTTCTCCTACTTCAAAGGCAGAACACGGTATAAATAATAGACCTCAGACACCAACTCTTAAGTACTCGTCTGAACTTGGGGATACTCGGCCAGAAATAAGGACTGCTGTGCTGCTGAAAGGACTGACACTCTGCTGGACTACTGCCCTGCTAACCTGCTGCTGGCTGCCCTCCGGCCTATGTGAGAAGGACTGGACCCACATCTGTTGAACCCAGGACCACCAGAGTGACTACAAGTGCTAGTTTGCTGGCCTCCTGACTTGAGCCTCAGGGACAGAAGGCTCCAACAACCTTGCACCTGGACTCTGCCATCTTGAGTCAACCCTGCCAAGTAGAGCCACCCCAGTCCGGGACCCTTGGAAGTGGGCCTAAGGTTCTCTGCCAGCCTCTGTGAATCCAGCAGAACCACCACATCTCCTCTGCCGTGTGGCGCAACCCCGAGAAGAACCCATGTATCGCCTCTGCTGCATGGATCATCTCCATCGCAAAGACCCGCATCGCATCACAGCTCATCGCCTCATCGGAATTGCTCTTGCATGACACAGACTCTCGCATCTCTCGTCGACAGCAGCCTCGACAATAACGCTAGACTCCCCATCACAGCCTCTCAGTGCCTCAGAACCGAAACATCACCCCGACCGCGTGATGCATTCCCGACGCCATACTTCTCATCGCAAGCCCTCGTCGTTGAGATTCTTGATGATGATGCAGGACATCTCTTCGCAGCATCTCGGAACTGTGAGCATCGCATTCGACTTCGGCGCTGACCCTCGCACTGCTCCGCAAACCTGGATTTAAGGTACTTTGTTCAGCTGGTCTAATTGAGTCCCTGCAGCCAGCCCCTGCTCCATCGCAGTTGCCCTGATCTTGTGTCTTTTTCCCAGTCCTGTGTGACCAGCTATCCACATTTGGGGCTTTGTGCTTTTTGGTGCTATTTTTACTGAAATCTTTATTGTTTAATATCTCTGGTTCTACTGATTGGATTTTTGTTGTTTTGGTCTTGTTATATTTATTTAAAAGTACTCTATTTTTCTGAACTGGTGTGGGATCCATTTGTGGTTTGTTTTCACTGTGTTACTGTTTGAAGTGTTCCACCAATACTTTACACATTGCCTTTGAGTTAAGCCTGACTGCTCTGTGTCAAGCTACCCAAGGGTTGAGAACAGGTTAATTTAGGGTGTGCTTGTGACTTCACCCTGACAAGGATTGTGGTTCCTGCTTGAGTAGGTTTTCACCCCTTTCAACCAGTAACCAAATTTCTTACAAGGACATATTCATCAATAAGGGCTGGAGGAAACCCAGCTTTATAAAATGGTTCAATTTAATATGGGGAAGTCTCCATTTGGAACATGCGGAGTAATATTGCAAACTGAAAAAGACCTGCCAGACCTTCTCAGGTCGATAAAATGAGTACCATTGAGTTGGGTAACAATAAACATCTGTTAATTAGCGCCAAGATACCATTGGGTGAACGTGCGCTTTATAAATACGCCTGTTATGTTATTTACGTGGCCAGTAGTAGGTGCCTAGCCCCTGACCTCCTGGACCAGCACTGTACTTCCCTGCCTTGAAAGCTGAGAACTGTAGTTAGAGTTATTTTTTTAGCTGAGTCAACACAACTCCCGTCTCATGAGCAAGTTTGTTATGTTATGTTATGTAAAGATAACTTGTAGAGCGCACAGCTGCCCCAGCAACGGGGCGTCCCGGCGCTATAGCAAAAGAGAGGCTCAAACTGCGAGTATCCCAGCCTAAGAGGAGATAAGAAGGGCCAGGAAAGACAAGTAGGACAAAAGAGGGGGAAACCTAGTGAGGGAACAGATGGGTCTTTAGTGCTTTACGGAAGGATAAGTAGTTGTCCATACTCCGGAAGTGAGACGGAAGATCGTTCCAGAGCTTGGCAGCCAGAACACGGAACGAGCGACCACCAGCACGGGCCCTCTTAACCCGTGGTACAGAAACAAAATGTTTGCCAGTAGAGCGCAAATGACGCGAGGGAGTGTAGATCGAGAGCAGGCCGGATATTATACTAGAGGTGGAAGATTTCAAGATCTTAAAAGCAAAGCAGAGAGACTTGAACACCAGCCGCCTCTCCATTGGCAGCCAATGTAGCCGTCGAATGGTGCTAGAGGTGGAACAGCGGCTGGGCATGGCAAGAAGAGTTCTGGCGGCGACATTCTGGACCCTCTGAAGTCTTGAGATCTCGGTCTTATTGACCCCAAGATAGAGCACGCTGGCATAGTCCAATCTAGATAGGACAGATGCTTGCACAATAGTCTGCCGAATGGAGGGGTCAAAGAAACCCAACATGGGTCTAAGACTACGCAGAATGCCAAGGCATGTCGCCGCCACCTTCTTGGTTTGAGCTTGGAAGCTCAGCGCCGAGTCAACCCATACACCCAGATTTTTCCCTCATGTCTTAGCTAAAATCTGTGTTTACATGCGTGCTTGACTAAGAACATTTCTCCTTTTCTATTTTTCATCGCCTGGTATGCATTTTTAAGTACTATGGTTTGTTCCAAGAATATCAAGGAAAGACATTACAATGATATATAAAAAATGTGAATTGCGTAGTATAAACCTAGCTACTTACTAATGGAGCACTGTACACAATGGGAGTTTTTGCAGTAGGCACAGTAGTAGGAGAGTCAGAGGTGAGGAGTTAGAGTGGGGAAGGGAAGAATGCTGAAGTGAGGCTTACATGGAATGCAGGTAAGTGAGAGAAGTGCCCTAGATACTGATAGAAGGCTGGTGGGTAGGAAGGAGTGACCCTGGGTTACTATTCAGATGTGGTCTAGCACTCGGGGGGGTTGCATACATGCCAGCATTTTAGAATAGGAAAGTGGGAGATTCTGAAAAAAAATCGGAGAAGTGTATTTTCCAAATTTACTTATATTGAAGCAGACTTAATTTTAGGCAGGAGACAGTTAAGACAACATTTTTGGCTTCAGAAATCGGAAGTAACCTGCCGTAATCAGGTCTGTTGACAGGTATGGGGTTGCCCTGTGTCAATACTTATGTTGAGATGTGTAGGTTGTTTTACTTGGAGCTGATAATAGGAACATTCCGCATTTATTGGTATAGAGTTTATAAGCTGCTCTGAAATTCTGTGAAAAACTGACCAGCTGGAGGAATTTATTATATAACTGGAGAAGCTGAGGGAAGGGAAGGGATTTTAGCTGATCTTGTTTTCGCTGGCCTTAGGACTCTGTGCATTTTACCACTGCTAACCAGTACTAAAGTGCTTGTGCTCACTCCTTAAAAACATTGTAGATATGTCAATACCCAATTGGCATATTTTAGTTACTTATACGTCCCTAGTAAAGTGGTACTTCATGGACCCAGGGTCTGTAAATTAAATGCTATCACTTGGCCTGCAGCACTGATTATGCCACCCACTTAGGTAGCCCTTTCAAACATGTCTCAGGCCTGCCACTGCAGCCTGTGTGCGCAGTTTTAAACTGCCATGTCGACATGACAAAATAAACCATTTGCCAGTCCCAAACCTTTCTTTTTAATACTTATAAGTCACCCCTACAGTGGGCCCTGGACAGCCAGGGTGCAGTGTATTTAAAAAGTAGGACATATTTTTTTTTTTTTTACGGAGTTTTATATAGCGCGAACTTGACCCGGTATCGGGTATCAGAGAGCTTTACATAGCACCAGTTGCGTTACATGAGGACACATTCATTTTTTGTTAGGCACGGGGAGATTAAGTGATTTGCCCAGAATCACAGGATGTTCAGCGTCATTGCGGAGACTCGAAGCCGGTTCCCCAGATTCGAGGTCGACCGCCCTAACCGTTAGGCCAACTCCTCTTTATACTTTAAAGTTGCATATGTCCAGGTAGTGAAAAACTCTTAAATTCGTCTTTCACTACTACAAGTCCTACCTTTCCCACAGGATAACATTGAAGTTACCTTATTACCTTTAATACGCTGTAACTTTCAAAGTGGAACAGGTAACCAGTTCATATTTTTTGTCTTTAGAATTGTAATGAAAAATCCTCTCTTATGGTAAAGTCGGATTTTTTATTACGATTTTGAAAATGCCACTTTTAGAAATTTGGCATTTTCCTGCCTTAGCTATTTGGTGCCTGTCTCTGGGTCACATGACTGGATGTAGGAGACAGTTGGGTTTTGTGTATTCTTCCTAGACAGCCACACACAATAGAGAGCTTAAGTGTGTCTAGATTGGCCATCACTGGCAGGATGGGAGGAAGAGGCTTGGCACAGCCCTACTTACACTTGAATAGTCCTTACACTTGAATTGTATCCTGCCTCCACACAAAGGATTGCATACCCCCTGTAGTTAGTCTGGAGCCAGGGCCAGGAAGGCAGGACACCTGTGCATTTCAAAAGGGAACCCCCGGAAGCTTCTCCTACTTCAAAGGCAGAACACGGTATAAATAATAGACCTCAGACACCAACTCTTAAGTACTCGTCTGAACTTGGGGATACTCGGCCAGAAATAAGGACTGCTGTGCTGCTGAAAGGACTGCCACTCTGCTGGACTACTGCTCTGCTAACCTGCTGCTCTGCTAACCTGCTGCTGGGTGCCCTCCGGCCTATGTGAGAAGGACTGGACCCACATCTGTTGAACCCAGGACCACCAGAGTGACTACAAGTGCTAGTTTGCTGGCCTCCTGACTTGAGCCTCAGGGACAGAAGGCTCCAACAACCTTGCACCTGGACTCTGCCATCTTGAGTCAACCCTGCCAAGTAGAGCCACCCCAGTCCGGGACCCTTGGAAGTGGGCCTAAGGTTCTCTGCCAGCCTCTGTGAATCCAGCAGAACCACCACATCTCCTCTGCCGTGTGGCGCAACCCCGAGAAGAACCCATGTATCGCCTCTGCTGCATGGATCATCTCCATCGCAAAAACCCGCATCGCATCACAGCTCATCGCCTCATCGGAATTGCTCCTGCACGACACATTCTCTGCACAGACTCTCGCATCTCTCGTCGATAGCAGCCTCGACAATAACTCTAGACTCCCCATCACAGCCTCTCAATTCCTCGGAACCGAAACATCACCCCGACCGCGTGATGCATTCCCGACGCCATACTTCTCATCGCAAGCCCTCGTCGTTCAGATTCTTGATGATGATGCAGGACATCTCTTCGCAGCATCTCGGAACTGTGAGCATCGCATTCGACTTCGGCGCTGACCCTCGCACTGCTCCGCAAACCTGGATTTAAGGTACTTTGTTCAGCTGGTCTAATTGAGTCCATGCAGCCAGCCCCTGCTCCATCGCAGTTGCCCTGATCTTGTGTCTTTTTCCCAGTCCTGTGTGACCAGCTATCCACATTTGGGGCTTTGTGCTTTTTGGCGCTATTTTTACTGAAATCTTTATTGTTTAATATCTCTGGTTCTACTGATTGGATTTTTGTTGTTTTGGTCTTGTTATATTTATTTAAACGTACTCTATTTTTCTGAACTGGTGTGGGATCCATTTGTGGTTTGTTTTCACTGTGTTACTGTTTGAAGTGTTCCACCAATACTTTACACATTGCCTTTGAGTTAAGCCTGACTACTCTGTGTCAAGCTACCCAAGGGTTGAGAACAGGTTAATTTAGGGTGTGCTTGTGACTTCACCCTGACAAGGATTGTGGTTCCTGCTTGAGTAGGTTTTCACCCCTTTCAACCAGTCACCAAATTTCTTACAAGTACATATTCATCAATAAGGGCTGGAGGAAACCCAGCTTTATAAAATGGTTCAATTTAATATGGGGAAGTCTCCATTTGGAACATGCGGAGTAATATTGCAAACTGAAAAAGACCTGCCAGACCTTCTGAGGTCGATAAAATGAGTACCATTGAGTTGGGTAACAATAAACATCTGTTAATCAGCGCCAAGATACCATTGGGTGAACGTGCGCTTTACAAATACGCCTGTTATGTTATTTACGTGGCCAGTAGTAGGTGCCTAGCCCCTGACCTCCTGGACCAGCACTGTACTTCCCTGCCTTGAAAGCTGAGAACTATAGTTAGAGTTATTTTTTTAGCTGAGTCAACACAACTCCTGTCTCATGAGCAAGTTTGAACTAGATTACCCTCATGTCTTAGCTAAAATCTGTGTTTACATGCGTGCTTGACTAAGAACATTTCTCCTTTTCTATTTTTCATCGCCTGGTATGCATTTTTAAGTACTATGGTTTGTTCGAAGAATATCAAGGAAAGACATTAAAATGATATATAAAAAATGTGAATTGCGTAGTATAAACCTAGCTACTTACTAATGGAGCACTGTACACAATGGGAGTTTTTGCAGTAGGCACAGTAGTAGGAGAGTCAGAGGTGAGGAGTTAGAGTGGGGAAGGGAAGAATGCTGAAGTGAGGCTTACATGGAATGCAGGTAAGTGAGAGAAGTGCCCTAGATACTGATAGAAGGCTGGTGGGTAGGAAGGAGTGACCCTGGGTTACTATTCAGATGGGGTCTAGCACTCAGGGGGTTGCATACATGCCAGCATTTTAGAATAGGAAAGTGGGAGATTCTGAAAATAAATCGGAGAAGTGTATTTTCCAAATTTACTTATATTGAAGCAGACTTAATTTTAGGCAGGAGACAGTTAAGACAACATTTTTGGCTTCAGAAATCGGAAGTAACCTGCCGTAATCAGGTCTGTTGACAGGTATGGCATTGCCCTGTGTCAATACTTATGTTGAGATGTGTAGGTTGTTTTACTTGGAGCTGATAATAGGAACATTCCACATTTATTGTTATAGTGTTTATAAGCTGCCCTGAAATTCTGTGAAAAACTGACCAGCTGGAGGAATTTATTATATAACTGGAGAAGCTGAGGGAAGGGAAGGGATTATAGCTGATCTTGTTTTCGCTGGCCTTAGGACTCTGTGCATTTTACCACTGCTAACCAGTACTAAAGTGCTTGTGCTCACTCCTTAAAAACATTGTAGATATGTCAATACCCAATTGGCATATTTTAGTTACTTATACGTCCCTAGTAAAGTGGTACTTCATGGACCCAGGGTCTGTAAATTAAATGCTATCAGTTGGCCTGCAGCACTGATTATGCCACCCACTTAGGTAGCCCTTTCAAACATGTCTCAGGCCTGCGACTGCAGCCTGTGTGCGCAGTTTTAAACTGCCATGTCGACATGACAAAATAAACCATTTGCCAGTCCCAAACCTTTCTTTTTAATACTTATAAGTCACCCCTACAGTGGGCCCTGGACAGCCAGGGTGCAGTGTATTTAAAAAGTAGGACATATGTTTTTTTTTTTTACGGAGTTTTATATAGCGCAAACTTGACCCGGTATCGGGTATCAGAGAGCTTTACATAGCACCAGTTGCGTTACATGAGGACACATTCATTTTTTGTTAGGCACGGGGAGATTAAGTGATTTGCCCAGAATCACAGGATGTTCAGCGTCATTGCCGAGACTCGAAGCCGGTTCCCCAGATTCGAGGTCGACCGCCCTAGCCGTTAGGCCAACTCCTCTTTATACTTTAAAGTTGCATATGTCCTGGTAGTGAAAAACTCTTAAATTCGTCTTTCACTACAACAAACCCTACCTTTCCCATAGGATAACATTGAAGTTACCTTATTACCTTTAATACGCTGTAACTTTCAAAGTGGAACAGGTAACCAGTTCATATTTTTTGTCTTTAGAATTGTAATGTAAAATCCTCTCTTATGGTAAAGTCGGATTTTTTATTACGATTTTGAAAATGCCACTTTTAGAAATTTGGCATTTTCCTGCCTTAGCCATTTGGTGCCTGTCTCTGGGTCACATGACTGGATGTAGGAGACAGTTGGGTTTTGTGTATTCTTCCTAGACAGCCACACACAATAGAGAGCTTAAGTGTGTCTAGATTGGCCATCACTGGCAGGATGGGAGGAAGAGGCTTGGCACAGCCCTACTTACACTTGAATAGTCCTTACACTTGAATTGTATCCTGCCTCCACACAAAGGATTGCATACCCCCTGTAGTTAGTCTGGAGCCAGGGCCAGGAAGGCAGGACACCTGTGCATTTCAAAGGGGAACCCCCGGAAGCTTCTCCTACTTCAAAGGCAGAACACGGTATAAATAATAGACCTCAGACATCAACTCTTAAGTACTCGTCTGAACTTGGGGATACTCGGCCAGAAATAAGGACTGCTGTGCTGCTGAAAGGACTGCCACTCTGCTGGACTACTGCCCTGCTGCTGGCTTCCCTCCGGGCTATGTGAGAAGGACTGGACCCACATCTGTTGAACCCAGGACCACCAGAGTGACTACAAGTGCTAGTTTGCTGGCCTCCTGACTTGAGCCTCAGGGACAGAAGGCTCCAACAACCTTGAACCTGGACTCTGCCATCTTGAGTCAACCCAGCCAAGTAGAGCCACCCCAGTCCGGGACCCTTGGAAGTGGGCCTAAGGTTCTCTGCCAGCCTCTGTGAATTCAGCAGAACCACCACATCTCCTCTGCCGTGTGGCCCAACCTCGAGAAGAACCGATGTATCGCCTCTGCTGCATGGATCATCTCCATCGCAAAGACCCGCATCGCATCACAGCTCATCGCCTCATCGGAATTGCTCCTGCACGACACATTCTCTGCACAGACTCTCGCATCTCTCGTTGACAGCAGCCTCGACAATAACGCTAGACTCCCCATCACAGCCTCTCAGTTCCTCGGAACCGAAACATCTCCACGACCGCGTGATGCATTCCCGATGCCATACTTCTCATCGCAAGCCCTCGTTGATGAGATTCTTGATGATGATGCAGGACATCTCTTCGCAGCATCTCGGAACTGTGAGCATCGCATTCGACTTCGGCGCTGACCCTCGCACTGCTCCGCAAACCAGGATTTAAGGTACTTTGTTCAGCTGGTCTAATTGAGTCCCTGCAGCCAGCCCCTGCTCCATCGCGGTTGCCCTGATCTTGTGACTTTTTCCCAGTCTTGTGTGACCAGCTATCCACATTTGGGGCTTTGTGCTTTTTGGCGCTATTTTTACTGAAATCTTTATAGTTTAATATCTCCTGGTTCCTGCTTGAGTAGGTTTTCACCCCTTTCAACCAGTAACCAAATTTCGTACAAGGACATATTCATCAATAAGGGTTGGAGGAAACCCAGCTTTATAAAATGGTTCATTTTAATATGGGGAAGTCTCCATTTGGAACATGCGGAGTAATATTGCAAACTGAAAAAGACCTGCCAGACCTTCCCTCAATGTAGTTTATATGTACTTCAAAAAACTCTCCCGTGATTGTAGTGAAACTGTTTAGTTACCCTCATCTCTTGTTGAATATGTGGAGGTCAGCATGTTCCACACGTACTGGCCTATTAACCCAACTGAATGAAAGACATGTTACATTTATCTGTGCTGTCTTAAAACGTTATTACTTTAAACTAACAACACAGATTTACTGGACATTGTTTATAGAAGTAATGTATTGATTGGGTGAAATATGTAACAAAGACTAGCTAACAAGCCATATTGAAAGAACAGGCACAGTCATTAAAGAGAAATGCAATTTATATTATACAATATTGTCATTGGAAGATTCAAAATTCTGCAATCACATTTCTGCATTCCCAAATTCCTGTAATACTATATCTCCATCACTTTCATCTCCTGTTCATTGTCTATACAGCCTATATTTCTTTTTTAATTTCTTTTTGTACGGAAACATGCATAAATGCATATAAATACATAAGCACATTATATTAACCCCTTCGGTGCTCATGACGAGCTCAGCTCGTCATGCTGCGCAGTGTTCGTGTGCGCATGACGAGCTGAGCTCGTCATGAACCCGCCCACTCAATGAAACGCCCCGCACAGGGCGAAAATCGGCCGCGCACCGAAGGGGTTAAAACACTCTACATATGATATACATATACTTATCAATCATTATAATTCCGACCAAAATTATCCTAGCTTATACTTCAGTTTTCCATTACCGGTCCCCATGTACTCATAAATCGTTTTCTGCTACCTGCTCCCCTGACCTTTTGGACTGTCACTTCAAGTTAAAAAAAGTGCCATGAATCGTACCATTATTTTTCGAAATTCGGTAGTGCAAAGATGATCCAATCATGAGACAAGTGATGATTATACCAGTGAAAATAAATGGGGCATCCTCATAAAGTGTATTTCCATCGGATCCCAGCATGATGCTCTAAGCGGAAATTAATACATCCTGCTGAGTAGGAGGACACACTGTTCTTGCCACCTCTGTTTAGAAGTGAGCCAAATTAGTGCAAGAAACACACTTTGTAGATCATTTGCACTCCCCAATCTATATCTTGGGCAGACAGAGTTGGCTCTACCGCCCCATTTATGCCTTTTTGAGGGGTATAATATAACATCTTTAGCACTTTAAATAGTCTTATATATCGTCTTGTATAGCTTGCCCTGGTATATCAGTACCTAGGTTTTCAGTCTATTTATTTGCCAGGTGAATCATATCATCATATAGAATGCCCAGAAACACATATAGACATATCTGTTCTTAATACCTGTATCAGTGAGAAGAACTAGATCTATTATTACTATGGTATTCATCCCAATTTCTTGTTACCCCTCTTGCAAAAAAGTATCTCACTTGCAGATATTTGAAAAAAACTATGGGGCATATTTACAAGGACTGGCAATAACTACCGCTAACGCTAGTTAGCGGCAGTTTTCTTACCGCCGTGTACCGCTGAAAACTATCGCCTTGTTAGCGACGTATTTACAAGACGTCGCTACATGGTGATAGCTTCAGGGATCAATGGTGAAAACTGCTGGTAACATTAGCGTGATGGCGATAGGAATTCCGGCGTTAGCGGGCAAAATCTAACGAAAGGCCCATTAGCGGCAAAAAAATGCACGTTAGTCAGCCCAACGTGCAGTTTTTTGCCTCTATAGCCAAAAATAGCCTATCAGTCGACCTCCAATGAAAAATAGGCAAAAAAACAATAGAATGCAGAATGGAGCAGCCAGAGCCAAGTGCAGCACAGATCAACAACCCCCTCAAGCCCCCCAACATCCAGGATGACCAGCCAGAGTCCCTGGGGAAGAGGAAATGCAGGGCTACATCCATGAAAAGAGGCGCATCGCGGTGCAACACCAATGATGCATAACTTCTCATTGCGCACTCTTCGCAACACCATGGCATCCAAAACCTTGAAAGAGCGGACAGTCCCTAGGGCCCGGAGGCCTTGCTGGTCCTGCGTATGGAGCCTGGATGCCTCGCAGGTCCTGCGTCTGGAGCCTGGGTGCCTCGCTGGTCCTGCAACTGGAGCCTGGATGCCTCGCTGGTCCTGCGTCTGGAGCCTGGATGCCTCGCTGGTCCTGCGTCTGAAGCCTGGAGTGGGATGCGGAGGTGCTGTGGAGTCGATGAGCCGTGGCGGTAGACATTGAGGCGCAGCGATCGCCCTTACCTGGTGATGAAGTCTGGAGGGGCGCACGGAGACACGTTGCTGACCTGTGTGAGAAGACCGCCTTGACCCCCTTAGAGCTGTGAATGGTAGAGGCGCTCCTGCGCACCAACGTAGGGAGGTCTGCATCGCATACTACGATCCACCACTACACTGCGGTGCACGGAGGGGATTATCAACAGTGGGTGGCGCCTCTCTGCATCACAGGCCGGATGAATTTGCGCTGGCCGGACGCTGTGGAGGGTGAGCCCCTGAGCTGTGCCAAACGTGTGTGGCGGGATCGCTGCAACTTCACGCCTAAGGGGGCCCTGCTGCATCACCTGCATCGGGAGGTTCCCCAGCGGACTTGGCGGAAACTGCTGTACCCAGGCTTGTGAAATCCCACCTGGCTGAGGCTCCTGCTGGCTAAGTCACAGATTTGGAGAGAGTGCAGCTGATTGCGCCACAGTGTCAATGTCGAGGTAAGGAGAAGGTGGGACGCGTAGGAGAGGAGGACCGGGGGTCAAGTCGCTCAGGCCTAGCACCTGGTGTGACGCACCCCCACTGGCGGCTCATTCGCAATGATGGAAGAGCATCACCCCACTGCTTTCAAGCAGACTCAGGAGAGCAGGAGCAACGAAGACACGGGACCCGGCCTTGAGGTAAGATGTCTTTCATTTAAATATTTACAACACCTGCTCACACACACCCCCCGCGTCCCGCCCCGTCCAGTGTCCTTTCCGGCGTTTCCCACCTCCCAGCTGTCCAGTCCCCCCCCCGCAGCACTTCTCTATGGCGGGCACTGTGTAACCATGCGTATCGGGCGTACCACTGGTGTGCCAAAGGTATATATGATGTTACAACGCATACCATTACATCGCATTCCATTACAATGCATTCTAATACTGCATATTGCAACAGTAGGGAAAGTGCTGGATAGCGGAGATGAAAAAATTACTATTCCCACTTCAGTGAGTGCAATCCTAAAACTAACCCTTGCACCTCAAAACACACCCTGAACCCTAAAATTCTTATTTAACCCCCAAAACACACCCTGGACCCTGAAATTCATCTTTGCCCCCCCAAAACACACCCTAAAATTCATATTTGACCCCAAAACACCCCACAAATTTCATCTCTGAACCCCAAAAGCCGTACCCACCCTAAAACTTAAAAAACACCATTACTAACCTCACAATGCGTTGGAATGCGATGTAAAGGCACCTGCATTGTTGTAGTTGCGTTGTGCTTTGTAATGGATGTCTCCCGTGCCAAAGGGAAGCCCGTCTGTGTCCGTCTGCCCCTGGACCGCGCTCAGCACCAAGGCCCCTTCCTCTCGGACACTCCACCGCTACGACCCCAGCACCCTCCTCACCATCAACCCTGGACGCCACATCGCCTGCCAGGACCAACCTCTGCTCCCGACCGGACATCGCCATCGCCATCACTGACGGCTACTAAATCATCTACAAGGACCACCCCGACCGTCCAGGAGGAGGCATTGCCATCACCTACAGAAGCACACTCCGACTGACCACGCACTTTAATGACCCAACAGTGACCATGGAACACCTCAACATCCAGATCTGGAGCAACTCCAACCCCATCCTCTGCGGCACCCTCATCTGCAGGCGCCCTGGCCATGGATCCCCATTCTCCAATACCATTGCAGACTTCATTGCACCCCAGGCTCTCCCATCCACCGACAACATCCTACTCAGTGAACTCTACTTCTACCTGGACAACCCCAGTGACCACAACACCACCCCTTCCTGGGGAAGCTCGCCAACATCAGACTCAAGCAGCTAGTCACCGCAGCAAGCCACATAGTAGGACACACGGTTGAGCACGTCTCCTCCGCCAGCGGGAACTTCAACTACAGCTACACCACCGGACTCTCCTGGACTGACCATCATTGTATACATCACGTCTTCACCATGCCAACCGTACACCACTGCCATCATCGACCCCCCTCGCAGCTGGATCAAGGCCACCGAAGAACCTCTCGTCAACTCCCTCAGCTCCACCACTCCGCCAACGCTTACAGACGATAACACCGCAGCACGCAACCGCCACCGATGGATCTCCAACTGCGCCGATACCCTGGCACCCCTCAAGAAAAGACCAGGCAAAATCTAGCACCACGTTGCACCGTATTTGCAAAGTGATGCATGTAGGCATATGCGTGAGCTTGTGAGGCCCTGTGCCACATCATACCTGCATCAGATATGATGTATGCAGAGTGTGTGTTCCCACGCGACAAGGCCTCATAGGAGTGGCACAGTGAAATCCATCAGATTTCACTGCAACAATTGTAGGACGGCACTGCATCAGTACCCTACGCCTGCCTGATGGCAGGCGTAAGGGTGACGCAGTGCCACATGGATAGGCTGGCCCCATGCATTGCTTGTGTTGCGTCATGCTTGTGACACAACTTTAGCGCAGACAGATACGTCAGGATTCCAGACATATCTTTCATTACTTGCGTCATGGAGCACTGAATACAGCGCATCCATGGTGTCGCAAGAAGGGCGTAGTGAAAAGTGTTGCAACGTTGTCTTGTCGCAACACTTTTAATGACTGAGGCCCAGGAATGCGCACTCTCTTATTGATGGTGCGCATTCCTGCCCTGTAGTTTTGTCGCAGGGCAGCGCAGCAACATTGTTTGCAGCGCTGTCCAGCACCAAAACCTACTGAAATGAGGCCCCAAGTGTTATCTCCATTTTCAAGACCAGCTATTTTCTGGTCTTAAAAAACTGCCTCTAACTGCAGTTAGAGGCATTTTGTTTGGTCCTCCTACCTTCAAGAATTCCCTTGTAAATATCGCAAAACGGGGTTAGCTGCCGTTTTTGCATGGGAACGCCTCCCTTGCATGTCATTATCTCTAACACAAGTGGCGATGTTTTCTATGAACGTTTTCGCCTGAAAACAGCCGCTAACAGAGGTTAGCGACAGCTTGTACATATGGCGATGAAAATATTGCCGCCGAACCGTCGGAAAAGTGCCTTTAAGGTGGCGTTAACTCCTTGTACATATGCCCCTATGTCTTGGGATAGTGAATTCTTCTTGTAAGTTACCAAATGTTCTAAAATGCTCCCTCTGACAAAAGCTGACCTACATTCCTCAATCCAAGAGATGTCCTTTTATTAGAAGTGCTGTCATTAAATATATAAGAAGAAGAACACTGACCTCAGAGTGCAGTGTACTTTTTGATAGGTAAAATCTCGAACAAACTTCACCACATCTTCCAGCTGTGTCTCACAGCATCTATCATCTTGAAGTGAACCTTTTAAAGTTATTAAAAGTTATTTTAAAGTTATTAGTTCAAAGTGTTTCAGTAAATACCCATTGGCAGTCTGTGCAAGAGTCATCTGAAATACTGGCAGAAAGCGGTCGGAAGGTGCTTCCGTAATTAAGTAAAACATTCTTTGTACCGTAGTGTCACAAAACATAAAATGTAAAGTCAGGGAAAGCCCAATCTGCCTTTAGTATTGGTAATACAGCTTCATATATTTCTAACAAAAAAGTGGAAAGAGTGACAGGGGACTGGCTTTGGAACTGAATGGCTCCTAGAACTGCAGAAGGCGTCTAACAGCGACGAGTGACAGAGGAGGAAAGCGCTTCACATATCAATATATTAAGATTTAACATCTACTTTGTCTGTATATTACCCCAGTCTGTGTTCTTGTTTGTATTATTACAATCTTTCTTCCTTGCCTCTTACATATTTTTGGAAATTATTGCAATTGTCATGACCCTCTAATGTACAATCTTTCATTATTCCTTACCTTCTTCAAACTATTTGATAGTCTCACCTTTCCAACCCCTCCCTAGATGATCTATTTCCCATTCAGACTTTCTCTTTAGTCCAGAGTGTTGTTCACCTATACCACCACACCCATCCATGTTTACAGAAATGGGATTAATGAATTCTTCTCTGCAAACAAGGTGGAAACATGTGCAGTCAGTAGCCATGGTCTTTTTCCATTGTCTTGCTCTTTCATTGTACTTACTTTGTAGTTGTCCACGCTGTGAGCAAATTCTCTGTGTCTAATTGGGGGCGTTGCATAGTGGAAATGTTTATTATCTATGCAACTCAGCAGCAAACATTGTTTCGCATTGATTACTGTAAATCTACTTAAATGTAAAAGTTTTCCTAGAGACATTTCCAAAAATTACCCAATGTTTTACAGTATTACCGAAAATATTGACAAGGCTTCAGAGAGGAAAATATGTCTGATAACCTGTCTACCAGACTTCTTGCCCTCTCTGGAGGTTTGCACATAGGTTCTAAATGATACCTTTAAAAGGACCAGATCTTGCAAGCAGACTGTTATTCCTCTTTGCTGGAAAATATAGATGAATTGCCTCAACTTCGATCCATGGTCTGCTATTTTCCCAGGTAATGACCTGCCTGTAGAAAATGATCGAGCCATTGAAAGAGATTTGTTTATTTGGCTAATTTATTTGCAACAACTGTTACAGAAGGTTCAAAATGCCATACAAAATGAGAATGGGTGGGATGCCATTGGCATTGTGTTTTAGAGCCCGGACACCGTTCCCCCAACCACTGCCGTGCCTCACACCATAGTGAAGCTGTCACCTGCATCCACTGCCTGTTGTCCAGCAGCCACCCACGCACACCCCCATGCAAATACTAACAACGCTCTCAACACACCCTCCTAGCACACACGTCACACAAGCACCAACAATGCCTACACTCCACCCTACAGCACACGCCACAGCAAACCCACACGTTAACACCCACTCTCAAGCATGCTTCTCAACACACAATCACTCATCAAACACTCAACCAAAATATGGGACCTGGTGAGTAGCAACGCACCCGACATCCTCTTCATCACTGAGGCCTGGCTCAACCCCTCATTGGCTACCAACATCGCCACAGCATTCCCAGAAGGCTACAAAATCGTTTGACAGGACCGCCGTCACAAGCCATGAGGAGGACTCGCTATCATGTATAACGAATCCATCAAATGCACAACATCCACAGAGACCACCCCATTCATGGAACATCTGCACTTCAAGTTTCAAATCTCCAAAAACTTCACCCTGAATGGAACCCTCGCCTACCAACCACCTGGACCATGAGCCACCTTTACCAACCTCATAAGCAACTTCACCGCTCCCCTCATCATTGACTCTAACCCTGGGCGTAGTTCGCGAAGTAGCGCTACGCGAAGCTACGCGAAGTGCACTTCGCACTACGCGAGCTACGCGTAGCACTACGCGAACTGCGTAGTGCGCTGTTCGCGATGATTGCACAGTGCCGGATGCTTGTCCGCACTGTGCAATCATTGAAAACGGCATCTTGCACAGTGCGAGCTGTCTTTTACTGCCGCTCGAGTAGATTTTTACTCGAGCGGCAGCTTTCTAACGCGGACTGGTAGTTTCTCATCGCGAGCGGTCGCGAGCATACGCGACCACTTACAATGAGAAACCTGACCTCCCCGCGTTGAGAATCTCGCTGGGAGGTTTATTTTCCACGTTCGCGATCGGCAACTTGATGTTGCTGATCGCGAACGAGGAAAAAGTCTCGCCGGGATGTCATTTTGCTTGCTCGCGGTCGCCAACTTGACGTTGAGGACCGCGAGCAAGCAAAAAATGACCGCAGTAGCGCAAACTTCGCAAACTACGCGAGCGTAGCGTAGTGCTTTGCCCAGGGTTAATTGACTCCAGAGCCTACGTTCTCCTCGGTGACCTCAACTTTCACCCGGAAGACCAAAACTACCCCTACTCCATAGCACTCCTCGAAAGCTTGAGCAACATCGGACTCACCCAGCTTATCCCAGAACCAACCCACACCACAGGATACACACCTGACCCCATCTTCAGTAGGGGTGGGTGGAGCTAGCGGAGTTTCACTCCACGGAATTACCCGGAGTTGCATAAAAAAACTCTGCAGCATTCCGCAAGCGGGTGAAATTCGGCACATCACGCTGCTCGCGCTGATTTTTGGTGCCAGGAGCTTGTTCCATGCGATCAGCACGAGTGGCACACCAGGGGGCACTGCTTCTTTCTGCCACTCAAGTAAATTTTCTACTCGAGTGCCAGCTTTCTCAACGTGAACAGTCGCAACTGCCTGCATTGAGAAAATCTCACCAGGTGACGTTCTAGCTCTAGAAAACCATACTATGGGATGCACATTCTCGCTCGCCCACTTAACGTTGGTGTGCCCCATGCGAGAAAAAACTCTGCCATGCACCACTTGGCAGAGTTTTTCCAGAACTCCGTGATACTTGCATAGCGTGGAGTGGTCAAAACTCCGCAAACTCTGCCGGCGGGGCAGAATTTTTCACCCACCCTTAATCTTCACCACAAGCGACAACATCTAATACAACTGCACCACACTGCTCATATGGACTGACCACTCTATCATCCACTTCCAAATCAACACAGCTCAAGTCAACACCCCTACCAGGTCCAGCATTCCAAGCCACAGCTGAGACAAAATCACAGAAGCAGACTGGCTTAGTACTCTCAGCACGGATCAACCTCGCCCCACGGACAACCTCGATAAGCTTTAATTAAAGCCACAGATGAAATTAGAGCGACTTTGGATTCAGGGGGAGCGGCCGCCTTGATTTTACTTGATCTTTCCGCGGCGTTTGACATCGTCAACCATGATCTTTTGTTAAATCGTCTAAATTCCATTGGCATTTCAGATAAATCACTTACACTACTCTCATCCTTTCTGTCTGGTAGAACACAATCAGTAGCTTTGGGAGGCTATGAATCCCCGTCGTTCGTCCTCCCCTGCGGAGTCCCTCAGGGATCATCCTTAAGCCCTACACTATTCAACATTTATGTATCTGAACTGCTGAAACTCATAAGAACCTTCGGGCTGGCAGTGACATCATACGCACGATACACAAATTGTCTTATCTTTATCAAGAAATTTCAAGGATTGCATGCTTGCAGTCAGTTCGTGGATGAACTCTTGTTGTCTGAAATTAAATTCAGACAAAACAGAAGTCATCACATTTGGCAATTTCCTACCTAATTGGTCACAGAGCTGGTGGCCGGATGAACTGGGATCGGCTCCGATTCCAGTCACCAAAGCTAAGAACCTTGGCGTGATTATTGATGATAAACTTAATTTTAAATCACAGGTAAATGCTGTTTCTTCATCATGTTTTTTCTTGTTAAAAACCATTAAAAAGTACTCCCGTTCATTCCCATGGACAGCAGAAAAACAGTGATCTCTTCTTTGATCCTGGCCAAGTTAGACTATTGCAATGGTCTTTACATCAGCCTACCTGAGAAACAACTCAATAAGTTGCAGATGACTCAAAATGCAGCGGCGCGTCTTCTGCTGGGTATTCCTAAGTATTCATCGGTCAGAAATCATCTACATAGACTCCATTGGCTCCCAGTTAGGAATCGCATTATTTTTAAATCTCTCTGCACTACCTACAGAGCACTCCAGAACACTGGCCCCATTTTTTAAGGCGCCTGTTCTATTGGTACATTCCAAAAGGCATCTACGCTCCAAAGGAGCTAAACTTCTAGCAACTCCGAGAGTTTTTAAAGCCACATGGGGTGGCAGAAGTTTTAGGGCAGCTGCCCCCAAACTCTGGAACGAACTCCCCTTTGCCATCAGATCCCGTCCAACTCTACTTGCCTTCAGGAAGGCCTTGAAAACATGGCTATTTGATAAATAGTCATCTTTATCTTTACAGAAACTGGCATAGTCCACGGGCCAGCGCCAAGACACCCTCGGGTAATCGTGCGCTAAACAAATTTATTAACATAACATAACATAACATAAGGACATCAACAACTTCAACAACTGGATCAAGAACTGCGCGGACTCCTGCACCCCCTTAAAACCCAACAAGCACAGTGGATCAAACAAGCAAGCCAGCTGCTACACAAAAGACCTCCGAGACATCAATGAAACTGTAAACAGCTGGAAAGGAAATGGAGAGCCAGCCACGACACCACAGACAGAGCTACCAACAAGGCTGTAAACAGATGCTATCACTGGCAAATAAGAGGCACCAAAAAAAGCACTAGTGGACCACATCAAAGGAAGCTCCAACAGCTGCAAAGAGAGCTTCTTGATTGTTAAGGATTTCACCTCGCCCTCAGCCACTGTGAACAACATCACTGCCTCCCAACAGCTCTGAGACACCCTATCCAACTTCTTCCACAGCAAACTCACAAACATCTACAGCAACTTTGCACACCAACCCAACCCCAGAAAACTTGTTGCTAACCTACCCACCACCAACCAAGAATGCCCCCTAACCGAATGGACAACCCTCAACAGAAATGACAGTGGCAGTCATACGGGCCATCCACTCAGGGGCCCCTATGGAACATGCCCCCACTACATCTACAACCTGGGAACATCTTCAATCAGCACCACCCTGACCCACATCATCAACATTCATTTCCATCACATATGCCACTTTCCCCGGATAAATGGAAACTTGCAGAAATCAACGCCCTCCTCAAGAATACCACAGCCAACCCAAACCAACTGAGCAACTTTGGACCCATCTCCCTGCTCCCCTATCCAGCTAAAGTGATTGAAAAGGCCATCAACAACCAACTCACAACCCACCTTGAACTTCACCATCTTCTAGACAACACTCAATCAGTATTCAGAAAGAAACACAGCAGTGAAACAGCACTCATCATGGCCACCCATGACATTTGAATCCTCCTGGTTTGAGGAGAAACAGCGGCCCTCATCCTGGTCACCCTCTTTGCGGCCTTCGACACTGTCTCCCATAGCACCCTCATCAGAAGACTCCAGGAGATTAGCATACAAAGATCTGCTCTCAAATGGATCTGCTCCGTCCTCACAGGATGTGGAGTCCCACAGGGATCGTCCCTCAGTCCCACCTCTTTCAACATATACATGACACCTCTCGCCAATATCATCCGATCACAAGACATCACCATCATCTCCTACGCTGATGACACCCAACTCATTCTCTCCTTGACGGACAAGACTACCACCACCAGAACCAACTTCACCAACTGCATGACCATGATAGCAGACTGGATGCGAACCAACTGTCTGCAGCTCAACTCCGACAAGACGGAAGTACTGGTCTTTGGAACCTACTCGACTCTCTCTCGCTCGACATCACCTTCTTCACAGAGACCTGGACCCGCGCATCCTCCGCCCCCGACATCAGCACCACCATCCCAGACGGATACAAGATCCAGAGGAAAGACCGCCCCAACCACCCAGGAGGGGGCCTCGCCATCGCCCTCAAGAGCACCCTCCGCCTCACCACCTCCAGCGAAACCTCCCCCTCCGCCGAACACCTGCACTTCCAGATCCAGACCACCCCCAAAGCCACACTCCGAGGAACCCTCGTCTACAGACCCCCCGGCCCCCGAACACCCTTCGCCACCACCATCCCCGACTTCATCACACCCCACGCCATCGCCTCAACAAACTACATACTCATTGGAGACCTGAACTTCCACCTCGACAACCCCAGCGACCCCAACTCCACTATCCTTCGTGACAACCTCGCCAGCATCGGACTTAAACAACTTGTCAACACACCGACCCACAGATCAGGACACACCCTCGACCCCATCTTTGCGGCAGGAAACAGCGTCCAATTCAGCCACACAACGCAGCCGCCATGGACCGACCACCACTGCGTACACTTCGCCATCAACAAACCCAAGGCACCCAAACCAGCCCCACGCCTACCACGAAGGAACTGGAGCAAGGTTACCGACGAGCAACTTAACTCCACCCTCACCCGAGACAACCACACCTGGGCACCCGACGCAAACGACGCAAACGACGCAGCCAGAGAACTCCACACCTGGATCTCCAACTGCGCAGACGAGCTCGCCCCGCTACGCAACCCCAACAGACAACGCCCCAGGAAAGCCGCCTGGTTCACCACTGCTCTTCAAGAAGCCAGACGCACCTGCAGACACCTGGAGAAGAACTGGAGAAACACCAAGACAACCAAAAATCACACCACCTACAAGGACACCATGATGGACTACCACAACCAGATCAGAGCCACCAAGAGGAACTTCATCCACAACAAAATCCTGGCCAACTCCACCAACTCCAAGGAACTTTTCAGTGTCATTCAAGAATTCACCAACCCACGCAGCGAAGCCACAGACATCACCCCATCCCAAGACCTCTGCGACAAACTTGGAACTTATTTCCACTTCAAGATCAAAAACCTCTACGACAACGTCATCGACCATCCACCAGGCGCCACAGACGGCCCCCTGCCCCCCAGAAACACCAGCCAGCCCACCATCTCCAACTGGACACCAATCACGGCCGAAGACACCGCCTCGACCATGAAAAGCATCCACTCAGGGGCCCCCACCGACCCCTGCCCCCCTCACATCTACCACAGAGCCGCGGCCGCCATCGCACCCGAACTACAACGCACCATCAACACCACCTTCAAAACAGGCACCTTCCCATACGACTGGAAGCGCGCAGAAGTCAGACCCCTGCTCAAGAAGCCCACAGCTGACCCCACCGACCTCAAGAACTATCGGCCCAACTCGCTCCTCCTCTTTGCAGCCAAAGTTGCAGAGAAAACAGTCAACAGGAAACTGACACGATTCATTGAAGAGAACACCATCCTCGACCCATCCCAATCCGGATTCCGAAGCAACCACAGCACAGAGACCGCCCTACTTGCCGCCACAGACGACATCCGCACCCTCCTGGACCAAGGCCACTCTGCAGCCCTCATCCTACTCGACCTATCAGCGGCCTTCGACACCGTCTCCTACCGCACACTAGTCGCCAGACTACACGATGCAGGCATACAAGGATCAGCCCTGGACTGGATCTGATCATTCCTCACCGGAAGAAGCCAAAGGATCAGACTCCCACCCTTCCTCTCCGACCCCACGAAAATCACCTGCGGAGTCCCACAGGGTTCATCACTGAGCCCCACCCTCTTCAACATATTCATGGCCCCCCTCGCAGCCATCGTCCGACAACACGGCCTCAACATCGTATCCTACGCCGACGACACCCAGCTCATCCTCTCCCTCACCAAAGACCCCACCACTGCCAAACTCAACTTCCAGAAAGGAATGCAAGACGTCGCAGTCTGGATGACCAACAGCTGCCTGAAGCTCAACGCCGAGAAGACAAAAGTCCTCGTCCTCGGTACCACCCCTTCTGCATGGGACAGCACCTGGTGGCCGACCGCCCTCGGAAGTCCACCTACCCCCTCAGACCATGCCAAGAACTTTGGCATCGTACTCGACTCATCACTCACCATGAACCGACAGGTCAACGCCGTCACCTCCAGCTGCTTCAACACCCTCCGCATCCTCCGCAAGACCTTCAAGTGGATCCCCCTGAGTCAAAGAAGACAGTCACCCACGCACTCATCACCAGCAGACTGGACTATGGAAACGCACTCTACGCCAGCATCAACAAGTCCCTACTCCGCAAACTCCAGACAATACAGAACACCGCCGCCAGACTCGTCCTCGGCATCCCCCGACACGAACACATCAGCCAACACCTACGAAGTCTCCACTGGCTCCCCGTGGAGAAAAGAGTCACTTTCAAAATCCTCACTCACACCTACAAATGCCTACAAAACAAGGGACCCAAATACCTCAACGACAGAATCAACTTCCACGTACTCAAAAGAAACCTCCGATCTTCCAACCTCGCACTGGCCGAAACCCCGCGCATCCACAGAGCCAGAGCAGGCGGAAGATCCTTCTCTCACACTGCAGCCAAGACCTGGAACGAGCTACCGGCAGACATCAGACGCGCCCCCTCCCTGAACACCTTCAGGAAGACCCTCAAGACCTGGCTCTTCGGCTAAACAGATCTGCGGACCCCCCCCTCCCCAGCGCCTTGAGACCCTCACAGGTGAGTAGCGCGCTTACAATTCCCTGATTGATTGATTGATTGATTGATTGATTGGCAACAAGACCTCCCCATGGGACTCTACCTAGTACCCATCGGAGCAAGGACGAACATCACACCCACAAGCCACGCATTAAATCTAGGGATCATTCTAGATGACAAGCTCAACATGACGGCTCAGGTCAACACAGTGTGCATCTCCTGCTTCCACATCCTACGCATGCTATGGAAGATCTTCAAATGGTTGCCTCAGAACACCGGATGGACCTTCACACAAGCACTCATCACTAACAAGCATGCCTTCGGCAACAATCTTTAGGCTGAAATATCCAAACAGTCCTACACGGACTCCAGATCATCCAGAACACCGCTGCAAGACTCATACTCGACTTCCTATGCCATACTCACATCACACCGTACCTCAAGAACCTTCACTGGCTCTCCATTTACAAATGCAGCCAATTTTGAACTTCTCATGCACACATACAAAACCCTACACAACACAGGACCAGAATACCTGAACAGCTGCATACACTTTCACCAACCCACCAGACACCTACGCTCTGCCTCACACTCACTCACACACATTCTCAGCATCTGCAAAAGCAAAACTAGAGATCACTCGTTCTCATACATCTCTCCCAAGACATGGAAGAACCTCCCTCAACACATCAGAGCCTTCTCTTCACTTCTTGAGTTCCGCAAGAAGCTGAAGACCTGGCTCTTCCTGTAAGCACCTTAGGGACAAAGCAACTACACACATGCCCAAGTGCCTGGATACTCTCTTAGGTGATTAGTGCGCTATACAAATCAACATAACATAACATTGTGTAATAGTATAAGTTGGACTCTTTGAACCTCGCAGAAGAAATTCCAATTTTTTAAATTGAGAAACAATTTTGTCTGAAAATGTGGTGATGAATGACCCATTCCACGTGTACTGGAATTTCAATTCATTTTTACTGGCTCCTCTTCATTGGCTTTCCACCTTTTCCAGTGTGCTTTGAGTTGCTCTTACCTCAGGTTCACAGGGTGGATCTAACTAGTTTGGTTGGTTATAGACATCTCTGAGTCTAAAACCCTTTGCTTCAGACTACGCCCACTGATGTAACTGTTTGGGTAAAGAGACTGTTGAGTCCTGCATTGGTTTCAGTTGCTGGTTGGTCTGTGCTATATGTTCATCAAAGCTTACAAATTCACTTTTGTAGTGACATTAGTAGAGGCATCCTTAACGCTGAAGTATGGCTTGTTTCAGCTTCTGCCTCATTTGGATTGTCCAAGTAACAAAATGTTCGATGCTCTGTACCGGCTTGTGTGGATGACCAGATATGTGGATCTCCCACTTAATTTAGTGTGCTTGGATGGAAATGTCAAGACTAGGAGGTAGTCAACTCTTCGGATGAAGTGAACCAGGACCTGGGTCATCTGGCCATTTTTTATGTTCCCCACCAACACCCACAGTTGTTCTTAACCTGCCTGCACTACTTCCTCTTCCTGGGTCTCTGTCTGGGGGTAAAGGGTCAAAGGAAATATTAACTTGGTACTCTCTACTTCTTGATGCTGAAACCAAGTTCTTACATCATGGCCCCCTAGTAACCTCTGACCATAATGCATGTGGTGTTGCACTCTTGAAATGTTTTGTCAGTGCTGAATCCATCGGGTCCATTTCTTGCAGAACTGTAATTATGTCACATTGCCCATTGTAATGACTGGTTCAATCGCCAAAACTACTTGTTTTACAAATGCTCGCTATTAGCTCACGTTTCCACTAACTAAAGGCATTGAAACAGTGCTTTGCCCCTGATGCTTTGAATGTGGATTGTGTCTTCAAAGCACTCCTTGCAGAATGCCTGTCTGTCTTCCTAGTTTGTACCCTTCCTTCTTGCAAACTGTTGTAGGTCTTGTGTGTGTGTAATTGTTTTATAACATACGTTATCTGCCTACTCTGGACCTAGCCTTTATGGGCAGGTACCCTCAAGCATTTCATGCAGCAGTGGAGCTCCCTCCTTCATCTTTTGGTCGTCCTTCTACCCAACTCCACAGCTTACCTCTTGCAGCCTGTTTGGCCAGCGTTTGCTTGTTTTCATATTGGCTGAGTCCGTGTTTTCGATGTTGCTGAAACAAGAGCATGGAGTAAAAGAGGGTGCGCTCCTCCAGTTATCTCATGTAGCGCCTTTTATTTGAGCAGGTTGGTGAGAAAAACATAAGCTGTTGGTGTTTTTTCTGTCCTTCATTGGTCTCATTGCTCCTGAGAGCATTGAGGCGCCATTGTGGCAGCCACTGTCAGATTTATTTTGGGTAATTCTCCCACTGCGGAGGGCCATTGTATCACATGCCCATTTACTAGGTGCAGGCCAGATGCAGTGATTTCTCTGAGAAGCCTATCCTCATATGTCCATTCTTGGACTTGGCCCTTTTTGGCTAAAGTTCCTTAAACGTTTTGCCTTCCTCCTAGACCTTTTTCTGACATGGTGTTGCCGACTTAGATGCTTTGGGCACTTTGCCACTGCTGACCAGTGTCAAAGTGCAAGTGCTCCCTGTATAAAGTGTTATGGTAATTGGTTGTCCCTAATTGGTATGTTTGTCTTACCAGTAAAGTCCCTACTAAAGTGCACTATGTGTGCCAGGGCTGGTAATGCAAATGCTACTAGTGGGCCTGCAGCACTAATTGTGCCACTCACATAAGTACAAAAACAACAATTGATGGACAGAATGCAGAACAATGTCATACATTCACCCCAGTACAAAGATCTGGGCCTAAATCCATCGTTTTTTTGCTCACCATGCCATTCCAGTTTGGACTCAGCCATATGCAAATCAGTCTTGACCCTGCGCCCAATGGGAACAGTCCAGCCCGAACTGCCAGGCCAGGTCCTTCCTGGACTGGAAACAAGCATCCTAGGACCGGTTTCGGGCTTTCAGCCCTCATCAGCCAGGATAGCTTGACTCCAGTGGCATGGAGAGCACGGGACCCACGTCTGGGCATACCCGTTCCACTCTGGGTGACAAATGCAAAAACAACAATTGATGGACAGAAGGCAGAACAATGTCATACATTCACCCCAGTACAAAGATCTGGGCCTAAATCCATCACATAAGTAGCCCTAAAGAGAGATCTCAGGCCTGCCACTGCGTGTGCCTGCGCGCAGTTTGTTAACTGCCTGGTTGTCCTGACAAGTGCACCCACTTGCCAGGCCTTACCCTTCCCTTTTTTATGCACATCAGACACCCCTATAGTAGGCCCAAGGTACCCCCTGGGCAGGGTGCAGTGTATGTGAAAGGTAGGACATGTACTGAGGTGTGTACCATGTCCTGACAGTGAAATACTGCCAATTTCGTTTTTCACTGTTGCAAGGCCATCTTGCCCATAGGACAAAATGGGGAATGCTGTGTCACATGTTTCCAGCATATCTTCCCATCGGCCTAAGATGGAGAGATGGAGTTTAGTGTGCCTGAACTCAGAATTTAATAACACATCTTTTTATGAAGATGGTTTTTAAATTGTGTGTTTAGAAACCACGCTTTTAGAAGTGGCTGGTTTCTTGTCCTAACCATCCTGCGTGCCTCTGCCTGGTTGTGTATTGACTGTCTGGGTTTGGATGTGACAGGGTCTGGGGAGGTGTCCTGACACCAGGGAGCAGTAGGTGGGACAGCAACAGGCTGACCTGCATTTGGTGTGATGGGAGGAGTAGCCCCCGGGATGTGAGGAGGGCTGTGCTGCAGCCACAAAGGGATGGCACCACCTCCTGCGGAACGTCTGAGGCCCAGACCCTCACTATCAAAGGAAGAGGGTGTGCACTGGCAGGAAGACACCCAGAACTGGTTTGGACTGGGCTCAGTGCCCCCTGAACACAAAGACTTAAAAGGCATTTAGGGGTATAAATGTGAGAGCTGAAACCCCTGAACTCAAGACTGAACTCAAGACTGAAAAGGATTGAAACTACTTCGTGATCAAGAGGAACCTCTGCCAAAGAAGAACAGCTGAAGAGACTGAAGAGAAGGACTGCCCTTGCTGTGTGTTCTGGGGCTGGCCTGCAGTTTGCTGATTTGACTAAGGAGAGGACAAGGGACTTTGCTGTGTGCTGTGTCCCCCTGCTTGAAAGGACTTTGCTGTGTGCTGTGTCCTGAAGTAACTTGTCTCCAAGGGCCCGAAGAGAGCTGGTCCCCTGTTGTGGAAACTCAGGAACATCAAAGTTTCCAACCGTGTCTCAGTGATGCTTGGTGCGTGTGCTCTTGCACGCCTGAGACTGCCGTGTGGTCTGTGGTGGCATTTACGAGGTGCCCCGTGACCGCATTGCCCCCCCAGTGTGAAACATCGTCCACGCTGCTGCATTGCCGTTTGTGGCCCGAGCCGTCATGGTAACTGAGGCTGTGAGTAAGGATCACCGCCGCCGTCCCGAGCCGCAACGTGCTAAAGGATTTCTTGAAGCTAAGGAAGCTGCAAGGTGAAAGGGATCGTGATCGTTGTTCGCCAAGAGGAATCTGCCCAAGATCGTCAATGAAGGAGAAGGCAGCACCGTAACCCGTCCGGCTACAGCGTCGCCTAGCCACGGAGCTGCAACGTCATCGGGGCCGCCCAGCCGGACGTCCGACGAGCAGGGAAAGAGAGAGAGAACGAAACAGCGCACCCCCCAGGTAAGGCTTGGACTCCGGTCGGGAGCCGCAAGCATGTGGCCTGGGGAGGCGTGCAGGAAGAGTACAGGAGTGCTCCGATCTCTCTCCCGCTGCACCGCCTTAGACGCGATGAGTCCCCGAGTGGCCCGTACCTGCCCAGCAGTACCGGGGCCGCCCCTGTAAGCTTACGACCGTTGTCTCTGTTGTTGGGGCCTAGTGGTGCCCGAGCTGATCGCGCAGATTGGCTTATTGCATTATTCTTGCATTACGAACTGCATTATTCTTGCATTACGACCCGCAGTATTCTTGCATTACGAACCGCATTATTCTTGCATTACGAACTGCATTGTTCCTTGCATTACGAACTGCATTATTCTTGCATTACGAACTGCATTATTCTTGCATTACGAACTGCATTATTCCTGCGTTACGAACTGCATTAGTACTTGCATTGAGGACTGTCTTATTTCTACATTACAAACTGCATTACGAACTGCATAGCATTGCATTAGGACTACATTAGATCATCGTGAACTGCTCATTAATACCGCAAGAACCTACAAGTGTTTGTTGGCCTAATAACCGGCAAAGTGAAATATTACGAATACGCATATGTTGGATTTCTATCTTTTGGTCTCATCGTATTTCTTTTGATAAAGATACCGCTATTTTTATAAAATCAGTGTGGTGTCCATTTGTGGTGTTATCACTGTGTTACTGGGAGTGTGGTTGCAAATACTTTACACATTGCCTTGGAGATAAGCCTGGCTACTCGTGCCAAGCTACCAGAGGGTGAGCAGGGGTTATCTAAGAGTGTGTCCCTCCTTTCCCTGACTAGAAGCAAGGGTCCCTATTTGGACTAAGGTACCTACCTCAGCCAACTAGAGACCCCCAGTTCTAACATCCATCAACTAGGTGCAGGCCATATGCAGTGGCTTCTCTGGGCAGCCTATCCAGGACAATTGTATCATCATAATGCCCATTTACTAGGTGCTAGCCAGATGCACTGGCTTCTCTGAGCAGCCCATCCAGGGCCACTGTATCACATGCCCATTTACTAGGTGCGGGCCAGATGCACTGGCTTCTCTGAGCAGCCCATCCAGGGCCACTGTATCACATGCCCATTTACTAGGTGCGGGCCAGATGCACTGGCTTCTCTGAACAGCCCATCCAGGGCCACTGTATCACATGCCCATTTACTAGGTGCGGGCCAGATGCACTGGCTTCTCTGAGCAGCCCATCCAGGGCCACTGTATCACATGCCCATTTACTAGGTGCGGGCCAGATGCACTGGCTTCTCTGAGCAGCCCATCCAGGGCCACTGTATCACATGTGATGGAGGGTCCCGAAAGTCCCGTATTACCATTTAACAAGAAACTCATTACTGGTTTGGCACTACCCACCAAACATGATACTCCTAGATAGGCCCTACCAGGCAGGCTCAGATAGAATGTCTTAAATTGTCCACTTTCCCTTGTCCTGGTAGCACTTCTCACATAGGCCCAAGCCCAGCTCCCTAGATAACTATATCTTACATAGGCCCAAGCATACCTTCCTAAGATACAAATGTGTAGGCCCAAAAGCAAGTGACTCTTGCTCTCATTTTCATAATAATAATGAAACAGACCTCGTAGGCCTCACTGATCTGCTAGCAGAAATCTGTCCCATCCACCCAGATACAACATTAGCCTGTCTTGTAACTTTCCACAGTTACAAGAATAAGGGTGGCCCCCACCCACATGACAATGTGATGGAACATCTGGCAGTGTCACATGCAAGATTTGTGATATTCTTAGCTATGGGACTTTCCGCGCTAGCATTAAACTGGAACTCAAGGCAGGAACATGACCAAGGAAATAATATATTTAATATTAATTCTAAGCATCTTTCACGGTGAAAGTTATCCTTTGTTTACTTTTTGCGGTCAGAGAACTCTGACCATCTGCCACCAGTTCTGTTTCATCATGATACCACTTCTCATATAAAATTTTCCAGTAAAGCAGGTGGCCAAGTGGCCTGCGTCAGATCTCGTGTCAGGCGTAGGCGTAAGTTCTGCATTTAACCATATAGTTCTGGATTCAACCATATAAAAGGTCTTCACCCAGGTCCAGGCCCTGAACTCCTCCTATAGTGCTCAGCACTTGAGTTCCCAGTCGACTGATCTCTTCTCTAGGGCCTAGAAGCCTATTCTGAGGTGGTAATGCTCTTCTTTGATTGCCAGCCTTTTGGCTTTGTCAGCCCCTCTTATTTAGCTCATCAAAGCCCAAGCCATTGCATTTAACTTAGTTTAAACTGCGTAGTCTTGAATGGTGTTGCTTTCTTAAGAAAAGATTTGCCTTCTAGGCACTATCCTATTCATCACCTTTAAATTCAGGGTTGCCCCTTGGGCAGCTGCTCATAGAAAGATAGATAGATATACATTTCTGCTTCGTTTGAACATTTGATTTATAACATTGTCGATGCATTTATTTTTTCATCCTGATCATGTGTTGATGGGCAACATTTAAGTTGAACTGTTTCCTGTGGTTTTGCATTGCTTAATAAAGTGCTACTGTATTTGACATCGTTGTTCCTTCCTTTCAAGTGAACGAGCGGAGTGCGGGTCAGGCTCTCAGGAGCCGGTAGGCAGAAGGGTGTGACCATCCATTTACCCTCAAACAGTGGCGACCACGAACATGATGGACTCGTTGACAGGTCATCTGCAGTGCGGATATGGGACACACGCCGGGGTCGCGCCTGTGGCTGCCCCCGGACCCCTCTCCTCACGTCCGCCTGGGTGAGTCAGGGATAGTTTTGTTTTTTCGTCCTTGACTTTACCTCAGGGTGTGGCGTGTGTGAGTGGTGGGTCTGGCTGCATTTGCCATCCGGGGTCTCCTTTGTCTGTGCTCCTTTGCCCGCCTGTGGTTGACTGACGTGCCACGACGTCCTCTTTCTGGCTGGTCACATCTCCCCGAGGCTCTTTGGTGCTCTGCTCTTTAGTTTTGTCGTGGTTTCCTTTTCGCTGCGTTCTCTTGCCCATCCTTTCTTTGGCCTCTTTGTCGTTGCCTTTTTAAAAATATTGTGCTCTCACTTTCATTGCCGTTTTCGCTTCCTCGTTCTTATCTTTGCCCTTTCCCTTGCATATGCTTCTGGTTGATGCTTACGGTTTGAGTCCGGATCACGTGGTGGTTGATCGAATTCTGGCATTGTGCACAAGTGCTTCTGCAGCGTTTTATGGTTTCGTGTTTATAATATGTGGTTTTTTTTAAATTTTTTTTATTTGCTTCGTAATGCTTGAGGTTTGAGTCCTGGAAAACACTTCAGTGTGTTTTTCGAATTCTGGCATTGTGCACATGCGTTTGCTGCTTTCCCATGTTTTAATATTTGGCGCACATTTTTTGTATATCATTATAGCAGGTCTTTGACGTTGTTTTTCAATTGACTATTTGGATTTAGTTGTGGGCTGTTGCGCCCTTGACACAGTGCACAAGTGGCACGCGTGACTGTAGTGTTGTCGCCCTTTTATTTTAGGGTGTGTCCCGCCGCCATTTTGAATGCTCTTGCCGCCATTTTGTATTCTTCTTTCAGCATTGTATTTTTCAGTTTTTTCTTTACACTTTCATCTTCTGTATCCTTTTCATATATTTAGTTTTGTTCCTTCACTCACTCCCTTCCTTCTCATTCTGTTGTTCTTCATTCATTTCTCTTTCCTTGCCTCCTTCCTGCCCTGCAACACCATTCTACTTTTCGCCGTCAATGCGCCCCTCCTTCCTCAAGATTCTCTCCTGTGTATTCACACACCCGTTCTTCGCTCTCTACAGTAGGTCCCTTTCTGATTCCATTTTGCATGGCTTGGGTGCCTTTCTCTTTTTATTTCTGCAATTTCTCTCAGTCTCTCCCCGGCGCCTTTCTCCTTTGTTAACTGCGCCACTCCAGAAATAGGAACGGGCCACTTGGCACTCTCTGACCTGCTGTGACATCGACCCCGCCTTCTTCTACGATTCTGTCCCTTCACAGAACGTGGAAGTAAGCCTCGCAGCTCCACTGAAGGCCCCCTCGCCCCTCCTTTCTGTCTTTCCAGGCTGCTTTCTTAGCAACCACTGTTACATTAATACGTGTTCATTTTTTAAATGCATTTCATTTATTTACTTATTGTTTATTTGTTGTCCGTTATGTCTGTTTCTTGTGCTTCGTTTTGTTAAAAATGTATTAGCCCTGCTGTCCCACCACAGTTGTCTCCCGCCACCGCCCCCATCTGTTGCTGTTCTGCCAGCTTTACACTCACTAGCCGAGCGGCAGACTGCTAGTTATTATTGTTGACTCAATTGCCCCCACTTTTCCTCACTATTACGGGCAGTTGCGCCAGGGAGCTGTTGTCTGGATTGTCTTGCCTTTAATACGTAGCCGCAATCCCGCTAAGTAGTTGCACTTGTCTTCATTGCACATTATCCATACATTGCGCCTCTTTTCTTCTGTCTCTCACATGTTTTGCCTACCATTTGTCCAGGCCAATTGGTAGCCACAGTGGGGGTGGAGTTGTATCTCCGTTCCTCCTGTTAGCTCCCTTAAGCCCCTTCCTCTCAGGTATGTCCCTTGACCCCCCATATTATGCTTTGGCCTGATCATCTAACAGTATTTGATCTGTTTTAGCGAGACAGGAATACCTGGGCCTGCTAATGTATTTTTAAACATGTGAGTTGAGAGTGCTTGAGTTCACCGTGAATATTATTGTTATATTAGTATATCCTGTTTTCAAAGCATTACGTGTTGCTGAAGTCTCATCATCATTCGATGGCGATGAGACCCTGCTAGTTAGAATACCAAAACAAAAAGAAATTAAATAAATACAGTGGCGCAGTATCACAGTTAATATTACGTTTACATTTACGTTCCCATAAGTAGCTAAACTTTCTGATTCGCTAAAGCACACAAAGACACCCCCTGCTCCATGTCATGAGGGTAGGTTATAAATGCTTTGAAATACATTGTTACATTTAACTGGAAACACAGGCCTACAATTCTTGTTAATAAAATGTAGGCATTACTATAATAAGCTCACGAGTGGAAGGAAGTACTTATGAGGAGAACATTGGAGCGCAGCCAGAGGGCTACCACTCGGTTTACATTGTTGATGAGCACTGGGAAGGCTCACACACGTAATGATTGATAACGATCATGAAAAACAGACATATAGATGCAGTTACACTACAAGTACCATGATGTGCCTTAGTAGGCAACATGCAAGTGTTGCACCCCACATGCAGCCGCAACACAAGGCAATTAAGACCCAAATAATTTACTCCTACCTGTGTCCAATTCAACAGCCCAGGCAGTGAAAAGTGCCACCTCTTCAGGCACGGGCAGGTAGCCCAAGTACAAGCATAGATCTAGGAAGTACAGCTACAGAACACACACAGTTAGAGTTAGCTAGTAGCAAAGATTTTGAAATTGTGTCTCGTGGCCAAGGAAGTTAGTGACATTGGACTAAGAGCAACATACATCTCGGACCAGATGGTAATTATTAGAGAGAAAAGAGGAGACAAGGAGACAAATTGATGGAATGGAATGCACACTAACTACACCCATTTTTTAATAAATGATAAAGTAAAAATAAGTTTATGAAAGGGATGTAATCTTTGTGCAGGACTAATGGGGGAGTAGAGAAGATGAAGTGCCAAGGAACAGGAGTGCGGTACCGTGAGAGAGGAGGGAGAGGTAGTGCACATTAGGGTCCACCTCTGAAACTGGACAAATTAGGAGAATAATTTGCAAGCACCAAATGAGACACCACTTGTACTTGTCTGATGGGAAATGTTTTGTGGCTCTCAGTGAATAGAAAAGACTGAAATTGCATTTCACCTAATGGTATGTTAACAGCCCTGTCCTTCTCAAAGAAAATGTACTGCTACCCAAAGAAGGTTAAAGGTCAGTTATTGCCTGGACATTAGAAAGTGTAGAAACAAATTAATGAAGGCCACACCACCAACTTCCATAGGAAAGTAGAGTTATTATACCTTTGATACAAATACACAGATTAATTCAGCTATATACAACAATAATATGATTAAAAGTATAGGTTCAATACAATTATTATAGGCCTTTAGGAGAAAAGACTAGAATATACGGCGTTTACACAACATGCATGACACACAGAGAACGTGCTTGAGCCTGTGTTTGACTTCATGGTCATAAGTTCAGATGCTACCAGGTCTACTTAGCATTTTATCGTTCTGAAGTGAATAGATGCGGGGTCTGATCAACCCTTCATCATTCTGAGGTGGATGAAATGAGTACCATTGAGTTGAGGGAACGATAAGGATCTGCTGTTTAGCGTCAAAATACCATTCTGAGTAAACGTGCACTTTACAAAAACGCCATATTATTTTATAATAAGCTATATTTTACGTACAATTAAAAACAACACGTGTCTGGATATTACGAGGTATTGAAGGGTTAAAGGATTTCTCTTGGGCTGCCGTTATATTAACGCTGGCCGCAGAGTCTGGGCGTTGAGCCAGGCCAGAAAGACACAATGCAATAGCTTCCTGTGGGTACGAACGAACAGGAAATTAAAATATATGTATATATCTGTATACAGTTAGCAGAACATGGAGAGCTGTGTGAATGGAATAACAGTTTTGAAAAAGAAAATAATAGTTTTAGTGTATGAGTTTCCAGTTTAGTACAACAGATTATGTCAAGTGCGTTGTGAACACTTTTTAAGTTTTAAAGAATGAATTAGGAGAGACTGATTCTCTTCCCCACCATGGCAGACATGCCTATATTGAACAAAGCTAGAAAAGAGGAACATGAGAAATAAAACGTCTAAGATCACACAATTTGGTGGACGGGGAGCCGAGATTAGATACAGGGTTTCAGGTCTCGCATTATGAAGTTTAGTAACTGGGTATGTATGTATATATATATATATATATATATATATATATATATATATATATATATGCTTCGTTCCTCTATGACCACTGTACTGAAGACACACTACTGACTGGCAACGTCTTTGCCTGGCATCAGTTTAAAGAGTTGTGCTGGGTTGAAGTGGTGGTGAAAAAAATAGTGGTTTTTTTGCGGCAGCGGGAAGGCAAAATAGTTTTTTCACTACGTGCATCACCACTGCTTGAGGTAAAGTCAGCTGAGTGTGCATGGATATATAAATATACGCATGTCCTTCAGTGACACATTTTTCAGAGAGTGTTGTTTGGCCACTAAAAGTAGCTGGGGTATCACCAACAGGGGACGGTGTGTATGATGCAACTGATCCCAGCTTATTTGTTCAGTTGCGGCAACAAGAGCAGACTGTTGGTAAAGAATGAGCCTATACAGATATTGTCCGCTTTTGGCATAAAGTACATGTAACTCAGGGTTTCCATCAATGTTTAGCAGGTCATTTAGCAGGTCTAGTGGCTCAGGGTCTGTGTCCACAGCCAGCCATCATGCCATACATATCATCTCCAATGCCACGTTGTGTATATTTCAGAGGTGGGGACCACATTCCCCAGGCATGTATTGGGTGCATTACCTTTTCTATGTAGAGAGTGAGACATCACTTATGCTGAGGGCTGATCAGCTCTGACAAGATAGGCCTTAGATTTTGGTAGTAATAGCACGGGGTGGACAAACAGGCGTGCTGTGAAAAATAAAAGAGTATAAGTAACACAATTGTTTTAATGATTGACACTCTGCCCAAAGGGGACAGCAGTAGCATTGTCCAGAATATGGTCCACCATCGAATTCCAGACACACATCTATCTAGATTGCCACCCTTCAACTTTACCTCTATGAAATAAATTTGGATTCCTCGATATTTTAAAGTTTCCAGACATATGATGGGTGGTGATCACTGGGGCCCCTGAAAAAAATGTCATCCAGTTGAATACACCCTACCAGGTACGAACACTGGCCACCCATAGTATATATAACAACTAGATCTAGAGCAATAAGAGGCAAGGAAGCCCTGTCCGTGTCAGTACCACAAAAAGATAGGGCCACACCAATGTGTTGAACGTTTTTTATAGGTGTTAAATTCAGTGTATTTGTATATTTTATTTCTGAATGTTGTGCCTGCACAAGGGCACAGCTACTGTTGCGCACCTAGCCACAGGTCATAGACTGAGAATGTTTGGTGAAGAGTAGACAACATATTGGGTATGACAGGTGGGTTAGGTGTGAACACATTTGGAAAAAAAAAAGTTTTTGATGTATTTAATAAAACAAAAATATACAATAAACATAATCCTATAAATGATTTTACATATTCATTAAATATTGTTTATACCATTAAATCCGTTCACATCCATTTAGTATCATTATTTAAAGGTCCATTATCAAAGTGTCCACTCAGTTGTTAAATGGGTTCCAGCATTACCACACAGACCTACATAACCCATTACATCACATAAAAGTTCATTTCACTATATAGAGGTTCATGCATCTTTTTAATTCATCATGCTCAAACACATATATATCTTCCCTCATTCAAACATTCATACAATTGATCAATTATTTATCCAAAATTATATACTGCTGATCGTGTATGAGGGGGGATTTTGAGGGTTACACAACCAATCCTTCCAAAATTACTTTAAAATACACAAGGGGTCTATATTAGATCAAATGTTACGTCACCATAAGTTTCCCACACGTTTGGATCAAAGCTGGACCATGTGCCCACTGTGATATTAAAGCAGCAACAAATTTCAGCAGTGCCTGAACGGACTACTTAGGAATAAAATAGGCAAGATAAGTACTACAATTAAAAGAAAGAAATAAACAAATAAATATTTAAGAAAAAATAAAAATAGTTTATTGCCTAGGGATCACCCTATTTTCACTAAGGCATATTCCAAGTTCTGATCAACACTTAAAGCCCCATCAGCTTGTCCCTGAACAATTAATAAATATATAAGTACCAGCAACTATACATAGAACCGACATGACCTAAAACTGACACTGAAAGTTCTTTTGTATTTATGAACAAAAAAAAAGAAAAAAACCAAAAATAAGAGAAAATGTGTTTGACTTAACGCGCTGCGAGGTTGGTACACCTACATATTTGCTCATGCTTAAATGAAGTTCACATATATGTTTTCTAGGAGTACTATTTCTTGGCCTACTTCTGTAGTCTTGTGAATTCACAAAAGTTGTATATCTGCACAAATCCAAGGACATGGGTGCACTTTATTTATTATTACTTGGCTAGCTTCACTGTGAGTGACTTCATTCTGTTCTTTCACAAGGAGCATATCGACACACAGTTGTTTTATTCTGTGCCAGTAACGACTGTGCAATGTGTGATGTTTGACACTAAAACATTTTTATTTTTTGCTAATGTTTGTTATAATGGTGAGGGCCCAGCAGCTCCCACAGAAATATTGTAAGAAAAGGATGGGTTGCGCATTGACAGAGCCAAAGGGCTGACCAACAATTTCGGACCTACTGGCTTTGCCGATGCTTGCTTATTTATATGTTGCAAAGAAATGGTACCTACCATATTCCAGTAGTTTACTGAGCATTCTGAGAGCAGTATACATAGCCTCACATTGCTAAATATTGAACATATGTGTACACATTTTTATATTCTAACGACTGTCAGTAGTACAGTCTGAGCTTACAACATTTGCTTAGAGCGCTCACCCTAATAATAGAGGCTTTCAATTAATGAACAGTAAATACAAGTTTGAACAGCATTATAACATGGACACAAATATTACCTTCACTGCAGACAGTGCCCTTACATGATCCATAATGTGGTACTGCAAACTAACAGCCAAAGGGTTTGAGCTGTAGGGGTTGGGCCTACTTGTCCCAAGAGAGAAAAAAGATTTTCATCTGTGTTTGCTGTTGGGACAAGCTATAGTACAATGTTTAATTCTTCTTTTGCTTCTAGAGATAAATGAATTTCTTTTTACAGTCTTGTACAGGGACGCCAATATAATTTTTAGGTTCTTTCCTCCATTTGGAGTTCCCTCCTTACCTCAGCTGGCCAACAAATGCAGCGTGCACCATTGATAGCTCACCTATTGCTAGACATGTTGCTATCAAAGTTTCAATTGTAGAATGTGCTGCACACACCTCCTCCAAGGACTATGTATCAATTGGTAAATAATTTATTGATGCAGATGTACAAAAAGGAATAGCATTAATTGGTTGTGAGTACACAATGGTTCAGATTTCTTCTACTACACATGATATCATGACATAAATATAAAGGATGATGATATGTACTATGACCCTAAGTTTATTATTGGAAGGGCTGGGTGGGAGAAAAGGAAGAAGGGAACAAGGGAGGATGTATGCAAAAAGAAAAGGAATACGGTTAGGCCCAAATGGAAAAATATGTATATCAACGATAATGCTTGGTCCCATGGCCCGTCTTTTTCATGGTTCATCACTTGTAGGACGAGATGGGAAGATCAGCCTGTTTTCCTAATGCTGTATTTCCGCTGCCCCAGGCCACTTCATTTCCCCACATTAAATGGACTTCATCAGCTTCCCCTACTCAAACTACAAGTACGTGTTGGTTATTGTGTGCATGATCAGCAATTGGACTGAGGTATGCCAATCCAAGAACGGCAATACACAAATTATTGCCAAATGGCTCCTGAAAGAGTTCATACCGCGCTTTAAAGTACCTATGTTTTTGGGTTCTGACAATGGACCGGCGTTCATCTCACATGTGATTGAGGGGTTGTGCAAGGGGCCAGGAGCCACACAGAAAATACATGTGTTCCACGGAAACAACCAAGTGGGAATGGTATCCCAAGCTCATCCTGAAGGGTTGCATGTGCTAAAGAAAAAGGAAGAGTGTGTAAGCGGATACCAACGATACATCAACTAAAGACGTCTGGAAAAATGTATGCCCCAACCCCTCAGACTACAACCTGTGACAACGAGACATCTTTACCTTTTTCATCACTTTGTTTTCCTCATATCGAATGTGCCTAAGTAATAGAAGTGCTAGTAACCTCTCAAATTACTTGAAGGCAGGCACCAACGGTTACTTTTTCTGTTTACAGGTATCATCTCTGAGGCTCTACCTTATTCTTCAGCAGACTTTTTGAAAAGAGTAAAAGTACAACAGAAGATAAGACATTCTTCCAACTAGTCACACTAGCCACACGTACCAACGATTGGAACAATGCCTCAAGACTTTCAGAACAATTAGAGAAAATTATCATGGGTGCTGCTAGCAGCATTGACCCCCATTCCTGCCATTAGAATGACTACGCTCCTTAAAGTGTGTTGTGATCACAGTATTATACCTGAGATACTGCTTAAATGACACACAGAGATATTGTACCAAAGTGAATAAATAGCCATTGATAAAGAAGGGACAGTTGACAGGGCAGGATGTTACACACCGGCCTACAGACACAGAAAACAGCATGTGTTACAATGTCATACCTGTCTCCAAATACTTGGGCTGTGTCCTAATGTACAAAATGCTCTTCAGTCAGAACACCATGTCCGCAGTTGCACCTCCCGAGAATAGCAGAATTAGCTAAGGGAGAGCAAGGATAGAACAGGGAATGTGAGTAACTTAGCACTTATAGAAGTTGTAGAAGTAACAACAATAGGACTACACTAAGTGCAAGAATTTTGTTCAAAAGAATGAACAAGAGGAGGGAGATGATGGAGGGTCCCGAAAGTCCCGTATTACCATTTAACAAGAAACTCATTACTGGTTTGGCACTACCCACCAAACATGATACTCCTAGATAGGCCCTACCAGGCAGGCTCAGATAGAATGTCTTAAATTGTCCACTTTCCCTTGTCCTGGTAGCACTTCTCACATAGGCCCAAGCCCAGCTCCCTAGATAACTATATCTTACATAGGCCCAAGCATACCTTCCTAAGATACAAATGTGTAGGCCCAAAAGCAAGTGACTCTTGCTCTCATTTTCATAATAATAATGAAACAGACCTCGTAGGCCTCACTGATCTGCTAGCAGAAATCTGTCCCATCCACCCAGATACAACATTAGCCTGTCTTGTAACTTTCCACAGTTACAAGAATAAGGGTGGCCCCCACCCACATGACAATGTGATGGAACATCTGGCAGTGTCACATGCAAGATTTGTGATATTCTTAGCTATGGGACTTTCCGCGCTAGCATTAAACTGGAACTCAAGGCAGGAACATGACCAAGGAATTAATATATTTAATATTAATTCTAAGCATCTTTCACAGTGAAAGTTATCCTTTGTTTACTTTTTGCGGTCAGAGAACTCTGACCATCTGCCACCAGTTCTGTTTCATCATGATACCACTTCTCATATAAAATTTTCCAGTAAAGCAGGTGGCCAAGTGGCCTGCGTCAGATCTCGTGGCAGGCGTAGGCGTAAGTTCTGCATTTAACCATATAGTTCTGCATTCAACCATATAAAAGGTCTTCACCCAGGTCCAGGCCCTGAACTCCTCCTATAGTGCTCAGCACTTGAGTTCCCAGTCGACTGATCTCTTCTCTAGGGCCTAGAAGCCTATTCTGAGGTGGTAATGCTCTTCTTTGATTGCCAGCCTTTTGGCTTTGTCAGCCCCTCTTATTTAGCTCATCAAAGCCCAAGCCATTGCATTTAACTTAGTTTAAACTGCGTAGTCTTGAATGGTGTTGCTTTCTTAAGAAAAGATTTGCCTTCTAGGCACTATCCTATTCATCACCTTTAAATTCAGGGTTGCCCCTTGGGCAGCTGCTCATAGAAAGATAGATAGATATACATTTCTGCTTCGTTTGAACATTTGATTTATAACATTGACGATGCATTTATTTTTTCATCCTGATCATGTGTTGATGGGCAACATTTAAGTTGAACTGTTTCCTGTGGTTTTGCATTGCTTAATAAAGTGCTACTGTATTTGACATTGTTGTTCCTTCCTTTCAAGTGAACGAGCGGAGTGCGGGTCAGGCTCTCAGGAGCCGGTAGGCAGAAGGGTGTGACCATCCATTTACCCTCAAACACATGCCCATTTACTAGGTGCGGGCCAGATGCACTGGCTTCTCTGAGCAGCCTATCCAGGGCCACTGTATCACATGCCCATTTACTAGGTCTGGGCCAGATGCACTGGCTTCTCTGAGCAGCCCATCCAGGGCCACTGTATCACATGCCCATTTACTAGGTGCGGGCCAGATGCACTGGCTTCTCTGAGCAGCCCATCCAGGGCCATTGTATCACATGCCCATTTACTAGGTGCAGGCCAGATGCAGTGGCTTCTCTGAGCAGTCTACCCATGGCCATTGTGTGAGCAGTCTACCCAGGGCCATTGTATCATATGCCCATTTACTAGGTGCAGGCCAGATGCAGTGGCTTCTCTGAGCAGTCTACTAAGGGCCATTGTATCATATGCCTAGGCCTGATGCAGTAGCTTCTATGCGCAATCTACCCATTAGTCTCCCTCGTGCTCTGCATGTGTCTAACTCTTTGAAATCTGCTCAGGGTCACAGGTGCCAGGTTATAAGGACTTGTGGGGCCTGGACTCCAGCACTCATTTATATTAAGAGCCAAAACTTTGAATCTTTCACACTGTTTACTATCGAGATCTGTCCAAGGTTCATGCAATAGTAGGTGTCTGCTTTCATGGATTCAAGGTGTAAAACAGGTTGAACGGCATATGTAAAGTGGGCAAGGAGGGGCGGGAAACACACATAATGCTGTAATTGCAAGCCATCTCTCACTTAATATTCACGCATTTTAATATTCAACGTAAAACGTGTTTTACTAGTTGAAAACTGCCATTTTTAAATGCAGCAATCAAGCTTACCTTCCATTGTTTTAAAATGCTGTTTTTTGAGTCACTTATAAGGTCAAAAACTCCATAATATGTGGAAAATATACATGCGACTTACAATACGTAAAATAACTCTGACATTTCCATTTGGGATAATATATCTAGAGCATTGTTTTTGGTTAATACAGAGTTAGGAGTTCTCTTGAGGGCATTAATAAAACGAGAGTTTATGCTATTGGCATTGTAAATAACAATGCCCTTTATTTATCTGTTTTGATAATTAACATATAAATAATTGGCATTGACATTTACAATGCCAATAGCTCAAACTCTTTTAAATGCGAGACCTATTTCATTTCAAAGAAGAGGCTGCCATTGTCCCGAGCTGCTTGGAAAGTGAAAGTGCGCATGGCTCGCTGAATGGTGCAGTAAAGCATTTCGTGCCTGCAGTAGGAGAAACTCATTAAAGAAAATAGACATACCATGTAACAACAGAAGTAAAAGGGCCAGTCCTCATGGGAGGTTAAAAATGAAGACAAGGCGGTACTAAAGAGGGACTAACAAACCTGTTAATGAATCAGAAGCCAGCATTAACTTAGGACAATGACACACGCCAATGAAAAATGTGGGCGGAGCTTCAAGTCCATACTTGAATACAGCATGCCTTGCAGAGCAGCGCATGCACTGCCGAGGCTCGACCTAAACATATCATCATCACAGACCTTCATGTGGTGTGCATTCGAAAATATAAATTGTAATTTATACTCAAAGTGCATAGCAAAGTGTCTACCTTACCTTTGACGGTAAAGGAGGGTGTGATAAGGTTGTGACATCCCTTGCTGGCATATAGTGACATTGGTGCACATTGTCTATGCTACTTATTCCCGCAATTACTGTTTTAGGAATTGTTCCCAACTGCCGCTGTTCAAGGGAGGGAGCGGTGGGTATCCTGACCTAGCTCGTTGGCACTGTAAAAAATTAACATATATGTGGTTTATTCATGGTCTCTCCATACCCTGTCCTTGCTATTCCTCTTCCCTCGTGTTCAACCGCTGAGTTGATTGGACTCGAATCAGCTGTCCTGATTTTCCGTGAGTGTCGCTTTGTTTTTGTGGACATGTACTGCTGTAAAGCGCTCTGATACCCTCGGGTCTTGCAGGCGCTATATAAAAATCTTAAATAAATAAATAAATGGTTCTAGAGTTGGGGTGGGGGTCTTTTCCATGGACTACGGTACAAGTTCGTCAAGGCATCCTTTGGGGCATGCTGGGCAATTCGCCTGAATAGAGCAGCTCTTAGGACCTTGGCGACACCCATAATTTGGTGACAGTGATCATAATGCAGAGCCATTGCATGCTCTTCACCTTAGGTCCACCAGTCCCCCTGGGAGTGTGAATGAGCCTGGTGATGAAAGTTGCTGGAAGTGAAAGGGCATTGTGATAGTGCTGGGATTAGTGATTACATAATTCTCTTCTTGACCAGTGTCTGTACTACTATGCATTGACCATTTTAGAAAACAGTTTTATCAACTGATAGTCCAAACAAGCCCATATTCTAGATACAGTATGTCTGAAAGAGAGAGCGCAAGCGCTGCCTAGGCGAGACCTAATACGCATGGCAAGTGGAGAGGCGGAGGAGGTTTCGTAAAAAAGCATGGAAGGTGTTTTTGCTGGAAAGGCGGATGAGGTTTCTTATCCCTTTATCACTATTCCCCCTCCCCAGCGGAAAGCTTTTTTTGCTGGCAATCTGTAAATCTTCAAAATATTTCCCAGCCTTAGTGAATGGCGAATGTTTGATGTTTTCAGTGCCCGTGGTTAGCGGTATTGTGAATCCTGGAGTGGAGCTCCTGAGCCTAATCTATCTGGCAGCCATCTTGCCCTTACTCCACACTATGAGAGCGTCATTCTCACTTATAGAATATGTTTATCTGAAAAAACTCAGTGCTGACTACAAACTATTCTATCCTCAGGGCTCGTGATTTCATATGCTATGTCTTCGGTTGTCAACGAAATTCTGCCTTTATGATGTATTGATTGTACAGTGGTCCGTCAGCCTAGTGTGATGTCCACACTTCACAAACACATCGATTCATACATTGGGACATATTTTCAAAGGGATTGCGCCACCGGAACGTCACTTTTTTCGACATTCCAATGGCGCAATGCCCTGCACCATATTTACAAAGCGGTGTTAAGCCACTTTGCGTTGTTGAAGGCCGCTTTGAAAATATGGTACCCTTTCACGCAGGTATCTGTATGAAAGGGGCGTGCAATGTGGGTGTTCCAACTCAACACCCATTGCTTTTTGGTGCTGCCCCAGATTTACAAGGATGAGTAAATCTGAGGCAGAGGCAAAAACTTACACCATGTAAAAGCAGGTGTTAGATTGGCACAAAAAGGAGAAATACTTTTATTTCTCATTGTTTTTGCTCTTTCTATGTGTGCTGCATTCTGCATTCTGCAGCACACATAGAAAGAGCAAATCGCCTTAAAAGATTATTTATGTGCAGGAAGGTGTCCCTTCCTGCACATAAACAATCATTCCCTGCAACACAGACACCCTTGCACAAGGGTGCCAGCACTGCAGGGATGATTCTCTGCAACGCAGGCAGCCATGCACTATGGCGCAAGGGTGTCTGTGTTTGCGCTTGGCAGCTATTCTTAGCAGCAGTGCAAGGAAAAACAAAGGGGTGCACCATATTCTTGTGAATATGGCGCATCCCAGTGTTTTTGAAATTACGCAGCGCAGCACTGCAAAATTTGCCACTGCGCCATGCTGCAACATTTCCTTGTGAATACACCCCGTTGTATTTTTATATTGGCATATGTTATGGGCAGACCTCCATGTCTTACAACTGTCTATTAATTCTGTTTTTCTGGTTAGAGCCAATATTTGTTTCTGAATTTATTGGTGAGTGGTTTCCATCTAACTCTGACTTCTATATTCCATACATACTAAGGATGACATTTCCTATATGGGTGCCACACTCCTCTGCAGAAAAATGTGTCATACCGCCATATTAAGGGGCTTATTTACAAACCCCTTGCGCCACTAGTGCGTTACTTTTAATATGGGAAAAAGTGACGTCCCGGCGGTGCAACGGGTTTGTAAATAAGCCCCTAAATGCACAAGTGCCCCTTGCACATTATTGATGCCTTTGGAGACAGTGAATATGGTCTTACAGTTTAAAACTCTATATGCAGCACATCTGCATGGCTGGTGCAACTTTAAGTCCACTGCAAGCTGTTCTCTCACACTCCCATTACACACAAATGGCATCATGAAGGAGACAGAATACAAGAGATGGCCTAAATGGGACGGGAGCAGGAGCACCCAAACAGAAACATGTAATTTTGCACGGAGCTCCTATAATCCTTTCACTGGAGCTGCACATCTGTTGATTTGTTGCTCACTCATGACTGTGCAGGAGCCATCTCAGCTAGTACACACCAATGACAACTGGGCAGGCCTCCTGGCAGAACTGAGGCTCCACCAGACCTATTTGTGATGCTGTCAAGGACACATCCTTCTAAGTTTAGCCTTTCCAGCATCCTAGACTTTAGATTGGTCACAGTGAAATTAGCGCACAGATGCTAGTTACTGGCAGCACGAGGGCTTTCTAGGGGCTTCCTCCATGTAGTCTGGGGTCATATCCAACTCTGATGAACATTGTTCATAACGTACACATTAATGTACATTCAATTTGTGTGTGCATTCAACCATTACAATATCGTGAGCAATATTGCGCCAAGGGGTGGTGGGCTTTAAATCGAAAAAGATAGTCTAAAAAGTACAATTTGGAGTTTTCCAGCTTCGAAGCCGTAGTAAAAATACATAATTGTGCACTAAGCAAGAAACTAATTTTCTATTTGAAATCAAGACAGTAGCGCTGATCATAGATTATGTTTACATTTCCGAAGCCACCTCAGAAAGTCTTCCACCAACATTTAAAGGATTCATTGTCATGGCCTTGCCTACTGCAAGTCTTCAAGTTTCAACATGAAAGCTTGAACTAAGGCTGAGAACATCAGCTAGCTCTCAGAACAGACAGAGTTAGGTCAAAGCTACACATGCAGATTAGTTCAACTGCACATTAGAGACCTGATTATAAAAAGAAACGAAGGCTAGTTAATTAATAACAATTCATGAATCTTTCGTAATATAAACACCAAAGTGTTATAAGATCACACCAAATTGCTCTTGTGGTTTGTGGTCATGCTAAAGATGAGTTTCACTGTGAGAAATGTGATGTGGTGTTGTCAAACAAGAACAAATGTGTGCAGACACTGTTGTCTAGAAACTAGAGTGCTGGCTCTAATCACAAATCACAGATACCCATCATAATATATCCATTCAGGAAAAAGCTTAAGTCCCTATTGTTCACGGAGGCCTGGGAATAATAAATGCTCTGACCAGGCGCACTGACAGATAGCCGTTGGTAGGGTTTAGCCTCTCTCTCATAGGCGCTAAGAGACCGTTGGTGATTACGCGCTATACAAATATCAATTAGCATAACATAACCTAACATACCTCTGGTGATCGAAGAAGCCTTGTCCTCTTCCAATATCCAACACTCACACATTCTCAGTAGGAATGGGTAGTGGAGATACTGAGACCCCTGCACTTAGCGGACAACTTGGAAATTTGACGGATAGATGCAAGTTTGGCAAATGAATGCAAGTCCTGTTCATATGTCACACTGCATACATGTTCACTTAAAACATGGAAACCGCCAATTACACTCAAGCAGGGTCAAGGACATCATAGGAACCTTTCGCCCTTAGCTCTCCAAATCACAGTAAACTGCTGAAACTGGCTACAGGTAGATACTTCTTAGGACAGCCAGAGAGAGAGGGAGGTTGGTGTTGGATCAAAGGATGACAAGATTTCCAGACAGAAATTTTGTGGGGGAAAATCTTTTAGCAATGTAGTCTAGGAAACTGCATGGCTTAAGGGGCCACCTGGGGCCCTTCTGGTGCTTAGAGTGGGAGGGGACCAGTGCTCCTCATCCAGCCTCACACTGGTAGTTTCTGAAAAGTAGGAGACCTGGTATGGCTCCAGGTCAGAGATAGGTAATCTTCATACCAATGCATTATATCTCATTGAGAGACCGGTGCAACAATATGAAGTGTAGGGCGACCACTCAGAAGAGTGCCTAAAACAGGTTGACTTGATTAATATTGATTGTAGGTAGGAAACAATGCAGATGTTATTAGCTGTTGAATGTAACATCATTGTTTTGGATTTTGCATGGGAAGATGCCAGAGAACTTCTTACCCCTACCAGGAACCAAAATGATCTAGGGAGCAACCCACAATATACTGGTCACCTGGGAAGCTGACCCTGAGAGCTGGCTGCTTCTCTCAGGAATCCAAGGTGAAGGGGGCAAATAATCTGCCACATGCAGGCCCCCCTGCCTGTAAACCTGGACTCTGGTCAAGTGTGCATAAATAAAAAACATAAAAGCAAATGGAAACAGTGGAGACAAAAGATATTGAGTGATCAATGTATACCAAGATGTAAATACACCTTAAGAGTTTTTTTAAAAGTTCAAGTATCTGCATGTTCGTTTATTGGATTTTCTGTCGAGGTAATGGGCCCGCAACTACCTGGACAAAATAATATATTAGGTGGTGGTAGAGAGTAGCTGATGACCTACTGCAAATGTTACAGTTAAATAAAAGTGGAATACCGTACACTTAAAGTGTTGACATTGTTCTATTGGGAAGAATGTAGTGATCGAATGGTGGAATGACAAGTTGGAGTGACTTTGCCCTTCCCACCATACATCCTAGGTGAAGTGAAGATATTAAAGGAAACAAATTAAATATAGAGAAACATGGGTCAACAGAATGAACCAAATAGAGGGCCATCATCTGTAATGATGATCCAGGTATTCAGGCACCCAAGGTTTGAGAAGGTGCTTTGTTCATCAAAGGATTGTGTTCACTGTCTTTACCTTTGATGGCAAAACCTACAGAGTAGAAAAGGGATGGGTAGCACTGCAACACAAATAAATCGCCCAAAAACCCATTATGTATGTGTAGAATATTCCTGCCCCTGATATGATTTTCCGTTTTCTCAATCTGCAAACGTCTTCTTACAAATGGTGTCTTATTGTTCGAGGGCACTGTGACCCTAGCTACTCCATCTTAATCTTTCTCAGCCTACAAGGCCTGAACAAATTGTGCTGGGATGTAAGCTTTCAAATGCTGTAGACCACAGTGAGCCGATGATTGCTTCTGGCTCTGAGGCAGCAAAACAACACCTTGAGATCCTTTTGTAATATAGACTGGAATCCCATTTTGATTTCCAGGCTGTGCCTGGGAGCCTTTGGGCAGGACCAGCAATTTCACCCACACATTTCTTTGTAGGAGCCTAATTGTTTCACCTTGAACTTCATTCTTTGGGACTGCAAGCAATCTTACTTCAAGCTATAGCCTGTACATTCCTGTTAACAGATTACAAAAAAATCTTTGTACGAGGTAATAGGATACAAATCCTTCATTGTGACCTTATTGAAACCCCTAAAATTGATACCAGGTTGAATATCTTGATCCTGCTTAGGTACAAAAACAAAGGTACTCCTGCAGGTGATGAATATGGTGCAATTAGCCTATTTAGCAATTTCTCCTCCAAATATGGAAATGGCACGATCATATCCCAAATAAGAGGTAATTGAGCAAATCTTAGGCTTATAAAAACTGTAAAATAAGCATGGTACTGCAGTGGCACTGGCAAGAGGTTAGCCACTATCAAATTGGATGAAGAATTCTTAATATCATGACTGGTAGACCAATAGCTTCCTCAAGCATAACAATGATCCTGACAAAACTGAGATGACAGACGTATTGTTTGAGTAGATCAGTTGACAGAAGGAGGGATTGCAAATATTTCTGCATTAGAGGGAGAGGCTATTAGTTCAAAAGATAACATTTCAGAATGATATCTGAAAGAGGCTTGAAATGGAAAAGAAACTTCAAGTATCAGACTTTAAATCAAAAGTTCAATTCATTTCAGGAGTCTTCTTAAGTCTCCTATAAATATTGGGCCTGATTGACATAGGTAACATACGCTTTTGAGTAAGTTTACACTTTTGAGTAAGTTTACAACTTTTCAGTATTCACAAACTCCGAGTGTAAGTCGCCACCAAAAAAAACAGTACTAAGTCTAGCATTAAACATGGCAAACGAGTGTGCTGCAAAACCCACACATAGAAAATAATGGCAGTAGGAACTTAAAATAAAACCCTAAAGGAAATAATGAAAACTAAATTTAATTATTTAAAATAATTAAAACTATAAATACATTTAAATTAATGCTAAAAATATATAAAAATAGTTCATATTTATTTAATGATACAATATTCTAATTACCTATTTTGAATTTTCAAAACGTAACAATATATTTTATTAAAATATAACATAATTAAAATTATTTTAATTCTTTTAATACATTTTATACATCACTTTTAATAATTATTAATGCACATTAAAATATTTTTTCTTTAGGTGGGAATTTATTTTTTAATTTAAACTTCAAAAAACGAAAATTAAAACCAATTTCATATATCTTCTTTATTAAAGTTTTAATTCAAAATTAATTTACTAGAGATGTAGCATTTGTGTTTTTGTTTGAAATTTAATGGAAATATATCAAATTAATTTACATTTCTATTTAACATAAAAATACATTTATTGTTAAATAAACTTTCTTACTTTTCCCTACACCTTATCATGTGAAGGTCTCTCCCTATGGTAAAGTATATGGAAGTTTTTAAAATGTATTCATAAGTACAGAAAAGGACTCAGGATGTTGCGCACAAAACATCTCATTCATAATTTCTTCTCTCAAACCATGTCAAAAAACAGTCATCTGAGTTTTTTTCAACTTAGTTAGTTTCACCTGTTAAGTGATGAAAACAAGCAACATAAGTCAAAATATCCATTATATCCTGCCGAATATCGCATAGCATCAGCAGAATGCTCCAAATCATGACTTTCAAAGATCTTCATAAGTGGTAATAGAAAACCATCAGGTTGTCTCCAGACAATCTTCTGAATTTGTTACTAAAAGAGTTGCCCACCCCAATGCAAGTATAGGAAGGCAACAAATCAAGCAACACACTTTTCTTGATTTTGACTAAACTTTGCATGGTGAAAAGCAAAATGTAGCACAAGAGAATCTAAAAAAATTCTTTTAAGTTCCCTCGAACCCCAGAAAAGTGGAGGGCACATGAAAGGGCTGCTGGTATATCCGTAGACTGCAATAGCAAGGTTTGCTTTTTCCAGGTGTAATTGTTGTAACTCTTGAACTACGTACCTACTACAGGTAAACCGAAGCAGTCATCTATGTCACAAAATGTGAAGGGCTAGTCACTGTGAAGGTTATTTCAATCACCTTTTTGATTGTCTGAGGAAAAGTTGACTCCTCCCAGTTACAACAGTGCCCCGTGCTCTTATCAGTAGACATGAAAGGTGTCAAGTGTCGCCTTCAAATAATCCCAAATAGGAGATAAAACTCAAAGTGTAAAATACCTCCTTGATTGGAGATTAGGAATAATATAGTAATAAATAGCATGACACCAAGGTCCAGCTGATATCAGGAACAAGGGAGGACCAAAGGAGAATCCAGAAGAAATCTAGCAGAGTCTCCAGATACAAAGGATTAAAAATTGGGGCCATAGATAGTACAGCATGGGTGATGAACGTGACAAAACATTAGGGAACAAGTGTGAGTCAATGCATCCAACAATTGTAGATGCCTCATTATATATGATTTAAACGGGGACTGGCAGCTTAAGTAAAAAAAACCTTCTTACATCTTGGGTTGGCAATCTGGGATAGGTTTCCCTGAATACATCACCAAGTTGGAAATGGCAGATTATAAATCTTGTCCACAACTCACTCCTGAAAGTCATGGCATCGGTTAGGCGTACAACGAAGAAGCCCAATTTTGCCATCTTTCATTCCTCATTATACTCCACAGTTCCAATGCAACTCTTCCCTCTCAAAGCTCCTTAGAGCACAAAGAACAACCCTGAAGGTGACCACGAGCACAGAAATGCCAGTGAAGATTGTGTTGAGGGAGTTCCGGAGTATGATCTCAGCCTTGCGTTCAGCCACATGCCACTCAGCCATTCAAGAGCACAGCTCCTGCATGCCTGTAACTTCTGGTAAGCTGTTAACATTTTTACCATTTTTGGTATGGACGTAACAGCGACTGATGTGGATAAAATTTACATTTTTACAATTGTTGCAGATGTTAACTATACTAACGGCCCACACAATCAGTGTGGGAGCTTAAGGAGGTGTATTCAGTGGTTCAGATGACTACCACCTGCTCTCACTGAAGTTTAACAAGACTTTTTAAAGCAGACCGGGTTTTTTTAAGGAACTCAAGCTGCAAAAAAAAAAGTTTCTATTTTGCAGAGCAATCACAGAGATGGTGGCCTGCTCTCCCTTTTCTGGCCACCATACCTGAGACTGTAGCCAATCCCAGGGGGTCGCAAATTGAGACCTGACTGATTAATATTAATTATACAGGATGTTATGTGACCCCTGAGATTTGGTAGTTTGTGAACAGAGCTATTTGAACGTAGGTTGGTTAGCAAAATCAGATTACATTTGCAAAAAAAATTTGCACATTTTGTGGCCACTTTTAGAAACTGTAATCTTTGTACGTCAGGCCCAATGTGAGTTATCAGGTAAACAACTATTTTCCATGCCAATGTCCACAATCCCAAAAATAATGAGGTTGCCTAAAAATCTTGTATGAAAGCCCCTTGCAAAGATGCAGTTATATTACTGTGCATACTATAATTAGCAATTGTATTCCTCACTCTACTTACTTCATGGAGTATTGAAATGCTGAATTAATTTTGCAAGGTATCACTACATGAAGGTTCAAAGTAGATGAGATGCAGATTATTGCAGAGATTAACCATACTAATGGCCCCAGCATCAAGACAGACTGGCCAGGGCTTCAGTATGAGTCACGGTTACTTGCCTTTACTGATCTCTTACATGAGGACATCATTATGACCATCAATACCCTACCTTAACAGGATAGAGAGTAGAAGCCTTTCTAAAGAGGAGTTTATTTACCTACATGTTTCTTTGTAGCAATAGTGTTTCATATATGATAACATATATTCTAGCTCCTTCCATTCTTTTGGTCTCCTGCGTACTTTAGCTTGAGCTATGGATAGTTTCTACACTTGGAATTAATCTCAGTGTGCTTTGTCAACCAAACATCACTAGCAGAGGCAATGTGTGAAAGTCTGATGTTGCATTTCAATATTTCTGTTAATATATAGACACTGAGGGGCCGATTCCGATCTCGGTCGGAGGCGCACCCAATACCATTTGGTCGGAAAAAAAGCCATGTGAATGCCTGTTTCCCGACCGATCCGTACATCATACCGAACGAGTAAGTACGATGCGCACAACAACACAGAATCCGGCCGAGTCGTACTCACCCAATCCAGGTCCTGTTCTCCGACCGAGGCGAATCCGGAAACGCAGAATCGAGTCGCACAGAAGGGAAAATGCAGCCCCGTCTGGCCGAACAAGTACGATGCGCTTTCCGTACGCGCCGAACCCGTCGCTACGCACGGCACGTCAAAGCATCCGGGAGAGGCGCACATAAGCTCCGATTCGCGCCACAACACGATCCACGGCTACGAGGCGAACACGCCAGCGACGAGGACGACGCGAAGCAACGAGAAAGACGAACGACACGAACCAACCATGAATCCCTTCGTCCCGATCCTACCAATATTCTACATTTACTACCGGAACAGGCACGGACGCGTACGGCGCAGAAGGTAAGTCAGACACCAATCACAAAACACATACAACACGTACACGACACATCACACACACACAGAGGGATGCAGAATTTACTTACACCAGCAACAGCAGCACCATAGGGGCGGGATGCCCATCACCAATGCCACATATGCACACAGGGGCCTGGATGCGCACCACCACCACCACCCCTACCCAGGGGGGCCGGATGCCAACCACTACTACCACCCTTAGCCAGGGGGTGCCAGATGCCCACCACCACTACCACCCTTACCCAGGGGGCTGGATGCCTACCACTACTACCACCCTTAGCCAGGGGGTGCCAGATGCCCACCACCACTACCACCCTTACCCAGGGGTGCTGGATGCCTACCACAACTACCACCCTTACCCAGGGGGCTGGATGCCCACCACTACTACCACCCTTACCCAGGGGGGCTGGATGCCTGCCACCACTACCACCCTTAGCCAGGGGGGGCTGGATGCCTACCACTACTATCACCCTAAGCCAGGGGGGCTGGATGCCCACCACTACTACCACCCTTACCCAGGGGGGCTGGATGCCTACCACTACTACCACCCTTACCCAGGGGGGCTGGATGCCTACCACTACTACCACCCTTAGCCAGGGGGTGCCAGATGCCCACCACCACTACCACCCTTACCCGGGGGCTGGATGCCTACCACTACTACCACCCTTACCCAGGGGGCTGGATGCCTACCACTACTATCACCCTAAGCCAGGGGGCTGGATGCCTACCACTACTACCACCCTTAGCCATGGGGGTGCCAGATGCCTACCACTACTACCACCCTTACCCAGGGGGCTGGATGCCTACCACTACTACCACCCTTAGCCATGGGGGTGCCAGATGCCACCACCACTACCACCCTTACCCAGGGGTGCTGGATGCCTACCACAACTACCACCCTTACCCAGGGGGGTGCCAGATGCCCACCACCACTACCACCCTTACCCAGGGGGGGGCTGGATGCCTACCACTACTATCACCCTAAGCCAGGGGGACTGGATGCCTACCACTACTACCACCCTTAGCCATGGGGGTGCCAGATGCCCGCCACTACTACCACCCTTAGCCAGGGGGGGGCTGGATGCCCACCACTACTACCACCCTTACCCAGTGGGGGCTGGATGCCTACCACTACTATCACCCTAAGCCAGGGGGCTGGATGCCCACCACTACTACCACCCTTACCCAGGGGGCTGGATGCCTACCACAACTACCACCCTTACCCAGGGGGGCTGGATGCCTACCACTACTACCACCCTTAGCCAGGGGGTGCCAGATACCCACCACCACTACCACCCTTATCCAGGGGGGCTGGATGCCTACCACTACTACCACCCTTACCCAGGGGGGGCTGGATGCCTACCACTACTATCACCCTAAGCCAGGGGGGCTGGATGCCTACCACTACTACCACCCTTAGCCATGGGGGTGCCAGATGCCCACCACTACTACCACCCTTACCCAGGGGGGGCTGGATGCCTACCACTACTATCACCCTAAGCCAGGGGGGCTGGATGCCCACCACTACTACCACCCTTACCCAGGGGGGCTGGATGCCTACCACTACTACCACCCTTACCCAGGGGGGGCTGGATGCCTGTCACTACTACCACCTCTACCCATGGGGGGCTGGATGCCTACCACCAACACCACCCCCACTCATAGGATGGACAATGCATGACACAACCAGCACACCACAACCTAGGGAATGCAAGAAAAAGACATCCCCCCAACACCATGACAAGCGTGTGTAGACTGTGTCAAATGCCTACAACACTGAACATGACTTTGAACATACAATGTGACCCCCTATCACATGTGCTGTCTCTGCCCCCTTTGGACCCTGCAATGGCACGTACTGGAGAGAGCCCCAGCCTTCAGCCTTGAGGAGAACCAGGCCCTGCTGGACAGCCTACTTCCACAGTACAGCAAGCTGTTTGGGACACCAGGGGAGCAGGTGAGTGTTCTGTGCACTGCCTTTCTGAATGTGCATTTTGTCTGACTAGCAAGGCTAAAAGTCTGCACACCACTGGCTAGCAGGCTCACTGAGTAGTTGTCACCCCCCATAGTGTGTAGTGACATGCACTGGACAGGTATGGTGCAGTGACAGTGCATTTGAACAAGGTTTTACTTCCCATGCAATGATACCATGTAGTGACTTCTGGCAAACTGTCCATGGGCAGCGTTGCACTGCCTGTGTACATCATGTGCCCCTGTGATTGAGACATGTATATACAACTGTGTCATGCACGGATATGTTGCATGTGTAGTTATGGCCTTTTCACTTTGTCATCCTCACAGGTTAATGCCCATCGGAAGCAGGAGATCTGGAAGGACATCGTCCGGGCTGTCCAGTCCGTGCGCCGGATCCGCAACTGCCAGAAGAGGTGGCAGGACCTTCGGGGCTGGACCCGGAGGATTGCACGGGTCCAGCTGAAGCTGTCGCCTCCTCGCAGGAGGGGCGGAACACGGACCCTGACCCCCCACATGCTCCAGATCCTGGCGGTGGTGTTTCCAGACCTGGATGGGCAGCTGAAGGCCAGACAGCAGCAAGGAGGGGGTGAGTCAAAGACTGCACTTTGAACTCTGTATTACATGCTATGTGCCCTCCTCTGGCCTGGTTAAACTGCCACAGTACAGCAGTCATGTTGTCCAGGAGCCATGTCCCTCTATTGTGCACTGCCCACCCAGGTGTGGCCCTTACATTCAGGGAATTGTGTCACTTGGGACTGTGTCCTTGCAGTTTGCTTCACTCAAGGTGGGGGACAGCATCTGTTTCCCTGACTCTGTTGTGGGCATCATGGGTGGGTCCATTGTTCACACAACGCCTGTGTTCGGACATGTAATCTGCGTGTTGCTTTGATATGCGGTCCACTTGCTGAGCTGAGCCACCACATGTGCCTGGGGTATCTGGCACACACCCATGCAGCGGGTGGGAACAATGTTTGGGCCCCAGGAGTGTGCAGATTACGTGTGTCACACATACATAGCCAGCTATCCACTGTCCAGGGCTCATCCCTCATTCATGTGGGGCAGGACAGTCATGCCTACTCCAGCCCATCCAATACACCTGTACTCCCACTCCCGTGTATCAGCTGACACGTTGTGCGCAGTGATTTGACCCCTCAGGTGTCTGCCTCTGTGTCAGTGTGCTGTGGATTTGTTGCCAGGACTGCTGGGGTGTTTCTCGGTTGGGGCTCAGCATGCCACTGGAGATGTGACCATAGGAGACGATACTTGTGTGTCACATAGGTGTTTGATCAGCTGCCCGTGCAGACTGGGGTATGCGAATGTGAAGTTCAGGCAGCTGTTTCCCATTCACAGCAGATTGTGAGGGGCTCAGGTTCAGAGGGTAGTGTCACAGGTCTCCCATATGTCCAATCGGTATGACCTGGACAGATGAGGGTAAGACAGAGACAGCAGCAGTGCAGTGGCAGATGTCGTCCTGGTGCATGTAGTGCAGGCAAGTGAGCTCTCAGGGGAACAGCCAGCAATATATATGTGCTGCAGAGGCAGATACTGTCCCATGTGTCCAAAGTGATAGGTCCAAGTCGTTTGCATCTTCTGAATCTGGCCAATCCATGGAATAGCAGCACCAATACACGCCCACAGCATCCTTCAAATCTTCAACTTCATGACATACATGATTTTGCAACATTGTTGTGGGTGACCAACTGAATTTCCAGCAACCGACTCGTTCGAATTTCGAAAACGCGTCCGTTGCCAGGCTAGGCCATTGACAATGGGTGCGCACCGATCGGTCCATTGCTGTTCAACGCGTACAGGGGTACAACGCGTACCCGCACACATTGAATGCAATGGGCCGGCCGGGTGCACCGATCGGTCCATTGCGGTTCAACGCGTACAGGGGTACAACGCGTACCCGCACACATTGAATGCAATGGGCCGGCCGGGTACACCGATCGGTCCATTGCTGTTCAACGCGTACAGGGGTACAACGCGTACCCGCACACATTGAATGCAATGGGCCGGCCGGGTGCACCGATCGGTCCATTGCTGTTCAACGCATCCCTGTACAAGTGACTGGCATATGTCACCATGCCTGTCTCAGATGAACATATGCCAGCCACAGATAGCTCCCAGGGAGTGAGGGGCACACCTACAACACGACAGCCTGTCCAAACTGTATCATAAGGCATGTAAGGCTGCATTTCCTATTGTGTGTATGTTGGTGTACATGTTGTCCTGTGGGTGTCACCTGGGGGCAGCCACCCCCAGGCTGTGCACGTGTTCATGGGGACAGGATCCTGGGTGTTACGTGTACATGACCACTGTGATGTGCAACTGTTCATATCTGTGCATGTGCCATGGTCACATTTCACGGTGGTGTATGTGTATGTCATGTCACATACCCCGTGAGTCCCATGTGGGACGGTATGTTTGAGCCAGGGTATCCCAGTGGCACAATAGTGATGGTCCTCCACAGTCTGTGTGCATGTAGTGTTTACAATGTCTCTGATTTCATGTGCACAATGGTAGACAGTCTCCACATCCACGTTGTGTGTGCATGGACTTTGATGTTGTGCGTGTGTGTGTCACAGACGTCCATGTCTGTCCTGCAGTGGCAAGTGGGACCACTACCTGTGGGGGTCATGGTTGTTTTGCTGTGGTGTATACATGATACTCCATGTAATGCCAGTGTCCATGTGGCAATACAGGGTCCCTGGGAATATACCTGTCGTTGAGCTGTGATGCCTGGGGCACATCTGTCCTCACATGTCACTGTGGGGGGTGATTGTGACATGGCAGCAGGAGATGGGAACTGTGACACGGCCTCATGATATCCAATGGGCCAACCTGGGACTTATTGATGCCACTTGTTGAACCGTGATGACAGATGTTGGCCATGTATGTACCATACATGTCCTTACAGAACTGCACACTTCATGTAGTTGTGCCTCATAATGATGTATGATGTGATATTGAGTGTGTTCAATGCCGCATATGTGGGGTGACTGACAATCTTGCTTTCTTCTCCTCTGCACTGCAGGGCTCCTGCTGTCCATAGACCATTCCCAGACCTGGCAACGATGGTGGAACGGGACAGCATCCGACGGTACCGCTTCACCAGGCAGCTGATTGAGGATTTGGCAGTGCAGTTGGCCCCACATTTGCAGCCTGGCCGGCCGTATCCTACAGCGCTGACCCCCAAGGTGAAGGTGATGGCAGCCCTACACTTCTTTGCCACCGGTACCTTCCAACATACTGTGGCGACTGCTGGTGGGATGTCACAGACCATGTTGAGCCGTGTGCTCCGCGATGTTTTGGAGGCAATGTTGCTATACCTGAACCGGTACATCTATTTCCCTAGACTGCAACGACTCACTGACGTGAAGAGTGACTTCTATGCCCTGGGGAGGATGCCGCATGTCATTGGCTCCATTGATGGGACACATGTGGCTTTGGTACCACCACAGGCCCAGGAGCAGGCCTACCGTAACCGCAAGCATTACCACTCGGTCAATGCACTGGTGGTGTGTCTTGCAGATATGACCATCACACACGTGTGTGCCCGTTTCCCTGGTTCAGCACACGATGCCTTTGTGATGAGGAGTAGTCGCATCCCCAGGATGATGGCACAGATGCAGAACCAGCGTGCCTGGCTTGTCGGTGTGTACTGACTTTGTGCCATTGTGTGTGATCTGATCTGTAGTATTCCGCCCACTTTTCCAAGTCAGCTAATGTGCACTTGTCTGTCCGTAGGTGACTCGGGATACCCCAACATGCCGTGGTTGCTGACACCCCTCAGGAACCCTGTGACACCAGCCCAGATGCGCTACAATGAGGCACATGGTCGGACCAGGAGGGTGATTGAGCGGACATTTGGTCTCCTGAAGAGCCGCTTCCGCTGCCTCGACAAGACAGGAGGGTCCCTCCCATATGCCCCAGCGAAGGTGTGCAAGATTATCATCGTCTGCTGCATGCTCCACAACCTGGCAGTGCGGAAGGAGTTGCCTCTCATCCAGGATGACAATGACCAACATCCGCCACCTGTGGAGGATCCTGGCCTGGACCACGATGCCAGTGATGATGATGATGATGAGGGTGATGTCCGCACACAGCTCATCACCAACTTCTTTAGCTGAATGTGAGTATCCTGAGGTGTCATGTCAATGATGTGAGTTGGCATGATATGTGTAGGTGGTGCTCTGGTGCTGTTGGAGTGTGTCCATGGGCTACTTGACTGGATGTGTGTAGCGATGTGTGCTTACAGGTGGTCTGTACTCCCCAACAGTGTTGACATGCTAACTTGGTTCTGGGTGGGTATCTTGTAACATGTATTGTGCATGAGTTTTGCTGTTCTGTCCTGTTCTCCATTGCTTTTGACTGTGTGTCATTTCTGTCCTTCACAGGGTACTTTCAGATTCGTTTGGTCAACTGTGTCCACCAACGACGTGATTGTACTTCCAGGGTGGTAGCTGTTGTGTCCCTACAGGTGATGTGCGCCACACCCATGGACTTCCTTCCTTCTACAGTTGTTGACTGTGTGCCCGCTGCCAGGTGGGATTACCTTGCATCTGTAGTGGTTACGACATGTTGCAACTGTGTAATAAACCTGTGCTTCACTTTGTGATGTGCGTTGTCTGTGGTCACACATTTGACTGCCATTTGCTTACTGCACCTGTGGGTTACTTGACTACAACTGGGAATAGGTGTGGTGTCTGTGCATTGCACCGTCTTCCCTGGCAACATCAGTGTAGGCAATGAGTCAGATGGCCTAGGTGTGTATGTGTTGTGTAGCCCTGGTGGTGTGTCTCCCTCATATGTGTCACGTTGCCTTTACTCACATGCCTGTGTTGTACTTGCTGTTGCAGTTCGCATACACAGTGTAATTTTGCAGTTCATCATCCCCATGACAGCACCCACGTTGGAATCACAACAGAGGCAAGTATGGTGTATTAGTGTGTTTATTGTGATACATTTGTGTGAATAGTGCATAGGATGGTTAGTGCTGTACATATATATTGCAATCAGAAGTTCCTAGGTGAATTGAAAGTCCTGGTAGACAAAATCCCCAGTATCGGGGCCACAGTTGTCTGAGACATTGGTCCAACTTGTACTCCCCATGTCATGTGTGGGAGTTGTGTTGCCGTCAACAGGGTGAACAGTTTGTGCACAAAGGTGAACATCCAGAACAGGTTCAGGCTTCCTGGGGGTTGCACTTGGCCATCGGCCTCTCACTTGCCCCTCCTCGGACGACCCCTCTTCTTTGGGGGGGCCCCTCAAGTACAGGCTGCTGCGGTGCAGGGGACTCTCCGCCAGAGTCATCCTCCCTCCCTGTGGCAGTTGCAGTTTGTTCAGCACCAGATGTTGTTGGCACACAGGGAGGTGTGGACTGGTTGCTGTTCATCTGGCGGAGGCATTGTAATATGTCCCTGTGCACCGCCGTCATCTCTTGCAGTGCGTCCCACTTGGACTCCACGCGGGACATGTGTGAGTCCAAGCGGGCATGATGGGCAGCCTGCTGCTGTTTCATGTCTCTGAGGAGCCCCACTACCTGGCTGAGATCTCCGGTGCTGGACTGGTACGCATCGGCTATGCGTACCAGTTGTGGGTCATCATGCACACCAGCAACCTCTGCAAGCAGCGACCTCTGTCTCCCACCCCTCCCATCACCCCTGCCGACATGTGCAGTGCGTGCAGTGGCATGCACAGATGACCCTGGTCCCCCTTGGGGGTTGGTGGTGGTGGTGGTGTCCATGGCCCCACGTTGGTCCAGGGTCCCTGTGCTGGTGGTGCTCCTTGTTCTGTCCATGTCGGCAGGGATGGTATTTGTGGTGACAGTCGTTGGAGGGGTGGGTGCAGGGGGTGCAGCTGGTGGTCCTGCTGGTGCTGCAGCTGGTGGTCCTGCTGGTGCTGCATGTTGACTTGCACCGGAGGTGCCAGGTTGGTCTTCTTCGTCCGAGGAGGGCAGAGGCTGTACGACACCAGTGAGCTCCGTATCCTCTTGAGCCTGGGACTGGGACTCCTCAGCGTCTGCTGCTGTGTCCCCATCATCACCTGTTTTTGGGAGACACACACAATGTATGTAATGTTTCTGCAGGCATCAATGGTTGACACACCTGACAGTTGTGACTGTGCCTCTGGGTGCGGGCCTGTACATTGCATTATCCTAAGTTGTCACAGTCAGGGGTTGATATTGGTGTAGCACATTGTCCTGCATTATTTGGGCATTTCTATGTATTTGTTGGGGTGTGAACATGGTCTGCATTGGTTGTATTTGGTTGACAGCCGGCCCTCCTTCCCACCCAGCCAGTCAGTTATCCCACCATGGACTGTGCTTGCATTGCAGGGAGTGAAAGTTGTCTTTCAGGATGTCAGTCAGTGGTGTCCTGCTGTTGGTTGTTGCACAGTTGCCAGCAGGGCCTTGTGCTCCCCACAGCAGTAGCCAGTGTCAGCCATCTTGTCAGTTGTTTTCCACTCCCTGTGATGTGAGCATGGTTCAGGGTGGTGTTGATGGGACAGTTGTGGGGGTGAGCTATGTCTGTGACTATGACTCCCATCATGCTATTGCCTCCACCCCACTTCCCAGCATTCCCATACTTACTTGCTTTTGTGGGGAGTTCAGTGTGTGTGGGTGTGAGAGCAATGGCAAGATGGCTGACAGTGGTGTCCTGCTGTTGGTTGGTGTGCAGTTCCCAGCATGCCCTTGTGCTCCCCACGACTCAGCAACAGTGTCAGTCATCTTTGATGGGCCTTTCCACTCTCTGTGGGATGTGCATGCGTGAGTGTGAGCTTGCTGGGCCATGTGGTGGGGGATGTAGAGCTGTGCCTACGACTCCCATCATGCTATTGCCTCCACCCCCTTCCCAGCATGCCCATGCTTCCTTCCTTTTGACTCTGCTTCCCTGTGGGGTGGGCTGCCTGTGCTGACAGGATGGCTGGGAGTGTTGTCCTGGCAGTTGTTTGGCTAAAAGTCCAAAGAGTGTCCCTGTGCTTCACAAAACATAACCCAGGGTGGAGGTTCTTTGTGGGATCTTGAGTTAGGATGTGAGGCATTGCATTCTCCTAGGTGGGTTATGTGGAGTATGTGTTGAGGGGGTGTGTGAGGGGAGGTGCTTGTGACTATGGTCAGTGCTGCAAGTCCTCCTTCCCACCCAGCCAGATATCCCACCATGGAACGTGCTTGCATTGCAGGGAGTGGAAGTTGTCTTTCAGGATGTCAGTCAGTGGTATCATGCTGTTTGTTGGTGCACAGTTGCCAGCAGGGCCTTGTGCTCCCCACAGCAGTAGCCAGTGTCAGCCATCTTGTCAGTCCTTATCCACTCCCTGTGATGTGAGCATGGTTCAGGGTGGTGTTGATGGGCCAGTTGTGAGGCTGAGCAATATCTGTGCCTACTACTCCCATCATGCTATTGCCTCCACCCCCTTCCCAGCATGCCCATGCTTCCTTCCTTTTGACTCTGCTTCCCTGTGGGGTGGGCTGCCTGTGCAGACAGGATGGCTGGGAGTGTTGTCCTGGCAGTTGTTTGGCTAAAAGTCCCAAGAGTGTCCCTGTGCTTCACACAACATAACCCAGGGTGGTGGTTCTTTGTGGGATCTTGAGTTAGGATGTGAGGCATTGCATTCTCCCAGGTGGGTTATGTGGAGTATGTGTTGAGGGGGTGTGTGAGGGGAGGTGCTTGTGACTATGGTCAGTGCTGCAAGTCCTCCTTCCCACCCAGCCAGATATCCCACCATGGAACGTGCTTGCATTGCAGAGAGTGCAAGTTGGCTTTCAGGATGTCAGGCAGTGGTGTTGTGCTGTTTGTTGGTGCACAGTTCCCAGCAGGGCCTTGTGCTCCCCACAGCAGTAGCCAGTGTCAGCCATCTTGTCAGTCCTTATCCACTCCCTGTGATGTGAGCATGGTTCAGGGTGGTGTTGATGGGCCAGTTGTGAGGCTGAGCAATATCTGTGCCTACTACTCCCATCATGCTATTGCCTCCACCCCCCTTCCAAGCATGCCCATGCTTCCTTCCTTTTGACTCTGCTTCCCTGTGGGGTGGGCTGCCTGTGCTGACAGGATGGCTGGGAGTGTTGTCCTGGCAGTTGTTTGGCTAAAAGTCCCAAGAGTGTCCCTGTGCTTCACACAACATAACCCAGGGTGGAGGTTCTTTGTGTGATCTTGAGTTAGGATGTGAGGCATTGCATTCTCCCAGGTGGGTTCTGTGGAGTTTGTGTTGAGGGGTGTGTGAGGGGAGGTGCTTGTGACTATGGTCAGTGCTGCGAGTCCTCCTTCCCACCCAGCCAGATATCCCACCATGGAACGTGCTTCCATTGCAGGGAGTGGAAGTTGTCTCTCAGGATGTCAGTCAGTGGTGTCCTGCTGTTGGTTGTTGCACAGTTGCCAGCAGGGCCTTGTGCTCCCCACAGCAGTAGCCAGTGTCAGCCATCTTGTGAGTCCTTTTCCACTCCCTGTGATGTGCGCATGGTTCATGGTGGTGTTGATGGGACAGTTGTGGGGGTGAGCAATATCTGTGACTACGACTCCCATGATGCTATTGGCTACACTGACTTGCCCAGCATACACAGAATTCCTTTCTTTCAGTGGTCTTCACTCTGTGTTGGTGTTGTAGTGGTGGCTACATGTCTGGATGTGTTTGTTAGTTCTATTTGTGCCACTGCCTAGCTGTAGTTGTAGTTGTGTTTGTACATGTGATGACACGGTTAAATGTAACTTTGAGATGGCATGTGTTGTGTTTATCTGACTGACATACACATTTTGGGATGATTCTGATCTGGTTGCTGTGAAATTGCTATGAGTGCATGGTTTGACTCTCCCCTTGACAGTGATGTGTGTGTGTATTGTGGCAGAATATTGTGTACATTTGTTGTGTACTCACCAGGCTCTGGGATGTTCTCTAGTCCATAGACGCTCACTGGCGGAAGGATGGCCCGCACCTTCTCCTCCCAGGGCCTGAGGTATACTGGCTTGGCAGGAGGGCCACTGCCGGTGTATTGGCTCAGGAGGTAGTCCTTCTTGAGCAGCTCCCGTACCCTCCTGCGCACGTCATACCACCTGTTCTGGATGTCAGTCTTTGTGCGCAGACATGGTGATTGTGCGTTCACCCTGTTGATGATCCTCTCCCACATCTTGGTTTTCTGGGAGATGGGTGTCTGTTGGACCAGTGTGCCAAACAGCTGTGGCTCTACCCTGAGGATCTCGTCTACCAGGACTTCCAATTCACAATCTAGGAACTTGTGATTCTTCTTTGGGGGCATGGTGATGGGTGGTGATGGTGAGTGATGTGTGTGTTGGTGTGCAGGTGAGGGTGTGTGAGTGTGTGTTTTGCTGGGTGTATGTGAGGTAGCTATTTGTTGGTGTGCTGATGGTGTGTGGCTTGTGTGAGGGATGAGCTGTGGGTGTGTGGTTGCTGTCTGTTGAGTGCTGGCAGTAGAATAGCATTTGCAAAGGATCATGGTTGGGATTTGTGTCCTTTATATGGGTGGAGTTGTGGGTGTGTCTTTGTTCTCTGTCCCCACCCCCCAGTATTTATTGGCTTTGTAATTGCTTGTTTGGCCTTTTTTTGTGTATTTTTCCTTAGTACTTTCTGTGCATGTTGGAAACGTTCTTGTGACCGAGTCGGACCCTGCAGTTGTCTCGTACGGTCTTCTGCTTTTCGTTCACGCTGTGTTTGTGCAGTTTTCTATGCTGCGTACGCGTCGGTCGCGGTGTTTTGTGTTACTTCGGCTCGCAGTTTTGTATGCGTGTCGGTCGTACGGCTTGTCCTCCGTACGACTCGGTCGTGGTTTTCGCGCCTTGCATCGTACTTTGCGGTTTGGAGTTCGCGGGTATGTTTCGGTTGGATTTGTTCCGGGTGCGTGTCGGTCGGTTAGATTCGCGTGTTTTTCCAGCCGGATTGCTGTTTTCCGTGCGGCTCGGTCGTTCGGCTTGGGTTCAGTACGCGTCGTTCGGATTTTGCACGCTTTGCATCGTACTTGGCGTGTCGGGCGCCACAGGTACGTGTCGGTCGGAATTAATTCCGGCTCCGAGTCGGTCGGGGCTTTTTCCGGCCCGAATCGGAATCGACCCCTGAGTAGTTAGGTCTGTTTTTTCATAGGAAGAGGGGTTTTTGTTTTGCTAATAACTTTAGCGCTGTTTGACAAATCACAAAACTTTCCCAAAAAAAAGGTTCATACACTTCAGCTCCTTCCTAGAAATTTCATGGTGATTCTTCACGCGGGGCTGAGAAAAAGGGGGAGTGCAAAAACACTTTTTTACCCCAAGCGTTTTCTATCAGTGCAGGCAAGGAAATAGATCTGAAGTCTGCTCCCAGGTGGCGAGAGCATTTCCAAAGCTGCCGCAAGCTGGGAGCATATTTGGGCCTAATTATGAGTCTGGCGAGCCTCAGACCGCCAGACTCGTGGTGAGGCGGCGGTGGTGCTTACGACCTTGGCGGTAGTGCCACCCTGGGACTGTCGACTCTGCCAGGGAACCGCTGTTCCCTGGAAGTGGTGCAGCGGTCTTGAGGAAGTAATATGGTTGGCAGGACCGCCATGGTCCCGCCAAGCATATTACAACTTTACTCACCTCCACTGATTTCATGGAGGTATTTCCTCCATGAAAACAGTGGCGGTGAGGAAAGAAAGGGGGCCGCCATTTAGTTTTTTTACAATGCTTCGGAAGTCCCGTGGCTTCGAGGCAATATTTGCCAGTTTTTGGTTTGTTTTTGGTCCCATAGGGGGTCCCTCTGGGTCCCCCCATGGGTTCTGGTGGGTCTAGGTATCCCTACTCTGCCCCCTGCTATTTTTTTTTTACTTGTACAGCACAGGGGACAATGTCCCCAAGTCCTGTAATGGCTGCCAGCTAATTTTTTTTCTTATGGTACTGGGAGCCAGTCAGAGCGCTTCGTCCTGCAGGTGCGAATTGGCCCAAATTGGGTTTGAGGGACTCTCGCAAGAGTCCCTCGAACACAACCATCCAGTTATCTTTATATTTTTTAACCTTAAAATGTCAAAAACTACTAAATGGATTCACACCAAATCACAAAAGCACAATCTGTGTACCAAGATCTAACTTCCTGCCAAATTTGGTGTAATTCCGTTCTGCAGATTTTGCTGTAGCCCTTCTTAAAGAAGTCTATGGAAAATGCATTGGGATTTTGAATTTTAGGACCCGCTTTTTCTTGGCCCCCACTTTACTGAATCTACCAAAAACTTTCCATGCACAAACTAGTCAAAAAGTGTAGCAGCTTCTTTGAAAGTTTCGTGGAGATTTGTCAAATATTGCCAAAATTATTAGCAACAGAAAAAAATACTTTTCCTATAGAACAGATGACCTAACTATAACTACCCAGTGGCGACCACTGATGATGTGTGTGGTGTGTGTGTGGTGTGGGTGTAGTTACAGTTAGGGAAGGGTTTCCACAGGAAAAGTGTTTTTTGTTTTCTTAATAACATTGGCATCATTTGACAAATTTGCAGGACACTTTAAAAAAAATGCCTTCACTTTTGCTCCTTCATGGAAAGTTTTGCACTGATCAATTAAGCAGGACCTACAAAAAGGGGCAGGCCAAAAAGTGCAATTTCCCATTTCTATTTACAAAAGAAACTTTGCTGTTTGATACAGAAAAATATGACTGAACGGAATTACCCCAAATTTGGCTCAAAGTTAGAACTTTACTCAGAAGGCATGCTTTTTGAGAATTGGTGTAAATCCGTTCCTCCATTTTCGAGAAATTATCATTTAAAGAATGGCTCATATTGGGCAAATTAGCCGTGCATGACGGTGGCCCATGTTATAGTTAGTTCACTAAACTGCAACTGGTGAATGTCAGTGTTTTTTTCTGTTTTTTAACATTAGTTCTTATCTCATTTCAAAGCCTAACTGTAACATCACTTTAACCTTTGAATTTGTTTTTTTACTCAAACAAAAAAAAGTATATGTTGCCCTGAACCATCCTCGATCTGGCAAAAGTCGATGTACTGCTTACTTACTGGGATAAATATGAAGATATTTGTTTTTGTATTCTGAACCATACCTAACCTTATCTGTGTTTTTTTCAGTGCATTTCTGTGTTTTTTATGATACACTACAGCTAAGTTTCAGGCTGCCAAACAACTGCCTGGTACCAGTCTCTGCTGCACATGGGCATTGTCCTTGCTCAGTGGAGTTTGACAACAGGTCTTGTTCTTTGGCCAGGCCCTATATGCACCCTCCTGAGGTGGCCAGTGGGCTTGCACCTTTTGCCCCTTGTTTTTGGCCAGACACAGCGGTGCTGTCCAAAGTCCCAGCTCTACAGTAAAGCCTTGCACCCAACCTGTGTGGTAGGCAAACTGATGCAGACAGCTTTGACTTGAGCACAGCAGAAACTGCCTGAAGGCCAGGTCCTGTGCCTAACCACCATGGCCATCAGCTCCTTGCAGTGCTTTTGTCGTGCACAGAGGTGTTAGACTCAGGATCACACCATACAGCAGGCTCTGTACCCAACCCATGTGAGCACAGATTTTTTTAAAAACATTTTTATAAAGAAAGTTTTTTTTTTTTTTTGTGCTTGCAGATCTTGAAACTGGGTAGCTAAAAGGTTAATTTGCGGGACCACACAACCCATGAATACACGGCATGGCCCATAGATTTTTTTAAAATGTTTTAAAATTTGGGCCCTCAAACTTCTGTTACAAATAGTGAAGACGAGAGAGAGCAAGCAACCCTGGTGTCTGCCCTCTGCCCCATCCCTACTAAGCCTACCCGTCACCTAAACTTTGGCAGTCTCACCCAGTTAAAGAACTGTGGTCAAAATTAAGATATTCAAACACACTCTCCATAAATTGCTAAATCTATGAAATGATTTTCTATATATAAGGTTATCATTGCATATTGCCCCCCATGTGATTCCAGCTGATGCATGCAACTGACGGATCTCCGAAGGTTCAAAATCATATTTCTGTGAAGTATGAATTCAGATTGATCCAGATGGAGGCGTTAAGAAATTAGCTTTAAGTGTCTGCCAGACTGCTGTCTTGTCACCAGGAGAGTCCCCACATCCCCTTCTTCGCAATGGGAAATGCACTTACAAGTTTCTGGTGAAGAGGATTTTGTGCAGTTAGAAAAGCGACTTGATTTGGACCATGAAGCACCCACAGTTGCCGCACTGAAGTCCTCATTGGTGACTATGGGTATAACTGCTCAAAGGATTGAAGTAATGACCATGCCCTTCATCACTGCCATGCAGCATTATCTTGCAAAGCATAATTGCTATTTTTAGGTCTGTCCAAGTGCATGCCTTGGAAAACGAGTTCTGGGCAGCCTCATATTACATCTCATTTCAAAACAGAGGGGCATATTTATCAATCTTTCACGCAGTGCAACACAGCAAGCCACCTTGCTGCGCTGCGTGAAAAGGAAAGGGCAGGAATGTGCTGTATTAAATATTATACAGTGCATTCCTATCCTTTCCTAGCGTTAGCGCACTTTTGGCTGCCTAGTGCCAATGCAGGCACCCTTGCGTTATGTTGCAAGGGTGCCTGCGTTGTAGGCAGGATTGTTTTTGTGCAGGAAGGGACACCTTCCTGCACAAAATAAATCCTGAGAAGCATTTTTCTCTTTCTATGTGTGCTGCAGAATGCAGCACAAATAGAAAGAGGAAACAATGAGGAGAAATAAAGATGTTTCTCCTCGTTACACCTGACCTGGGGAGGCGTAGCGTTTTGATGCATCCCCAGGTCTACCACTAATGGTAAATCTGGGAATGCACCACAGTCCATGGGTGGATGCGTGGGAACACCCACGCTCCACCCATGGAATGCCTCCCTACTGCAGAGTAACGCAAGGCAGTGATTTGAGCTGCCTTGCGTTACTCTAGACTTATCAAGCCACTCAGGGCCACACAAGGTGGCCTTGTGTGGCTTGATAAATGTCCCTTATGTTTTGCATCATCTTTGCGCCCCCTGGCGTGGTGCAAGGGCAACACAAAACCTTGATAAATATCCCCCTGAATGTATAACGTAGTGCTCATGTAGGGCCTCATTTAATATATTTTGACGCACTGCAGTGCAGCAGGTCTTCCTGCTGCGTTGCCGTGTGTCAAAATAAAAGGGCAAGAATGTGCCGTATCTACGAGATACGCCGCATTCTTGTCCTTCCCCCCTGCACCGGGACACAAACAGCAGCTGTGCGCCAACGCAGACACCCTTGCGCCATGGTGCAAGGGTGTCTGCATTGCAAGGGATGATTGTTGTTGTGCAGGAAGGGACACCTTCCTGCACACAAACAATCATTAATGGCAGAATGCAGCACACATAGAAAGAGCAAAAAACGAGGAGAAATAAAAGCCTGGGGAGGCGTGGGATTCTGACGCATTCCCAGGTTTACGACACTGTAAATGTGTCAGGTTCCATGGATGTTACGTGGGAACACCCACAGCAACACCCATGGAATGCCCTTTTCACACAGAGTAATATGTGAAAGGGGTCCATGTTTACAAGACCATAAAAAGTCACGCATGGTGACTTTATGAGGCCTTGTAAATATGGGCAGGCACACTGCATCGCCGGAGCGTCTAAAAAAGTGAAGCACCGGAGGCGCAAGGGGCTTGTAAATGAGGCCTGTAGTCTGAGATGAAACACTGCAGTCAAAGAAATGCTGAAATACTTTGCCACTTTGCAGTAACGCTTAACATGTTTTCAGCACATTGATTGACTGCCTTTACGCCCAAAACTTCCATGGAGTTTACCACAGTGCTTTGGACATATTAGAAGTATATAAGGAAGGCGAGAACTAAAAGTAGAACAAATGCCAGGCACAGGAGGAGCAGAGCTTTCCTCACCGACACTCTGGGTATAACCTTCCCCACCCAGTACAGGGCAGTGTTTCAGAGTGTATTTTATTCCACTACCATCTCTGTCTTGGCTCTTTTGAAGAAGACAGTGGCCTGGCATTCCCCTAGTGAATTAGACACAAACACCCTCTCTTCTATCCTGAACAGAGCATGCGCAGTGCGCATAACATGATGAGGTTTCAGTAATACTGAAGAAAGAAATTGCAGCTCTGATGCGGATGATGCATTCTCTGAGAAGTTGCTTCTGCTAGGAAGCTGCAAAAATGTGTGTGTCATGTAATGTTATGTGAAATCCACAGAATTTAGGAGGCAAGATGGCGGCTGCTTAGGAGGCCGGTAGCAGCACTAGTGATGGCGGGCTGATTCACAAAAGAGGAAACTGGGGCACCATGGAGAATGCCGCACGGTGTGCCAATAAGGAGAGCCCATAAATGCTGCTGTAAAGCCTGGATAGAGTGGATTAATCTTGGAGTATTGATTCTGAAAAAAGCCGCACTCGGGCTAACCCCCTGCATAGACTGTGTGGAGCTGAAGCGCTGCCGAGAGATGGGGCCGAAAACAGCGGCTAACACTGGTGCCAAGGCTGGAGCCATCCGACAGACACGAGGAGGAAATACGGCGGAACTTGACTCACCGAATCAGACGGAGCAGGCATCTGGACGTGGACGGCGATTACAGGCACAGATCCCCTGGCAATGAAACCCTAGCGGAGAAGAAAGGAAGAGGCGGGGGAATGGGGAAACTACGTCCTGCCGGCCCCTCGGTGGCTGAGCTGTTTCAACGTACGAGGGAAGCCCAGCCAGGAGAACCATGCAGGAAGGGGCTGGAGCAGAGCCAGAGTGAGAGACTGGAGGCTCCCTCGCTGCAACCGGCAGGGGTGGATCTACCCGAGGAGATCAACGAAGGTAGGCACCTGCAAGCAGGAACTACAAACATTTTGTCGCTAGAGGGGTGTCGAGCCAAGGAAAAGAAATCAGGGGATCTGTTAGAGGAGAGTGACGAGCGGGGAAAAGAAAGTGAATCACCAGCGGTATCGGAACTAACAGACCCACAAGATGGTGTAGGTGGTGTCCTCATTGGTGGAAGTGCTCGGAGCCCGGCATAACCTTGTGGAACCCGGCTTGGTAGAGAGAGATAAAACTAATAAGGGGGAGCCGGAAAGAGAGCTAAGTGATTGTTTTTTCTCCGTTTCAGAGGGAGCTGAATGGTCAGTGGATGGCCTTAGTACCTCCTCTGAGGCCAGTAATCTAGAATCAGATCCTGATGATGATGATGGTAATAAAGCGCAATTCCTTACGGCTAAAAAAGTGGGTCATCGGCCTTCAGTGCAACGCAGGGATAGAAAAGACCTTAAATGGGATTACACAGATGCGTCCCAGTTGGCTGGATCTGCAATCGATATAAGTCCGACTCCCCCTACATTAGATGTTATATATCAGGCAATACTGTTGCATAGGGAGGAGACACGGCAGGACAGTCGCAAGGCCCAGTCAGCAATGCGGAAAATGCAGGGGGTAGTGAGGAAACTATCGAAGTCGTGTGTAAATATAGGTGAAAGAATGACGGATCTTGAATCAAGAATCGTATCGACAGAGGCAGAGGCGGCAAGTGCAGTAAAACTGTCTGAAGAGTATGGATCTCAAATCAAGGACATACAGTGGAAGCTAGAAGACGCTGAGAATCGGCAGAGGAGGAATAACTTGAGGATCCTAGGGATTCCGGAAGGGGTGGAAGGGTCCGATGCCCGGGCATATGTTATTGAGCTGATGAAATCCGCGTTTCCAGAGATAACAGATTGGAACTGGGCAACAGAAATACAGAGAGCTCATCGGACTCCCTTTAAACTTAGACCCCAGGCGAAAGAAGGGGCTAAGCCCCGTGCGATCTTAGTTTATTTCGGTAATTTTTTGTTGCGCCAAACTATTTCAGAGAAGGCAAGACCGGAATCTAAAAGATCAAGTGGCGAGATCTCGTTCTTTGTACGTCCGGATTTCTGTCATGCCACTGTGGAAAGACGCTGGAGATTGAGGCAGTTGATAAAACCCTTCCAGGACAAAAACATACAAGTCTATCTGATCAATCCATCTCAGCTGAAGGTGTTACATGCGGGGCAGACGCGATATTTTTCTTCCGAAATTAAAGCAAGGGAATTTCTGGACGGTGTAGGCAAATAATGCTAAATAAGGTTGACTTAATGTGGTAATTGTGAGGACGCAGAAGGTAAAGGGTGGTAAAAAATATATATATATATATATATTGTTAAAAAAAAAAAAAAAAGGGCATTCAAGAGAAGACAGCTTGGCAAGGGTTTTAAGTAGAGTTTTAGGATACTCAGGCTATTGAATTACTAAGCCCTGCAAGTTAATTGGGCCCCATGGGGATCTCGCATTGAAAGATATTAATTGATGGTCATTTATCAGCCCGATCACGCATGCTGCGCTCATCATATGCTCAGACTAAGGTCCGAGCGACTCACAGGGGCGGTGCTGGGGCAGGGCAAAGGGGTGGGGGGTGAGGAAGTGGGGGGGCGATGGGGTGGGGATGAGGAAAGGGGGAGGGAAGGGGCAGGAGGTGGGAAGGGGGGGTGGGATAAAGGGGAGAAAAGTAATACCCAGAACCATATAGATAACCAGGAGAAGCATACGCAAAAAGGGCAGTCTATTTCTGCTAGTGGAATGAGATGTTATAATGAATTAAAAAAAGGATGGGGAAATTTAATTTTTGTACATTAAATGTAGGAGGTTTAAATGATTGGAGTAAGAGGAAACGGTTGGATGAATTCGTTAGGATGTATAACTTTGATGTGATTTGTGTACAGGAGACGCATATTCCCTGGGGGAAAAGAGGTCTGTTGTATTTAAGGGGGTATAATCTATTGGCCTGCTCGTCACAGACCTCGAATATTCGGGGGGTTGCGATTTTTGTAAAGACTTTCCTTGGCGGGGCTAAACGTAAAATAACGGATGCATTGGGGCGATGGGCGGTGGTGGAACTCAAAATTGGATATACAGTATGTACAATTTATGGTTCAAATCAAGATGATCCTGAGATTTTTGAGCATCTAGAAGTCGAGCTTGCAGCATGGCCATGCCCTTTAATTATATGTGGCGATTTCAATATAGCAGCCGATTTATGTAATCAGAATAGCTACCCTGGGCGTAAGCCCAAAGTATATAGAGCGCTGAACTCGCTTATGGTGAGTCATGGGCTGGTAGATATCTGGGGGTCCAAGGAACCGAACAAAGTAGGATACACGTATTACTCCTGTCCACATAAAAAATATACAAAATTGGATTATTTTCTGGCATCTTCAAGTGTGATTAATAAAGTGGGGATTGAAAAACTACCTAAAGTGATCTCCGATCACAATCCATTATTACTGAGTATCGATACGGAGATCCCTAAAAAGTCTAATTCTAACTGGACATTCGACAGGTTATTGGCTAATACGGTGTATATAGAGCACTTGAAGAAATGGGCGCAGGATTTTTATGACAACAACCGGTATAGTGCTTGTCGTAATTCAGTTTGGGATGCATTCAAAGCGGCCCTTAGGGGGGAGACGATTAGTTTTGTGGCAAGGCAAAGAAAAGAGGCCAGGGTTAAGAACGAAAGGCTTTTAGGGGAGCTAACAAGGGCAGAAGAATTACATACAACAGCCACTTCCCTGGGGGTGCAGGCAGTAGATTTACAACTCAAGATAGTGGCTATAAAAGCTGAGTTAAATAAATGTTTATCACAGAAAATAGCGGATGAACAGCAAATCCAATTGGGTAAATCATATGAGACCGGCGAACAAGCAGGGAGACTCTTAGCACTCCGAATAAGGCAAAATAATTCAAGAAACCTAATCGCAGCGATACAAAAGGATGATCGAATCTACACGGAGTCGAAGGATATACTTAGAGTATTTAAGGAGTACTATCAAGAACTCTATAACGAAGAACAGTATGTAGCGCCGCCTAGGCTAGAGGAGGCGAGACTAGGCCCCAAGTTAGATAGCCAGGCAAGACAGGAATTGGATAAGGATTTCTCATTAGAGGAAGTGATGCAAGTTCTACAGGAACTCCCAGCAGGAAAAGCAGCCGGCCCTGATAGTATACCATCGGATGTGTATAGGTACATACAAACAGTAATTGCCCCCATATTATTAGATCTATTCGCAGGAATACAATATAATGGCATAGTCCCTGAATCATGGAAAGAAATGAATATTATAGTATTTCATAAAAAGGGCAAACCAAAAGATAATCCCGCTTCCTATAGACCGATCTCTCTTATAAACGCTGACACGAAAATATATTCTAAATTGTTAGCGAAGAGGTTGGGGAGGGTCATTGGCAGTCTGGTCTCACCATGGCAGCACGGGTTTATCCCGGGACGCGGGACAACAGATCATATAAGACGAACCATCATGCTGTTTGACATACAGGCTGCTATGGGGGGCCAGATGGCCATGATCCTCCTCGACGCGGAAAAAGCGTTTGATCGAGTTGCTTGGGGCTATTTATGGGGGTTATTAGAGCAAAAAGGGTTTGGGCCTAGGATGATTAGAGCAATAAAGGCAATGTACGCAGGACCTAAGGCACGGATACAATTAATGGGGGACAGTTCGGACAATATTAATATATCAAGAGGGACGAGACAAGGTTGTCCCTGCTCACCATTATTGTTCACTCTATATATAAACCCCCTGGTTGAAGATTTACTGGGATCTCAAGATATCAAGCCTATTAGTACAAATGGCTTTGAGACCAAACTGCTAGCTTACGCAGATGATTTGGCTATTCTAACTACAGACCCGCTTAGCGCGATTAGAGCCGTTACGAGGATTACTAGGGACTTTGGAAGGGATTCAGGATATCGGTTGAACGAAAATAAAACTCTTATAGTGTGCACTGAAAACATTAAGATGAGTGATTCAAGGCACACAGAAAGCGCTATTTATCTTGGGGTGCGAATTAGCTCAGCAGTAAATACAATTGCCAAAATTAATTTTGATCCTGTATTGAGGACAATTTCCTCAGACCTCAAAAGAATTGATGGTTTGCACTTATCTATTATTGGGAGGGGAAATGTGTTAAAAATGACAATGCTCCCAAAAATGATGTACCTCTTTCGATCTATTCCACTCTGGATTGATGAATATATTATGAAAGCACTTGAGACTACTTTTGTGAATTTTACATGGCAATACGGGAAAGTTAGGCGATCTCTGAAATATCTATCACTCCCACAAGCAAGGGGAGGGTTGGCGTTCCCGAATATTAGACTGTATTACTGGGCCTGCTTATTGTGTCAGATGGCAATACTGTTCGCACCAGTTCGTTGGGGAGCTCTGGAGGAAGTATGTCATGATAACCTTCCCTCGATATTTGAACTTATGATGGGGAGAGAGGCTCGAGGGTTGCTGTTGCGTAAAACAGATGGGAGTTATTATAGGAAGGTGCGTTTTAAGGTTATGCAGGGTGCGTGGGAGGTATGGAAGAAAGTCCTAAAAACTATGTCAATTCCGAAAATAAATTATTATACCCCATTATGGCGATCACATGCACTGCCACAGGTATTTTATGATAGGATGGGAAGGTATTGGGAACAATCAGGATTAATAACGATAGGAGATATATATGAAGGTGATCAGTTACTCTCTTTTGATATGTTGCAATTGAAGTATGGGATTCCAGCTGGACAATACTTCAAATATGCACAAATTCGGAAGAGTTTAGGTGGTCGTAAGCCTCTAGTTTCTCCTGGAGGTAAGATCCCTCTAATAGAGCAATTAGGAGGGACTGGTAGAAGGATTAAGGGTATATATGGTACCTTGCTACAAAGTGTACAGGATGATTTGGAGAAATATGAGTCAAGGTGGGCATTAAAATTATATGATCCGGATGTCGATCTATATAAGGCTTTGCATCTAGCGGAGAAAATATTTCGCTCAACTAGCTTAAAGGCACAGCACTACAAAACTTTATTTGATGTCTATTTTACCCCCGCTAAACTTTTTAAATGGGGTAAAAGAGAGGATGATAAGTGCCCACGGTGCGGGGAAGGACCAGCAACCTTGATTCACATGTTTTCCGATTGTGATAGGCTACTTTTAATTAAAAATGAGTTGGTAAGATTTTGGGAGGGGCTGCTAGGGCAAAATATCAACCTATCCCCTACCCTGTTGATATTGGGTTACGATAATAGATTAGAATTAACAAGGGAGAAAGAATACTTTCTATTTATGTGTGTAGTGGTTTTAAGGTTACTCCTAGCCTCGAGATGGAAGGATGTGGAACCACCTTCCTTTCAAATGTGGTTAGCACGTCTCTTAGGGGTTCATAACCAGGAATCGCATTATATGCATCTCGTGGCAGGGAGATAAGAGAGCTGGGGGTGGCAATTTGGGCACCCCTTGCTAGATGGAGGGTGAGAATCCAAAGCCAAGGTTATACTAGAAGAGTGGGAGTGGGGTAGACTATAAGAGGTGATGGATATTTTATCTATTTATCTCTCTTAGAACATATACAGTTGTTTTTTCTACCGTTAACAATCATGAGTTTCAAAATTCCCTGTTTAATGAATTTCACTACTAATGGTTACATGATTTGAACGATGTCCTAGATGCGTATGTTTTTATGTAATTATTTAATTATTGTGTATTATCTATTGTACTATCTATTGTGATCTGGTTTTACATTGTATGTTATGATTAATAGTGAATAATGAACTGTGAATAGTATTGTATTTTGGTTCATAAGGTATTAATAAAAAAATTAAAAAAAATCCACAGAATTTATATGAGGACGGGACAAAGATAAATAAGATGTGCATTAACATGAGCTTGGTCTATGTGCCAGCTCTTAACCGGTCTTTGTATTTGAGGGTCGTCTGTGCCAGGAGCCCGCAATGAAGAAACGACAATCTATAACCTACTGGCACCTCTACACAGTCTCTCGTTATGTTATTGAGGTTACAACAAGGAGCAAGATGATGTGAGGTGATGTAAGGTATGGCAATGAGATACTGCCAGGGTGCTTTCTTATATCCCATTTGATATTAATGTAGTGCTCATTTATTGCTTATTTTTACCCATTTAATGCTAGCTTGGGCGTTTCCCTCTTTGTATCCCACCTCACACCTTTAAGGAGCTTTTCCTACCTCCTGCCACCTTTGCTTTCTTCTGATGAAAATTCCATTGGAGCTGTAGTGAGATCCATCTAGTTCCATGTATTATATTGTATAGTATTGTAATTATATAGCACTTACTACCCCTGACGAGACGTCAAAGCGCTTTTCGGCGAGTAGCACGCTACTACAGAACCCAGAAAGGATTAGTGGTGGATTAGTATAGAGCGGTGGACATGTGAGTCTGTTATCTAGATTGAAAAGGATAATGGGGGGATAGAAGAGGGAAGAGTCTAGAAAGTGTTTATTGGGAGATCATAGTAGTAAGATGAGGTTTTGGATGAGTCAAAGGACGGATAGGTGAGGGAAGAATTTAGAAGAGATGGAGGAGGGAAGAATCTCTAGAAATGGATTAGGGAGATCAGAGTAGCAAAAATGAGTTTTAGGATAGGTCAAAGGAAGGATATGTGAGGGAAGAATTTAGAAGGGTTGTTTGGGAGATCAAAAAATTAAAATTAGGTTTGGGGTGATCCAAGAAGGGATAGAGGAGGTAAGAGTCTAGAAAGGGTTATTTTGAAGAGCATAGTAGTAGAATGAGGTTTGGGATGAGTCAGAGAGTGGAGATAGCGGATATATTGAGAGAGGTATAGGGTGAAATATAGGGTAGTGCATTGGAGAGTTTTTTTTTACAGTAGGGGTAAAGTAATAAAAATGTAGATACATAAGTACATATTATGATACATGTTTATATCAAGAAATGCACATATCTAGCAAGTGTGTTGGTTCCTTCATAAATAAATAAATGTATGACGTCATAATGCCTACCTACCTGTTTGGGAGCCATGATGATTTGACTAAGCAAAATACGTGACACGATTTCAGCTAAGGAGGGGTGAGGCAGCATAATTCCAGTCGGTCAAGCTTCAGTGGTCTCTTTGGGCTGGGCTCAGGTGCCACCCATGAGTACGGTGAGTACTGCGCAACCTGTTTTCTCGAATCAATGCCAGCAGGGTCACCGTTGAATTACTTTACTTTAGAAAATACTGAGCAGTCACTGCAAATATATCAAGCTAGCCAACTGAATCGCCAGGATTCACCTGTTATGCATCTTAGATTTTGCTAATCACCTGTGGCATTTCTAAGTAGTCGAGGGCATTTTGATTAACTTAAATAAAACTTCAAAAAATACAACCAGGATAAATCACAAAAGTGGTATACCACAAGAAGCAGAGGGGGCAACATCTCTTAAGAAAGATGTCTGCAGTGAACCCCCTGACTGGCAATAAGGATGACGGCAGCACGCCAGCTGCTTTAGTACAAGTGGGAAGGAGGCGCAAGCTGGTGAAATTAAATGGACAATGGGGCATGTTTACAAGGGCATTGCGCCACAGGAGTGTCACTTTTAACGACGTTCTTGTGGCGCAATGCCCTGCTCCCTATTTACAAAGTGGTGTTAAGCCACTTTTTGGGCTTAACGCCGCTTTGTAAATATGGTACCTTTTCAAGCAGGTATCTGCGTGAAAGGGGCGTGTAATTGGTGTTGCTGTGGGCGTTCCACCGCAACACCCATTGCTTTTTGACACTACCCCAGATTTACAAGGATGTGCAAATCTGAGGCAGAGCCCAAAAATAACCCCATGGAAGAGCAGGCGTTAGAATGGCGAAACGAGGAGAAATGCTTTTATTTCTCCTCATTTTTGCTTTTTCTATGTGTGCTGCATTCTGTAGCACACATAGAGAGAGCAAACGCCATTAATGATTGTTAATGTGCAGGAAGGTGTCCCTTCCTGCACATAAACAATCATTAAATAATGATGATTCGCTACTTCTATGTTTGCTGCATTCTGCAGCACACATAGAAGAAACAAATAGCCAATCAATCAATCAGGGAAACTTTTAGCGCGCTACTCACCTGTGAGGGTCTCAAGGCGCTGGGGGGGAGCAGCTCCGGTCAGTCGAAGAGCTAGGTCTTGGGGTCTTCCTGAAGATGTGCAGGGTGGGGGAGCGTCTGATGTTGATCGGCAGCTAGTTCCAGGTCTTGGCCATTATGGATTGTTTATGTGCAGGGAGGGGGACCTTCCTGCACATAAACAATCATGACCTGCAACGCAGGCACCCTTGCACTATGGTGCAAGAGTGCCTGCAGTGGAGATAGGCAGCTAATATTAGCACTGGAGCTAGGGAACACACAGGGGTGCGCCGTATTGTAGTAAATACGGTGTATCCCTGTGTTTGCGAAATGTCGGAGGGCGGCTCAGCCAAATTTGTCACAGCGCAGCGCTCCGACATTTTGTTATAAATATACCCTAATGTTACTTGCCTTGAGCAGCCCCTCAGCCCAGCTATTCTAGGTGAAAAAACTAATGTATGCAGTAAAGTAAACGCACAATGATGGGGCCCCCTACAGAATGTGATGAGGGGCCCCTGAGTCTCACATCTCACGGATAGTAATATTCAATAACATTCCTTTTCTTCTTTGTGTGAAGTATTTAGGAACGATGAGGGTACCCACCTGTATTTTAATTTATAATTCATATTGACTTGTGATAATTTTTTCCCTGTGCCTTTTCAGTATGGTGCACTCCAGCAGTGAGTCTCTTTGCATAGACCTGCAGTATCTTATATCCAACATGACTCAGAACCTCTTCTTGTGTCATTTTTTCTGATAGATGTCTAAAGGTGATGGCTGTTTTTAAGCACTTTTTAATATATCCTCCATCCTATCTAAATACTGATTAGCAAATGTCTCATCCTAATTTACGCTTGTTCCTGAAATAATAATATATTCAGAGCTATTTGTTAAAGCTGACTAACTTGTGCCAATGGATTCACTTCTGTAATCGTCCATAACACCTTTTCACTTTGCACGTTTACCCAAATATATTCAGGTTAAGGTCACATGTTGCTGATGTTTTCTATCTGGCTTATACTAATACATACTAAAAAGTTGAAACTGCCCTAATAGCCTATGTTGTACGACTATTCTGCCCTGTGGCCATAATGTCAAGTCATATTTTATTGATATAAGCCTTGATTCAGGCTAACAATATAACATCAAAGCACAATCTAACTATAGTAAAAAAACAACTTTAAAAATGCAATGACAGACGTGTCCATCTGGGGAGACATTATAAAAATGAGAACTTCCTTCTGGTTACAAATGTTCCACATCTTCAGAAGGGGAGGTAAAATCATCTTCTTTAAAAAAGAAAGTGGATCACATCTGAATAAAACATGGAACTCGACTTTCAAAAGGGAACAAAATCGCTGAACCAAAGGGTTACCTTTCCAAGAACCCAGACATTCCTCTACAGGAAACTATTAGATCTTAGTTGAAATATTATTCTATGGCTTTTTTGGTCCAAAGCCCAGATTAAATAAGTTTTAATTTTTCAAACCACTGCTAGATTATCTAGTGCATCATATTTATTTTAATGCAAAAAGAACAATTGATGGACAGAATGCTGCACGATGTCAAACATTCACCCCAGTACAGAGATCTGGGCCTAAATCCATCGTTTTTTTGGTCCCCATGCCTTTACAGTTCAGACCCAGCCATATGCAAATCAGTCTTGACCCTGTTCCCCATGTGAACAGTCCAGCCCGAACTGTCAGGCCAAGTCCTCCCTGGTCTGAAAACAAGCATCCTGGGACCGGTTTTGGGGTATCAACCTTCATCAGCCAAGCTAGCTTGACTCCAGTGGCATGGCGAGCACAAGACCCACGTCTGGGCATACCTGTCCCACTCAGGGTGACAAATGCAAAAAGAACAATTGATGGACAGAATGCTGCACAACGTCAAACATTCACCCCAGTACAGAGATCTGGGCCTAAATCCATTGTTTTTTTGCTCCCCATGCCTTTCCAGTTCAGACCCAGCCATGCTCAAATCAGTCTTGACCCTGCTACCCATGGGAACAGTCCAGCCCGAACTGCCAGGCCAAGTCCTCCCTGGACTGGAAACAAGCATCCTGGGACCATTTCAGGGCATCACCCCTCATCAGCCAAGCTAGCTTGACTCCAGTGGCATGGCGAGCACAAGACCCACGTCTGGGCATACCTGTCCCACTCAGGGTGACAAATGCAAAAAGAACAATTGATGGACAGAATGCTGCACAACGTCAAACATTTACCCCAGTACAGAGATCTGGGCCTAAATCCATTGTTTTTTTGCTCCCCATGCCTTTCCATTTCAGACCCAGCTATATGCAAATCAGTCTTGACCCCATGGGGAACAGTCCAGCCCGAACTGCCAGGCCAAGTACTCCCTGGACTGGAAACAAGCATCCTGGAACTGGTTTCGGGGCATCACCCCTCATCAGCCAGGCTAGCTTGACTCCAGTGGCATGGAGAGTAGACCTGGGCGGTGAACTTCGCTCCGTTCGCGGAGTTTGCGGAGTTTTCTGCACTCCGCACTCCGCGGAGCTCGCGGAGTGCAGCAAACTCCGCTTCGCGATGTGCAGCGGAGTTTTTCCCCGCTCGCGATCGCGAACGGTAAGTTCGCGAGCACGAGCTGCAGGTCGGGTAGAATTTCTACCCGAGCGGCAGGAATACCAGCCCAAACTGCAGTTCGCACTGCACTCCGCCACTCGCGGAACTTCGCAGAGTTTTTTGTAACTTCGCGGAGTTCCGCGTAGAAAAACTCCGCGAACTACGCCCAGGCCTGATGGAGAGCACGGGACCCACGTCTGGGCATACCCGTCCCACTCATAGTGACAAATGCAAAATGAACAATTGATGGACCTGAATGCAGAACAATGTCATACATTCACCCCAGTTCAGAGATCTGGGCCTAAATCCATCGTTTTTTGCTCCCCATGCCTTTCCAGTTCATGTTTTTTTAAGGCATGACAGTGCTCAGTGTCCATACTATAGCTTCGGTGTGGAATTGCTCTTTTCACAGCTAGTCTTACCTTGCAGAAGGAGCAATTATTTAAGTGGTTGATAGACAAATCGAGAGATGACAGTGCGTATTTAAAATTCTTGGAGAAAGTATTACTTAGGCTAGAGTTTAGTGTAAGTTCATTTTTTAAATGCCATTTGTAAGAAATTGGGTAATTGGTTGTGGGGGGATGGGAGGGGGGTGGGAGAAGCCCCACTCAGGCATCATCCACTATGTTTGTCAGGGTGCACCACAGAAGTCACTAAATTAACCTGTGCTTAACCCTCTGGTAGCTTAGCACAAATAACAGTCAGGCTTTACCTAGAAGCAATGTGAAAGTATGTTTCAGAACACAACCAGGAATGAAGAGAAAACACGTTACAAGAAAATTCCAAACCAATTTAGCAAAATTGAGTACATTTTAATAAATAAAATGACACCAAAACATTTAAATCCAGTCAGTAGAACCAGAGTTATGAATCTTGAAAGTGTTTAGTGTAAAATAGTGCCTAAAAGATTAAAGCGCCTATGGCTGGTATGTGGTTGCACAAGACCGGGGCAAAGTCAAAAGTTAAGGTTTACTGCGATGGAGCACAGGTTGGATACAGAAGGTGGATTGGGCTTGGTCTCGGCTTACCTTCGGACTTAAAAAAACTTTGAAGAAAAGTTCCTGAGAAGGTAAGGTTGCGGGGCAAGGGAGCAGGCTGTGTCTGAGGAAGGGTCCTCATCGCTTGGGTGCCGCTGGAAGAGGTCTTGGTGAAGCCGCTGACAATCGCGAGAAAAAGCTCTGAAAGAGAAAAAAGCTAGATTTCCAGGCCGAGGAGGTCATTGTTGTCGATGGTGGGTCTGTCGCTGTCGAGCCCAGTGAAGATTTTCACCTTCAGACTTGGACATCTTTTTAGAAGTCAGAAGCCTCCAGGGGAATGAACCTGCAGGATGTAGCCGAAGAAGGCTCCACAAGGTTGGATACCATTGCCGAGAGGCCCTGCTGAACATGATTTGCTGCTGGGAGAAGAATGTAGCAGGAGCTGCGGTGAAGTCTGGCCGACCGGCAATGCACCTTGGGCGATTTGGCTGGCAGGTAGGTCTGGCCTTCTGTCGGTTCTCAGTGTACATTTTGGTGAAAACATTTTCTTAGTCTCAACTTGTAGGGTTAGGCAGGAACAGCACCTCTAACACTACTTTTAACAGTTCAGGACCAGGGGGTGGAGAAGGCTAGAGGCCTGCTGCAGGATTCAAGCTCTCTGGAGCTTGTAGTGTCCCTGTAGCTAACCCAGGAGGCCAGCCACCTAGCCTTGTAGTCCCTTCTGGTGGTCCTGGGTACAGGTAATGATTGAGTTCTCCTTCAAGCAGCAAGGCAGGCGTTGAAGAAGCAGGACTGTTCTCTGGGGGTCAAAGTAGTCCTTCAGTCTTTCTGAAGTCTTCCACAAGTCAAGGAGTTTACTGAAGTGGTGTTCCGATGGTCCAATATTTTTACCTGGTGCCAGCCTTTGAAGTGAGGTGACATTCTGGGCTACCCTCACATCTGGCTCTAGTAAGTTCTTCCTTTCCCCCTTCAAGGCTCCAAGAAGTCTGGGGTGACAAAAGACTAGTGTCAGGTTTCTTTCTGTGTGGTGGAGGCAAGCCCCTTTGAAATGTAAGTGGGGCAGGGAACAGATCCCCCCCAATAGTCCCGGCAGGAATGCCCATCCTGCTTAACCCAGTCCAATTTGTCTTACTGTTTGGCACTAGTACACAAATCCCCAAAAGCAGGACCAGTCACAGTCATGGCAACAGGCACCAAATGGTTAGGGTAAGAAATGCCAACTTTCTGAAGTAGCATTTTCAGAATTTTGACTTAGAATCTGACTTTACCATTAAAGAGGATTTTAAATTACAATTCATTTCAGTCCAAATATGAACTTTTTACCTGCTCCCAATCAAAGTTAGCACGTAATAAGATAACCCAATGTTATTCAATGGCAGAGATAGTCCTTGCGGTTCACTGGCAGAATATCGATGTAAAAAATATAGAATGCAAAAATATAGCTGAAAAAATATAGAATGCAAAAATATCGACTCCTATACTTAAACAGGTAAGTACAACAATATCGAAAAAAATATCGATGCAAAAAATATAGTTGTACAAAATATCAATTTATATATATATATATAATATAAAAATAATAAATAAATATGTTAAATAATAAAATTAATATAAAAAATAAAGTAGATTTATTATAAATTTTAACAAATATAACAAATAAACTTAATTAAAAAAGTTAAACACATATACATAATAATTAATATATATATTTACTTTAAAACAATTAATAAACTATTAATTTTAATTTATTTTATAATGTTAAAATTATATAAAAATGTACAAATATATATATATGTATATATATATATATATGTATATATATATATATATATATATCTCCATCAAAAGCGTCTCCGTGCAGGAACCCAACTCCTTATCAGGGCGGCCTCAGCGTTGCGGGGACGGAGTTCCCTCGCTTATCCTACCAACAAGACTCTCCAAAAGAAGAAGTACGCTGTACGCCTTAGTTGGTGGCAAAATTGTGGAGTTCACTTTTACAGGCTGGTAACAAAACAAAGACACTTTACGTGAATTTTAAGCACTGTAGCATGAAGGTTTATTTACGCACTCATAAACGCATACACCCAGTGAATCACCCACTCACACATCCATGCAGGGAGTCACACCCCCCCCACCCACACAGACACTCAGGCACCCATACAGGTTCTTAGACAACCAATCATTCTTCAATATACCTTGGCATATATAGATATAACATTCTTGAAATTTTTAGAAACACTCAGTCACTGGATGATGTCATCAGTGATGTCATCAGTGATGTCATTTGAGATGTCGTCAGTGATGTCACTGAGCATGTCATGAGTGATGTAATATGTGACGTCATCAGCAGTGCATTGCGGGCGCGAATTATAGTTAGCTCTACTAACTATAACAGCCGAATTTCTCTGGTTTTATATGAGTGAAATGTCCAACTAACTATAACGTTCCTGAAACCTATGGTTTTTTCAGTGAATTTCTAAGGTTTTTTAAATGCTAATTTCTAACTATAACGTCCCTGAAACCTATGGTTTTTTCAGTGAATTTCTAAGGTTTTTTAAATGCTAATTTCTAACTATAACGCCCCAGAAACCTATGGTTTTTTCAATGAATTTCTAAGGTTTTTTAAATGCTAATTTCTAACTATAACATAGCAGTCGCGTTTGCAGAGTGGTGGAGAAAGGTGAGCGTGGCCTCCGAACACCTTCTTAGCAATCCCACTGTGTGGGATTTACTGGAGGTAACAGGAGGGGTAGTTAGCCCCCAACGTCAACCTTGGGGGCCAACTACCCCTCCTATTACCTCCAGTAAGTCCCACACAGCAGGATTGCTGACTTCTCATAGCAGGCAACGCCCCCTTTCTCCACCACTCTGCAGACGCACCTCCTGGCGCGTTCTCGGTTGGGGGATTAAATCCCCTTGAATCCTGAGGGTCCCTGGGGGCCAACTAACCCACCAGGTACCTCCAGTAAGCGCCACAGAGCTGGATTGCAGAGAGGTGGTCCGAGGCCACGCCCCTTTTTACACCACTCTGCAAACGCGGCTCCTGGCGCACTGCTGCTCGGAGGATGAAGTCCACTTGTGTCCTGAGGTCCTCAGGACACAAGAGGACCTCATCACCCCACTAGCAGTGCGCCAAGAGGCTCGTTTGCAGAGTGGTATAAAAAGGGGCGTGGCCTCAGACCACCTCTCTGCAATCCAGCTCTTGGCAGAATTCTTGGAACATACGCTAATGCTCTTAGATATGATCACCACATGCCTGAAAGAAAATGTGTTTTTATTTGAAAATGCACTTGCTTCGCCCTAGCTATGCCAATCTCATGGTGGGCTGGTGGGAGAAGCAGGTGCTCTGGAATGACCAAATGGAACATTGGATTTACAATGTATCAAAATGGCTCTGATATATCGATGACATTTTATTTATTTGGAAAGGCTCTGAAAGTGATTTGAATTTGTTTATTGACTGTTTGAATTCGAACAAAGTTAATTTAAAATTTATATGACATTACAGTCAGAGATCCATTGATTTCCTGGATCTCAAACTGACAATCGAAAATAAGAGGATAAGTACCAACTTGTTTAGGAAGGAAACCGCAGGAAACTCTATCCTACATGCCGCCAGTTCTCACCCTCCCAGCTTTAGATGGGGAATTCCGTACAGTGAATTCCTAAGGGCTAAGCGCAATTGCAGCACCTCCCTATCCTATGAACACACCAAACAGGAGATGAAAGAGAGATTCAGGGAGAGAGGGTACTCCAAGAAATCACTACTCCAGGCAGAAAAACGAGTTGAGAAACAGACCAGAGAAGAGATCCTAGAGAAAACGAAAACCAAACCAGTCAGAACACATGAAAAGCACTCGAAAGAACCCATAAGGTTCATTACCAGATTTTGCAGCCAATCCCATCAAATACGCAGAATTCTGAGGAACAGATGGGATATTCTCAGACAAGATCCGGTTCTGAGAAATGAAATAAGCATATCACCATCTGTCACGTACAAAAGAAGCACATCTCTGAGAGACATGTTGGTACACAGCCACCTCAAGCCGAAAGAAAATAATTGGCTAAGGCAAACCAAAGGCTTCCCCAAATGCGGAAAATGCAAAGCCTACAAACACAGCATAAATATTTCTGAGGCAATTTTGGAGAGAACACACACACAATGGAAAATCCCCAAACCCATAACATGCAATACTGACTTTGTAGTGTATGCCATTACATGCCCCTGTGACCTCTGGTATATTGGGTCAACAACCTTCCCAGTTAAAAAGTGCAAATTAGAACACTGGCGAGCAATTACCAATTGCGACCAAAGCTATAGTACAGCGAGACATTTTGCCAAAGAACATGAGGCTGACTGGACCAAAGCCAGATTCTTTGGATTGGACACAGTCACCCCCAACCCTAGAGGAGGGAACAGAATTGCAGCATTGCGCAAACGAGAGTCACGTTTCATCCTCCTAGCAGGAACCAAATTCCCGGATGGCCTCAACCAAGATGAGGAACTTTACTCCCACCTATAGAACCTGGGTCAATAATTTAGCCAAATGACTGGAAAACCTCTCACACCCCACCTCTTTCCTCACATAGTTTTAAGACACTCATCTTTGTTTTTGCACAGCAGACATTATGCAACTCGTACCCTGCCTTGATCAAATAGTTTAGTCTCTTTGACATGTCTTTATCTTGTTATTTTGTATCACTGATGTCGCGGTTTTGACCATGTTCTCTTTATCTTTACAGATGAGTGTAGCTGAGAGCCAACATTCAACATCACGTCCGTGTTAGATATAAGCGCACTGGAGACACTTCGGAATCCCCCACCAACTCCATTAGTCACTTAGACACATACACCATAGGGTACTATACCCTCACGAACACTCTAAGCTTATAAAATCACGGATACACTGTACACCCAACCAAGTTTGGGCCAATGTGAGAGCATTCTCGTAACCGTAATGGTGGCTTGCTCACAAACAACAACCACACAGAATGGGGCACTAGACCCGTTATCTGTCAACAACCGAGATGCACAAAATAGTACTGACCAACATATGCGGCATCAAGATACACAACATTAATCTTGTGCAAACACACCCATTCAGAGACGTAACGCGTTGATCTTATGGCACACTGTAATCAAAAGCACTATTGAGTACACACAATGCTGCAATGTCTGCTAAAGTGTATGTCATGTTTATAACATTTATACCACCTTATGATTTTCATGTGCCTTAACATTTAGAATTTTCTTTGTCTATGAGTTTGACACTTTACTGTACCTTTAAATACCACTGTAATGGAGGTGGAGGTCATGTGACCAAGACCACGGACGTGGTCGAAACGCGTCGTCCTTGTCTGCAGCTTTGGAAATAAATTACCTGCAACCTTGATCGTGTGGGCTCGAGCAATCTTTTTTCTCAGATTTTATTTACATAACATAACATAAAATCTAATAAAAAAAACATTCTATTATAAATTAAAACATTAAGCTATTTAAAAATCTTCAAACTTAAATTTCCCACTCCAGTCAGTGCAACAGTAGGGAAATTGTTGGATAGCGGAGGGGTAAAAATTACTATTCCCACTCCAGTTAGTGCAACAGTAGGGAAAGTGTTGGATAGCGGAGGGAAATAATTGACTATTCCCACTTCAGCAAGTGCAACAGTAGGGAAAGTGTTGGGAAGCGGAGGGATAAAAATTACTATTCCCATTCCGGCGAGTGCAACAGAAGGGAAAGTGCTGGATAGCATACGGGTAAAAATTACTATTCCAACTCCAGTGAGTGCAACAGTAGGGAAAGTGTTGGATAGCGGAGGGAAATAATTTACTATTCCCACTCCAGTTAGTGCAACAGTAGGGAAAGTGTTGGATAGCGGAGGGGTACAAAATTACTATTCCCACTCCAGTGAGTGTAACAGTAGGGAAAGTGTTGGATAGCGGAGGGGTAAAAATGACTATTCCCACTCCAGTGAGTGCAACAGTAGGGAAAGTGTTGGATAGCGGAGGGGTAAAATTTACTACTCCCACTCCAGTGAGTGTAACAGTAGGGAAAGTGTTGGATAGCAGAGGGGTACAAATTACTATTCCCACTCCAGTGAGTGCTAACAGTAGGGAAAGTGTTGGAAAGCGGAGGGGTACAAATTACTATTCCCACTCCATTGAGTGTAACAGTAAGGAAAATGTTGGATAGTGGAGGGGTAAAAATTACCATTCCCACTCCAGTGAGTGCAACAGTAGGGAAAGTGTTGGATAGCGAAGGGGTAAAAATTACAATTCCCACACCAGTCAGTGCAACAGTAGGGAACGTGTTGGATAGCGGAGGGGTAAAAATTACTATTCCCACTCCAGTAAGTACAACAGTAGGGAAAGTGTTGGATAGTGGCGGGATAAAATGTACTATTCCCACTCCAATCAGTGCAACAGTAGGGAAAGTGTTGGATAGCGGAAGGGTAAAAAAAATTACTATTCTCACTCCAGTGAGTGCAACAGTAGGGAAAGTGTTGGATAGTGGCGGGATAAAATTCACTATTTCCACTCCAATCAGTGCAACAGTAGGGAAAGTGTTGGATTGCAGAGGGGTAACAATTAATATTCTCACTCCAGTCAGTTCAAAATTAAAAACAAACAAAATATTAACAACAAAAATATTTAAAAATCAAAATAAATAAAAAATATATAAATATGTTAAAAATTAAAATGCAAATATATGTATTATTAAAAAAACATATTATAATGTTAAATACATATGACAAATACCTACAAATATTATATTAAATAAAATAAAAATAATTTTCAAACAAATAAATATTTTTTAATTAGAAATGATTTAAAAAAAAAAAAAAATTATTACATACATTTACTTTTTTTAATTATCTACCCTATAACACCACACAATTCACAACCCACATCTAAATGGGGAAAAAAATTACTTCCTTAATTAACATAATTAATTACCAATTAAAGAAATATTATTAATTAAAAAACAAATTAAAACTCATAAAAATTAATTAACTTCCCACACTTTACGCCTATAATCCCCACAACCCACAGCAAAAATAAAACTGTAAAAAAATTAATTACACAATTAAAACTTATTTTCAATTAAAAAACTAATAGTATCTAACAAATAATTATAAAGTAAAATTAATTTACTCCCCACCCTTTACCCCTATAAAAGTAAAACCAACACACAAAAAATTAAACAATTACCCTAATTAAATATCAATTAATTAATATTAATGATAAACTAATTATTAATTAATTAAACATAAATTACTTCCCACCCTTCACCCTTATAAACCCCACAACCCGCACCTAAAATTAATTACACAATTTCCATAATTAATTTACAATCAATTAATAATATCAATTAACAACTAATTATTAATTAATTAAAAATAAATTACTCCCCACCCTTTACCCCTATAAACCTCACAACCCGCATCTAAAAAAAATTACACAATTACCATAACTAATTACCAACTAAGGGGCCCATTAGGATGGCGGGTGGAAGCACCACCGCCGTGCTGGTGGATGCAAAAAGCACCAGTTACCGTCCGCCCGCCACAGCACACACGCCCACCCAATTAGGATGCGAAAAGACAGCCAAACACCGCCCGTAAGCCAGCTACGCCCTCCGCCATCAAAGTGCGCCCGTCCACGGAGCGGCGCGGCCCAATGGAGACACAACGCCCGACGAAATCACGTACCGCCCGGCCTACAAATTACGATGCCAGAACCAAACAGTTCCCCCGGCTAAGAGACACCGCACGTGAAAGCAAGGCGGAAAACCGAATGCCCAGTACGGATAGTAAAGAGGCGGACCCCCGAGCATGAATCCAGCACTGCAGGCCCTCCCCATGCTCTACCTGATGAAGCACCCAGGAGTCAACGCACCGCGGCGACGCAGGTAGGCAGACACACAACAGGGGCACGCAAACAGCGCACACAGCGCAAGGGAGGGAAAACTGTATATGGCCCCCCGACAACCCTGCGTGGACACGACACATCCACCACTGCACCCACACATGCGCACAACGCAGAGGCCAACGGCAGCATAATGCATGCGCCGCACACAAACACAGGGTCACAACCAAACACCACACACACCAGCACCACCCAGAACGCACATGTCACGTGACAGCCCTGCCACAGTCATGTCCCCAACCGGCAATTCACTGTTGCCAACCTGACGTCACACAAGTGACCCGAACATGTCAGTGACGTCACGCCACATTAGGACACACCCCTGTGTGCAAAACACGGCGAAGCACACAGCGGAGGCAACATCACCCAGCAGAATATGGACCCCGTCAGGAAAAGGTACGCCAGTACCACACAGAAACACCGATGCCACCCTGCACCCAATAACAAGACATGCAATACGTAACATCAAAGATACCGGGGACAGACAACAGGTATGACCAATTATAACACAAGGCCCAACGTATAGCGGAAACGCAGCCTGCTGCCCACACACGGGAGAGGAGACAGCACCGAATGACCTTCCATTCCCACTGTGAAACCACATCCCGACTAAACAAGCCGGAGACAACAGTCATTGCACCAAACAAAGCCCAACACAGGCATGCAGAGGCAAGCGGCCACAGGGCAGATAGCGCATAACACCAAAGAACATTCAGAACGGAAAGAAGAAATGATAACACTCCCCCATGTGGTTCACATGCAAGTTATCTGGAAGGAGTCAGACACCACTGACCTTGACCATTCAGAGAAGCATGTGGGATGAGGGCCCGTGTCCTCCGCACAAGCCAACATAACACAAGTCCTGCCTCCCTACGACCATTACAGAATACCCAGCAACATCGGAGGTTGCTCTCTGCAGACTGCACAGACAGCCGGAGCACGCCACCACAGCGCCCTGCAGCAAAATGGCACTTGCACCACACCTATCCAACTACGCCGGACAGATCAAGCTGTACAAACATAACCTGATACAGATATTGGGATGTGACAATCTGGCCTTGCTGAACGTAAGTTACCGACTAACTTACCGCATCGCATTGTTCAGCTGCGTCATCCCCGTCTTCTACTGTCGGAGGTGTCCCTTCTACTATCCTGTGGAGTTATGTCTCTCCAACCCGGCATGTCCAAGGGCGGACCTGCTACAACTATTCAACCCCCTGGACGCCCACGACAGGGTCTGTTCAGCCTATGGGGGCATGGCGTATGTGGCGACTATCGGACCCACACTGCAATGGGACCACTGTGCCTCCACACGATGGATAATGGATTACAGTTACATCGAATGCCATCCAACATGTCCCATCATGCTCCTACAAGGGACAACTCACGACCAACACCTTGACAGCCACCATCCGCTACATTGGATGGCAACCATGTCCACCACCAATGCCATGGAAGCCCTGCTGGAAGGTATTGCATTCCTGACAACCTGTCAATTCATCGGGCCCCGTCGCCATACCCCCAATTGAGCAATGATGTCCCACACAGTACCCATGCTTGGCTTACGCACGGACTAGGCAGTTACCAGTACAACAACTATACCATGCAACCTGCAACTGACACCACAACAACAACTACACTGCCATGACATCTGATACTATTTGGGAAATGCACCCTGTTCCTCATCACATCCAGTAACTCTGCATGAACAGGGGGAGGCAGAGGCATGGGATTTGCGTATGGCAACCACATGGACAGAACTGCACGTACAACCATGCCATGATATGGATCCTGCGCCCATGAACATATGCACCGGTCAGTGGACAGCAATCGTCCTGCTGTAGTATATGAGAGCTGTCACCACACCTCCCTCTGAACGTCCGTGCCAGGACCTTTGCATGGACACCAAGTGCATCCACCAACAACATGAGCCCAGTGACTGTGACATGGCCAGTACCCACCACATCGCAACAACAAGTGGGACGCCATTGCATGCACGTAAGCCCATGCCCTGATGCCACCTCCACGCACGTGTGTATTAGTAACTATAGCAGCAAACCTGTAACATGGAACTGAAATGCACTGTGCCCATGATGACAAGCGGACTGGTAGGCTACATGTATACTGTCTGTGTCAAAGTCAGCAGCACCACAGTAATTAGCAAATGTACATTAGCACACCAACGGCTAAGCAGTTGTAACTCTGAAGCCCACATCCCACAGTCAACAACTAATCACTGTACCCCTACACCCTATGCTATGTGTAATCATGCTGAGTATATCCTCCACATGCACTTCGCTGCCAGTAGTGTTCACTATACTGCATCACAGAGGACATAAGTCCCAATACATGGCTTGAAGCAACAATGTGTCTCTGCTGATTCATTTCACAAGTACGAATGAGAGAGGATGAGAGTGTGTGAAGTACACGGCAGTCGTGAGATTACCATGAAGTCCACTGTCATTGGATGTCAACGCAAATGAGTAGCACAACTGTGGGAGACACACATGTGTCATGTGAAGCGGGAGTTACGCATGGCTCAGGTGGGTGGGTGTGACGGGTAGGTGCGCACATGCAATGTTGAAACACGCTGTGTTGGGAGGACTCAGGAACAGTACATTGGCGCACTCCTGGGAATCTGTAAAGACCACCTGTCTGGTGACGAATGTGAACTCGTGTGTGCACAACAGGCGGGCACACGAACAATGCCGCATCAAGTGTAGACGTCAGCCCACCCTCCGTGGACATGCCGGATACTGCTGCACGTCCGCCAGGCCCTTGCCAAGGCACTCACATCCCCTGTCGACATGGTGTATCCCCAACATCGTCCACTTGCACAGGCAATCCAGGGCACGGGATGGCAGTAGAGCATGGTGGGTGAGAGGTCATGGCGCGCTCATCCTTGTCACATCACGCAGGCAACACATCCACAATGTGTAGTATGGCACAAGTCAAATGGAAGTAGTGGGGGATGCACACATCACAAGCAGCAGTGACGTCACGGAAGGTGGCTCGCACCATCCCACCCATTGACAATACACCCACACACGTTACATGCCATTGCAACAGAGAAGCCAGCGCGTGCACAAGCAGCTCCAAGCTCGCCCCAGAGAGGCCAAAGAGTGAATGTGTGGGGCCATGAGCCCCAGTTGGACGCGGCCTGGCCCGCTAGGGCAGCTACAGCCTCTGTGTGTTGCAGGTGGTGTATCCGGACTGCGGAGCCTGTCATGCAATGTCAATGTTGCCCGGGTCTCGAGTCGGGGCACCACGCATGTGGACGGCGTCCCGCCACTAATTATACCGTGAGACAGACCACTTGTTCAACTGGACCCACACATACACTCCTTGGCCTCTCTGGGGCGAGCTTGGAGCTGCTTGTGCATGCGCTAGCTTCTCATGTGCAAATGCATATTGGTGTGAGCGAGGGGAGGCCATGAGGACAGTGTAAAAGATAACTGTTTAACTTTCAGTTAGTTTAAGGAATGCCCCTGATGTGGTCAGAAAAAGGCATGTCTCGTGTGTATTGCAACTAGTAGATAAGCCGATGACCTTCCCAGGTCTTGCATGTAGCCCCGCACCTAGCCCCGCACACTCGACACATCAAAAAGAGTATTAGCACCACATACTTCCCATTCGAAGCACTGACTGGGGGTGACAACCATTGGACAGTCTTGTGTAGTCCACCCACGCGTACATGTGGGCCCTCCATGATCCATGTCACCTGCGGCAAAGTGATGTCATGGGCAATGACGGAAGTGAGCAGAGCTGTCTGCCCCACGCACAGACGGTGCATCAGCTCAACAAACCCAGCACTGAGTGCAGCAGGGGTCACATGTGCAGGGGCAGTTGTACCTGGTGTGAATGCACATGCACATAGACAGCACATCGAGCAATGTGTAGCCTGCCCACATCTACTGTCCATTGTCAGGCTGACCTAGAAAAAGATCACAAGGCAACACATCTGTGTGGGTGTACCCACTGTGACCAACACTGCGCAACCATCAGCGTACTCGCCCTGTGCATGGCCCACCCCGCAACGAAGGTCACATTCAGTGCCACTATCTCTCACACACATCCCTATCACGAGTCATGGTGTGTCCAATCGACAGTGCAGAGTAAGCGCTCATCCGGGGGTCCTGAACAGGAGACACATGTAACCCACTAGGCAGTCTGTGTCGGCACCTACTGGCATTGTGCAGTCAATGTGCAGGCCAGGCCTGCTGGGACTGAGAAGGGCAGCATGGCCCCAGCCTGACTTCCACATGACCGACAAGTGCACTGAGACCTGCATTGCCAATTGTCTGTGTCACTGGATGTCTGACATGAAGTTGCCATGTACCACCACTCGGGAGGGACAGACAGGTCAAAGCGCCCGAGAGCTCACATACCCATGCCACCTGCAGTCAGCATGGTGAGCAGTGCATGTTTGAACACCACAGGCTCTGACTCATAGTGCTGCGGAGCAACGACATGTGTGTCCCCCACATGCACACCCACACACACTGCAGTTGTCTCTCACACACAACTTTCGCAAGGAATAGCCATGTGCAGTGTGCGTGGAGCTCGGAATCCAGGTTCTCCAGCTCCTCGCTGGTGAGTGGACCTGGACATGTCCTCAGCGTCATCCACGTGTAGGTGGAGTGGTGGCAGCAGCAGGTGTTGTCGAGGGGTGCCAGGCTGCAGTTCCAGGTAGCTGTGGTTATGCCTGTCCCACTCACACACACATATAACCCCCTGGGGCAGTTTCAGTGGGTACAAGCTTCTGCAATTCGTGTACCATGTCTGGCAGCTTCAATTGCAGACGTTGGCCTGCTCCCAGCTGGCCATGGACGCCTACCTCCACAGTGGAACACGCAGGGTGCAACCGCGAGGGTCATTGGAGTTGGCCGTAAGGGCCTGGCCCATGGCGGGTACAGTCCGCTGATGCCATGTGCACCACACAGTATAATGTGCGCAATGCATCTGCAGGTGTGGCCATGATTTGCGTGTGGGTGCAGGTCCACAATGGACAGGGCCACAACATGCTGTGTGCATAGGCAGGGACGGCCAGTGCTCACCCTCCACATGTCTGTTGGCACATCATCATGTACACATTGGCATGGGAGCATGGGATATGCATATGCACACACATGCCATCTTTCACTATGTACATCTGCCACTTGGCAGGTGCAATGATACGTGTCACTTGTGATGTGTAATTGCAAGCACACAGCCGAGTTGGCATGGGGCTGTCAATGTGTACACCTGTCAATGTTTCTGGAGGTGTGATCCGTACAGTGCTGTACATAGGGTGCAGTAGTGACATCAATGACTGTCTCATATCCCCTCGTGCCACAGGTCCCACTTGTTTTGGCCGCTCAGCCTGTGTCCATAGCGTTGTTGGTGTGTGCCCTACACACCCAGCCTCGGAAGCAGTGTGATGCACAGCAGCTAGTCATGTTGCCGTGGTGTTGCAGTTTACCGAATATGCAGTCTGTTACCATCAGCATGCCTTACAAGTTGTTAAGGCCTAACTCCCCATGTGCATGCTCATAGCAATGGTGTGTGTCACTGCCCATTGCTATTGGCAGGGGACCTGTGTACGTGTATTGTGGCTGTGCTGTCCCTACTTGTCAGCCGTTCTGTCATTCAATTGCCTGCTCAGTCATTTATGTTTTGTGTATGTGAATATGCCATGTGGCGTGTTGCTTTGACATGTGTTCACTTCCATCTTTCCTAGGCGTAGACCAAACATTCATCGCCCCTACCAATTGCTGTCAGACATGGTGGATGTGGAGGTCATCCGCAAATATCGTCTGGACCGACCCACCCTGCATCGCCTATGTGCCTTGTTGGAACCCCACCTCCGTCCTCGCAGGGTGTATCCAACAGCATTCACCCCCACGGCTAAGGTGATGGCTGCACTGCATTTCTTCGCCACTGGGTCATTCCAGCACACAGTGGGCAGTGGAGATGGGATGTCCCAACCCATGTTCAGCATGGTGCTCAGGGATGTACTGTCAGCCATGATGCTGTACAGGAACAGATACATCCGCTTCCCCAGGGCTCGTGAATTGGCGGCAGTGAAGAGTGCATTCTATGCTCTTGGACGAATCCCCACGTCGTTGGTGCAATAGACTGCACCCATGTTGGCCTTGTTGCACCACAGGCCACCGAGCACCTCTACCGCAACCGGAAGCACACGCACTCCCTGAATGTGCAAGTGGTGTGCCTTGCGGACATGGTGATTACACACGTGTGTGCGAAATTCCCAGGATCGGCCCATGACGCGCACATCATGCACAACAGCATCCTACCACGTCTGATGACCAATCTGCAACCGGACCGTGGCTGGATTGTTGGTGAGTATGTGGAGTAGTGTAGCGTGCTGGCTGTGCGATGCTGTCTTGTGTCCAGTTGGAATTGCAACGGTTCTCTGTGTCCCTCACACCCAGGTGACTCTGCTTACCCGAATGGACTCTGGCTGCTCAGCCCATTACGATGTCCTGGGAGCCCAGCTGATGTTTGCTACAATGAGGCACATGGGAGGACCAGACGTGTGGTTGAGCGGACCTTTGGCCTCCTCAAGTCCAGGTTCAGATGCCTGGACCGCACCGAGGCGCACTGGCATACTCCCCACAGAAGGTGTGCCAGATAATTGTGGCTTGTTGCATGTCTGCACAATCTGGTGATCCGTAAGCAGATCCCCTAATTGTGGATGACGGAGATCAACCAGGGCCCCAGCCTGCACACCAGGACAGCTCCAGTGAAGAGGACAGTGGAGAGGATGAAGCTGTGACTGTGCGTCAGCAGCTCATCGCCCGCTACTTCACTTGACGGTGAGTGACCATGTACGACGGCTGATGTAGCTGTAGTTGTGCAGGTGTATGTGTGCTCTGTTACGGGGGCCTTTTGTTCACTGAGTGCTGTGTGTCAATGGTCCATGTCCAGGTTGGTATGCCACTGTCAGTGGCTGTAGCATTGTGCCCTGTTGCTCTGTGAGATGTGTGTGCATTGCTTGTAGTTGGTGACAAGTACTGTGTGATGAGTGTGTGACACACTCACTGAATGTACTCTTGTTCTGTTTTTCACCCCTAGGTCCCTGCAGCCTCTCCTGTCCCATCGACATGCCACACAGCAGATGCATTTCTGCTCATGGTGGCGATTGCACATCATAGAATAAACCCTGGACACATTAAGCCGATTGTGAACAAGGTGTATTTATTTACAGCGGTGACATGTGATTGTGTGCAAGGTGATGACAAATGTGGTGCATGCTGTGACAATGAGTTGACGGTCATGGCTGCGTGATGGTCAAGGTGTACCCATGGAGTTCTATGGCGGGGGTATGCCCAGACGTGGGTCCCTTGCTCACTTTGCCACTGGATTCAAGCAAGCCTGGCTGATGACGGCTGGAATGCCAGAAACCGGTCCTAGGATGCTTGTTTGCGGTCCAGGGAAGACATGGCTTGGCAGTTCGGGCTGGACTGTTCCCATGAGGCACAGGGTCAGACTGATTTGCATATGGCCATGTCTGAACTGGGGTGGTGGAGTGAGCTAAAGAATGATGATGGATTAAACCCAGATCAGTTGACTGGGGGTGAGTGTTTGATTGGCTCAAACGTTCCGTCCATCGTCCCCTTTTGTATCGCTTTGTTCGCCCTAAGTTGGCGGGGGTATGCCCAGACGTGGGTCCCTTGCTCACTTTGCCACTGGATTCAAGCAAGCCTGGCTGATGACGGCTGGAATGCCAGAAACCGGTCCTAGGATGCTTGTTTGCGGTCCAGGGAAGACATGGCTTGGCAGTTCGGGCTGGACTGTTCCCATGAGGCACATGGTCAGAATGATTTGCATTTGGCCATGTCTGAACTGGGGTGGTGGAGTGAGCTAAAGAATGATGATGGATTAAACCCAGATCAGTTGACTGGGGGTGAGTGTTTGATTGGCTCAAACGTTCCGTCCATCGTCCCCTTTTGTATCGCTTTGTTCGCCCTAAGTTGGCGGGGGTATGCCCAGACGTGGGTCCCTTGCTCACTTTGCCACTGGATTCAAGCAAGCCTGGCTGATGACGGCTGGAATGCCAGAAACCGGTCCTAGGATGCTTGTTTGCGGTCCAGGGAAGACATGGCTTGGCAGTTCGGGCTGGACTGTTCCCATGAGGCACAGGGTCAGACTGATTTGCATATGGCCATGTCTGAACTGGGGTGGTGGAGTGAGCTAAAGAATGATGATGGATTAAACCCAGATCAGTTGACTGGGGGTGAGTGTTTGATTGGCTCAAACGTTCCGTCCATCGTCCCCTTTTGTATCGCTTTGTTCGCCCTAAGTTGGCGGGGGTATGCCCAGACGTGGGTCCCTTGCTCACTTTGCCACTGGATTCAAGCAAGCCTGGCTGATGACGGCTGGAATGCCAGAAACCGGTCCTAGGATGCTTGTTTGCGGTCCAGGGAAGACATGGCTTGGCAGTTCGGGCTGGACTGTTCCCATGAGGCACAGGGTCAGACTGATTTGCATATGGCCATGTCTGAACTGGGGTGGTGGAGTGAGCTAAAGAATGATGATGGATTAAACCCAGATCAGTTGACTGGGGGTGAGTGTTTGATTGGCTCAAACGTTCCGTCCATCGTCCCCTTTTGTATCGCTTTGTTCGCCCTAAGTTGGCGGGGGCATGCCCAGACGTGGGTCCCTTGCTCACTTTGCCACTGGATTCAAGCAAGCCTGGCTGATGACGGCTGGAATGCCAGAAACCGGTCCTAGGATGCTTGTTTGCGGTCCAGGGAAGACATGGCTTGGCAGTTCGGGCTGGACTGTTCCCATGAGGCACAGGGTCAGACTGATTTGCATATGGCCATGTCTGAACTGGGGTGGTGGAGTGAGCTAAAGAATGATGATGGATTAAACCCAGATCAGTTGACTGGGGGTGAGTGTTTGATTGGCTCAAACGTTCCGTCCATCGTCCCCTTTTGTATCGCTTTGTTCGCCCTAAGTTGGCGGGGGTATGCCCAGACGTGGGTCCCTTGCTCACTTTGCCACTGGATTCAAGCAAGCCTGGCTGATGACGGCTGGAATGCCAGAAACCGGTCCTAGGATGCTTGTTTGCGGTCCAGGGAAGACATGGCTTGGCAGTTCGGGCTGGACTGTTCCCATGAGGCACAGGGTCAGACTGATTTGCATATGGCCATGTCTGAACTGGGGTGGTGGAGTGAGCTAAAGAATGATGATGGATTAAACCCAGATCAGTTGACTGGGGGTGAGTGTTTGATTGGCTCAAACGTTCCGTCCATCGTCCCCTTTTGTATCGCTTTGTTCGCCCTAAGTTGGCGGGGTATGCCCAGACGTGGGTCCCTTGCTCACTTTGCCACTGGATTCAAGCAAGCCTGGCTGATGACGGCTGGAATGCCAGAAACCGGTCCTAGGATGCTTGTTTGCGGTCCAGGGAAGACATGGCTTGGCAGTTCGGGCTGGACTGTTCCCATGAGGCACAGGGTCAGACTGATTTGCATATGGCCATGTCTGAACTGGGGTGGTGGAGTGAGCTAAAGAATGATGATGGATTAAACCCAGATCAGTTGACTGGGGGTGAGTGTTTGATTGGCTCAAACGTTCCGTCCATCGTCCCCTTTTGTATCGCTTTGTTCGCCCTAAGTTGGCGGGGGTATGCCCAGACGTGGGTCCCTTGCTCACTTTGCCACTGGATTCAAGCAAGCCTGGCTGATGACGGCTGGAATGCCAGAAACCGGTCCTAGGATGCTTGTTTGCGGTCCAGGGAAGACATGGCTTGGCAGTTCGGGCTGGACTGTTCCCATGAGGCACAGGGTCAGACTGATTTGCATATGGCCATGTCTGAACTGGGGTGGTGGAGTGAGCTAAAGAATGATGATGGATTAAACCCAGATCAGTTGACTGGGGGTGAGTGTTTGATTGGCTCAAACGTTCCGTCCATCATCCCCTTTGTATCGCTTTGTTCGCCCTAAGTTGGCGGGGGTATGCCCAGACGTGGGTCCCTTGCTCACTTTGCCACTGGATTCAAGCAAGCCTGGCTGATGACGGCTGGAATGCCAGAAACCGGTCCTAGGATGCTTGTTTGCGGTCCAGGGAAGACATGGCTTGGCAGTTCGGGCTGGACTGTTCCCATGAGGCACAGGGTCAGACTGATTTGCATATGGCCATGTCTGAACTGGGGTGGTGGAGTGAGCTAAAGAATGATGATGGATTAAACCCAGATCAGTTGACTGGGGGTGAGTGTTTGATTGGCTCAAACGTTCCGTCCATCGTCCCCTTTTGTACCCCCATGGAGTTCTATGTCCACAGTCCAACAGGCACATGCCATTCACATGGCAGTGTGGGGTAGGATCGTATTACAAGTCAATGCAGTAGGTGGTCAAGGTGGCTGGCTGACTCACTGGCGTTTGGTGCGGGCGAAGTCCTCTCTGGACACCTGTTTCCTCTTCGGACGGCCCCTTCCACGTTTGGTAGGGGGTGTTGATGTTCCGCTGGTGGTGGTTGAGGAGTGCTCACTCGCTGTGGACGCAGGGGAACGCGATGCTGCACGAGCCTGCGCCACAGCAGGTGGTGGCGGAGGTGGTGTTGCTGGCCTTGCTTGTGCCCTCCCCCACCACCAGCTGGCCCATGAGGGCCGCGATTTGGGCCATATGGGCGTCCATGGACCTCAACACCGCAAGGACCTCCCGCGTGTCGCTTGCCGACCTGGCCCATTCGCCTTGGGCCTCTTCATAGGCCCCAAGGACTCTGTCGATTGGCGGCAGGGCTTGGCTCCCAGGCACAGTTGGCGTTGGCCTGGCCCTGCTCCTCCTACCAGTACTGCTGCCACCGACCTGCCCACTAGCCACATTGCTCACCACGGTCCTCGCTCTGGCTCCCAGGGTGGAGCCCGACGGCCGTGCCGACCCTTGCGCAGGGGCTCTGGCGAGGGATGGCGTGGTGGTGGTGGTTGCGGCGGTGGTGGTGGTTGCGGCGGTGGTGGTGGCCGCAACGGCTGTGGCAGCAGGGGTCTGTGACTGGTCAGCAGCCCTGGGTGATGAGTTGGTGGGCAGGAGGGGCCCTGGGGAGCGGTTGTGCCCTGCCACTCCAGATGGGCCTGCTGGGTGGTCCGTGTCCGGAGAGGTGTCCAGCTCCTCTACATCCGTGAGTCCGGGTCGGGGGCTTGCGGACTGGCTGTACTGGCTGCTGTCACCCTCTCCAGCATCCAGCAGTTCGGCACCTGTGGGGAGAATGAGATGGGTCATTGTGTTGCACCTAGCAAAGTATGTATTAGTTGTCTGACATTCACAGTTCGTGCACTGTCGTGCACAGGTTTCCCAATGGCGTGTGTGTGGATGTACGATGTGTGTATGCGTGGGCTAGGCAATGGGTCTGTGTGATGTGGACATGTGGCATGGGACGGATTAGCAATGCCGATGGGTGTGTGTTGCTATGCTCCTACATTTTGTGGCTCGTGTGCATGCGTGCTCCAGGACCATCGACGATGTTGGGTTGAACGATGGTTTAGGGGAGGGATGGAACGCTTAGGTACGCTGATGCCAAAGGGGTACAGCCCCCTAAACGCTCTTGGGTTGAAATATGCTTTTGGGGTACATGCTGTGGGTAATGGGTGCAGAACGTGACATGTGTTCTGGCAACGTGACAGTGCATAGACAAAGGTGTGTGTCTGTCTCACATGGCCGGAATATCTGCTGACTGTTATCATTCATGGACATCACATTGGTAGCAATGTTGTGAGTTCGTGCTTGTTGTGTGCCACACGACGTATTGCAGATGGGCCAATTCCTTTGTGTGCGTGCTGCCCTGGTACATGTGCATCAGTGCTGTGCTCTTGGGGTGTTGACTATATTATGTGTGTCGTTACTCGCAGTGTGACGTGCGCTTGGTCACTGCAGCCACTTGATTTGTCATGGGCAGGTATCTTTGCATGTCTACTGTATGAGGGACAGCTGTTCGGATGTCATACCTTTCATGACACTGTGGCTGAGAGGTGAGATGGATGATATGTTGAATGTGCATTGTGTGCCTGTGTGTTTCATGGGTCCAGTTGTCTTTGTGTGCAATATTGTGGTTCCAGGCTGTTACTTCTAGTACGGTCTGTCTTACGTGGGCGTTGTTGTACGATGTGTGGGTGACAGGCAGTGAGGACTACATGGACAGGACTTCGATGGTGTTGCTGATGTGTGTGATGGGTGGCACAGTGCCTGCCGTGTGGGTCTGTGCTCCAGTGGGACTTGTACATGCAGACGTGGCTCCTTAGGTGTTGCTGTATCTGTGATGGGTCATGTGGGGTTTGACTCTGTTGAACATGTCCGTGTGCACATTGGTCTCATGATTGTGACTGGGAGCAGTGCTGCGTGTTCCTCTGCTACGTGACATGTCCCATGTGTCAGTCGTAGTACAGTCCTCATGCCTACAGACGCCCGCCCTGTACTTTTTCCCACCTACAGGTTGTTTCTGAGTGCGCAATGCAATGGATGCCACATGGTACTGGGAGGGAGGGGTGCTCCACCTTGCTGGTCTGTGGGACTAGGGGCCTGGTGTGTGTTGTACTTCAGTTGTCCCCCCTCCCACCCACTGCCTTTGTGTTGCGGCTACTTACCTGTTACTTGTCGGTTGGTGCAGCTACGGCTGCCACATGGGTGTGGGGGTGCTCGTTGTGGCGCTTCTGGAGTACTAGGGGACCTGTTGGTAGTTACGTGGCTGGCTGGGTGTACACATGCCCCCATGGTTTTGTTAGTTGATATGTTTGGGCTGTGTGTGTGGTGGTGCCTGTTGCATGTGTGAGTGATGTGTTGTGTATTGTGTACTGGACATGGGGGTGTTTGTCCCTCGGAGCTATGGCATGGCAGTAGTGCATGTGAGTACATAGCGGTGTGCTGGTATACATTTGTTTGTACTTACCAGCCTCCACTCCCCTGGTAATCCGGTGAGGATCTCCGGATGGATGATGACTCGCACCTTCTCCTCCCACGCTTTGAAGGTCTTGTAATGCGCGGGATTCCCTCCGCCAGTCGTGGCAGCCAGCTCTCGATTTTTGCTCTCCTTCTTCTTGACCAGGCTTTTGATGTCGTTCCACCGTTTGTTTATCTCTCCTCTGTTTCTGGGTACGGTCCCGACTGCATTGACCTGGTCTACAATTCTGTTCCACATTCTGTTTCTGGTGGCTAGTGGTGTGTGCTGGACCTGGTTGCCATAGATTTGTGTGTGCACCTTGACGATCTCGTCGACCATGACCGTCAGCTCAGTGGAAGTGAACTTGGGCATTCTGTGTGATGCCATGGTGTTTGTGGTGCTGGTGCGGTGTGTGATGTGTGATGTGCAGGGGGTTTGTGGTGCCGGTGTTTGGTGGTGGTGGTGGTGGTGGGTGTGATGTGTGCGTATCTGTGGTGTGCTGCTGTCCTTGCTGTGTCACTGTGTCCTCTCCTCTCCTCTCTGCTTTGCAATGTTGCAAGGGGTTATGGTCTGTGGAGGGGCTGCTTTTGTTCTTACCTATGTGGGTGTGTCCTGATGGTCTGTTGTTTTCAGGTGTGTTGTGGCTGGTGTTCTGGGCTTTGTAGTTTATTTGTTTGTCCAGGGGTGGTGTGTTTTCGGGATGTGTACTGTGTCTGTGTATTTGTGCGTGGGTTGCTGTGTGGACTTGTTTGCCATGTTGTGTGTGTTTGTTTGAGTCCGCGGCTGTTTCTGTGCAGGGATGTGGCCGCCATGGCTTCTGCCGTGTCCATTTTCTTCAGTGTTGTTTACGCTGGCGGGCGGTGTATTTGTTGTTTTTCCGCGCTCATGTCGGTGCGATCGTAATTTCACGTGCGGTGTCTCGACCGTGAGGGCGGGCGGTTTTGTGTTGTCCGTGGCGGGCGGTTTGACTCCGACTCGGGCAAGGGTGGGCGGTATTTTGTGTGTTTTTTCCGCCGCTGGCGGTTTTCGGTTCGAGGCATCATGATTGCTGGGTCGGTATTCAGACGGTGTAGGCGGGCGGATTTTTGCCGCTTTCATGGGTGGCGGATTTTTTTAAGCCCGGTATCGTAATGGGCCTTAAAGACACTTTACGTGAATTTTAAGCACTGTAGCATGAAGGCTTATTTACGCACTCATAAACGCATACACCCAGTGAATCACCCACTCACACATCCATGCAGGGAGTCACACCCCCCCCACCCACACAGACACTCAGGCACCCATACAGGTTCTTAGACAACCAATCATTCTTCAATATACCTTGGCATATATAGATATAACATTCTTGAAATTTTTAGAAACACTCAGTCACTGGATGATGTCATCAGTGATGTCATCAGTGATGTCATTTGAGATGTCATCAGTGATGTCACTGAGCATGTCATGAGTGATGTAATATGTGACGTCATCAGCAGTGCATTGCGGGGGCGCGAATTATAGTTAGCTCTACTAACTATAACAGCCGAATTTCTCTGGTTTTATATGAGTGAAATGTCCAACTAACTATAACGTCCCTGAAAACTATGGTTTTTTCAGTGAATTTCTAAGGTTTTTTAAATGCTAATTTCTAACTATAACGTCCCTGAAACCTATGGTTTTTTCAGTGAATTTCTAAGGTTTTTTAAATGCTAATTTCTAACTATAACATAGCAGTCGCGTTTGCAGAGTGGTGGAGAAAGGTGAGCGTGGCCTCCGAACACCTCTTAGCAATCCCACTGTGTGGGATTTACTGGAGGTAACAGGAGGGGTAGTTAGCCCCCAACGTCAACCTTGGGGGCCAACTACCCCTCCTATTACCTCCAGTAAGTCCCACACAGCAGGATTGCTGACTTCTCATAGCAGGCCACACCCCCTTTCTCCACCACTCTGCAGACGCACCTCCTGGCGCGTTCTGGGTTGGGGGATTAAATCCCCTTGAATCCTGAGGGTCCCTGGGGGCCAACTAGCCCACCAGGTACCTCCAGTAAGCGCCACAGAGCTGGATTGCAGAGAGGTGGTCCGAGGCCACGCCCCTTTTTACACCACTCTGCAAACGCGGCTCCTGGCGCACTGCTGCTCGGAGGATGAAGTCCACTTGTGTCCTGAGGTCCTCAGGACACAAGAGGACCTCATCACCCCACTAGCAGTGCGCCAAGAGGCTCGTTTGCAGAGTGGTATAAAAAGGGGCGTGGCCTCAGACCACCTCTCTGCAATCCAGCTCTTGGCAGAATTCTTGGAACATACGCTAATGCTCTTAGATATGATCACCACATGCCTGAAAGAAAATGTGTTTTTATTTGAAAATGCACCTGCTTCGCCCTAGCTATGCCAATCTCATGGTGGGCTGGTGGGAGAAGCAGGTGCTCTGGAATAACCAAATGGAACATTGGATTTACAATGTATCAAAATGGCTCAGATATATCGATGACATTTTATTTATTTGGAAAGGCTCTGAAAGTGATTTGAATTTGTTTATTGACTGTTTGAATTCGAACAAAGTTAATTTAAAATTTACATGACATTACAGTCAGAGATCCATTGATTTCCTGGATCTCAAACTGACAATCGAAAATAAGAGGATAAGTACCAACTTGTTTAGGAAGGAAACCGCAGGAAACTCTATCCTACATGCCGCCAGTTCTCACCCTCCCAGCTTTAGATGGGGAATTCCGTACAGTGAATTCCTAAGGGCTAAGCGCAATTGCAGCACCTCCCTATCCTATGAACACACCAAACAGGAGATGAAAGAGAGATTCAGGGAGAGAGGGTACTCAAAGAAATCACTACTCCAGGCAGAAAAACGAGTTGAGAAACAGACCAGAGAAGAGATCCTAGAGAAAACGAAAACCAAACCAGTCAGAACACATGAAAAGCACACGAAAGAACCCATAAGGTTCATTACCAGATTTTGCAGCCAATCCCATCAAATACGCAGAATTCTGAGGAACAGATGGGATATTCTCAGACAAGATCCGGTTCTGAGAAATGAAATAAGCATATCACCATCTGTCACGTACAAAAGAAGCACATCTCTGAGAGACATGTTGGTACACAGCCACCTCAAGCCGAAAGAAAATAATTGGCTAAGGCAAACCAAAGGCTTCCCCAAATGCGGAAAATGCAAAGCCTACAAACACAGCATAAATGTTTCTGAGGCAATTTTGGAGAGAACACACACACAATGGAAAATCCCCAAACCCATAACATGCAATACTGACTTTGTAGTGTATGCCATTACATGCCCCTGTGACCTCTGGTATATTGGGTCAACAACCTTCCCAGTTAAAAAGCGCATATTAGAACACTGGCGAGCAATTACCAATCGCGACCAAAGCTATAGTACAGCGAGACATTTTGCCAAAGAACATGAGGCTGACTGGACCAAAGCCAGATTCTTTGGATTGGACACAGTCACCCCCAACCCTAGAGGAGGGAACAGAATTGCAGCATTGCGCAAACGAGAGTCACGTTTTATCCTCCTAGCAGGAACCAAATTCCCGGATGGCCTCAACCAAGATGAGGAACTTTACTCCCACCTATAGAACCTGGGTCAATAATTTAGCCAAATGACTGGAAAACCTCTCACACCCCACCTCTTTCCTCACATAGTTTTAAGACACTCATCTTTGTTTTTGCACAGCAGACATTATGCAACCTCGTACCCTGCCTTGATCAAATAGTTTAGTCTCTTTGACATGTCTTTATCTTGTTATTTTGTATCACTGATGTCGCGGTTTTGACCATGTTCTCTTTATCTTTACAGATGAGTGTAGCTGAGAGCCAACATTCAACATCACGTCCGTGTTAGATATAAGCGCACTGGAGACACTGGCGGAATCCCCCACCAACTCCATTAGTCACTTAGACACATACACCATAGGGTACTATACCCTCACGAACACTCTAAGCTTATAAAATCACGGATACACTGTACACCCAACCAAGTTTGGGCCAATGTGAGAGCATTCTCGTAACCGTAATGGTGGCTTGCTCACAAACAACAACCACACAGAATGGGGCACTAGACCCGTTATCTGTCAACAACCGAGATGCACAAAATAGTACTGACCAACATATGCGGCATCAAGATACACAACATTAATCTTGTGCAAACACACCCATTCAGAGACGTAACGCGTTGATCTTATGGCACACTGTAATCAAAAGCACTATTGAGTACACACAATGCTGCAATGTCTGCTAAAGTGTATGTCATGTTTATAACATTTATACCACATTATGATTTTCATGTGCCTTAACATTTAGAATTTTCTTTGTCTATGAGTTTGACACTTTACTGTACCTTTAAATACCACTGTAATGGAGGTGGAGGTCATGTGACCAAGACCACGGACGTGGTCGAAACGCGTCGTCCTTGTCTGCAGCTTTGGAAATAAATTACCTGCAACCTTGATCGTGTGGGCTCGAGCAATCTTTTTTCTCAGATTTTATTTACATAACATAACATTAAATCTAATAAAAAAAACATTCTATTATAAATTAAAACATTAAGGGGCCCATTAGGATGGCGGGCGGAAGCACCACCGCCGTGCTGGCGGATGCAAAAACCACCAGTTACCGCCCGCATGCCGCAGCCCACACGCCCGCCAAATTACGATGTGAAAAGGCAGCCAAACACCGCCGGCAAGCCAGCGACGCCGTCCGCCATCAAAGTGCGCCCGCTCACGTAGCGGCGCAGCCCAATGGAGACACACCGCCAGACGAAATCACGTACCGCCCGGCGTACAAATTACGATGCCGCAAACAAACAGCTCCCACGGCTAAGAGACACCGCACGTGAAAGTGAGGCGGAAACCCGAACGCCGAGCACAGACACCGAAGAGGCGACCCCCCGAGCATGAATCCAGCACTGCAGGCCCTCCCCATGCTCTACCTGATGCAGCACCCAGGAGTCAACGCACCGCGGCGACGCAGGTAGGCAGACACACAACAGGGGCACGCAAACAGCGCACACAGTGCAAGGGCGGGACAACTGCATATGGCCCCCACCCCGACACCCCTGCGTGGACACGACACATCCACCACTGCACCCACACATGCGCACAACGCAGAGGCCAACGGCAGCGCAATGCATGCGCCGCACACAAACAACACAGGGTCACAACCAAACACCACACACACCAGCACCACCCAGAACGCACATGTCACGTGACAGCCCTGCCACAGTCATGTCCCCAACCGGCAATACACTGTTGCCAACCTGACGTCACACAACTGACCCGAACATGTCAGTGACGTCACGCAACATCAGGACACACCCCTGTGTGACAAACATGGCGAAGCACACAGCGGCGGCAACACCACCCAGTAGAACATGGGCCCCGTCGGGAAGAGGTACGCCAGTACCACACAGTAACACCCATACCACCCTGCACCCATGAACCAGACATACAAAACGGAACACCAAAGAGCCCGAGGACCGACAACAGGTGGACCCAAGAATGACACCCACACACAAGGCCCAACGCATAGCGGAAACACAGCCTGCCGCCCACACACGGGAGAGCAGACAGCACTGAATGACCTTCCATTCCAACTCCGAAACCACATCCCGACTAAACAAGCCGGAGAATACAGCCATTGTCCCAAAAAAGACCAACACAGGCATGCAGAGGAAACCGACCACAGGGCAGATAGCGCATATCACCTAAGAACATACCGAACGGGAAAGAAAAAATATAAAACTCCCCCATGCCGTTCCCATGCAAGTTATCTGGAAGGAGTCACACACCACTGACCTTGAACATTCAGAGAAGCACGTGGGATGAGGGCCCGTGTCCTCCGCACAAGCTAACAGAACACAAGTCCTGCCCCCCTACGACCATCACAGACCTCACAGCAACCTCGGAGCTTGCACACTGCAGACTGCACACACAGCCGGAGCACGCCACCACATCGCCCCGCAGCAAAATGGCACCTACAACACACCTACCCAACTACGCCAAACAGGTCAAGCTGTACAAACACAACCTGATACAGCTAATGGGATGCGAACCCCTATCCCTGCTGAACGTAAGTTACCGACTGACTTACCGCATCGCATTGTTCAGCTGCGTCATACCCGTCTTCTACTGTCGGAGGTGTCCCTTCCACCATCCTGTGGAGTTGTGCCTCTCCAACCCGGCATGTCCAAGGGCGGACCTGCTACCACTATTCCACCCTCTGGACGCACACGACAGGGTCTGTTCAGCCTATGGGGGCATGGCGTATGTGGCGAACATCGGACCCACACTGCAATGGGACCACTGTGCCTCCACACGACGGATCATGGATCACAGCTACATCGAATGTCACCCAGCATGCCCCATCATGCTCCTACAAGGGACAACTTACGAACAACACCGTGACAGCCACCATCCGCTACATTGGCTGGCAAACATGTATACCACCAATGAAATGGAAGCCCTGCAGGAAGCCATCGCATACCTGTCAACCTGTCAATTCGTAGGACCCCGACGCAATCCCCCAATTGAGCCATGATGTCCGACACTGTACCCATGCTTAGCTTCCGCACGGACTGGCCAGTAACCACCACAACAGCCATACCAAACGACCTGCAACTGATACCACACCATCAACGACACTGCCATGACATCGGATGTGTCCGGGACATGCACTCTGTTCCCCATCACATCCAGGAACTCTGCATGTATCGGGGGAGGCAGTGGCATGGGATATGTGTATCGCACCCACATGGACAGAACTGCACGTACAACTATGCCATGACATGGATCCTGCGCCCATGGACATATGCACCGCACAGTGGACAGGAATCGCCCGGCTGGAGTATGTGAGAGCTGCACCCCTTCTCCCCCTCCCCGGAAATCCCGTAACAGGACCTTTGCATGGACGACAAGTGCATACAACAACAACACGACCCCAGTGACTGTGACATGTCCAGTAGCCACCATATGGCAACAACAAGTGGGACGCCGTTGCATGCACGTAAGCCCATGCCCTGATGTCAACTCACACGCACGCGTGCATGAGTAACAACAGCAGCACACCTGTCACATGGAACTGAGATGGACTGTGCCCATGATGCCAAGCGGTCTGGTAGGCTAAATGTATACCGTCTGTGTCAAAGTCCGCAGCACCGCAGCTACTTGCAAATGAACATTAGCACAGCAACGGCCAAGCAGATGTAACTCTGAAGCCCACATCCCACATGCAACAGCTAATCACATGTACCCCTACACCCTTAGCTATGTGTAATCATGCTCAGTATATCCTCCACATGCATACCGCTGCCAGTAGTGTCCACTATACTGCATCACAGAGGACATAAGTCACAATACATGGTTTGAAGAAAGAAACTGTCTCTGCTGATTCCTTTCACAAGTACGAATGTGAGATGATGAGAGTGTGTGATGTACACGGCAGTCGTGACATGACTATGTAGTCCACTGTCATTCGATGTCAACGCAAATGAGTAGCACAACTGTGGAAGACACACATGTGTCGTGTGAAGCGGGAGTGACGCTTCGCTCAGGTGGGTGGGTGTGACGGGTAGGTGCGCACATGCAAAGTTGAAACACGCTGTGTCGGGAGGGGTCCGGAACTGCACATCACCGCTTCCCTGGGCAATGTTAAAGGCCACCCGTCGGGGGGGATGTGAACACGTGTGTGCACAGCAGCCGGGCACACGAACAATGCGGTATCAGGCGTACACGTCAGCCCACCCTCTGTGGACAAGCTGGATCCTGTTGTGCGCCCGCCAGGCCCTTGACAAGGCACACACAGCCCCTGCCGACCAGGTGTATCCCCAACATTGTCAACCTGCACAGGCAATCCAGGGCACGGGATGGCAGTGGAGCATGGTGGGGGAGAGGACTCGGCGCGCTCCTCCGGGACACATCACGCAGGCAAAACATCCTCAATGTGTAGCATGGCTCAAGTCATATGGAAGTATTGGGGGGACGCACACATCACGAGCAGGAGTGACGTCACGGAAGGTGGCTCGCACCATCCCACCCATTGCCTACATCTCCACACACGTCACATGCCGTTGCAACAGAGAAGCCAGCGCGTGCGCAAGCACCTCCGAGCCCGCCCCAGTGAGGCAAAAGAGTGAATGTGTGGGTCCATCAGCCCCAGATGGACGCGGCATGGGCCGCTAGGGCAGCTACAGCCTCTGTGTGTCGCAGGTGGTGTATCCGGACTGCGGAGACTGCAATGCATTGTCTATGTTGCCCGGGTCTCGAGTCGGGGCACCACGCAGGTGGACGGCGTCCCGCCACACATCATGCCGTGAGACAGACCACTCGTTCAACTGGACCCACACATACACTCCTTGGCCTCTCCGGGGCGAGCCTGGGGCTGCATCTGCATGCGCTAGCCCCACAGGTGCAAATGCATATTGGGGGAGCGAGGGGAGGCCATGAGGACAGGGACAAAGACGACTGTATTACTGTCAGTGAGTTCAAGGAATGACCCTGATGTTGACAGGAAAAGACGTGCCCCGTGTGTATTGCAACTAGTCGCTAATCCGATCACCCTCCCATGTCCTGCATGTAAGCCCGCACCTAGCCCCGCCCACCCACCACATTGAAATTAGCACCAGCACAACATCATTCACATTCGAGGCACTGACTGGGGGTGACAACCATTGGACACACTTGTTGAGGCCACCCACGCGTACATGTGGGCCCTCCATGATCCATGTCACCTGCGGCAAAGTGATGACATGCGCAATGACGGAAGTGAGGAGAGCTGTCCGCCCCACGCACAGATGGTGCATCAGCTCCACAGACCCAGCAGCGAGTGCAGCAGGGGTCACATGTGCAGGGGCAGCTGTGCCTGGTGTGAAGGCACATTCAAATTGACAGCACATCGAGCAATGTGTAGTCTGCCCACATCTACAGTCCATTATCATGCGGACATAGAAAATGAACATAGGGCAACACATCTGTGTGGGTGCACCCACTGTGACTAACACTGCACAATTATCGACGTACTCGCCCTGTGCATGGCCCACCACGCAAAGGAGGTCACATTCAGTGCCACCATCCCACACACACATCCCTATCACGCGACATGGTGTGTCCAATAGTCAGTACTGAGTTAGCGCCCATCTGGAGGGTCCTGAACAGGAGACACATGCAACCCACTAGGCAGTCGGTGCTGTCACCTACTGGCATTGTGCAGTCAATGTGCAGGCCAGGCTTGCTGGGACTGAGAGGGGCAGCATGGCCCAGCCTGACATTCACACGAGCAACAAGTGCACTGAGACCTGCATTGGCAATTGCAGACGTTGGCCTGCACCCAGCTGGCCCGGGACGCCTACCTCCATAGTGGAACACGCAGGGTGCAACCGCGAGGGTCATCGGAGTTGGCCGTAATGGCCTGGCCCATGTTGGTGACAGTCCGCTGATGCCATGTGCACCACACAGTATGATGTGCGCACTGCATCTGCAGGTGTGGCCATGATGTGCGTGTGGGTGCAGGTGCACAATGGACGGGGCCACAACATGCCGTGTGCATAGGCAGGGACGGCCAGTGGCCGGCCCCCACATGTCTGTTAGCATGTCATCATCTGCACATTGGCATGGGTGCATGGTATACGCATATGCACACGCATGTCATCTCTCACTATGTACATCTGCCACTTGGCACGTGCAAGGTTACGTGTCACATGTGATGTGTATTTGCAAGCACACAGCCGTGTTGGCATGGGGCTGTCAATGTGTACACCTGACAATGCTTCTGGAGGTGTGATCCGTACAGTGCTGCACATAGGGTGCAGTGGTGACACCAATGACTGTCTCATATCCCCTCGTGCCACAGGTCCCACTTGTCTTGGCCGCTCAGCCTGTGCCCACATCGTCGTTGGTGTGTGCCATACTCATCCAGCCTCGGAAGCAGTGTGATGCACAGCAGCCAGTCATGTTGCCGTGGTGTTGTCGCTTGCCGGATATGCAGTCAGTCCCCATCAGCACGCCTCACAGGTCATTGAGGCCTGGATCCCCATGTGCATGCACATAGCAATGGTTTGTGTCACTGCCCATTGCTATTGGTGGGAGACCTGTGTAAGTGTATTGTGGCTGTGCTGTCCCTGCATGACAGCTGTTCTGTGACTCATGTTCTTGCTCTGTCATATCAGTGATGTGTATGTGAAAATGCCATGTGTCGTGTTGCTTTGACATGTGTCCACTTCCATCTTTCCTAGGCGGAGACCAAACATTTACCGCCCTTACCAATTGTTGGCGGACATGGAGGATTCTGAGGTCATCCGGAAATTTCGTCTGGATCGACCAACCCTGCATCGACTATGTGCCATGTTGGAACCCCACCTCCGTCCTCGCAGGGTGTATCCGACAGCATTCACCCCCACGGCTAAGGTGATGGCTGCACTGCATTTTTTCGCCACTGGGTCATTCCAGCACACAGTGGGCAGTGGAGGTGGGATGTCCCAGCCCATGTTCAGCATGGTGCTGAGGGATGTACTGGCAGCCATGATGCTGTACAGGAACAGGTACATCAGATTCCCCAGGGCACGTGAGTTGGCGGCAGTGAAGGGTGCATTCTATGCCCTTGGACGGATCCCACACGTCGTTGGTGCCATTGACTGCACCCATGTTGGCCTTGTCCCACCACAGGCCACTGAGCAGCTCTTCCGCAACCGGAAGCACACGCACTCCCTGAATGTGCAAGTGGTGTGCCTTGCGGACATGGTCATCTCCCACGTGTGTGCAAAGTTCCCAGGCTCGGCCCATGACGCGCACATCATGCGAAACAGCATATTACCACGACTGATGACCAATCTGCAACAGGACCGTGGCTGGATTGTCGGTGAGTATGTGGAGTTGTGTAGCGTGCTGGCTTAAGGATGCTGTCTACTGTCCTGTTTGAATTGCAACGGTTCTCTGTGTCCCCCACGCCCAGGTGACTCGGCTTACCCGAATGGGCCCTGGCTGCTCAGTCCATTACGAAATCCTCGGACCCCAGCAGATGACCGCTACAATGAGGCACATGGGAGGACCAGACGTGTGGTCGAGCGTACCTTTGGCCTCCTCAAGTCCAGGTTCAGATGCCTGGACCGCACCGGGGGGCGCTGGCGTACTCCCCACAGAAGGTGTGCCAGATAGTGGTGGCTTGCTGCATGCTGCACAATCTGGCCATTCGAAAGCAGATCCCCCTAATTGTGGATGACGGAGATCAACCAGGGCCCCAGCCTGCACACCAGGACAGCTCCAGTGAAGAGGACAGTGGAGAGGATGAAGCTGTGAATGTGCGTCAGCAGCTCATCGCCCGCTACTTCACTTGACGGTGAGTGACCATGTACGACGGCTGATGTGGCTGTAGTTGTGCAGGTGTATGTGTGCTCTGTTACTGGGGCCTTTTGTTCACTGAGTGCTGTGTGTCAATGGTCCATGTCCAGGTTGGTATGCCACTGTCAGTGGCTGTAGCATTGTGCCCTGTTGCTCTCAGAGATGTGTGTGCATTGCTTGTAGTTGGTGACAAGTACTGTGTGATGAGTGTGTGACACACTCATTGAATGTACTCTTGTTCTGTTTTTCACCCCTAGGTCCCTGCAGCCTCTCCTGTCCCATCGACATGCCACACAGCAGATGCTATTCTGCTCATGGTGGCGATTGCACATCGTGGAATAAACACAGGACACATTAAGCCGATTGTGATCAAGGTGTATTTATTAACAGCGGTGACATGTGATTGTGTGCAAGGTGATGACAAATGTGGTGCATGCTGTGACAATGAGTTGACGGTCATGGCTGCGTGATGGTCAAGGTGTACCCATGGAGTTCTATGTCCACAGTCCAACAGACACATGCCATTCACATGGCAGTGTGGGCTAGGATCGTATTCCAAGTCAATGCAGTAGGTGGTCAAGGTGGCTGGCTGACTCACTGGCGTTTGGTGCGGGCGAAGTCCTCTCTGGACACCTGTTTCCACTTAGGACGGCCCCTTCCACGTTTGGGAGGGGGGTGTTGATGTTCCGCTGGTGGTGGCTGAGGAGTGCTCACTCGCTGTGGACGCAGGGGAACGTGATGCTGCACGACCCAGCGCCACAGCAGGTGGTGGCGGAGGTGGTGTTGCTGGCCTTGCTTGTGCCCTCCCCCACCACCAGCTGGCCCATGAGGTCCGCGATTCGGGCCATGTGGGCGTCCATGGACCTCAACACCGCAAGGACCTCCCGCGTGTCGCTTGCCGACCTGGCCCATTCGCCTTGGGCCTCCTCATAGGCCCCAAGGACTCTGTCGATTGGCGGCAGGGCTTGGCTCCCAGGCACAGTTGGCGTTGGCCTGGCCCTGCTCCTCCTACCAGTACTGCTGCCACCGACCTGCCCACTAGCCACATTGCTCACCACGGGCCTCGCTGTGGCTCCCAGGGTGGACCCAGTCGGCCGGACCACCACTTGCGCTGGGGCCAGTGATGACGTGGTGGTGGTTGCGGCAGTGGGAGTGGCCGCAACGAGCGTGGGGGTGGCCGCCACAACAGTGGTAGTGGCCGCTACGACAGTGGCAGCAGGGGGCTGTGAGTGGTCATCAGCCCTGGATGATGGGTTGGTGGGTGGGAGGGTGCCTGGGGTGCGGTTGGGCCCTGCCACACCAGATGGGCCTGCTGGGTGGTCCGTGTCCGGATCGGAGGACAGATCCTCCACATCCGTGAGTCCTTGTTGGGGGCTTGCAGGCTGGCTGTGCTGGCTGCTGTCTCCATCTCCAGCATCCAGCAGTTCGTCACCTGTGGGGGGAATGAGATATGTTATTGTGTTGCACATGACAAAGTATGTATAGGTTGTCTGACATCCACAGTTCGTGCACAGTCGTGCACAGGTTTCCTGGAGCCGTGTGTGTGGCTGTGCTATTTGTTGTTGTGTGGGCATGCCAATGGGACTGTGTGCTGTGGACATGTGGCATGGGACGGATTGGCAATGCCGATGGGTGTGTTGCTGTGCTCCTGCTTTTTGTGGCTCTGGTGTATGCGGACTCCAGACCCATCGTGGAGGTTGGTTTGTACTATGCTTTGGGGTTCATATGGAACGCTTAGAAACGCAGATGGCATAATGGGGGTCAGCCCCCTGAAACGCATTTGAGATGTACTATGCTTTGGGGGTACATACTGTGTGCCATGGGTGCAGAACGTGACATGTGTTGTGGCAACATGACAGTGCATGGTCTGAGGTGTGTGTATGTCTGACATACCCTGCATATTTGCTGTCTGTTGTGATTTCTGGCCATGTAATTGGACGCATTGTTATGAGTGAGTGATGGTTGTGTGCCACACGACGTATTGCAGATGGTCCAATTCCTTGGTGTGCGTGCTGCCCTGTGCCATGTGCATCACTGCAGTGCTCGGGGGTGTGTGGCCCATGTTATGTGTGTAGTTGCTCACAGTGTGACGTGCGCTTCATTCACTTCTGGCACATGATTTATCATGGGCATGTTTCTTTGCGTGACTACTGTATGTGGACCAGCTGTTCGGATGACATACCTTTCATGTGACTGGGGCTGACGGATGAGATGGATGGTATGTTGTATGTGCATTGTGTGTCTGTGTGTTTGATGGGTCCAGTGGTGTTCGTGTGCATTTCTGTTGTTCCACGCTGTTGCGTCTAGTGTGGTATGTCTTACATGGGCATAGTTGTGGGATGTGTGGTTGACAGGCAGTGGGGGCTACATGGACAGGACTTCGATGGTGTTGCAGTTGTGTGTGATGGGTTGCACTGTGCCTGCCGTGTGGTTCTGTTATCAGTGTGACTTGTGCATGCAGACGTGGCTCCTTGGGTGTTGCTGTGTCTGTGATGGGTCATGTGGGGTGTGACTCTGTGGTTCATGTCCGTGTGCACATTGTTCACATGGTTGTGGCAGGGAGCAGTGCTGCGTGTTCCTCTGCTACTTTGCATGTCCCATGTGTTAGTCGTAATTCAGTCCTCATGCCTCCAGTCACCCCGCCCTGTCCAGTTTCCCACCTGCAGGTTGTTTTTGAGCGTGCACTGGACTGGATGCAACATGGTTATGGGCGGGGGGTGCTCCATGTTGCAGGTCTGTGGGGGTGGGGGCGGTGTTATGGGTCGTGGTGATGGCTGGACACCCACTGACACCGTTTGTCCTGGGGCGGGATGTCTACCTGTCGGCTGCCGGTGTGCACTGCAGTGGCTGCTACGTGGGTGTGGGGTGTGGGCTGTGCTCCTCCTTGCTGTGCTGTGGGACTAGGGGCCTGGTGTGTGTTGTACTTCAGCTGTCCCCCCTCCCACCCACTGCGCTTTGTGTTGCTGCTACTTACCTGTTACTTGTCGGTTAGTGCAGCTACGGCTGCCACATGGGTGTGGGGGGTGCTCCGCCTTGCTGTGCTGTAGGACTAGGGGCCTGGTGTGTGTTGTACTTCAGCTGTCCCCCCTCCCACCCACTGCGCTTTGTGTTGCTGCTACTTACCTGTTACTTGTCGGTTAGTGCAGCTACGGCTGCCACATGGGTGTGGGGGTGCTCCGCCTTGCTGTGCTGTAGGACTAGGGGCCTGGTGGGTGTTGTACTTCAGCTGTCCCCCCTCCCACCCACTGCCTCTGTGTTGCGACTACTTACCTGTTACTTGTCGGTTGGTGCAGCTACGGCTGCCACATGGGTGTGGGGGGCTCGTTGTGGCGCTTCTGGAGTACTAGGGGACCTGTTGGTAGTTACGTGGCTGGCTGGGTGTACACATGCCCCCATGGTTTTGTTAGTTGATATGTTTGGGCTGTGTGTGGGTGGTGGTGCCTGTTGCATGTGTGAGTAATGTGTTGTGTATTGTGTACTGGACATGGGGGTGTTTGTCCCTCGGAGCTATGGCATGGTGGTAGTGCATGTGAGTACATAGCGGTGTGCTGGTATACATTTGTTTGTACTTACCAGCCTCCACTCCCCCTGGTAATCCGGTGAGGATCTCCGGATGGATGATGACTCGCACCTTCTCCTCCCACGCTTTGAAGGTCTTGTAATGCGCGGGATTCCCTCCGCCAGTCGTGGCAGCCAGCTCTCGGTTTTTGCTCTCCTTCTTCTTGACCAGGCTTTTGATGTCGTTCCACCGTTTGTTTATCTCTCCTCTGTTTCTGGGTACGGTCCCGACTGCATTGACCTGGTCTACAATTCTGTTCCACATTCTGTTTCTGGTGGCTAGTGGTGTGTGCTGGACCTGGTTGCCATAGATTTGTGTGTGCACCTTGACGATCTCGTCGACCATGACCGTCAGCTCAGTGGAAGTGAACTTGGGCATTCTGTGTGATGCCATGGTGTTTGTGGTGCTGGTGCGGTGTGTGATGTGTGATGTGCAGGGGGTTTGTGGTGCCGGTGTTTGGTGGTGGTGGTGGTGGTGGTGGGTGTGATGTGTGCGTATCTGTGGTGTGCTGCTGTCCTTGCTGTGTCACTGTGTCCTCTCCTCTCCTCTCTGCTTTGCAATGTTGCAAGGGGTTGTGGTCTGTGGAGGGGCTGCTTTTGTACTTACCTGTTTGGGTGTGTCCTGATGGTCTGTTGTTTTCAGGTGTGTTGTGGCTGGTGTTCTGGGCTTTGTGGTTTATTTGTTTGTCCAGGGGTGGTGTGTTTTCGGGATGTGTACTTTGTCTGTGTATTTGTGCGTGGGTTGCTGTGTGGACTTGTTTGCCATGTTGTGTGTGTTTGTTTGAGTCCGGGGCTGTTTCTGTGCAGGGACGTGGCCGCCATGGCTTCTGCCGTGTCCATTTTCTTCAGTGTTGTTTCCGCTGGCGGGCGGTGTATTTGTTGTTTTTCCGCGCTCATGTCGGTGCGATCGTAATTTCACGTGCGGTGTCTCGACCGTGAGGGCGGGCGGTTTTGTGTTGTCGTGTGTCTTTCCGTCCGTGGCGGGCGGTTTGACTCCGACTCGGGCATGGGCGGGCGGTATTTTGTGTGTTTTTTCCGCCGCTGGCGGTTTTCGGTTTGAGGCATCATAATTGCTGGGTCGGTATTCAGAAGGTGTAGGCGGGCGGATTTTTGCCGCTTTCATGGGTGGCGGATTTTTTTACGCCCGGTATCGTAATGGGCCTTAAAGCTATTTAAAAATCTTCAAACTTAAATTTCCCACTCCAGTCAGTGCAACAGTAGGGAAATTGTTGGATAGCGGAGGGGTAAAAATTACTATTCCCACTCCAGTTAGTGCAACAGTAGGGAAAGTGTTGGATAGCGGAGGGAAATAATTGACTATTCCCACTCCAGCAAGTGCAACAGTAGGGAAAGTGTTGGAAAGCGGAGGGATAAAAATTACTATTCCCATTCCGGCGAGTGCAACAGAAGGGAAAGTGCTGGATAGCATACGGGTAAAAATTACTATTCCCACTCCAGTGAGTGCAACAGTAGGGAAAGTGTTGGATAGCGAAGGGGTAAAAATTACAATTCCCACACCAGTCAGTGCAACAGTAGGGAAAGTGTTGGATAGCGGAGGGGTAAAAATTACTATTCCCACTACAGTAAGTACAACAGTAGGGAAAGTGTTGGATAGTGGCGGGATAAAATTTACTATTCCCACTCCAATCAGTGCAACAGTAGGAAACGTGTTGGATAGCGGAAGGGTAAAAAAAATTACTATTCTCACTCCAGTGAGTGCAACAGTAGGGAAAGTGTTGGATAGTGGCGGGATAAAATTCACTATTTCCACTCCAATCAGTGCAACAGTAGGGAAAGTGTTGGATTGCAGAGGGGTAACAATTAATATTCTCACTCCAGTCAGTTCAAAATTAAAAACAAACAAAATATTAACAACAAAAATATTTAAAAATCAAAATAAATAAAAAATATATAAATATGTTAAAAATTAAAATGCAAATATATGTATTATTAAAAAAATTAAAAAACATATTATAATGTTAAATACATATGACAAATACCTACAAATATTATATTAAATAAAATAAAAATAATTTTCAAACAAATAAATATTTTTTAATTAGAAATGATTTAAAAAAAAAAAAAATTATTACATACATTTACTTTTTTTTTAATTATCTACCCTATAACACCACACAATTCACAACCCACATCTAAATGGGGAAAAAAATTACTTCCTTAATTAACATAATTAATTACCAATTAAAGAAATATTATTAATTAAAAAACAAATTAAAACTCATAAAAATTAATTAACTTCCCACACTTTACGCCTATAATCCCCACAACCCACAGCAAAAATTAAACTGTAAAAAACATTAATTACACAATTAAAATTTATTTATAGTATTTAACAAATAATTATAAAGTAAAATTAATTTACTCCCCACCCTTTACCCCTATAAAAGTAAAACCAACACACAAAAAATTAAACAATTACCCTAATTAAATATCAATTAATTAATTAATATTAATGACAAACTAATTATTAATTAATTAAACATAAATTACTTCCCACCCTTCACCCCTATAAACCCCACAACCCGCACCTAAAATTAATTACACAATTTCCATAATTAATTTACAATCAATTAATAATATCAATTAACAACTAATTATTAATTAATTAAAAATAAATTACTCCCCACCCTTTACCCCTATAAACCTCACAACCCACATCTAAAAAAATTACACAATTACCATAACTAATTACCAACTAAGTAATTAATATTAATTAACAATCAATTAATAATTAATACTTAATTACAAATAAATTACTTCCCACAATTAACACTATAAAATCTCAATTAAATAAATATTAATGAATAAAAAATAATCATTCATTTATTATAATTAAATTACTTCCCACCCTATTCCCCTATAAACCCACAACCCGCTACGGAACTTAAAAACGCGAATTTTAATTAAAATATAATTGATAACTACTAAAAATTTAACACATATATTAAAAAACATAAACAATACTTATACAAAAAACATACATCACTTACATTTAAAATATAAACTAAAATTCATAACACTAATTGAAAAATCGATATTTTAAACAACTATATTTTTGCAAACGATATTAATGATGTTTATATTTTTGAAAACAATATTTCTTACCTTAAATTCAATATTCTTGACTACGATATTCTTGCAGTAGATATTTCTGTGTCACAGTATTTCCAACTCGATATTTGTGTAAGTCGACATTTCCAACTCGATATTCTGTCTGAATACCAGTCCTTGCATTAGTGAATAATGACTTTAGGAGTTTTCTCACTACCAGGACATGTAAAACATAAGCCCACATGTCCTAGTTTTAAATACAGTGCACTCTGACTATGGGCCTTTAGGGCTTACCTTAGGGGTGACTTATATGTATTAAATTGGAAGGTTAAGGCCTGGCAAAAGCTTTATTTTGCCAGGTCAAATGGCAGTTAAAAAACTGCATTACAGACTGCAGTGGCATGCCTAAGACAAGTTTTAAAGTGCTACTTCAGTGGGTGGCACAATGAGTGCTAGAGTCCCACTAGTAACATGTAATTTACAGACCATGGGTACATGTAGTACCACTTTGGTAGAGACTTACAAGTAATTTAAACATGCCAATCAGGTGTAGGCCAATTTTACGATGTTTAAGGGAGAGAGCCCAAGCACTTTAGAACTGGTTAGGAGTGGCATAGTGCACAGAGTCCTAATGGCAAAAAAAATTAGTTCAGAATGCAAGAGGGGTGAAATGTTTGGTGACCCTGCAGAGAGGGCCAAGTCTAATACCATTGGAATGCCCTATTGTTGGTATGCAAAGGTTCATATCCCCAAAGCACAATGGATGCAAGACAAGTGATATAAACGCCTGTGAGACCAAAACTCTAGTCGAAGGGCCTGTGCTGGACTTGAAGAGTTTACCCAACAGTGAGAGAGCAAAATTTTCCCCTCCTATTTTTTAGAAAAAAGGACCAATCGCTAAATGGTATGTGTTCTATTCTCTATGATAATGTTGGGGGTGTGGGGGGGTCTTTGATTTATAGACCATAATTAAATATTTCAGTTGTTTGCTACTGAATGAAAGAAAAAAGTTCTTCAAAGCCCCACCATATGCAATCTCCATGAATGTTTTTTACGTTCTGTTTCATTTCTGGCTAAGATTTTGTGAGCAGGTTTCACCCAGATAAGGATAAGTGTTTTTGTGTTTTAATTTATCATTAGCCAGGGACCAATGGAATATCTTTTTCCTCTTTCTAAAATTAAACATTAGTATTTTGCTATTTTGCACAATTATCTTAAAAAATTGCTTAACAGTAAAATGGTTCAATGCCTTTAAATTAGGTCTCAAACCAATTGGTGTGAGACTGAATAAAATTAGATCATCAGCGTATGAAAGGGCATGGCATCTAAAGGTTCCTAATTATAGTCTGAATTTTTTTACATGAGAAAACTTTCAGTAAGTCATGCAAATATTTGGAAAAAAACAATGGAGCTAAGGGGCTCATTATGATGGCGGAAGGCCCGCCACCGCCGAGTCGGCGGTGGCGGTCCTTCCGCCATCACTGAGCATTTACCCACCGCCAAATTAAGATGGCGGTGGGTATCGCGGCGGACGCAAAGACCGTCCGTCGCTCTCCGCCGGAGGCAATCGAACTGATTGCCTGGCGGATGGAAAAGGGCCACTAATATGGTGGCGATGCCTAGCAGGCACTGTCCGCCATATTATGATGTGCCCTGGAAGAGGCCTTTCGCCGCCATGGAAAGGCTGGCGGGGATTGGTTTTGGGGGCCCGTTGCGGGCCCCCTCAGTGTGGGGGAGGGTGTAGGTGCACTGGGGGGTACCCATGGTACCCCCTACATTCCCATGCACATCGTGGCATTTTGGCACTGAGAACGGTGCTGCAGCCAGCAGCACCGTCCGCAATGTTAAAAGGCCAGATGCGCCCGCCATATTGGCGGGCGCATCCTAATTGGGCTGGTGTGACCGCCGCACGTCTGGCGGGTGGTCCCATCACCGCTATGATGGCGGGCGGACTTGATGGACCGTTTGTCTGGGGCCGGGCTAAAGGGGTCTGCCTGGAAGCTTCTGCAGTCATTTCTCTCTGACAGAATACAAACTGTGGATATGGACAACTGCCAGTCTAAACCTTTCACCCTTCCTTGTGGGGTCCCACAGGGTTCTTCCCTCAGCCCGACACTTTTTAATGTGTACGTGGCTCCCCTAGCTGGTGTGATTAGGTCTTTTGGCTTCCAGCTGACCTCTTATGCTGACGACACCCAGATAGTGTTGTCACTAAGGGAGGGCTCTGAAAAGGAAACTGGGGCTCGATTCCATGACTGCATGGCTGCTATCTCCAGATGGATGTCGGCAAACTGCTTAAAACTCAATTCTAATAAAACGGAGGTCATAAAATTTGGGAAGAATCCGCTAGTGTGGACTCCAGACTGGTGGCCGGCTGACCTAGGCTCATGCCCCATACCCACTGAGAAAGCCAGAAATCTGGGAGTGTTAATGGACAACAAACTGGTACTAGGTGACCAAATAAGTTCAGTTACCTCGGCCTGTTTTTATGTACTAAAGATCATAAACAAGATTAAGTTCTATCTTAACGATAATGGCCTCAAAACAGTAATCTCGGCACTCATTATGTCTCGGCTGGATTACTGCAACGGACTCTACATGAACGCTCAAAAACAATTTATCAACAAGCTTCAGATGGTTCAGAATGCGGCAGCCAGACTGCTGTCAGGGACCTCAAAGTTTGCCTCTGTAAAGGAAGAGATCAAACAGTTGCACTGGCTCCCTGTTAGACACAGAATACGCTTCAAAGCGCTGTGCACTGTTTCTAAAGCTCTTAATGGCAAAGGCCCGGATTACTTGCAATGAAAAATTCAGTGGTACATTCCAAGGAGAGCACTACGATCAATAGGGGCGAAGAAAGTCACAATCAGCGTTGTTAAAAAGGCAGGCTGGGGAGGCAGAAGCTTTGTTAACAGTGCGTCCAAATCCTGGAATGAGCTTCCTTTTCAACTGAGGAATGCTACAGACCTCCTCTCCTTTAGGAAGGGGCTCAAAACCTGGCTTTTTAACCAATAATGCTTTCTGGCCACCTCTCTTAGTAGGCAGTGCATAGCGCCAGGACACCCTTGGGTAACAGCGTGCTCTATAAATTTGATTAACATAACATAACATAACATGTCCGCCCGCCATCATAATGAGCCCCTAAGATCCAGCCTTTTAAAGACTGTTCTGTGTATTTATCTCAGCAGAAAGCCCTCTGTCACCGCCTAACAACACTCCACACAAAGCGGAAGAGTGGTGGGCTATTAGTAGTAAAGGGAGGTATTCCAAGTTTGACCAGTTTATTCCCAGAGTAATGGTCGATCCATATGATCGAATACTGTGGAAAAGTCTATGAATGCTGTTTATGCAATTTTTTTTTTTACCCTACATATTTATCCAGTATAGATTGGAGGGCTGCTGTATTATCAATTGTTGAGTTAGGGAATTTAAAGCATGATTGTTCACAGGGAATAATGTTCTCCTTACTCACCCAATCTTGTCATTTTTCCACAATGCTTCTTGTGAGGATCATCCCTACAGCATCTAAAAGGGCTATAAATGGCTATCTGTCTATGTTTTTGTGGCTCCCTTTTTGAGCCCTTTTTATGAAGAGGGAGGATTATATTTCCAGACTAGGATTTTGGGATGTTTCCAGTTTTGCAGCAGTGTTGGAAAACTGTGGCCAGAAGGTTATCCCACAATGAACAACTATTGGGATGTGATGTAAGCATATTGCCAAGGAATATCTTGCTTTTTGGATAAAATTGGTGATCTCTGTAGCACTGGATGAGTAAGATTCATTTTCAGTGAAAGTCATAGGCACTGGAAGCAGGAGTGCTGGGCATGCTGCAGCACCCCAAAGATAACCATTCTGGGGTTCAAATAGTGAATGAGCAATAAAAATGGCTCTACATTTTTTTTTTTTTTGTGTTCACATTTTTTGTTCATTCCAAGGCACAGGTCAAATGTCAGGCTGTGTCTTCTGATAAATTGCTGCTTATTTTTTGACATGCAATCGTTTTCTCTGATTGCAGAGCGAGAGGACTTAGTAGAGTGAAGTATTTGACAACCTTGCTAGGATACAGGTTGCGTGAAAGGAAAACCTGTAGGAGCTGAATGTTTTCCTAACACACAACAAAATACCTGTGAATGCACTGTACAAATATTTCAAAATATACCAGCAGTGATGAAAGCACGAATCAAGCATGTTTTTGATAATCCTTTAATATGATATATTTTATTAGGATCAAAACAAATCAATAAACTTTACTTGGTGATGTCCAAATAATAAATATTCGCTAAAACAAAATTTCAACGAATTATTGCTTGTATGCTGTATAGTTTTATCAGTAAAATTGCATGTTTGTGCAAATTTAGTGGCCATTTAAATGGAAAATGTGCTGTCTGTAAATGGCAGCAGACTACCACACCATGCTTTAGTAATATAATTGTGACAGTGTGCTCCAAAATGAACTAACGGCTACTTACGACACCCATTGCACTCTTATGCTGAAGAGTTGTGGCTCATTTGCTATGCTTGTTCTTTGTGTGACGCTTTTTCACTATTCGTATGACTTCATTGATGTAACATTGATGGCAGCAGCCCTCTCTGAAAATTGTCCAGCACCACTGGTGAAAGGAATGTGTACTTACTGCAACCATTCGTTATCTGGACTCTGTAGATGATTGGCTTTATAAAGATTTGAAATGTAGTCCAGCCACTCTTGCTGTGGTGTAGTGATAGAAGGATTGTTTGTTCTCAATGCTGGCATGCCTTTGTTGTAGCGTACATGTGTTGGGCCTTATAAATTATTTTAATTGGTAAAAAGTTTATCTCATTTCTGAATAACCTCAGCTACCATACCAAATCTCTTAGGTCCTCCGATAGATCTTGTTCTGGCTGGAAGGGACCAGAATACTTAGGGGATGAACTATTATCATATGAGGACCTGGGATAAGATAATTATCAATATCCAATAGGTTAAAGTAACCTCCCAGGAAATATCTACTTCGCAATTAGTTGATCATGAATCAAGTTAATTTAACCACAACAATTAATGAAACAGAATCAGAACAATATTTTAATTCGATTTATATTTTATCAAGATTCAAATGATTACCATGCAAATCTAATTTTAAGATTTGAACAGATTTAATAAGCATCAACAAGCCTGTGAAACCCAAATTTTGAAGAGAACTATCTTCCTCAGCCGAGGGAGATTTTATCTTAAGAGGAAAAATATTTTAGGAAATCAGTTATCTCTCATACAAACCCTATTAATGAAAGTTCAGTAAATCTCCGAATGGCCAGTTCCAGTTCATGGACAGGTTGTCTGCCCCTGTCTGTACTGTAGCGTCAATGCTACAGCTGTTTGTAGGAACCCTTCCAGCCGGAAAGATTCCACCACGCAAGCATACCAGCCGGCAGCAAACACAGTATTTCATCAAAGTTTCTGGGAGTCCAAATCGTCGGTCTCTGTACCGCAAGATGGGTAGAGGAAAGATGGACAAGATAGGAACTGCCCCTGTCCGTACCTTTGGTAATTATACTCCATCGATTTCTGGTTAACACCCCTTGACATCACCAAAATTTGTCGGACCAGTTTGTCTCATTAGTCAGTTTCGATAGGAAGAGATGATGTTGTAGGTAAAAGTATACAAATCCTGAAGATTAAGTAATCCATTACTTTGCATTTTCCTTAAGACCACTGTACTTTAGTCATTAGATTGGTTGTGATACTTAGGAAGTAGGGAGTCCATGTTCTCATCCTTTGTCAGTCCTTTCCCAAGCATGTGCTCTAGGAAGTACCACATTTGTTGCAAGTCTGGTCAAGTAAGCTACAAACGTGAAAGGAATTATTGAGTGTTAGAGCACAAGAAGAAACTTTACGAAAAGTTCTCATAGGCTTCAGGCTATTAAGTTCATAGGTTCATGCTAGGAAAGAAAAGCATGTTTTTGAGGCCTTCATGAAACACAGCTTGAGCACGATGAATTTGTGTTAAAATATGAGCCTCACATTATTGAATACAATGCATTGGTTCTCCAATTAGGCAGGTTAATGATTCACATCTACATCATGTAAGTATAAATACCCCTAAAAAAAAGTATCACTTCGTTATTATTTCGCATATCAATTTGCAAGTCTCTTCTCGCGTTATATGCAGCCGCAGCCGCTAAGAGCGGTCGGTCGGTGGGGCCAGGTGGGGGGGATTTTGGAGAGACGACCACGAGGGGAAATTAATTATTTATTTAATTTTCCGTCATAGTCGTCTCTCGAAATCCGCCCCACCGCTCTTACCTGCAGCGGCCGCGGCTGGTTATACGTCAATACATCATTTAGGATTTGAAAGCATATTTAAAATAGACCTTTACGAAGCATAATTATTATAGCATCTGTTTTCTCATCAATGTAAGTGCTCACATTACATTTTCTAATGTTAATGGCCATTTTCTTAACACATAAAATGACTTTATTCATATACATAAAAAGATTTCTATGTTATCGTTTGTCTATTATGTTCATTTATGCATAAAGAAAACATATATCAATATATTTATTAAACTTTTCATTAGTTTATCTGCAGTTAAATGTCATCACAAACCTACGTATAACATTCTGCATGCTTTTACGATGCAGTATCTAAATCAAACTTTATTTGTGCGTTTTTCTTAAAACGTGGTAATTTAACACCTATTTGTCATGTCCGTATATTGTTGTCACAAATAATTTTTCCAGTGTGAATTTATAGAGATTAGATGAAAGATAACATCCATGCTCTATCACCTTTTTGATAACTTGCCAAAAGAATCTAGAATATTTTTCACCAGCCGCCCTTTCCAGATCATGCCAGAACAGATGAGTTTGTCTTTGTTTAATTTTGAGTGTATGTTTCCTTCTAGAATTTTTTTAAAGTGATTGATCTCAACTGCTCTTTTGGGTGAAACTGAGTACATGTTAACTTGTTTTATTTCTTTAGATAGGATGTAATCCTTTTCGTTTCCGGGGGAACAATCCGCTTTGTTCTTGAGCTAGATCTCTGCTTTGTGGGTGATGAGTTCATAAGTAATAGATAGTCTTCAAAGCACTAGTGATAAATACTTTTTGTTTTTTGTATCTGGTTTATGAAAATGTTAGCAAGTCTTCGATAGAAGCATCTTTGGATTCCAGTTAACTCACCCACCAGATTTTATAATTTTGGTTATTCCCCACTCAGGTTCCAGGGACTTATAACTTCTGTGGTGGTTGGCAATGTAATCGTAGGGCTGGAGTGGTCACTCATAGTATTAGGAATTAATGACCTGACGGAATGGCTATTGAACAGGGCATAGTTACTAATAATGTAATCTGATATAGAGGGTCCAGAGGTGCCCTCCTATTTGGTTTTACAGGTGAGTTATGGTCGAAAGGATGATTGGCTATTAGACAACCTATCTCCTTAAGTTTTGAGAGTAACAGGATGACTCTATTATCCAGTTTGTAGTAGATTATGAAAAAGTTTTGCATTAAAATCCCCTGAGATTAATACCCAGTGAGGCTGATTAAAGTGTATGAGATAAAAGACCGACTTAAAAATATAGTTAGTTTCCTGTTATTCTGTTACCTGGAGAGAAATATACATTGGATAAGAGAGAGACAAATTTGAATAGGACACAAATCTATGTTTTAACCAAGCAGGGGGCCTTAAATGTAACTTTTATTTCCTGAATCTGGCTATCATACAATGTTAGTATTTCATAATTTCATTTAGAGTCAACAGAGAGAAGAATGGATACACATTCACATGCACGATCCTGTGTACTGCATGATGTCAGGCTATTATTGCACAAAAATATTTAAGAGAGAAGTTAGTGGTACATCAGGTTTCTTGTAGGCAGATAAGGTCTGCCTTAAAGAGCATTAAAAAAACTTTTTTTTTTTTAAATCTTATAGTAAGCCCGGCAACATTTCAAGATAAAACGAATACGTTCGGGCTAAAATAATTGATGCTTAGTGGCTGAATGATTGCTTACCTTAAGAGCACTTAAAAACTAACATCAGTCACTACCATCATCATAATCCCTTAGAATATTTTTTCCCATATTAGGGATGGTAATGGTGTGACTCGAAGAGCCACAGACAATTGTTAGGGGATTATTTAGTATTGTAGATTCAAGCAAGTGATCGACAGTTGAGGTGATGTTAAATTATATATTTGCTCGAATTAGAAAAAAACATCTTTTGGATAAGGGCATTCTTATGGGGTGCACATTGGTACCTTGGCTTTAAAAAAATGTCACTGGTGTTTAAAATAATTGAAGGAATTAAGGCAGAGTTTTAATGTACTTCTGAAGAATTACAAGTTTAATATTGGCTGATTGGAATCAACTGCTGCTGTGGGTGCATATGTAAAAGTGAAAATATTCGTGATCTACTGAGAAATATATTTCCTGCTCTGAAGAGATCAACTAATTCAAATTTTAAAGCCACTGTAGAGTTTTATATCAATGTTTGGGGAACTGGAGGCATACTAACTGGTTATGAGGTGTAAGTTATTAAATTGTCCTTTACTTGCAATGTTTTTAACATAACTCTTTTGCATGTTTGTTTAATCTGAACACAGAAAAATGCTATATCTGAGCTTGTGTAGGTAGAAGGGTCATTGATGAATCAGCTTGTACATCAGATTTATTTGCATCTTCCCTTAGGTCAGAAAGGAATTAGGTGGAGTGTTCAGAACATATGCTTCCTTTTGCGAGTGAAACAATTTAAACATTGGAGACCTCCAGGTCTCTTTTTGAATGCTTGTGATTTCCTTTTTTCTTCACTCATTTTTTTTGTTGCCTATTTAAATTTGTTACCACAGTTTCAGGGGAACTATATTCTGTTATGGTATTGGATTTAATAATTTAATTCACTCCTTTCTAAATAAACATTTTATTCTCAGTTCTGTTTTGAGTTTGTGAATCTTTGGTACGTGGACTATGCAATGAACACCTTACAAATATTGGGTAGAGTGGAACATCTCTTGGATTAACTTTGGATGGTTTTATACATTTAATTATTGTGTCTTCATGTAACAACCTTTTTAATGAGTAAATATTATAAATACTTTCTTGATGTATATGGTTCTTGCTGGCATCTCTACTTTTTGTAATGTGAGATTGACCTGCATTTGCTTATTTAAATTGTCTTCAGTGATTTTCTTGGCATTTACTGGTGTGGAATTAGAATGTGTGGTTCTTATATTACACAGGAGATGTGAAGTCATCGAATTGCCTTGTTTAAATTTCAGAAAGAATATTAGATACAGTTGCTAAAATATGGTCTGTCCTTCAAGTCGATTTTTCCAATAACGCAAGAATTTGAACTCACAACTCTAATTAGGACCTGAAAGGCTGCAAGACATTTGTACATAATCACCTGTGGAGGAGGAAGGGTCAATCTAGATGTAAGTCCAGACTGTCTGATAGGCTAGGTTCCAAACCTGCACAATCCCTTTGTGTACTATTAAAGAGATTCAATGTTGTTTTAGTAGGCTCATTCGCAGTTGGGGAATTACTTGCATGATTTCCATATCTGGCAGAGTGAAGTCCAATTGTCCCTCATTGTTCAAATCTAAATATCTCTTTCTCAGGTGATTAATTGAATATTGGGTGGGAAAGATTTGCTTCTGACTTAGTGACACCACTATAAATTTCAATGTTTGCTGGCCTCATTATCCATTCTTTTGGAACTTGTAGAGATGAGTCCTTTGATGTATTGGTCTGTGCAAAGAAGAAAGTAAGAGTTAAGGAACCAGGTGAAGTGTTGATATGCAGGGTTTACACCTGGTTGATTTTACGTATTGTGATACAGGTCTCCTGATGGCTATGGATCTTGTGGGAAGGTTTTAAATTCTCATTTGCTATGTAGTTACACGAGCGATTCCCCAAGTGCTAAGTCATTTTAAAAATGTAATCAACAATGATTAGGAGCCACAGCAGAAAAATGGCTTGGTAACCTGTGAATACCAACCCACTGCTGCACGTTCACCCACAGGGAACAAAGTGGTGAGGAATGATCACACAGTGGCCAGGTGCCTATGTGCAAAATGTGTAAAAATGTATCATACAAGAACTTGGCAGATGAAAGCTTAGTCGACCAAAGTTAAGGTTCATCTCTATTCACTTACGCGGGAACTGTTAGGCTGCAGTGCCGCCACCTTCTCCACCTTCGTGCCACCATCCCAGTATCCATTTCCCATTGTATGGATCTCAATGTGTCTTGATGACCAGTAGCCACTTAGCTGATTGGAATTCCTAATTGTTAATCCTGATGGTGAATTTCTAAGGGTAGGCTTAAGAGGGGTAAATACCTTGTCTTATTTTGAGCTGCACGAGGTCCTTCAGTAGGACCGTATGGGCCTCCCGGGTTGACTTATCCCCTTCTCTTCTTTCTTAACTGCATAAGGCTATCTGTCTGCCCCAGGTCCCAACTTTCCACTCTCCTCAGCAGGTGGTACCTTTGTTACTTCTGAGTGCCAATGGAGTATGGAGGGAAATAATCACGAGTCTTCAGGATGATTATGGGCAATATGGGGTGGCAGTTAAACCTCTGTGACACACCACTGTTTCACTTACTGCTGAATTGCCTATTTGGGCTCACTCTCAATGATCTTAAGCCTCTATAGTTGCAGTTGATGTTTATGAGGAACAAGGGATATCCATGGATATAGAGGGACCAGGGCTACATGTATTTGCAAAGGAACAAAGGTCCCTCATGTAAAGCATATAAACAACTGAATGTAATAGGAATACAATGAAGCCTATATATGTTGTCCAATGGACAGCCCATACATTATTTATTATAAATATCAGACAATAGCTTGGGACAGAAAACCAAAATGGAAAGACAGTCAATTTTGTCTTCAAAGACTCAGGCATTTAAGTGTGATAAATTAAAATAAATTGTATTCTTATTGCATTTAGTTGTTAGTATGCTTTGCATGAGGGACCTTTGTTCCTTTACAAATAGTTGCAGTTAAGGCATAGGTCTACTATGATGTCTGACCTGCAAACCCCTAGGCTCCCTGGGGTTGCTCAGATTTAATTACAACAACATAACTTCACCCATGAGGGGAAAATACAGACTGTCCGCTGAACTGAAGAGACTGGGCAAGTGTAACACTTGAGCACTAACCTGTATTTTATCTTTAGGTTGTGCGACCTTGTAGGAGCAAGATGCGATCCCAGAAGTGAGTTCCCAACGTCACCCAAATACTGTCACCGTCTGAATCCTGTCAAAAGATTCAAGCTGTGCCAGGCCTCAGGGGGAATGGGGAGTGATAGGAGAAAAGAAGAATAACATCCTCTGTTCATTCTGGTTCCCTCTGAGCATAGGTACTTCACACTGGTTCCCTCTCAGGTCGCGAAAGGCAAGGTGTATATGTGTATCTATCAAAACAAAAGAGATTGTGTAAGCAGAAGGATTTTTCTAACAAAAAACCCTTTTAATAGCTCTGTCCCTCTCATCCAGCTTACCTAGAACTTCCCTCTTTCCCACCTCAGGCTCTGGTTAAGGGACAATAACAAAGGCATTGAGTGACTCCTAAAAGGAAACAAATAGTGAGACTTTCTGGATTAATTTCTATCGCTAACAATCCCTCTTTTGGAACCCCCTTGGTTACCTGATATATCATCCAGGGAGAACATTCACAATTATCTAAGTTTTTAGGAATTCCAGATTCATTTTCAGAAACACTTTTGACGATTTGTGGCCAATAAGAGATGCAAACTAGGTATGAGGAAGCAATAATTAAAGTCTTGAAAATCCAAGAAGGAAGTTAACTCAACAGTCTTTGAAAAAGCACATATTTCCAATCAATATATATAAGCCCTTCATTTTCAGGAACTTCAGAAACTGGAGTTCTGATGCACAGAAAAGAGTATCCACTACAGTAAGTGTTACTCCAAACAACATTTGTACATAACACCATACCAGTTTTTAAGAGCAGCCCTCTGTAGGGTAAGGGTGTTTGTAACATTTTTTGTTACAGGTTCTCGGTGTCCTCATGGAGAGCAGGGATGCAGGCAAACATACTGCAGCCAATGGTGGAATTTGCAGGCTTGGACTCCAGGACGTGTGAGAAGGAAGAATTGAAGCAGGAATTTAGAAGATAACTGCAAGCAGGTCCACTTTAAATTAATAACAGGCTCAAAGAGGCTTTTGGACACAGCTTTTAAACACTTCTGCACCTGAGAACGAGGACCATGCAGTCTGCGGATTTTCGAGGGCGGAGCCTCTGACACACCGGACACTGCAATAAGAACTAGACTGCATCTTGCCCCTTGGAAGACCCCCTCCAGGCCATGGCTGCACCTGCGAGTTCTTTACAAAGCAGCGGCTGCTGTGAAAGAAAAGGAGTATTAAGTTCAGCAAAAGCAGATGGAGTGATGCATGTAAGGGAGGTGTGGTGAGATGAGAGGGGCACGTGCGCTGAGGGCTGTTTCGTAAACTCATTGCTCTGCAATCATTTTTGCCGCATATGACATCAGAGGATGAGCAAAAGTCATGGAATCAACTGGCAAAATATACCTTAACTTCTGGTCCACTGGCTATTTTTTAAGAAAAAAGTCACTTTTATTGCTATTATATTTTGACTGGCTGTCAAATAATGGTGCAATACCTTGCCATGTGAAAGCACTGGTCCTGCCAAATACTGCAGTCATAAATTTCCTTTGGCTACAAGTGTATTGGAGACTTCTCAACAGTGTGAACGCTGGATCCTGCAGATTTAGTTATGAACACACTAATAGAGTTGTCCCTGAAGACATCCATGAATCTCATATCTTTCACTATGTTGGTTGCACCTCTAATTCACTCTTGAAACTAAAGAGGTATGGTGGACTGACTTGAGGACTTTTTCATGATGATGAGCCCAACTCATAGAGGAAAACGTTTAGTCATACTTTCTACTCTTCCAGAAACATAACACCTTAAGTTACTTGATTATCTCTGAACAGCAAACCCCAATATTATCCTATCTGAACTGACCTCTTGATTACTAAAATGTTATTCTGGTGCCATATACAGTGGATGCCACCTATCCCTATTTGATATTTGATATTTATTAGCTTGTAAAGCGCCCGAATCACCCCGTCAGGGGTATCTCCGCGCTGTGACTGCTGTCATCAACCGAGAAGACTCAGAACAGAGAGGTTTTTAGCATGTTTCTAAATTTCAGGTAGTCGGGGCATTGGCGTAAGTGAGTGGGGAGTTGGTTCCAATATAGGGGGGCAAGGTGGGAAAAGGTTCTGCCGCTCAAACGCGCTTTGTTAAATCGCGGAGTACAAAGAAGTGATTTTGACCCTGAACGAAGGGACCTGGAGGGAAGGTACCTTGAGAGTTTATCTGAGAGATAGCTAGGACCCATGTCATGTAGAGATTTATGAACCATACAGCAGATCTTGAATTTGATCCGTTTTCGCACCGGAAGCCAATGCAGCTGTTGTAATAAGAGTATAGAGGCCGTTCTGGGAGGGGCGTTGGCAACTAGCCGGGCCGCCGTGTTCTGGACTACCTGCAGTTTATTTAAGGAAGCTTCATTGGCTGAAATCAGCAAGACGTTGCAGTAGTCCAGGCGGCTTAGCACTAATGCCTGAATCAGGACTTTCCGTGTAGAAGAGGGTAAAAAGGGGAAAGGTCTTCGTAGTAGACTAAGAGTGTGAAAGCATGACCCTGCAATGGAGGTAACATGCTCTCCCAATGTTAGTTTTTGGTCTATACGGACGCCCAAGTTTTTGACCACCTTTTTTGGAGTAGGAGCTGGGCCCAGTTCCTCAGGCCACCAGCTAGGGGTCCATCTTAACATTGCTTCCCCGAACAGCATAATCTCCGATTTTCCAGCGTTAAACTGGAGAAAGTTGTCACCCATCCAATCCGCAACTGCTTTCATGCCCTCCGAAAAGGTGATCTGAGTATTGGGGTTATTTTTATCAAAGGAGAGCAGGAGCTGAGTGTCGTCAGCATAGGAGATTGGAGTGAAACCTAGATTCCTCAGTAATCCCGCCAAGGGGGTGACGTAAATGTTAAATAATGTTGGGCTCAAACATGAGCCCTGAGGAACTCCCTTGGTCACGTAAGTAGTCTTAGAACGGTAAGGTCCCAGATTAATCGTCTGGGTTCTGTCTGATAGAAAGTTTGACAACCATTTTAGTGCATTCCCTCGGAGTCCGATGTCGCGGAGTCTTCCGAGAAGGATCTGGTGAGAAATGGTGTTGAATGCCGCGGATAGGTCAAGCAACACCAAAAGTACCGCTTGACCACTGTCCAGAGACATTCTGATGTCATCCGTTACTGCTACCAAGGCGGATTCTGTACTGAATCTGGCCTGAAAGCCCGATTGAGAGACATCAAGACAATTCGAGGCTTCAACAAATTCAGAGAGGTATTTGTTAATGTGCTTTTCCAAAAGCTTGCTCTGGAGGGGGAGCAGAGAGATGGGGCGATAGTTGGAAACATCGTCCATGGGAGCTTTATTATTTTTCCGGATGGGAATGACCTGTGCTGCTTTCCATTCAAGGGGAGCCTGCCATCCTTCATAGAACTATTAAGAGTGGTACAAATAGGGGCGGCGAGATGCTTGGAGAGAAGGGAGGTAGTCCTAGCAGGGATAGCATCTGAAGGGGACCCAGATTTGACTTTCCTTAGAAGTGATTCTACTTCTTCAGTCGTAAGTAATGGAAAGTTCTCCAAGGTCGAAAGGTTTGGAATAGGCACTGGAGAATCTTTTATAGCGCCTTTCTGCGAGCCACTGGCCTCCGTGATTTTATTATAAATCGTGTCAATTTTCAGGGTGAAGTGGTTCGCTATGTTATCACATAAGATTTGGGATGGGGCCTCTTCATTGTTACATGCCTTGGGTTCTGTGAAAGATTTTCGGATCCGGTACAGGGTTCTGGAAGAGTTCCCTGCTTGTTCAAGTTGCTGCGTATTGTGGAATTTGCGAGCATTTTTTAAATGCCTACACATACCTTAGCATAATTAAATGTATTGCAATGTAATGGTGATGCACTGGTATCCTGCATCATAAAGGTATGAGAGAGCTCTTCAGAAGGTCCAAGAAGTCAAAACTCTCCAACCAGGTAAGCTGAAGGGCTGAACGGAACAGAAAGAAACAATATATGATGAAAAAGTAGTTACACAATATGAGCCTTGAGCCTAACCCAATGGAACACAGGCATAGTATCCTCCATCTTGTGAAGCTAAGCTACTGTAAATATTACCATCAGTAGTCAAAAGAGAACTGCTGAAGAGAGTAGCATGCTCCTGAATGCCAAGAAAAACTGTGGACACGTAGGAACTTAAAATGTGAATTGTTAACCTTATTCACAAACCCATTGTCTACTTATTTTGATATGTGTGTTGAGCATCAAGTGTCTGATAAATGCATTGATATATGCTTCATTTTCTTTAGTATATTTTATTATCTTAAATTAGGAAGTATTTCCTTCATCATTGAAGGGATCGTTCTTGGAACCAATTTACAAGTAAAGTGTTTCTAGTGTCCCAAGTAGTTATCTCTTCATACCTTTGTTAAAATCTGATTGGAAACTCCACAAATTGGGAAGTTAATTCTCATAAGCAATTGATAAACTTCACCCACACAGGGTTTTAGAAACAATACTCTATAATATGAGGTCAAAAACTGGAAAAACCTGTTTGATGTACTGCAGTATGCATTTGACAGAGTTAGCAATGTCTGACTTCGGTTTATACTTAAACTTTGGAAGAATCAGTGAAAACTTCCTGTGTCTTACTATTGAACTTCATAATCAAACATACATAGAGCGAAGCTGTTTAGCACCATTGGACTTTCTTCAAAATAGGAATGGTACATGGTCCTAAACTAGGCTGAATATTTCTCCCAAAATTTGACAATGTTACTAGAGGTAATTTCACTTTTTTTGTTGTTGTTGTTGTTTATATAGTTTTATATAGCGCGAACTAGACCCGAGAAATGGGGTATCAGAGCGCTTTACATGAGCACCAGTTGCGTTACATGAGGACACATTCATTTTTGTTAGGCACAGGGAGATTAAGTGATTTGCCCAGAATCACAGGATGTTGAGCGACGTTGCCGAGACTCGAACCAGGTTCCCCCGCTTCGAGGTCGAGCGCTCTAACCGTAAGGCTACATCCTCTCCACTTATGAAGGAAAATGGTTTCTGACCCACTTAAACCCCTGGATTTTATGCTTTCGAACCACACAGGTTTTGGACCTTTACTGTGAGTAAGTCCCACTAACTGACTCTCACTCACTGTAAACTCTTACATTGGATTTGGATTGCTAGCCACCAATGTCTGTCTTTTAAAACAATGTCCGGAGTTGCGCAGGTGTAGTGAAGAGGCTCAGGGTGGGCTGCATGTGAAAGAATGCGGAGATGCATGTTAACATGTGTGCACGCTGAGCGAGCGGGTTTATCGTCCAGCTCAGCCTAGTATCTGTGCAAAGGGAGCATGTCTCAGAAGGGATCCTTCAGGGAATGGTGCTGACCTGGTGTAGGCCTTATAATGTGAGTGGGCATTCATAATATAAGTATGACGTGCTTCACTCAAAAGAGTGTGTGCTTACTGTATTATACATTATGGGCAAAATCTGCATCAAGGTAGAGTTTCACCATAGTTAGGCCTAGGGTTTAGCAGGATGCACCATTCCTATGGTAAACATGGATCTTACATGCAGATTCAACGTGAATCTTGTCATCTCCAACCTTCTTCAGGCACTTGAGGATTTGTTATATTTATCTGACTCAACTACTAATTAGATTCAAAATTAGATTCAAAGTTTTTGTTCACCCTCCTGGTCCAAGTTAATTACTCTGCTGGACATCTGGAAGATCAAAGGCCTTTCCACACAATAGGGCCATTTGCCAGTGCATGGGACTGTTCCTGGGAAAGGAAAGGATGAGGCCATAATCTGCCTGAGATAAATACTTTTTACACTGCACCAGGCCTGGGGAAGGTAATTTCAAAGAGGACAATGGGTAAATGCTAGATCTCTGTAGCCAATCACAGGAGGGGTTGCTCTCTGAAGTTTTAGATCAAAGGGTCCAGACAGCTGTGGCAGTTAGAGGCATGATTACAGGATGTCAGAGACCACTTCAAGTCGCCATCTTGAAATGTTCCAAAATGCAGTGCAGAAGGGTTTGGGCAAAGGTGTGGTGGTGATTGGACAGAGGTGCTTATATTTTGGAACTTTCCACCCCAACTTAAAAACCTATGTACTGGAAAGAGAGTGAGAAAGACAGAGAAGATTGTTTTCAAAGGACCCTGCAGAAGTTCAGACTACTTTCTTAGGCGCTATAATTCCTTTGAGTTAGACTGGTTGGGACTGTGCGGATCCACCTCTCCAGGGTCAGTGGCACTGGCCCTGTACATCTTCTGAGAAACATCAGAATGAGCCTGCTGAAGGACACAGAAGGAGTAGAGTTCCTCTGGAACTACTGAGTACTAACTATTTCCTTTTAAATATGTCAATTGTGGAATACTCATTTAATTTAATTTTACTTTGGTTGCAAGATGCTAGGTTTGTAGGGGTCTAGGTTGGGACGTTAATTAGGTAATAATTAACTAACAATTAACTATTAATTGTTAATTCATTATTTAATTTATTTTGAATATGTAAGTTATGGAATAGCAATTTTTATAGTTATATTTTAGGTGTGGGTTGCTAGGTTTGTAGTGGTACAGTGTGGGAAGTTAATTAATTAATAACTGAATAACAAATATTTGTTAATTTATAATGTTTTTCTTAATAGTAATTATGTAAATCGATTCAAGGTTTTTATTTCTTTAATACATATATATATTTATTAATTATTCTTTTTTTATTAAGAGTTTAATATATTATCTGCATTAATGGGGTTACTCATATATGTGATGCATTTGAAATGAAGTAGTTTCCCTACTCTTGCTTACACTGCTGTAGGAATAGCAAACTTAACATCTTCAACACTTTCCCTACTTTCCCTACTGTTGCACTGTTTGGATTGGGAAGAGTAAATTTTACCCATCCAAAATTCAGCACTTTCTCTACTGTTGCAGAGACTGGAGTGTGAATAGTAAATGTCACCAATACGAAATCCAACGCTTTCCCTACTGTTGCATAGACGAATGGAAATAGTATATTTCACCTCTCCAAAGTTCACCACTTTGCCTACTATTGCGCTGACTGGTGTGGGAATAGTAAATTTTATCCTTCCGAAATCCAAGGCTTTTTCTACTGTTGCTTTGTTTGGAGTGAGAATAGTAAATTGAACCCCTCCAAAGACCAAGGGGTCGATTCCGATCCCGGTCGGAGGCGCACCTAACACCATTCACCCGGGAAAAAAACCAGGCGAATGCGTGTTTCCCGACCGATTCGTACATACGTCCGAACGAGCAAGTACGATGCGCATAACTGCCCAGATACCGACCCAGTCGCACTCACCCAATCCAGCTCCTGTTCTCCGACCGAGCCTGATCCGGAAACGCAGAATCGAGTCGCACGGAAGCCAAAATGCAGCTCCGTCCGGCCGGACTAGTAAGATGCGCACTCCGTACGCGCCGAACCCGTCGCTACGCACGGCACGTCAAAGCATCCGGGAGAGGCGCACATAAGCTCCGATTCGCGCCACAAGACGATCCACGGCTACGAGACGAACACGCCAGCCACGAGGACGAGGCGAAGCAACGACAAAGACGAACGAGACGAACCAACCATGAATCCAATCGCGCAGATCCTACCAATACTCTACATCTATTACCGGAACTGGTACGGACGCGTATGGCGCAGAAGGTAAGTCAGACACCCACCACACAAACAAACCACACGTACCCGACAGACAACACACACACATAGGGATGCAGAAATTACTTACACCAGCAACAGCAGCACCATAGGGGCGGGATGGCTATCACCAATGCCATATACACACATAGGGGCCTGGTTGCCAACCACTAACACCACCTCTACCCATGGGGGGGCTGGATGCCTACCACTACTACCACCCCTACTCAGGGGGGGCTGGATGCCTACCACTACCACCACCCCTACTCAGGGGGGGCTGGATGCCTGTCACTACTACCACCCCTACCCATGGGGGGCTGAATGCCTACCACTACCACCACCCCACCCATGGGGGGCTGGATGCCCACCACTACCACCACCCCTACCCATGGGGGCCTGGATGCCAACCACTAACACCACCTCTACCCATGGGGGGCTGGATGCCTACCACTACCACCACCCCACCCATGGGGGGCTGGATGCCCACCACTACCACCACCCCTACCCATGGGGGCCTGGATGCCAACCACTACCACCACCCCTACTCAGGGGGGGCTGGATGCCTGTCACCACTACCACCCCTACCCATGGGGGGCCGGATGCCTGTCACTACTACCACCCGTACCCATGGGGGCTGAATGCCTACCACTACCACCACCCCACCCATGGGGGGCTGGATGCCCACCACTACCACCACCCCTACCCATGGGGGCCTGGATGCCAACCACTAACACCACCTCTACCCATGGGGGGCTGGATGCCTACCACTACTACCACCCCTACTCAGGGGGGGCTGGATGCCTACCACTACTACCACCCCTACTCAGGGGGGGCTGGATGCCTGTCACCACTACCACCCCTACCCATGGGGGTCCGGATGCCTACCACTACTACCACCCCTACCCATGGGGGGCTGGATGCCTACCACTACCACCACCCCTACCCATGGGGGGCTGGATGCCTACCACTACCACCGCCCCTACTCAGGGGGGGCTGGATGCCTGTCACTACCACCACCCCTACCCATGGGGGCCTGGATGCCAACCACTAACACCACCTCTACCCATGGGGGGCTGGATGCCTACCACTACCACCACCCCTACTCAGGGGGGGCTGGATGCCTACCACTACCACCACCCCTACTCAGGGGGGGCTGGATGCCTACCACCACCACCACCCCTACTCAGGGGGGGCTTGATGCCTGTCACTACTACCACCCCTACCCATGGGGAGCTGGATGCCTACCACTACCACCACCCCTACTCAGGGGGGGCTGGATGCCTGATACTACCACCACCCCTACCCATGGGGGGCTTGATGCCTACCACTACCACCACCCCTACTCAGGGGGGGCTGGATGCCTGTCACTACCACCACCCCTACCCATGGGGGGCTGGATACCTACCACTACCACCACCCCTACTCAGGGGGGGCTGGATGCCTACCACCCACACCACCCCTACTCATAGGATGGGTAATGCATGACACAACCAGCATACTCCAACATAAGGAATGTAAGACAAAAACAGCCTCCCAACACCATGACAAGCGTGTGTAGACTGTGTCAAATGCCTACAACACTGAACATGACATTGAACATACAATGTGACCCCCTATCACATGTGTCACACATAAATGTGTGTGGCCTCCACAATGCAAGCAGACCATGACCACTGTGGCAATGGGGTCCAAGCCCCCATCATCACAGTGACCAAAAGGTAAGTGTGAGGTTCATAGCTGAAGCACATTTTGAACATTGTGGCAATGGGGACTAACCCCCCATCATTACAGTGACCAAAAGGCAAGTGTGGGCTCCATAGCTGAAGCACATTCTGAACATTGTGGCAATGGGGTCTAAACCCCCATCATCACAGTGACCAAAAGGTAAGTGTGGGGTCCATAGCTGAATCACATTTTGAACATTGTGGCAATGGGGACTAAGCCCCCATCATCACAGTGACCAAAAGGCAAGTGTGGGCTCCATAGCTGAAGCACATTCTGAACATTGTGGCAATGGGGTCTAAACCCCCATCATCACAGTGACCAAAAGGTAAGTGTGGGGTCCATAGCTGAAGCACATTTTGAACATTGTGGCAATGGGGACTAAACCCCCATCATCACAGTGACCAAAAGGCAAGTGTGGGCTCCATAGCTGAAGCACATTCTGAACATTGTGGCAATGGGGTCTAAACCCCCATCATTACAGTGATCAAAAGGTAAGTGTTGACATTGAAAAAGCTGCAACTGCCAAACTGCATGGATGATTCCTGGTCACAGAACAACAAACACATCAGTGGCAAAGTAGTGGTTGTGTCCCATAGCAACATAGATTGGGTGAGGCAAACAGTGCAGTGCAAAGAAGACATACCTTTGGCCATGTGCAGACAAACATCACCCATGGGGGCTGACACTGTCAACATTCATCAATGACACAATGACAGAAGTGACCATCATAATGCAAACCCACATATTTGCACCAATGGGCACACAAATGGAGATATCCTGTGGAGACTGTAGATGTGAGGTGAACAGATACCATACCATGGCAGCAATGGGACACACAAACCATGATCATCGTGCTGACTGATGACCTAGGAGTCCCAGGGACAGCAGGGGGAACCCACTATACAACATACAGCCAATGGCACACCGAAGATATGCCGATGCAGTGGTGCAGATGCACAAACACAAACAGGCAGCCCCACACTGCACATCAAACACAACAGGAGGGGGGGGGTGTGCCAGTGTCCCCAGGCAACCACACAACACATGAGGAGGCCTGAATACCAATTACACAGATGCGCATACAGTGCCACACAAAAGTAACTCATGGATCCAAATCCCCTATGTGGGCAATCAGGCATTGTTAGATGAGAGGGAGCACAAATCACACATGTCACACAAGCATGTAGGAACAGCAACTAACACAGCAAGACACAGACACACCACAGCACTACCCCCAGGGTCCCCACAATGTGGTGACCCTGGGCTGCATGAGAATCCCACTGTGATGACAAAGCTAGATGTCGTTCACACTGTGAACCACAGTCATGTGTCCTGAGCAACAAACTACCATCACACCTACACAAGCACAAATCAATCAGCACGGCCAGTCAGCCAAGGCCAACATGGAGGCAGGGGCATAGCCGGCCAACAACTCTCATCTGCACACACTCAACACCACACACCTCGACCTCCAACAATGTGCAGCAGTGAAGATCACATGCACTGGTGACATTGCACATGCACCCATGACAATCCCAGGGGTGGCGGTGGCAACTAAGGTGCAGAAACCCATCACCATGGCCAGTCAACAAGACTCCTGAATGTCTGACACACTGCACAGTACGCTGTACATGGACATGACGGCAATACCACACCAACCAATGGGATCCCGGCCACAGTCACATACCAATGAAGAAGCCAAGGTCACCCACAAAGAACACACATAGACAACTTCCAACATTGCAGCCCTAACCCTGAGGAGTGCCAGCAGTCACACACACAACGTGTCACAATCACTGAAAGATAACACAAACTGGAAATTACATGACAGGTGTAAACAACAAGTGCCAAGGGGAATCCTGACTGTGTCCCATCTGCGTTTGCCCACAAACTCAGCCCTGACAGCAAACACACCTATGGGTGACACCCTGATGACCAGTAATGTGCCATGCACCCACATCCCAGAGAACCCAGGGAGAAGACTTTGGGGGAACATAGGTCAACTCAGCAAGCATCACAAACAGGAACATCACTAGGGATCCCAGCATGCCCAGCAACATGGAAGTGAACACACACAGACATGCTCACACAACACACACCTTGGGCTCAGGCAATGTCACAGAATTACACACTGCCATGAGGGGACCCCACTCCTGTGTGAGGAAAGCTGGCCCATACGTTGCCTCAGTAGGGCTCCATCATGTCAACAGAACACTTGGTCACACAGTCAACAATTAGCACCAAATGAAGGCTCCCGTCATATCAGCCTGGTCATGGGACTGTCACCGAAATCATCAGCACAGATCCAACACACATGTATAGCAAGTTGCACTGATAACACAGATGAGTCCTTCCCCATTGATGCCCAAACTTGCATGTCCAGTGGAGATGGCCACACGGTCAGGGAAGTAGACTAATTGAACAATGGCAAGCACAACAGATGTGCAGGGCTGTAAGCCACAGATGTTATATTGCCAATAAAACCTCGGAATTCCCATTGCCAAATCTTGGAAACATGACACCCTCATATGCTGCAAAGGATGACATGGATACACTACAGGATAGGACACATTCCCCGTGGACCACATGGGTTCCTGCACAGTAACACTTCATTTTCATGAGAGCAAAAATCAGCATCACTGCAGCAAGGGCACGGTTAGCATCATCAACAACATGTACATCAGAAGCAAAACAACTAGAGAACATAAAGTTGCTTTATTCAGCATTTGGGTGAGAGAAGTGAAAGAAAATATATAACAAAGGCCAATGGCCAGTCCATAACATTAGTCCAAACAGGGTGACAGTGCCAGATGTCACCCTTCGCATGCCTGCACTGCTACACACCAGGGACAATCCCCTCTGAGGGGCATACGGGGGGGCAGGCCAGGCACTGCAGGGACAGGATCAGGGCTCACCAGAAGGAGGCAGGGAAGGGGTGGTGGGTGCTGGAGAGTCACTGACAACTACAGTAGAGACGTCTGACATGGTGTGTGCCGGCACAACTGGGGGGCATGACTTAGATGGTGTGGGTGCTGGCACGACTGCAGTGGGCCGTGCAGATGGAGTGGACAGGTTCCCCACTGCAGTGCCCAAGTCAGACGGGGTGATAGTGGACTCCACTGCAGTGCCTATCTCCAGGGGAGGAGAATGGGGTTCAGGTAAGGTGGGCAGGACAGAGGGGGTGGACACCGTCTCCACACCAGTGGCACAGACATGCGCAGCGGGGGTGGTGCTGGAAGAGCAAGTGGCAGGGGGAGAAGGCCGGATCATTTTGGGGATGGTGTATCTGTGGGTGGGGGAACCTGGGGCAGGGTGTGGTGGGGGCACCTGTGGAGTGGGGGCCTGAGGGATGGAGGAAGGAGACTTGGTGGTTGAGTTGCAGGGCGGTGGCGGGGTCTTGCTCTTTCGGGTCCGGGGGGACCTGCGGATGGGGGCCTCAGTCTGTCTGCGCCTGGGGGAGGGTGTCCGGGGGCGAGGGGCACTCCCCTCTGTGTGGGTGGACTTCCTCTTCCTCCGGTATGCTGGATCAGCTGGATCGGAGGGGAAGAGGCCGAGGTCACAGAGGAAGACCCGCTGTGTATGTGGGGTTGCAGGTGAGGCAAGGGAAGGGGCCTTGGAGGGAGAGGTATCGGAGGACTGCGGAGTGACTGTGGATGCGTGTGTGTGTGCCTGGGCCCCATCCCCTGTTAGTGTGGTTTCAGTCCCCTGACTGTGCGTGCGTGTGCGTCTGGATTTTGGCGTGTGTGTCTGTGTGCTGCTTGTGTCTGTGCTGGTGTGTGCCTGTGCCGGTGTGTGTGTGCTTGGGACAGGTAGGGTGCTGGGGAGTGTGGATGGGGCAGAGGTAGGAGGTGTGAGGGACTGTTGGAGAAGGGACACTGCTGCCGTCAGGGAGGAGTCCATGGACCTATTGCTCCTCTGTAGGGCAGACATGCCCGATGAGATGCCCTCCATGAACGACACCAGCTGAGTCAACAGAGTGGTGTGGGCATGGAGGACACTCAGCATTGCTGTCTGCCCTACATGGAGCTGGCGAAGGAGGTACACAGACTCCTCACTCAGGGCAGCAGGGGACACAGGGGCAGGGGGTGCGGTGCCTGGCACGAAGGAGACATGCTCCCGAACACGGGAGCCTCCACGGACCTCTGGAATGGGAGCCGTTGGGAGGGCGGTGGTGGTGGTGGTGGTGGTGGCGGGGACAGCAACACTAGCTGGGGTGTGGTGGCTCCTGACACCCGCCTCCACAAGGGAGTCATCCTCCGAGCTGCTGTGGTCCTCAGCTGAGGTGGATGCTGCTGAGGACTCCTCGGTGTGGCTCCCCTCGCCCTCCGTGCCACTGGGTCCCTTCGACCACTCCTCGGCTGCTGACCCAGTCTGGCTCTGCGGCTCCTCCTGGTCCGTGGAGCTGTCCCCTCCTGTGGCCGTGGATGTATCTGCAAACAATAGGGAAACAGACAAACATCAGTCACCTGCACCAACCGCACACACCACAGTAAGTACAGCACATTACAGACCAAGCCCTGGCATCCTTAGTTGAACACTGCCAGAAGTGCCCAAACAGAGTAGGAGAAGCCAATTGACAGTCTGATGGTCAACCATGGCACTCACATCCCTCCTGGCCTTGCACCCATCTGTCTGGTGTCTGTGGGATGGCAATACCCCAGTGTGGACACATGCACCACCTACACAGTAGTTGGACAGTGCAGAGAACACGGTGAAGTATGTGAACATGCACACATCACAACTCTTGCCACTGAGTCAGTACAGATGTCCGGATAAAGGGATGGCCAGAGTCAATTTTGAAATGCATGTGATGCATACCAGCACCAGACACCATGATGCACCCATGTCCTGACAGTCATTGCCACAATGGGGTGCATGTAGCACATGTCACTCCCCTGCAGGATCACTCATTGGAAGTTTCATGCCATGGCACAGGCATGCCTGCTAAGTCATACATCACTGTCTCCAGTCACATGGAAAGGGCAGCCAGACAACAGCAGTCTGCACTGTGTCACAATCCTAGGTCATGGGGAATGCAAGTCCTGGAGCTGAACAAGTGCACATGTCCATCCCCCACACACTACATCATCTGAACTTTTATTTGTCCACGTCATACCAATTGGACATATGGGAGACCTGTAACACAACCCTCGGAACCTGAGCACCTCACAATCTGCTGTGAATGGGAAACAGCTGCCTGAACTTCACATTCGCATACCCCAGTCTGCACGGTCAAGTGATCAAACACCTATGTGTCACACAAGTATCGTCTCCTATGATCACATCTCCGGTGGCATGCTGAGCCCCAACCGAGAAACACCCCAGTAGTCCTGACAACGAAGCCACAGCACAATGACACAGAGGCAGACACCTGAGGGGACATATCACTGAGCACAACGTGTCAGCTGATACACGGGAGTGGGAGTACAGAGTGTATTGTATGGCCTGGAGTAGGCATGACTGTCCTGCCCCACGTGAATGAGGGATGAGCCCTGGACAGTAGGCAGGTGGCTAAGTATGTGTGACACACTTCATATACATACTCCTGAGGCCCAAACATTGTTCCCACACGCAGCATGGGTGTGTGCCAAATACCCCAGGCACATGTGGTGGATCAGCTCAGCAATTGGACCACATATCAAAGTAACACTCAGATTACATGTCAGAACACAGGCATTGTGTAAGCAATGGACCCACCCATGATGCCCACCACAGAGTTAGGGGAACAAATGCTGTCCCCCACCTTGAGCTAAGCAAAATGCAAGGACACAGTACCCAAGTGACACAATTCCCTGACTGTAAGGGCCACACCTGGGTATCAGATGGGGAGTGGGCAGTGCACAATTGAGGGACATGGGTCCTGGACCACATGACTTATGTACTGTGGAAGTTTAACCAGCCCAGAGGAGGGCACATAGCATGGCAGACAAAGTTCACAATGCAGTCATGGACTCACCCCCTCCTTGCTGCTGTCTGGCCTTCAGCTGCCCATCCAGATCAGGGAAGACACCCGCCAGGATCCTGAGCATGTGGGGGGTCAGGGTCCGGTGTCCACCCCTCCTGCGAGGAGGCGACAGCTTCAGCTGGACCCGTGCGATCCTCCGGGTCCAGCCCCGAAGGTCCTGCCACCTCTTCTGGCAGTTGCGGATCCGGCGCTTGTAGTCCCCCACGGATCTCACTGCCTGGACGATGGTCAGCCATAACTTCTGCTTCTGGTGGGCATCAACCTGTGAGGATGACAAAGTGAAAAGCCCATTACTACACATGCAACATTTCCGTGCATCACACATTTGGATATACATGTCAAATCACAGGGGCACATGATGTACACAGGCAGTGCAACGATGGCTATGAACAGTTTGCCAGCAGTTACTACATGGTATCATTGCCTGGGAAGTAAAACCTCGTTTAAATGCACTGTTACTGCACTATACCTGTTCAGTGCATGTAACTACACACTATGGGGGTGACAACTACTCAGTGAGCCTGCTAGCCAGTGGCGTGCAGACTGTAGGTCTTGCTAGTCAGACAACATGCACATTTAGTCAGGCAGTGGACAGCACACTCACCTGCTCCCCTGGTTTCCCATACAGCTTGCTGTACTGTGGAAGGAGGCTGTCCAGCAGGGCCTGGTTCTCCTCAGTGCTGAAGGCTGGGGCTCTCTCCACAGTACGTGCCATTGCAGGATCCAGAGGATGCAGATACAGCAGCAGTGGTGGTGGCAGATGTCGTCCTGGAGCATGTAGTGCAGGCAAGTGAGCTCTCAGGGGAACAGCCAGCATTATATGTGTGCTGCTGAGGCAGATACTGTCCCATGTGTCCAAAGTGATAGGTCCAAGTCATTTGCATCTTCTGAATCTGGCCAATCCATGGATTTGCACCACTTACACATGCCCACAGCATCCTTCAAAAGTTCAACTTCATGACACCCATGAATTTGCAACATTGTTGTGGGTGGCCAACTGAATTTACAACATCAGACTCGTTGAAGGTTTGAAAACGCGTCCGTTGCCATGCCAGGCCATAGCCAATGCGTGCGCACCGATCGGTCCATTGCTGTACAACGCGTATTGCGAATACAACGCGTACCCGCTCACATTGTATGCAATGGCCAATGCGTGCGCACCGATCGGTCCATTGCTGTACAACGCGTACCCGCTCACATTGTATGCAATGGCCAATGCGTGCGCATCGATCGGTCCATTGCTGTACAACGTGTACCCGCTCACATTGTATGCAATGGCCAATGCGTGCGCACCGATCGGTCCATTGCTGTACAACGCGTACCCGCTCACATTGTATGCAATGGCCAATGCGTGCGCACCGATCGGTCCATTGCTGAACAACGCGTACCCGCTCACATTGTATGCAATGGCCAATGCGTGCGCACCGATTGGTCCATTGCTGTACAACGCGTCCCTGTACAAGTCACTGGCATATGTCACCATGCCTGTCACAGGTGAACGTATGGCAGCCACATTTACTTCCCAGGGAGTGAGGGGCACACCTACAACACCACAGCCTGTCCACACTGTATCCTAAGGCATGTAAGGCTGCATCACCTGTTCCATGTATGGGGGTCAACATGTGGTTTTGTGGGTGGCACTTGGGGGCAGCCACTCCCAGGCTGTGCACGTGTTCATGGGGACAGTATCCTTGGTGTGTTGTGCACATGAACACTGTGGTGTGCAACTGTTCATTTCAGAGCATGTGGCATGGTCACATTTCACGGTTGTGTATGTGTATGTCATGTCACATACCCCCTGAGTCCCATGTGGGACGGTATGTACGTCACAAGGTGACCCATTGCCAGAATTGTGATGGCCCTCCACAGACTGTGTGCATGTTGTGTTTACAATGTCTTTGATTCCATGTGCACAATGGGAGACAGTCTCCACATCCACGTTGTTTGTGCATGGACTTTGATGTTGTGCGTGTGTGTGTCACAGACGGCCATGTCTGTCCTGCCAAGGCAACAGGGACCACTACCTGTGGGGGTCATGGTTGTTTAGCTGTGGTGTATTCATGATGCACCATGTCATGCCAGTGTCCATGTGGCAATACAGGGTCCCTGGGTATCTACCTGTCGATGAGCTGTGATGCCTGGGGCACATCTGTCCTCACATGTCACTGTGGTGTGTGTTTGGAACGTGAGAGCAGTGCATGGGTACTGTGACACAGCCTAATGATATCCCATAGCACAACCTGGGACTTGTTGAGGACACATGTTGAACTGTGATGTTAGTTGTTAGCCATGTAGGTGACATACATGTCCTTACGGAACGGCACACGCATCATGTACTTGTGTGTCGTAATGATGTATCATGTGATATTGAGTCTGGTCTATGCCACATATGTGGGGTGACTGACAATCTTTCTTCCTTCACCTATGCACTGCAGGGCACCAGCTGTCCATCGGCCATTCCCTGACCTTGCAACAGTGGTTGAACGGGACTGCATCCGATGGTACCGCTTCACCAGGCCACTGATTGAGGAATTGACGGTGCGGTTGGCCCCACATTTGCAACCTGGCCGGACATACCCTACAGCGCTGACCCCCAAGGTGAAAGTGATGGCAGCCCTACACTTCTTTGCCACCGGTACCTTTCAACACACTGTGGCGTCTGCTGGTGGGATGTCACAGACCATGTTCAGCCGTGTGCTCCGCGATATTTTGGAGGCAATGTTGGGATACCTGAACCAGTACATCTATTTCCCTAAATGTCAACAACTCACTGACGTCAAGAGTGACTTCTATGCCCTGGGGAGGATGCCGCATGTCATTGGCTCCATTGATGGGACACATGTGGCTTTGATACCACCACAGGCACATGAGCAGGCATACAGGAACCGCAAACATTACCATTCGGTCAATGCACTGGTGGTATGTCTTGCATATATGAGCATCTCACACGTGTGTGCCCGTTTCCCCGGTTCTGCACACGATGCCTACGTGATGAGGAGTAGTCGCATCCCGAGGATGATGTCACAGATGCGGAACCAGAGTGCCTGGCTTGTCGGTGTGTACTGACTTTGTACCATTGTGTGCGTTCTGCAATGTAGTATTCCACCCTCTTTTCCAACTCAGCTAATGTGCAATTGTCCGTATGTAGGTGACTCCGGATACCCCAACATGCCGTGGTTGCTGACGCCCCTCAGGAACCCTGTGACACCAGCCCAGATGCGCTACAATGAGGCACATGGTCGGACCAGGAGAGTGATTGAGCGGACATTTGGTCTCCTGAAGAGCTGCTTCCGCTGCCTGGACAAGACAGGAGGGGCCCTCCCATATGCCCCAGCAAAGGTGTGCAAGATTGTCATCGTCTGCTGCATGCTACACAACCTGGCAGTGCGGAAGGAGTTGCCTCTCATCCTGGATGACGATGACCAACATCCGCCACCTGTGGAGGATCCTGGCCTGGACCACGATGCCAGTGATGATGATGAGGGTGATGTCCGCACACAGCTCATCACCAACTTCTTCAGCTGAATGTGAGTATCCGGAGATGTCATGTCAATGTTGTGAGTTTGCATGATATGTGTTGGTGGTGCTCTGGTGCTGTTTGAGTGTGTCCATGTGCTACATGACTGTATGCGTGCAGCGATGTGTCCTCACAGGTAGTCTGTGCTCCCCAACAGTGTTGACATGCTAACTTGGTTCTGGGTGGGTATCTTGTGACATGTATTGGGCATAAGTATTGCAGTTCTGTCCTGTTCTTCAGTGCTTTTGACTGTGTGTCATTTCTGTCCTTCACAGGGTACTTTCAGGGTTGTTTGGTCAACTGTGATCCCTCGACACCATGAATCAACTTCCAGGGTGGTAGCTGTCGTTTCCCTACAGGTGATGTGCGCCACACCCATTGACTTCCTTTCTTCTACACTTGTTGACTGTGTGCCCACTGCCAGGTGGGATTACCTTGCATCTGTAGTGGTTACAACATGTTGCAAATGTGTAATAAACCTGTGCTTCACTTTGTGATGTGCGTTGTCTGTGGTCACACATCTGACTGACATTTGCTTACTGCACCAGTGGGCTAGTTAACACAGACTGTGAATAGGTGCTGTGTCTGTGCATTGCACCGTATTTCCTGGCAACATCAGTGTAGGCGATGAGTCAGATGGCCCTGGTGTGTATGTGTTGTGTAGCCCTGGTGGTGTGTCTCCCTCATATGTGTCATGTCGCCATGACTCACATGCCGGTGTTGTACTTGCTGTAGCAGTTAGCATGCACAGTGTCATTTCGCAGATCATCATCTTCATGACAGAAACCCTGAGGATCTCATCTACCAGGACTTCCAATTCACTATCTAGGAACTTTGGATTCTTCTTTGGGGGCATGGTGATGGGTGGTGGTGGTGAGTGATGTGTGTGTTGGTGTGCAAGTGAGGGTGTGTGAGTGTGTGTTTTGCTGGGTGTATGTGAGGGTGCTATTTGTTGAGGTGCTGATGGTGTGTGGCTTGTGTGATGGATGAGCTGTGAGTGTGTGTGTGGTTGCTGTCTGTTGGTGTTCTGTGCTGGCAGGTCATTTGAATTTGCAAAGGATCATGGTAGGTATTTGTGTCCTTTATATGGGTGGAGTTGTGGGTGTGTCTTTGTTCCCTGTTTCCCCCCCAGTATTTATTGGCTTTGTAATTGCTTGTTTGGCCTTTTTTTGTGTGTTTTTCCCTTTGTACTTTTTGTGCATGTAGGAGACGTTCTTCTGACCGAGTCGGACCCTGCAGTTGTCTCGTGCGAGCTTCTCCGAGTCGTTCACGCTGTGTTTGTGCTGTTTCATGTGCGGCGTATGCGTCGGTCGCGGAGTATTGGGTTGCTTCGGCTCGCTGTTTTGTATGCGTGTCGTTCGTACGGCTTGTACTCCTTGCGACTCGGTCGGGTTTTCCACCCGTTACATCGTACTGCGCGGGTCGGACTTCGCGGGTACGTTTTGTTTCGGTTCATTCCTGGTGCGTGTCGGTCGGTTCGATTCGCGTGGTTTTCCGGCCGGATAGCTGTTTTCCGCGCGGTTCGGTCATTCGGCTTGTGTTCCGTACGAGTCGGTCGGATTTTGCACGCATTTCATCGTACTTGGCGGGTCGGGCTGCACCGGTACGTGTCGGTCGGAATAGATTCCCGATCCGAGTCGGTCGGTACGTTTTCTGGCCCGAATCGGAATCGGCCCCCAACAGTTAGCCTACTGGTGTGTACATTGCAGTGGAATTAGTAAATGTCACCGTTCCAAAGCCCAAAGCTTTCCTGACTGTTGCACCGACTGGAGTAGGAATAGTAAATCTAACTTCTACGAAGACCAACACTTTCCCTGTTATTGTGGTGACTGGAGTAGGAATAGTAAATCTAATCCCTCTGATGTGCGTTATTTTTCCTACTGTTGCATTATCTAGAGTGGGAATAGTATATTTAATATACTTAATATACTATGGGCCTGATTTGGATCTCGGCGAATGGGTTACTCCGGCACAACAGTAACAGATATCCCGTCCGCCGAAATATAAATCCCATTACATCCTATGGGATTTATATTTCAGCGGTAGGGATATCTGTCACCATCTAATTCAGGCTCTTAGACTCAAATTGTTTCCATAATTTTAGTTAAATAGATTTTATAGCATCATTGCTTTATTTTATTATATTATTTGTTTTTATTTTGAAATGTATTTTAATACTTATATCATTATTTATAAATGTGCTTTTGGGATTTTGGATTTTTCAATTTAAAATAGTTTAATCATTGTCTGTTTAATTAATATTTATTTTCTTTTTCAATTTTTTACATACATATATGTGTATGTATATATATATATATATATATATATATATATATATATATATATATATATATATATATATATATATATATATATATATATATATATATATATATACCAAAGTCAATCTGCTATCACAGAGAGTAACTCGGACACTCCTGGAAGTTGCAAATTAGAATTTAATGGATGGCTCAAAAACAACGCGTTTCAGCTTTCGCCTTGATCACGTTTCAAGAGGACATTGTCACAGCAACCATTATAAATAAAGTGTGAACATAAAAGAGGGGTACATGTGAACATAAAACCAGTGCAAAAACGGCGGCAATCTTGGCAAAGTGTAATATAATACAAAAACCTATTGCACTTGATGCTATGAAGGTAACAAAACCAATCAAAGGTACAATAAACCTCCGTGGTCTTATAAATTATAAAAGTACCTTGCAGACAGGGTCAATAAAGCAAAACTGTGCAGCAACCAAGAATGACAATGTCAATAACAGAACCCAAATAAGGTATAGCATATAACATGATTCAATATTGCTCAAACCATCGCCAATTTTCAAAGTAACATATACTGTTCCATTATTACACATGTCAATGAAAGCCACTCAATTCATAGGGTAGCTGAAGCATGCAAAACACATACAGAAATTCACACAGAAATTCAAACGGGCAAAAAATATACTTGCCAATCCATAAGTATACCAAAAAATACATAATGTATATACAGGAGAAAAGTTTACCATATCACCATCATGCCCCAGTGGGCTAACAGTTCTAACATGAAGATCTGCAACAGCATTTATTCATTCGAATGTCTGGTTTCAGTACACATTGCCCCAAACCTACAAATAAAAATGTGAAAGAAATATAAATAAAGTAAAAAAGAGCAAGGAAACAAAATAAGCACAGCCAATAACAAATTATGTCTGTAAATGAATAGCCAATTCTTCACTGGAGTTTAAGCCTTTCGGTATCATGGTCTCCAATTCAATAATATACCTTGACTCCAGTTGTCGCAGTGAGAGTTCACGGTTACCCCCTCTCACATTCTTATACACAGTGTCTAGTACCACCATTCTAAGCAATCTCTCATTCTGGAAATGGTGGTCAAAAAAGTGGCGTGCGACCGGATACTGTCTGTTGTTATGACGAATTGCACGCAAATGCTCGAGAACTCTTTTTTTGGCACAATGAATCGTGCTGCCTATATAGGCTTTTTCGCACGGACAAATCAGGGCATATACACAGTACATTGTGTTACAGGTGACAGCTTTCTTAATAAGTACCTCTCGATTATAGCTAACTATAGAAAAGCTGGAACAGTCCACACTGTTCCTACATGCTTTACAGTTTTTACAACGGCGAAAGCCAGGATTCCTGCCTTCAAGCATCTTAGGTACGCTAGTTACCACATTGGGGCTAAGATCATCCCTGAGAGTACGACTTTTCCTAAACGTCACCTGTGGATAATCAGCAAGGGATTTGTTAAGATTGTCATCAGTCAGAAGTACGTGCCAGTGTTTCTTCAGAATCTGGCTCCAATCTTGGGCTTGTCCAGAGTAAGTCGTAATGAACCGCAGAGTCTCCGGTTCAGCCGATTTACTAGAGGGATGCAGTAATTGATTACGAGTAACAGCATCCACTCTTTTGCTAGCAACAGCTATCGTTCTTTCATTGTACCCTCTCTCTCTGAAACGTTGACACATGGTTGCTTTCTCAATTTGGTAACTGGCATCGGTGCTACAATTACGTTTAGCACGCAGCAATTCCCCATACGGAATGCTGTAAACCAAATTACGGGGATGAGAACTGGAAGCGTTCAAAATGCTGTTACCCGCAGTCTGTTTACGAAAAAGTTTAGATTGTACCGTGTGGCCCTTGATTTCCACAAGTACATCTAAAAATTCGATCCTGGTCTTACTCATGTGTTCGGTAAAAATGAGATTATACTCATTGTCATTTAGTTTGTTAACAAAAGCAACAGCAGATTCCATCTCTCCGTTCCAAATAAAGAAGATGTCATCAATATACCGCAGCCACAGGACACAGGACTCAAATTCAGCCAACTTGAAGGTCACCTGCTCCTCCCACCACCCCATGAATAAATTAGCATAGCTGGGGGCGAAGCAGGTGCCCATGGCTGTGCCCTGTGACTGCCGGAAGATGACATCATCGAACAGAAAAAAATTGTTTTTCAAACAAAATTCCGTCATTTCCAAAATCATTTCAGAGTGATGAAAAAGGAAATGGACCGTGATTTCAGAAAATGTCTAATTGCCAATAAACCCTGATGGTGTTCAATACTAGTATACAGACTGGTCACATCAAGGGTGATCAATATAAAACTGTCTTCCCAATAGATGCCATCAATGGCAGTTAAAAAATGGGTAGTGTCCCTGAGATATGACGGCAAATCAATAACATATGGTCTCAGAAAATGATCAATGAACCTGGAAGTGTTCTCCAATAATGATCCAATGGAGGAAACAATAGGTCTCCCCGGGGGGTTGGTCGGATCTTTGTGCAATTTGGGGAGTAAATATAGAATAGGGATCCTAGGGTGGGGGCAACGCAAATAATTATATTCCTCCCACTCCAGTAGTCCCTTATCTCTCCAGACCGTCAGTTTCTCCCCATATTCCATGTTGGACTTGGTTATTTCCTCTTTGTCAGAAATGCAATAGCAGCTTGTATTAGCAAGCTGTCGCTGCCCCTCTGCCAAATATTTCATACAGTCTAGAACCACCACGTTACCACCTTTATCTGATTGTCTGATAACGATGGAACTGTCACATTTAAGATTTTCTAATGCTAGGATCTGTTCGTGACTCAAGTTTCTCTTGAAATAGGGAACTTTCCTATGTCTGATTTTCTTAAGATCCATAAGAACACCCTTTTCAAAAACTTCTATAGCATCACACTGTATGTTCGGTAAAAACAATGATTTAGGTTTAAATTTGCTACCCGGGTTCATATCCAGATCAATATCCAAATTTTCCAAGTTAAAATTCAAATCATCACCACAAGGTACATTGTCATACAAAGACGTCATAGTGTGCAATAACTCAATGTCATCAATGTTAAGATTACTACAAGAGTCACCACCGACCAATGTGCCAGGTCTCTTATGTTGCGTTGCATACCACTTTTTGAGTTTTAGTTTACATGAAAAGTAGAACAAATCAATTCTAGCTTGTACAAAACTAAAATTGCTAGAGGGACAAAAAGACAAACCTAATCCAAGAAGTTCTGTCTCAGTAGAGGAAAGAACACGGTCCGACAGATTTACAACAGTCATTGTTGAGCCTTCTTGCCCCTTGTAACCATTCCCACAGGGGTGACTGTGTCGTTTTGTTCTCCTTTTCTTTGCCTGCTTATTCCTTTAGAGGAAAAATAAAAGGAATAAGCAGGCAAAGAAAAGGAGAACAAAATGACACAGTCACCCCTGTGGGAATGGTTACAAGGGGCAAGAAGGCTCAACAATGACTGTTGTAAATATGTCGGACCGTGTTCTTTCCTCTACTGAGACAGAACTTCTTGGATTAGGTTTGACTTTTTGTCCCTCTAGAAATTTTAGTTTTGTACAAACTAGAATTGATTTGTTCTACTTTTCACGTAAACTAAAACTCAAAAAGTGGTTTGCAACGCAACATAAGAGACCTGGCACATTGGTCGGTGGTGACTCTTGTAATAATCTTAACATTGATGACATTGAGTTATTGCACACTATGACATCTTTGTATGACAATGTACCTTGTGGTGATGATTTGAATTTTAACTTGGAAAATTTGGATATTGATCTGGATATGAACCCGGGTAGCAAATTTAAACCTAAGTCATTGTTTTTACCGAACATACAGTGTGATGCTATAGAAGTTTTTGAAAAGGGTGTTCTTATGGATCTTAAGAAAATCAGACATAGGAAAGTTCCCTATTTCAAGAGAAACTTGAGTCACGAACAGATCCTAGCATTAGAAAATCTTAAATGTGACAGTTCCATCGTTATCAGACAATCAGATAAAGGTGGTAACGTGGTGGTTCTAGACTTTTATGAAATATTTGGCAGAGGGGCAGCGACAGCTTGCTAATACAAGCTGCTATTGCATTTCTGACAAAGAGGAAATAACCAAGTCCAACATGGAATATGGGGAGAAACTGACGGTCTGGAGAGATAAGGGACTACTGGAGTGGGAGGAATATAATTATTTGCGTTGCCCCCACCCTAGGATCCCTATTCTATATTTACTCCCCAAATTGCACAAAGATCCGACCAACCCCCCGGGGAGACCTATTGTTTCCTCCATTGGATCATTATTGGAGAACACTTCCAGGTTCATTGATCATTTTCTGAGACCATATGTTATTGATTTGCCGTCATATCTCAGGGACACTACCCATTTTTAACTGCCATTGATGGCATCTATTGGGAAGACAGTTTTATATTGATCACCCTTGATGTGACCAGTCTGTATACTAGTATTGAACACCATCAGGGTTTATTGGCAATTAGACATTTTCTGAAATCACGGTCCATTTCCTTTTTCATCACTCTGAAATGATTTTGGAAATAACGGAATTTTGTTTGAAAAACAATTTTTTTCTGTTTGATGATGTCATCTTCCGGCAGTCACAGGGCACAGCCATGGGCACCTGCTTCGCCCCCAGCTATGCTAATTTATTCATGGGGTGGTGGGAGGAGCAGGTGACCTTCAAGTTGGCTGAATTTGAGTCCTGTGTCCTGTTTCTGCGGTATATTGATGACATCTTCTTTATTTGGAACGGAGAGATGGAATCTGCTGTTGCTTTTGTTAACAAACTAAATGACAATGAGTATAATCTCATTTTTACCGAACACATGAGTAAGACCAGGATCGAATTTTTAGATGTACTTGTGGAAATCAAGGGCCACACGGTACAATCTAAACTCTTTCAGTAAACAGACTGCGGGTAACAGCATTTTGAACGCTTCCAGTTCTCATCCCCGTAATTTGGTTTACAGCATTCCGTATGGGGAATTGCTGCATGCTAAACGTAATTGTAGCACCGATGCCAGTTACCAAATTGAGAAAGCAACCATGTGTCAACGTTTCAGAGAGAGAGGGTACAATGAAAGAACGATAGCTGTTGCTAGCAAAAGATTGGATGCTGTTACTCGTAATCAATTACTGCATCCCTCTAGTAAATCGGCTGAACCGGAGACTCTGCGGTTCATTACGACTTACTCGGGACAAGCCCAAGATGTACGCCAGATTCTGAAGAAACACTGGCACGTACTTCTGACTGATGACAATCTTAACAAATCCCTTGCTGATTATCCACAGGTGACGTTTAGGAAAAGTCGTACTCTCAGGGATGATCTTAGCCCCAATGTGGTAACTAGCGTACCTAAGATGCTTGAAGGCAGGAATCCTGGCTTTCGCCGTTGTAAAAACTGTAAAGCATGTAGGAACAGTGTGGACTGTTCCAGCTTTTCTATAGTTAGCTATAATCGAGAGGTACTTATTAAGAAAGCTGTCACCTGTAACACAATGTACTGTGTATATGCCCTGATTTGTCCGTGCGAAAAGCCTATATAGGCAGCACGATTCATTGTGCCAAAAAGAGTTCTCGAGCATTTGCGTGCAATTCGTCATAACAACAGACAGTATCCGGTCGCACGCCACTTTTTGACCACCATTTCCAGAATGAGAGATTGCTTAGAATGGTGGTACTAGACACTGTGTATAAGAATGTGAGAGGGGTAACCGTGAACTCTCACTGCGACAACTGGAGTCAAGGTATATTATTGAATTGGAGACCATGATACCGAAAGGCTTAAACTCCAGTGAAGAATTGGCTATTCATTTACAGACATAATTTGTTATTGGCTGTGCTTATTTTGTTTCCTTGCTCTTTTTACTTTATTTATATTTCTTTCACATTTTTATTTGTAGGTTTGGGGCAATGTGTACTGAAACCAGACATTCGAATGAATAAATGCTGTTGCAGATCTTCATGTTAGAACTGTTAGCCCACTGGGGCATGATGGTGATATGGTAAACTTTCTCCTGTATATACATTATGTATTTTTGGTATACTTATGGATTGGCAAGTATATTTTTTGCCCGTTTGAATTTCTGTGTGAATTTCTGTATGTGTTTTACATGCTTCAGCTACCCTATGAATTGAGTGGCTTTCATTGACATGTGTAATAATGGAACAGTATATGTTACTTTAGAAAATTGGCGATGGTTTGAGCAATATTGAATCATGTTATATGCTATACCTTATTTGGGTTCTGTTATTGACATTGTCATTCTTGGTCGCTGCACAGTTTTGCTTTATTGACCCTGTCTGCAAGGTACTTTTATAATTTATAAGACCACAGAGCTTTATTGTACCTTTGATTGGTTTTGTTACCTTCATAGCATCAAGTGCAATAGGTTTTTGTATTATATTACACTTTGCCAAGATTGCCGCCGTTTTGCACTGGTTTTATGTTCACATGTACCCCTCTTTTATGTTCACACTTTATTTATAATGGTTGCTGTGACAATGTCCTCTTGAAACGTGATCAAGGCGAAAGCTGAAACGCGTTGTTTTTGAGCCATCCATTAAATTCTAATTTGCAACTTCCAGGAGTGTCCGAGTTACTCTCTGTGATAGCAGATTGACTTTGGTATATTTATCGGGTTGCCGGTAACCTGTACTTGGACCGCCCACTTTGACAGTCTCCTTTTCCTACCGGGCTCGTGAATTATATATATATATATATATATATATATATATATATATATATATATATATATATATATATATATGTATGTATATATGTATGTATGTATATATATATATATATATATATATATATATATATATATATATATATATATATAGACACAAAGTCCTGGATTACCTCTCCTGGTAACGAAAACAGGTACGGACCATAAATGTGGAGATTCAAATAAAGTGCTTTATTGCAGTTTTCAGCATGACGCGTTTCGGCCGTGTTGCCACAGCCTTGATCACATAACGCACCGGAACCAGAACTCACATTTTATAGTGTTACACATCCCATTCCGGTTACAACCCCCAGGGCTTTTAATGAAGCTAGTAAACATACTACAATGTCGTAACCAGCTCATTGGGCTCCCTCTATCATAATGAAATTGTGTGAAACTGAAAGTATAAACACATCATTAATATTAATACGATCAAATAGATTTAAAATATCATCAAAAGCACATAATTGCTAACGATAAAAACCAAGTGGTTAAAAAACCTATCTCATGACCTATCAACATGGGGACCAAAGCTGACAATCAAATTTGCCCAAGTCAGGGTGTACACAGGAACAACCATATAAAGTGCAGGTGCAAAAAATCTATAAATACAGTGTCATCTGATCTAAGTTGATATTACCATCATATCATTCACCAGATGAATAATTAAAAAAAAGGGGAGGGGGGGAAAAAGGGAAGGAAGGCAAGTGGCTGATGCAATTCAATTCATTAGTAATAAAGTGCAAGTGCAAGTTCACAAATTCAGATGAAGACCACATAGCGGTCAACTTAGCTAAAAAATATATGGATGAATCCATCTAATAATTTCCTCGAAACAGATCAAATAAATATATTAATCGTTGTGACTCACATAGATCATAGTAATTACATAAATTATCAATATAGTAAGCACAAACAACGATATATCACAAATCCATAATAAAGCATTAAATACAATATTTAAAATGAATACGGTCAATAAAAAAACAGCTTTAAAACCCGCCATAAAAAACCAGTAAAAAGTACCCGCCATCACCAAGACCAAACCAACGGTTAAAATCCAGGTAAAAACGAGACCCAAACCAGTCCTACAAACAGGCCAAAAAGCCGCCTCTCTAAAAACCATACTCAAATCCCAAACTGCAGGCAGAAATAAACCAATAATACTGGTCATTCACTCAATTCACAAAAAGTTATGGAGGTCTTCCCCTGTGTTGAGACCCTTAGGGATCCTGGTGTCAAGTAAAACAATGTAATGAGATTCTAGTTGTCTAAGTTTCCTCTCCCTATTGCCACCTCTAGGATCTTTGGGCACTGAATCAATCACAAAGTAGCTCAAATCATTTAAATCATTTTTATGCACTAGTTTGAAATGACGAGCTACAGGATAACTTTGATCACAGTTCACAATAGCGCGTAAATGTTGCAGTATATGATTAAATACCTGCAACTTGGTACTGCCAATATATTTTAAATTGCAAGTACATTCTAGTACATACACTGCAAAATCTGTGCGACAAGTGAACAACCCTCTGATTTTAACTGGAATTGGGTCAAAAGCACTCTGATATTCAGTTTTGTTAATGCCAAATTTACATGCCCGACAAGAACTGCACTTGTGGAACCCTGTTCTTTTAGAAAGCCAGTTGCTGGAGGCACATACCTCCGGACTAGATTTAACCAGGACATCCCTCATGGAAGGAGCCCGTCTAAAAGTAATAAGAGGGTGATCAGGTAAACACTGAGACAATGTAATATCAGTCTTAAGTATGGGCCAATGTTTGTTAATAATACCTCTGAATTTCTTCTCCTGGTGACTATAAGTTGTTATTAGTCTTACTGGATCACTAAAATGAGAGGGGTCATTACTCCCCCTCGTTGCCCCTCTATTTCTTTCCTTAATATATATATATATATATATATATATATATATATATATATATACTGTAACATAATTAATAAAACAATTTTATTTACATTAATACATATTCATATTAATACATTCAAAATATATATAAAAAATATAATGTAAAATAAATATTTTCATTAGTTGTATTTTATATTTATTTTTATAGTAGTACATTTTTAGTATATAAATAATTATTATAATGTAAATATGTTTTATTAATTATTTTTCACTATATATATACTTGTATAAATATAGAAACATATATTTTTGTGTTTATATAAGTATATATTTATATATATAGTATTAAATATTAATGGTATATGTTGCATTTACATTAAATTACATTTATATACTAAAATATTTAACATTTTACTTTAAACCCTATTCACATTAAAAAATCGATATTTCTGTCTATTGTTGGACAATATAAGTGTAAACGATATTTTTTTCCAATATTTTTGTACTTACCATTATAAGTGAAGGAGCATGATATTGTGCTAAATTATATTTTTGAAACAATATTTTTGTTAACGATATTTTGTCAGCGATCCATTCCTTGTGAAAAACCCACATTCTTCACAACTGATAACTCACTTTCTTGCAATTTAGCGTAAGGTTTCTCCTAAAAACTGTCTGAATGTCAACATCTCCTAAATCAAGAAATTACATTTTCTAGGTAAACAACACAATACTCATGGTTCAATGATATCATTAAAATTAAAATTGTACAGAAATATCCACACTGGATAATGATGATAGATTAAAGCCTCAACTGGAAGCACATTACACAGTAGGCAGTGGTGAGCGAGTTACAGTTACTAGAGGTAAGTATAAGTGGTGATTTTCAGCAGTTTTTTTTAGTTTAAAACATTACGTTGTCACTGAAAATTTCACAAAACTATCACTTTAACCTTGGCTTTTTTCAATGAACTACTAGGTTTTTTTTTATATAAAGTAATATTTTATTACCACACGAAAAGCAAACCCACTGTGACCAGGCCCTGCATCCAAATCCGCGGACAGCTAACCTCAAGCCACGCACGGCACACCCTATTGGTGCAGCCCCCCATTCCCAAGCCACGTTGGTCCTGTGGACCCCATCCCGCAGGGTCCCTTGTTATTTATTAAAGGGAGGAAGCATGTGGCCCCCCTTCCCAAGTCACTTTGGGCCCAAGGGACCCGATCCTGTGGGGCTTTTTTTAATAAGGGGAGAAGGTGCGCGGCACCCCTCTTTGAGCTACTAAGGGTCCAGAGGTCCCCATCCCTTGAACCTTTTTTTTTAATAAGTGAAGGGCTGCGTGCAGGCTACCTTCTCAAGTCACTTTTGGCCCCAGGGACTTCATCCCCTGGGGCCTTGTTTTTAATAATGGAAGGGGGCACGTGGCTCATCTTGACATGCCACTAAGGGCCCTGGGGACCCCATCCCCTGCAGCCTTAGTTTATATTAGGGGGATGGGGGCTCACGCCTCAGTCCCCAAACGACTAAGGGGACGTGGCCCCATCCCTCTTGGTACACAGCCCCCCTCCCCAAGCCAATAGTGGCCCCTGGGACCCCAACCTCCGTAGCCTCCCCCCTCTTACTGGCTCAGGGAGGGGGAAGAGGAAAAGAACCCCCTGGGCCAATCAGAATGCTCATTTTTTTTAAATTGGGTTTGAGGTCCCTCAAACCTAATTGTCCAGGTATACAAATAATAATATTTTATGGTTCCAAACTTTTTATTAAAGATTTATAACAGGCATATACCTCACATACATCCAATAGATCGCGGAGGGGGTAAACTTGTAAGGGAGAAATCAACTCCGGAGAAATCCGGGATGGCAGAAAGGAGATTGAGGAGGGGAGGTCAGGAGGGGAAGCAGGAAGTGGGGGAAGGCAGATAAAGGCAGTGTCCAAATGTCTCTAATGTGGACAAGTTCTTGATGATATTGTGATGGAGTCACTTGCAAGTAGAAGGGGGTACCCCTACAGTCACGAGCCGGGGGGGGACTCAGGTGTTGTGAGTCGAAGGACCCTCAGGTAGTAGAGGCAAGTAGGTTCTCTCAAGTCCTGCACCAAGAAGCGTACACAGGGTGCCCACATTTTGTCAAACTGTGGCAGGGTGGACTCTGTAGCCACGGTGAGCTTCTCTATCTCCAGTAAATCCCACAGTTTATGTAGCCAGTCTGCATGGGTTGACGTATTGTTTGTGCCCGAATGAGTTAGGATCGTTTTCATTGCTGCAAAGAGGGCAAACATGATGGCCTTCTTTTTTCTGGATTGCAGGGGCTAAGTCTGGACATTGGGTAGACTCCTTGCACCTTGTCTATATGCTGCTAATCTGGCCAGGATGTAGTACCAGTAATGGGTAATTTTGAGCATAGTTTCCTGCGCCACTGAGGAGTGAGCCAGTTAGTGGGTTCTGTGAAGGATATCCACCCATTCTCTGGGTGTGAAAGTGTGCTCAAGCTTGACATCCCATCTGGTCTGAGCTGGGGATTTGGGCAGTTGAAGAGGTCTCGTCAGAAAGCCATAAATGTCAAAGAGAAGCCCCTTTTCACTAGCACGAGTGATAATTCACTTTTCGAGTCAATTTGCGACTAGCTTGAGGATGGACCTGGGGTCGGGTGGCCCAGTGTCGGGCTGCAGTGTACCACCATTCTTCTTGAGCTGGATGGCCATAGAAATCTTGCAGTTGGGCAAAGGTCTGGAGGCCGGTGTGTTCAAACAAATCTCCCAATCTCTTGCAGCTTGCCTCCTGCCAGGCCTAGTAGTCTTTTCCAGAATGAGGTGGTGGAAAGTCAGGGTTGCCAATAAGTTGTGTGTGTGGAGATACGGGTGAGGAGAGTTCCTTTCTGACATACACTGTATGCCAATCTGCCACTGTGGCTCATGTTACCTGGGAAATATATTCAACAGGCAATCTACGCCTCCTGGGGAGCCAGGGCATCTTCCAGATGTGGATACCAGCAACTACCTGGTCTAGAAAGCACCAGTGTTTCTCCATAATGGGCCTGGCCCATTCAACCATGTAGCGAAGTTGTGCAGCAAGGTAGTAGTTGGTTAAGTTTGGGATCCCGAGGCCACCATTCAAGATTGTTGCAAATGCCCTCTTCCTTGCCATTTGCGGCAGCTTTCTCTCCCATTTGAAACTTTCAATAAGTTGTTGGAGTGTATGGAGCACACGGGCAGAGGGTTGGAGAGGAAGGTTCTGCATGATGTAGGAATTTGGGGCAATAGTATTTTTTTTACCGCTGGTATCCTCCCCATCCAGTTAGGGCCGGCAGGTCTTCAGGCCTGCAGTTCAGAGTGTGTTGTGTTCAACATGTTGGCATAATTGCGCTCTACCATCTTGGATAGGGAGGAACAGATCTTTAGACCATGATAAGGCACCCACTGTGTAGACCGGGGGAGGGGGTCAGAGAGAGTTCCAGCTGTGGGATATTTGTAGATTGAGATTCGTCTGAAGTCTGCCAGTTCCTGCAGGAGTGCCAGGATCAAATTGTGTGGATCCATGAGGGTCCCCAAAACGTCATCTGAGTGTAAGGCCACCTTATGAGGCTGGCCCCCTATGGTGATGGCCACAATTTACTGGTTCGCCCTGATACACTCTGCTAGCAGCTACATATACATGGCAAAAAGGAGTGGGGACGGGGCAGCCCTGCCGTGTTCCCCTGTGAATTGTAAAAGGCCGAGAGATGATGCCATTGACCTTGACTCGAGCAGTGGACTGCCAGTAGCTTCTCCTTATCCATGTCTGGAACCGTGACCCATACACATCTTGGCTACTGGGCTATACAGGAACAGCCAGTAGACACGGTCAAATGCCTTCTCAGCATCAATGGAGACCAATAGTGCAGGGGTTTGGGCCCGGAAGACTTTATCTATCAGGTGGCGTAGGCATTTGGTGTTGTCACTACAGGTCCATTTGGGGATGAACCGGTTTGATTAGGCTCAATAAGGCCCTGCATGTATGGATTATGTCTAGCTGCTAGGATTCTGGTAAAAATATTGGCATCAACATTAAGGTGTGAGATAGGCTGGTATGCCGAGCATTGAGGTAGGTCCTTTCCAGGTTTGGAGATTACTGTGACCACTGCCTCACTCATGGTGGGTGGAAGCATGCCTGAGTCTCCAAATGAGATGTATAGTCTTGCAAAGAGCGAGGCCAGTTGTGGTCTGAAGGCCTTGTAAGAGGAGGGAGTGAAGCCATCGGCCTTTGGGGCTTTACCTCGTTGCAGCTTAGTTATTGCTGTAAGGACCTCCTGTGCTTGAATGTCTGCATCAAGTAGGGTGGTAATCCGTGATCTCAGCTGGGTTGGCCTCTTCGGAAGCGTGGAGGGCCCCATAGAATCATGTACAGGCCTGGGCAATCCCTTTATCAGATGTAACGGATGGTCCGCCTTCCACCTGAATCTCCAAAATTCCAGCTTTTTGGGCTCGGGCTCATAGTGTGCACGCCTGGAGGAGCCCCACTTTGTTGCCCCCAGTACGGTATTTTTTTTTGGCCCACAGCAGTGCATATTCTGCTTTGTCGATATCCAGGGTTTTGAGTTATTTTCTAAGGAAGGTTGGCTATCACCTGAGCTTATGAGCACCCGTGCATTGATGTTCAACTTCTAAGGTGCCTTCTAGGTCTGCTTTCCTATCTCTTCTAGCTTTGTTGAGGTGAGCTGAGATAGCCTGGAAGTGGCCTCGAAGTACAGCTTTCAGAGTTCACCACAGGAGAGGGACTGGGATTTCTGGAGTGTCATTGAGTTGGGGATAGTGTTGGAGTGCTGCAGTTATATCTGCCGGTGGAGTCGTAGGTGAGCATCCTGATGTTCAAGTGCCATGATAGGCGAGGTACTGGAGATGAAGGGACCATGAAAGTAAGCCAGATAGGTACGTGGTCAGAGAGCGCAGCCACTCCTACATCAACCTGAGTGGTCACTGCACACATACGGGGGGAAGCTAGAAAGTAATACAATCTAGCATAGGTCTTGTGGGGGCGGTAGAAAAGAAGGTGTAGGCTCTTGTTGTTTGGTGCCGTGCCCACCATACATCCGTGAGGCCTATCTCCCACAGCCAGTCAACTCCCTTGGGAGAGAGTGAGCCAGTCTGTCCCACCCTCTAGGCCGAGCAGTTTAATTGGGAATGTGGGACAAGGCTGAAATCCCTTCGAATCAGGAGATCTTTAGCGAGAGAGAGGAGAACCTAGCTGAGTGCTTCAGTGATGAATTGCTCCTGGTGGTCATTGGGCTCCTATAAGGAGGCCAGTGTGAAGGCATATTGGTCATATGCAATTCAGAGAGATAGGGATTGGAATCCTGGGAAGATGAGTCCAACCCCAGGAGCAACCGGGCCTCCTCTATGGCACGGACTACTCTGGTCATGTTGTCCCAAACGAAGAGCAGCTTAAAAGGATGGCCTCATTTGTATTTGATTCCCTTGTTGCTAAGGAAAGTGGTCTCTTCACAAAGGTCACGGTGGTGTTGGAGGGTAGTGCGAGAGATCTTGATATAGCCACACCAGGTTGCCCTCCAGCATGAGGGGGTTGTAGGCTCCCGCTGCAGCCAGGAGTGCGTCTCACTGCTTATAGTAGTAGAGGCATGTGAGAATGTCCTGGGCCATACTGGGAGGCTCTGCCAAGCGTCCCGCTCTGTGGGTGTGGTCAAGTATGATGTCTATCTGAAGATATCCTGCTATATGCTACTAATCCAAAATCCTCGATTGGTTGAATACTCTACATATTCCAATTGCTCGGGAGTTATTCTGGATACAGGATACATTGGAACAAATTACTCCTCTATGTGCTGGCGGGAGAGGTGCTGAGTTTACCAACTAGTGCACGAACCCTTGTGATAAAAAATAAATTTAAGTACCTGGGCATAGTAATTTTAAAGACAGACAGCGAGTTTTTAGAGGACAACTTATTCCCTCAGCTGGATAGAGTGTGTAGGGATGTACTACATTGGAGGAAGCTACCACTGTCCTTAATTGGGCGGGCTGCCTTATTCAAAATGATGGTATTCCCAAGATTTTATATATTCTGCAAAACACCCCCTGTAGAATACCGCCTAGCTTTTTTAGGAAAATTGACAGCAAACTAAGGCAGCTATTAGGGGACGGAGGACAATCTAGAAAAGCCCTACATAAACTACAGCAGAGTGTGTTTGAGGGTGGATGGGCAATTCCTGACATCAGGAAGTATTATTGGGCAACACAATTAGTAACTATTAATGAATGGGTGTTCATGGGACGAGAGGAGCCAGCATATAGAGTCGACCAACACTCGATGGGACAGAGAGGTTATCCAGCAGCACTTTACCGTCAGCAAACGGGGAATGCACTACCTCCGCACACACAAAAACAACTATAAGTAAATGGAGGGAAGCAACACTGTTGCTAGGCTGGAAACGGAAACTGACGGCAAGGACTCTGCAGTGGACAGTGATCTCCTACAAGAGGTTGGCCAACTAAAGGGATTTCGTAAATAGGGAGTTATAGGGATCAAATACTTGGGTGATATATGGAGGGGACAACAGCTGATAGATTTTGAGGACCTAAAATTGGAGTACCAGATGGCTGACTCTGAACTTTTTCGATCTCTACAGCTAAAACATGCCCTGAGGCGATACATTCCAGCTGGTGAACAGTTAGTGGAATACACACCACTTGAGGATAGAATACTTATAGAACGCATGACAGATAAAGCTACTTCCCTATTATACAAACAGATAATGAACAACTCTCTGGATCCCCTAGGGGCGCTCCGAGAAGCCTGGACAGTCAAACAGGGTGCACTCGATGACAATGTTTGGACAGAAGCACTACAGAGTCCAAGAGAGATGGCAATTAAAGCGAGGTTTTGCCTCATGCAATTGCGTATATTACATAGATCATACACTTCAAGGGCCCGGCCATCAAAAATAAGGGGAAGGGGGACATGTGGCCCCCCTCCACAGGCCAATTTCACCCTGGTGACACCACCCCTCAGGGCCTATACAAATATTAATAAGGGGGAGGGCTGCCAATTTCGGCCTCAGGGACCCCTTACCCCGGGGTCCGGACAATCATTAAAGGGGGAGGGGGCACATTGCCCCCCTTCCCAGGCTGATATCAGCCCTGGGGACCCCATTCCCCGGGGCTCAGTCAGTCAATTGTGGGTGCCCTGGAGCCCACCCAGGGCACCCACTACCTCTTTGTTGGGGGCCACTGGGGGAGCCCCAATGCCGCTGCAGACCTAGCCGGCTGCCCGCCTTCAGTGGGAGCCAGCATTGCTCCTGCATGCAGGGAGCAGCAAAAAATACTGCTCCCAAACAGGTGAAAAGTCAACTCCCAACAGGCGGGAGCATTTTTCCTGCTCCTGCCTGCTGGGAGCTGACTTACTGTTTGCTCTTGCTTGACGGGAGCTTTAAATTGCTCTCGCCAAGTGAGAGCAAACAGAGGTTTCCCTGGCTGCACTAGTGCGGGCAAGGAAACCGCTATTTTCTGAGGGTGGGCACCTCGGGACATAGCAGGAAAAGGCCCTAGGGATGGCAGTCCCCAGGGCCATTAATTTGCTCCAGGAGGGGGGCTGCTCGGCTCCCCTCCTTTTAAAGTGCACAACCGTGCCTGGGGGTGGCAGTGGTCACCGGGGCCGAAAACACAGTGGGGAGGTGGGCCACGTGGACCCCATCCCTCTTCTACAAATGGACCTGGCCCTGGGAAGGAGGTGGTAACGTGGGGCCAAAGACGGCATGGGAGGGGGGCTGGGTGCGCCTCCATTATAATATAAAATGCACCCCCTGGGACCTGGCCCTCCCAGGGGACAAATTAATATACAAGCACGGGCGACCCTGCTTGTTTAAAAAAAAACTTTGCTGTGAATTCATGGATCCTCTGTGAAATCACAGCAAAAATAAAAAAACACATTTTTGGCCCACAGTTGGATCCCTGTGGGACTCTACCACCAGGTCTAGGGGGTCAGGGTATTCCTACCCCCTTCTGTTTTTATTAACCATGGTTTCTTGGGACTCGGCTAAGTTCAAGTGCCAAGATGGCTGCCAACACTTCCTAGTTGAAGTACTGGCTGCTAATCAGATCTCAGCTTGAGATCTGTTGGATCCGCGGATGGTCTGTGTCCCTAGATATGTATAAATCTTTTTTTCCATAACTCCAAAACTACTGGACAAATTTACACCAAATTACAAAAAGGTCTATTTTTGGACCAAGAGCTAGCTTTCTGCCAAATTTGTTGAAATTCCGTTAAGTGGTTCGGGCTGTAGTAGTGTTAAAAATCCCTGTGGGAAATTGCATGGGGAAAACACGTTTTAGGACCCCCCTTTTTCTCGGTCCCCATTTGATGAATAACTTCAAAACTTTCAGGACAGCAGCTGAAGTGACCAAGACACTACTTTAAAAAAATTCGTAACGATTCATCAAACGGCGCTAAAGTTATTATCAAAACATAAAATGCTTAGTCTATGGGAATTAGGTCCTAACTATAACTACCTACTGGCAAACACCTGTGGGTAATATATATATATATATATATATATATATATATATATATATATATATATATATATATTAGATTTTACCTGTATTTGACCAGTGTTTTCAGGTTTATACCGTAAAGTATGCCCACTAGAGCTAAATTACAGGTCATATAGTGTTTGAGAAATACCACAGAATGCGCTTGTATAACAATGTGAAAGATACTGTTTTAATTTTTTAATCATTCCTCTTTTAATACACCTGAATGTACAATAATGTCTTTGCTCTAATTTGGGAGTAGCTTACAAAGATCGGGGATGTTTCCTTGCAAAATGCTGAAATGGATGCATTATTATTTATGGGAATGCATAATGAGGTCTGGTATTTCTGCCCATGATCAAGTAAATATTGTGCACTTTAAATGTTGAAACCACTATGGCGCCTCTGTTTGTGAACAAGGCTGCAGGGCAGCCGAAACGCATCAGCAGGAGCACAAGAGCACTTTAAAATAAATGTGTACTGACCAACACCCTTCCGTAGTCGGTAGTTTCTTGACTTTAGGCAGTGTCTCATGGACATCTCAGCTTGGATGACAGCTAACTGCCTAAAGCTGAACACAGAAAAAACGGAAGTGCTATTTTTTAACCAGCCCTCACCTCCATTATCAGATTTCTGGTGGCCCGCAGAACTTAACCCCCTCCTCTTCCAGTCTCGTCTGCAAGGAATTTAGGGTTCAAACTAGATACTTCCCTGTCATGTAAGACTCAGATAGCTCATGTTTCCTCGTCCTGCTTTTGGAAATTGAAGGCCCTTCGGAGATTCCTCTACTTCCTACCGATGGACTGTAGGAAAACAATAGTCCATGCGGTGATTACATCACAGCTTGACTATGCAAATAGTCTGTACATCGGGCTGCCAGCATACCTGCTCAGGAAACTGCAAACTGTGCAGAATGCAGCAGCCAGGCTTATTAGGAACATCCCACTAAGACATCATATATCCCCTCATTTGCGTAGTCTCCATTGGCTGCCTGTTAAGAGAAGAACTGAATTTAAGGCACTTACTCTTGCATACAGAGCACTTAATGATATTGGCCCACAATATCTAAAGAAGAGAGTTCGCAAATACCATCAGTCCAGGACCCTAAGATCTAATCATCGTGAGTGCCTTGTCATCCCCCGTTTTTCTAAGTCTAGAATAGGAGGACAGTCCTTCTCCGTCAAAACTGCGACCCTGTGGAACTCCATGCCTGATCATATTAGGAAAGCCAAGTCGGAACCTATCTTCCGGAAGGATTTGAAGACTTGGCTTTTCAGTCTCCTTTAGCAAACTAGGACTCGACAATTTTAACTTGCCTTCACCCCCCACTGTATCTGCAAGCGCCGGGACACCCCCGTTGGGGGTAGCTGAGCGCTATATAAGCTTAAATACATACATTAAATACATACATACAGTGTGTGCAAGGAAACAGCATAATGAGATTGTGGAGAGTGCTGTCTCCGCTAACGAGCCAATGCGTCCTTCGCTTTAGTGCACAGCGGTGGGTAGGAGTTTATGAAGGGAATATATATATATATATATATATATATATATATATATATATATATATATATATATATTATCTACTGGCGGTCGCCAGTAGATAGTTATAGTTAGGACCTTTATCCATAGGAAATCCGCAACAATCTATTCCCAATAAGTTTGGCGTTGTTTGACGAATCATCGCGAAATTTTCAAAACTAGTGGGGCGCTCTGGTCCGCTCCTGTCTTGAAAGTTTCGGGGTGATTCATCAAGCGGCGGCCGAGAAAAAAGGGGGATCCCAAAACGCGTTTTCTCCATGTTAATTCCCATAGGAAATTTTAGCCACGGCTACAGCCCGAACTGCTGAACGGAATTACACCAAATTTTGCAAAAAGGTAGCGCTTGGTTCAGAAAGAGACCTTTTTTTAAATGGTGTAAATCCGTTTAGTAGTTGCGGAGAAATTCAAAAAATAAGAGTGAAAAATCAATTTCCCATAGGAAACTTTATGCAAGGCTACAGCCAAAACTGCTGAACGGAATTACACCAAATTTGGCAAAAAGGTAGTGCTTGGTTCAGAAAGTACTCTTTTTAAAAATGGTGTAAATCCGTTCAGCAGTTTTGGAGAAAATCAAAAATAAAAGTTTCGATATTTATGGCCGCGTTGGATCCGCGCACCCTCTTGATCACGAGCTGCATGCTAATTGGCTGTCAACACTCCAAACCAGGAAGTGTTGGCAGCCATCTTGTTCCTCGGTAGAACCGAGGAACAAGAAAGCAGAAAAACAACTGCGTAAAACGCAAAAAGGGGGCAGGGTAGAAACACCCTGACCCCCTAGGCCTGCTCAGGGGGTCCCACAAGGACCCCCAGGGCCAAAAAAAGCATTTTTTTTTAAAAAACAGCAAAATCCGCGGAGGATCCACGGATCCTGCCGTGAAAATAAAAAAAACGAAGCGGGGGCTCCCGCGCTTCGTTAATATTTAGCCCCCGGGTGGGCCAAGTCCCGGGGGCATGCAACATTGTAATTGCGGGGGCCCAGGGGGGGGCCCCCGCAGCCCCGGGGACCGCCACCCCCGGGGCTTTCCTTAAATATTGGTTTCAGGCACGTTATAGTTAGAAATTAGCATTTAAAAAACCTTTGAAATTCACTGAAAAAACCATAGGTTTCAGGCACGTTATAGTTAGAAATTAGCATTTAAAAAACCTTAGAAATTCACTGAAAAAACCATAGGTTTCAGGGGCGTTATAGTTAGTTGGACATTTCACTCGTACAAAACCATAGAAATTCCCCCGTTATAGTTAGTTGATGACGTCACATATTACATCACTCATGACATGGTCAGTGACATCAGATATATATATATATATATATATATATATATATATATATATATATATATTATATATATATAATATTATTTTGGGGGAGCGGGGTGTTCCCCTGGACTCCCCAAACCCCCTATTCAAAAAAGAAAACAATATATTTTTTTCAGGCTAACCTACCCAAACTCCTTTGTTTTAAAAATACCATACCTCACTTTAACGTTACCTGCCAGTGAAACCTAAAACACCCTTACTTCCCCTTACCCTTATGCTCCCCAAGGACCACATGTATCATGCATTTTACCGGTCGCAAACAGTCCAAACCGCAGAATCGGGTCGTTTGAGACTGATAAAATGCATTTTGGTATGTATGAATTCCAATTTGTGATTCAGTGACATGTTACCGAATCGCAACATACCGATTCAGTATAAGAAAGGAGTGTGTTTAGGGCGTCCCTTCCTAATATCGAATCGCAGTGGTATGTAGGAATGTTTTGCGCAAAACATTTGCATTTTACCACCTACTTCCTGTAGGTGGTAACCCATTCGCAAACGGGAAGGGGTCCCCAAGGGACCCCTTCTCCATTGTTAATGTTTGTAAAAATGTTTTTTAAGAGCAGGCAGTCATCCCACGGACCACTGTCTGTTCTTGAAAAATGAAAAGAAAGCTTTTCATTTTTCTTTTTTAAAGGGAACCCGTTTTTAGTTAAAGAAAACAGGCTGCATTTAAAAAAAAAAAGATTGCTTTATTTAAAAGCAATGACAGACATGATGGTCTGCTGAACCCAGTAGGCCACCATCCCTGTGATTTTAGCAATTCCTAATGGGTTGCAAATTGCGACCTACTTCATTAGTATTAATTGGGTAGGACGATTTGCGACCCATTAGGAAATGCTATACTAAACTAATGGAGTTTCATAGATTCAAATAGCGATTACCTAATTGCGATTCACAGAGAATTGCAATTAGGTAATCGCTATTTGAAATAATGATACATGTGGCCCCTAACTCCTAAAAGTACCTTACTACCTCTTACTTTTATCCATCCCTGAACCCTAAAACACCTTACTACCCCTTACCAATCCCTTAACTCTAAAACCCTCTTACTACTCCTTACCCCTATCCTTCCCTGATCCTTTAACACCCTTTACTAACCATTATCCCTGCCAAAAACATAAATTTGCCTCTCTGCTGTTCATCCTTCTGCAGTCCTGCACCCATGAACCCTAAAACTCCCTGACTATCTCTTACCCATCTACGAACCATAAGAACCCCTTAGTAGCTCTCACCCTTACCCATCCTTGAATCCTAAAAACCCATTACTACCCCTTACTTGTATGCATCCCTGAACCCTAAAATCCCCTTACCCTCAACCTATCCTTGAAACATTAAAACCCCTTACTACCCATTACCCAGTCCTAACCCTGAAATCGAAACCCTTATTACTCCACCCTAAAACCCTTATTGCTCCTTACTCCTCTACCCATCCATTAAACATAACCCCTGCTTTTTTAAACGATATAAGTACACATATATTTGCTGTAAAATTATTGGATAAGAAAATTATTACCTTAGGGCACGAGCTGTAGTTTCTTGATATAACTCTAACTGCTGAATTTCTATTTCTATACATATATATAGTCACTGGAAAAAAACAAAGGTTACAGAGACGTTATAGTTAGATTCAGAATTTACACACACAAAACCATAGAAATTCAGCAGTTAGAGTTATATCAAGAAATATAACTCATCCCAAGGATAACTATAACACGTGCCCCTGACATGCACAGTTATCTTATTTTACAGAAAATGTTGCACTGATATTATCAATGATGACATAGAAGATGTCATGAGTGATGTAATATGTGAGGTAAGTAGCAGTACATGGTTATTGTTTCCTGATATAACTCTAACTATAACTGCTGAATTAGTTTTGTGTGTGTAAATTCTTAACAACAACGTCCCTATAACCTTTTTCAGTGAATTTCTAAGGTTTTTTAATTCTGTTTTCTAACAATGTCCCTGTGGCCTTTGGTCTTTTCAGTGAATTTCTACATTTTTAAAAAATTAATTTCTAACTATAATGTCCCTGTAACGTTTGTTTTTTTCAGTGAATTTCACGTTTAAAAAAAATATATAAATTGTACTACAATTTCACCTATAAGTTTAATTTAGTAATACTATTTTTTACAACTACAAAAATACATTTTTTTCCCACAATTATTATTAATATACATTTTAAAAGTAAAATATCATCACAATTGAAGGTTATCTAATTTATGCACTGTTTTTGTAAATGCAATCAAACAAGTTTTTTAAAAACAGTTTATGGATCCGTTAGTGGCTCTATAGGACTGTGAGTGGGTGTGTGAGTGGTTTTGTGGGTGTGAGAGATCTGGGTGTGTGAGTAGGTGTGAGAGTGGCTGGATGGGTCTATGAGTGGGTATGTAAGTGGTCATGTGAGTGTGAGTGGCTGCATGGGTCAGAGGGAGGATGTCAGTGTGGCTGTATTGGTCTGTGAGTGGGTGTGTGAGTGGCTATATGCATCGGTGTGTGGGTTTCTGCATGGCTGTATGCATCGGTGAGTGGGTGTGTCACTATGACTGGGGGTGAGTGCTTGCAATGTTCAACACTCCGCCCATCATCCTCTTTGGTTTTGCTATGTTCGCCCTAAGTTGGCAGGGTATGCCCAGACGTGGGTCCCTTGCTCACTTTGCCACTGGATTCAAGATAGCCTGGCTGATGACGGCTGTAAGCCAGAAACCGGTCCCAGGATGCTTGTTTCCGGTCCAGGGAAGACATGGCTTGGAAGTTCGGGCTGGACTGTTCCCTTGAGGCACAGGGTCAGACTGATTTGCATATGGCCATGTCTGAACTGGGGTGGCGGAGTGAGCTAAAGAATGATGATGGATTAAACCCAGATCAGTTGACTGGGGGTGAGTGCTTGCAATGTTCAACACTCCGCCCATCATCCTCTTTGGTTTTGCTATGTTCGCCCTAAGTTGGCAGGGTATGCCCAGACGTGGGTCCCTTGCTCACTTTGCCACTGGATTCAAGATAGCCTGGCTGATGACGGTTGTAAGCCAGAAACCGGTCCCAGGATGCTTGTTTCCGGTCCAGGGAAGACATGGCTTGGCAGTTCGGGCTGGACTGTTCCCTTGAGGCACAGGGTCAGACTGATTTGCATATGGCCATGTCTGAACTGGGGTGGCGGAGTGAGCTAAAGAATGATGATGGATTAAACCCAGATCAGCTGACTGGGGGTGAGTGCTTGCAATGTTCAACACTCCGTCCATCATCCTCTTTGGTTTTGCTATGTTCGCCCTAAGTTGGCAGGGTATGCCCAGACGTGGGTCCCTTGCTCACTTTGCCACTGGATTCAAGATAGCCTGGCTGATGACGGCTGTAAGCCAGAAACCGGTCCCAGGATGCTTGTTTCCGGTGCAGGGAAGACATGGCTTGGCAGTTCGGGCTGGACTGTTCCCTTGAGGCACAGGGTCAGACTGATTTGCATATGGCCATGTCTGAACTGGGGTGGCGGAGTGAGCTAAAGAATGATGATGGATTAAACCCAGATCAGTTGACTGGGGGTGAGTGCTTGCAATGTTCAACACTCCGTCCATCATCCTCTTTGGTTTTACTATGTCAAGGCACATTGTACTTCCTGTAAGACACAGAAAACAGAGGCACGAAGGGGCCCAGGGGAACTATAATGCAGAACAAGCAAGAGCTGGATCTGGGGTATGGTCTGTGACTTAGGAGAAACAGAAGTTGAGCAGAATGAGTGCAGGGTGGCTCCTTCCTAACCCCCAACACTGAGGTCCTCAGACATGTATCTTGCATATTAGATGCTTTTAGGGGTTTAATGATTAAAATGGCTGGCATCATGGTATGCACTGCCTATAAAATTATATAATTAAAACTGATATGTGTACTTCTTATTTCCCTGCGCTGACCTGCCACTCCCGGAACCATGCTGAGCCCCTCAAGTCCTTCGCAATCCCCTGGACATGTAATGTCGGATTTGAAACACGGCACAAGTTGCTCCTTGTTGGCTCAGTATACAGTGCTATGTGGAACATAGCTCCTCACCAGCCGCAGATAGCGCACAGTCAGCGCTATTTGGAACATTGCTCCTTATCGGCCCAAAATAGAGCACAGCCGGTGCTGTGCTGATCATTGCTCCCTGCCGGCCCCAATGTAGGGTACAACGGGTGCTATTTGGCAAACAGGACCTTACTGCCTTCACTGTCTCAGTGTAAGGCAAAAGGGCTGCTCTATGAAATGCTTACCCCAACTCTGCGTTGCCAGAGACTCGCTTTGTTGAGGGCCACGGTCCCGGGCTACACATCTGCTTCGGATTTGAGATGTGATGGGAGCAGATCAACACATCTTGGCTTGTGTCTGGAGCTCAGTGGCCCCACTGCGGCGGATTCCAGTCAGGGCCGGGCCTGATATCAGCAGCCAGACATTGACCCATCTGCTGTGTCCTATGGAAACTAGGTCCTAACTATAACTACCTACTGGCGACTGTCGGTAGGTGATATATATATATATATATATATATATATATATATATTCACTGAAAAAACCATAGGTTTTAGGGACAGTTATAGTTACTTGGACATTGCACTCGTACAAAACCCGTGAAATTCCCCGTTATAGTTAGTTCAGCTAACTATAACTCGCGCCTCGCAATGCACTGCTGATGACGTCACATATTACATCACTCATGACATGGTCAGTGACATCACTGATGACATCACTGATGACATCTCAAATGACATCACTGATGACATCATCCACGTGATAATCTGATGCACCTCCTCACACCCTAATATAACCTTTGATACACCCACTCTAAATTACAGACTGCCATTCGCAAAACCATAGACACTCCAACACCAATAACTACATACCCACTCACTGATTCTTAGGTCTACACACACACATCCACTCACTCACCCGTACAGTCACTCATACTTACGGTCACTCAGTACAGGACTATCATATGCACTCTTACTCCTATATAGACACTCAAACAACGCCACTCATCCATAGAGATACTCACACACCTAGTCAGTCATGCAAATAATTAAACACACTGCCATTTACTCACCTATACAGTTATACACACACCAGCTCACTTACTCATACAAATAGTAGCACATTGTTACGCTCTTATACAATCACTGATACAAGCACACACTCATCCATACAGCCACTATCACAATCACTCACTCTTGCTTATAGCTATTTATATACTCCAACACACATATATACTGCCTTTCACATATGTAGTTACTCACACATGTACCACTGGGACATACATTCACTCACTAACACACTCTTACACACACTTACCCACCCATACAGTCTATCACAGATGCACTCTTGAAACCATCCACCCAGTGAATCACCCACTCACACATCTATGCACAGAGTTGCACACACCCCTCCCACACAAACACTCAGGCACCCATACAGATACTCAGACAAGCATTCAATAACTCATATAGACACTCATGTAGCTATTCACAAACACATGCAGCCACTTACACAGCAACAGACAGACGGATACAGACATTCATCCAGTTTAGTCACTAACCCATGCATTCAGTAAGATACGTTAAATCACTCACTTATAGAGTCAGTCACGCACCTACTAAATCATCCATACAGACACTTACACACCCACTCATTCTTCAATACGTCTTTTCCTATATATATTAAAAATATTTAAACTTTACAGAAACACACAGTCACTGGATGATGTCATCAGTGATGTCATCAGTGATGTCATTTGAGATGTCATCAGTGATGTCATCAGTGATGTCACTGACCATGTCATGAGTGATGTAATATGTGACGTCATCAGCAGTGCATTGCGGGGCGCGAGTTATAGTTAGCTGAACTAACTATAATGGGGGAATTTCACGGGTTTTGTACGAGTGCAATGTCCAAGTAACTATAACTGTCCCTAAAACCTATGGTTTTTTCAGTGAATTTCAAAGGTTTTTTAAATGCTAATCTGTAACTATAACGTGTCTGAAACCTATGGTTTTTTCTGTGAATTTCAAAGGTTTTTAAATGCTAATTTGTAACTATAACGTGTCTGAAACCTATGGTTTTTTCAGTGAATTTCAAAGGTTTTTTAAATGCTAATTTCGAACTATAACGTGCCTGAAACCTACGTTTTTTTCAGTGAATTTCAAAGGTTTTGTAAATGACAATTTTTAAATGTATTAATTGTTATATTAATTTTTTTCATACTGATTTACTACATTTTTAGAAACAATTTTTTTTACATATTTTATTTTTTAAATTACATTGTAATTACATTATACATTACATTACAAAAAATACTTTCTCAGAATGAATTACTTTAGTTTAAATACTTTGCAGATAGGCAATAGACTTTTAAGTACAGTAGTTACAGTTGTTGCAATGGGCAACACATTTTCAAACACAATGCAACATTCAGCTCAATGTGAATTTCTAGTTAAATGCAATTAGTTACTTTATGGATTACTTTTGTAACCACAGGACTGGATCCTAGATTCAGTCCTGGTACATCTCCTGTAAACAGTTGAGTAAAAGCGTTTTGGTTACAGTCGTGATTTTTAAGGAATATTATTGTATTTTAAAAGTTGACACAGAAACTTTTTCTCATAGAATCACCAATGTTATCCTATGGAAGGAAATTCACTTAGCAGGTAAAAACTGTTATCGTTACTTTTTCTTACTCAGTGTTGGATCCTGGATCCAGCACTGGTGCATCTCCTGTAAACAGTTGAAAGAATGCGTTTAAGTCATACAGGCGATTTTTAAGGAATATTTGTAGTTTGTGAAAATCAACACTTTGAAACTTTTTTGCTGAAAACCAGTCAATCTTAGCCTATGAAGGAAATTCAAGTTACCGGTAAGTACGGTTAAAATTACTTTTGAGGATCAGTACTGGGCTGAAAGATGCAGCACTGAGGTCTCTCCTGATAACAGGTGAGTAAATCAGAATTCGGATTTCGGCTGATTTTAGAGGAATATTTGTATGTTTCAAAAATCCACACTTAGAAGAATTTCCAAGTGAAACCAGACAATGTTAGCCTATGGAAGGAAATTCAAGTTACTGGTAAGTACGGTTAAAATTACTTTTCAGGACCAGTACTGGGCTGAAAGATGCAGCACTGAGGTCTCTCCTGATAACAGGTGAGTAAATCAGAATTCGGATTTCGGCTGATTTTAGAGGAATATTTGTATGTTTCAAAAATCAACACTTAGAAACTTTTTCAGCAAAAAGCAGGCAATGATATCCTATGGAAGGAAATTCAAGTTACTGGTAAGTATGGTTAAAATTACTTTTGAGGATCAGTACTGGGCTGAAAGATGCAGCACTGAGGTCTCTCCTGATAACAGGTGAGTAAATCGGAATTCGTATTTCGGCTGATTTTAGAGGAATATTTTAAAGTTCCAAAACTCCACACTTAGAAGAATTTCCAAGTGAAACCAGTCAATGTTAGCCTATGAAGGAAATTCAAGTTACCGGTAAGTACGGTTAAAATTACTTTTCAGGACCAGTACTGGGCTGAAAGATGCAGCACTGAGGTCTCTCCTGATAACAGGTGAGTAAATCGGAATTCGTATTTCGGCTGATTTTACAGGAATATTTGTATGTTTCAAAAATCAACACTTAGAAACTTTTTCAGCAAAAAGCAGGCAATGATATCCTATGGAAGGAAATTCAAGTTACCGGTAAGTACGGTTAAAATTACTTTTCAGGACCAGTACTGGGCTGAAAGATGCAGCACTGAGGTCTCTCCTGATAACAGGTGAGTAAATCGGAATTCGTATTTCGGCTGATTTTAGAGGAATATTTTAAAGTTCCAAAACTCCACACTTAGAAGAATTTCCAAGTGAAACCAGTCAATGTTAGCCTATGGAAGGAAATTCAAGTTACTGGTAAGTATGGTTAGAATTACTTTTCAGGACCAGTACTGGGCTGAAAGATACAGCACTGAGGTCTCTCCTGATAACAGGTGAGTAAATCGGAATTCGTATTTCGGCTGATTTTAGAGGAATATTTGCACAATGGTGAAGGGAGGGGCGGGGCCTGAGGTGACATCTGTGCAAACGCGCCCCGTGGCGCGTTTTAAGTTGGGGGATTAAGTCCCCTTGAATCCTGAGGGTCCCTAGGGGCCAACTAGCCCACCAGGAACCTCCAATATGCGCCAGGGGCTGCGTTGCAGAGACGTGTAGAGAGGCCACACCCCTTTTACACCTCTCTGCAACGCAGCTCTGTGGCGCTTTCTGGATGTACCTGTTGGGCTAGTTGGCCCCCAGGGACCCTCAGGATTGAAGGGATTTAATTCCCCATCTTAAAACGCGCCACGGGGCCTGTTTGCACACATGTCACCTGAAGCCCCGCCCCTCCCTTCACCACTGTGCAAACGCGCCCCGTGGCGCGTTTTAAGTTGGGGATTAAGTCCCCTTGAATCCTGAGGGTCCCCGGAGTCCAACTAGCCCACCATATACCTCCAAAAGCGCCACAGAGCTGTGTTGCAGAGAGGTGTAAAAGGGGTGTGGCCTCTCTACACGTCTCTGCAACGCAGCCCCTGGCGCATATTGGAGGTTCCTGGTGGGCTAGTTGGCCCCCAGGGACCCCCAGTATTCAAGGGGAATTCGTTCCCCCTCTGCAAACGCGCCAGGGGCGCGTTTGCAGAGTGGTGAAGGAAGGGGCGGGGCCTGCGGGCCCGATCGTTTAAAAAAAAAAAAAAATTTTGTCCCCTGAAGGGGGCTGTGTAGCCCCCTTCCTTTTTCCTGTTTTTATGCCCTGGGGACCCCATCCCCCAGGGCCTTACCCCTTTTTTTAATTTTTAATAAAAAAAACGGGAAGGGGGCCGCGTGGCCCCCTTCCCTGGGCCTGTATTGGCCCCGGGGACCCCATCCCCGGGGCATGGCCTTTTATTTTTATTCTTTGGAGGGGGCTGCGTGGCCCCCTCCTCTGGCCATTTAAGGCCCCGGGGACCCCATCCCCCGGGGCCGGCCTTTCCATTTTTTTTAATTTTTTTAATTTTTCTTTTTTGGGGAGGGGGCCGCGTGGCCCCCTCTTGGGCCACTACTTGCCCCGGGGACCCCATCCCCGGGGCTGGCCCTCTCCGTTGGGGACTGTGGGGGGTCCCCAATCCCCCCACAGTCCCGCCGGCTCCCCACGTCCCTTGGGAGCCGGCATTGCTTTTCCACATGGGGAGCAGCTGACATGCTGCTCCCCATGTGGAAAAGCAATGTGCTTTGGATATTGGAAGAGAGCTCTCTCTTCCAATATCCAAAGCAGTTTGCTATGGCAGGACGGGAGCCGCGAGGCTCCCGTCCTGCCATAGCAAACTACAGTGTCCTGGGGGTAGGCACCCCGGGACACTGCAGGAGCAGGTGTTCCGTCGTTTTAATCTCCCCATCGGAATGAGCTCCCCTTCGCATCTACGCATGCGTATTTGACCGCGAATGCGCATTTGCTAAAATAAACCTTTGGCATGTCTTTCTGAGCTCCCCATCAAAGCCAAAAAATACCGTCATTGCTCACATGCTGTAGGGGGAGACCAAACAGACGGGGGAGAGCATCTAGTTAGATTATACCTTCGTTTTAATCTCCCCATCGGTATGATCTCCCCTTCGCATCTGCATAAACCTTTGGCATGTCTTTCTGAGCTCCCCAGCACAGCAGCAAACTAGCGTCATTGCTCACATGTTCGTTTTTATTCATTAAAGCATACTTTAGTGTTGTGTTTGTATTACTTAATTTTTTTTAATATGAAAGGTTTTACCTTTTCCTTGCCTGCGTTAATTGGTTATACTTTTTAGGCATGTCGCATTTTCGTTACTTAATAAATAATATATTTTAAAAGTGTTATGATCCATCGTGAGCTTCTATACATTTTTTTTTCCATTTACTAATATTAGGAGTTTTTGGAACTGTTAATCTTACAGCAATTTAAACAAGTCAACTTCCCTTCTTTATGTAATTCTCTTAACAAACTCAGTGGCCATCTGGAGGAAAAGAACGTGAGGAAGTAGGAGCATCTATGTTTTGCAATTTTTTTTTTCCTGTCAACCACACTACCTCACCTATCACGGAATCATGTCTGTAGACCTGGCTGAACGTGAGCAAGGTAGTGAAAAAGAACAGGGTTCCCTGTAGTAATTCAGTGTTTGCGAGGGCGTGGCTTAGCCGGCTGCAAGATGGCCGCACTTTGAGTGGGCTCTGCCGGCCAAGCCTTAAATCCTGCAATTATCCGGCAGACTTCCTACACATCGCTGCCTGTGACCCTACCTTCGCAGCTTCCCTGCACCGGCGGCGTCTTCGGAGCCGTTCACCGCGGCCCTACGACCTGGCTGTGACTGGCTGCGGCGCCTCCAGGAGTCGGGCC